>JAPDNY010000009.1:65767949-66367949 GCA_029375565.1 Gekko gecko
TCTCAGATCTTATGCTAGATCATTAACATCATAGGATACTATGACCTATTGTCATAAGGACCACATACCACCTTCCACTTCCCTCAGCAGTCCCATGTGACCTTCAGAAAGCCCATGCTGAGGAACAGGAGACTTTCATAGGCAAAACACTACATGGCATGGGTCACTATTGTGAAAACAGGGAATCAGGCAAGACTGCTCTCTTTCCTGTTAGAAAAAGATGTCTGATGGCTTCATTAGACAAAAGTAGCAAATGTTCTGGGCTTCCTGGTGCGCATCTATGTGTTTTCAAAATGCACATCTCCTGTTCACACTCTATATGATTACAATGCCAAATACCAATTAAGTAAATAGTTGATATTTGCCAAGAAAATGTATAACAGATGTACACGTTTTGGGTTGACTTGAAGAAGAACTTAGCCCTCTGGATCACTTTTCAGCTGTACTGGGACCTCTCTGATTTGGCTTCTTGAACATATAGACATAGTTCATAGAATACAATCCATTAAAAACATTTCTGCCCAAGCAATTGAGTGGCAATGGTGGATTTCTGCCCTGTCACTTTGCATGGATTTTAAAGTAGTTATCAGTACTATCTGCTATCAAATAAAGGTCCCGTTCACACTGAGCATTTGCCCCACTGAAGGCACGGGAACCCTGCGGACTTTCCGTGCGCGATCATACGAGCACATCTGGGAGGCGTAGTGCTCCTGTGGCCAACCCGTGGCTTCCCATGGAAAATGCGGAGTAAAAAACTACTAGGTCTGAAGTATTAGTTTCCGGAAACCCCGGGGCAAAGGCTGGCATCTGATCGCGGGAGCGCCAGTATCCCACAGCTTCCAACGCCCGCCCATGTCCCCAGGGTTTCCGGATGCTGTAAGTTTCCATGGGATGAGCACCAATGCTGAACAGCACATGCACACACACGACACCAACAGCAGCCCGCCCCCCCCCAATGGCGCATGTGCACTTCGCAACACTTCGCACTTGCGTGGTCTGCTGCGCTACTTTTTTGCTGCGCTGCAGCAGCGTGGTGTGACCAGGGCGCAGAGCTGGAACGTGGAAACCCGGTGGCCCGTGTGATCGGGCTACCGCGCCTTATTTAGCTCCGGGGCGAACTGCCACACCTCTCCCCCGCGTTTTCTGGCCCGTATGACCGGGGCCAAAGTATCCCAACCAACCTGGTCCTTTGGGCTGTAGGGTACAAACTAAATTAGTCCTGGATACTGCTGTGAATTGCCATCTGACTGTATCTTCTTCTACAGATAGTCATTATAATAAAAACAATATTGGATGAAGCTAAGTAGAAAATGAAACAGAGAACAGCTGACTGGAGGCAGTAAATTAAGGATTTTAGTAGTGCATGAATGTGCTTCATCCACCCTAGCAGTTAAGATGTGAGGCAAACACATGGAATGCAACTGAAGAACTGGGATAAAGTATTTAATATACATTTATGCAAAAAATATTAAAAAACAAAAAGCTCTCTCCAGTCTAGAAAATCTGCGAAGCCGAATACATACTGTGCAGGAGAACACGATTACCATAATTTACTCACATCTGAAGAGGAAGGGAGTGCACCAAATTAGAGTGTTTATTTTTAAAAAGGCAGAAAATTATTACATTCCTAGAAAAAGGCATGTTTGAGTCCCAGGTATTCAATATACGCAATGATCATATGAAACTTTTGGTCGCAGGGACAGACTTTCAAAGTCTTTTATAACTATTGTGAAAACCCCAGCAGAGACAATAGACCCTGCAAGGGATTTAAAGTGACAGCAAGAAAGCCAGGACTCAATGCAAAAAGCACAGCAAAATGAGCCGGGGTGCTGAGCATCAACCCAAATAAAATCGGATCCATGACTGTAATAGTAAGCACTGTTGTGAATAAGTCATATTACCACATCAAGGAAAGAACAAAGAATCCCCCACTGCAAACTGGACACTGTGAGCTGCAAAAAAAACCTCCATAGTATATACAGACCATAATGTGCTATATTATGCAGTCTGGAGTAAGCATAAATTTATTTGTGCCTGCCTGGTGTTGTTATAAAAGGTCCACATGACATGTTGGTACTTTCTGCTCCTGTTTCCTGATCCTTGCCAATTTTGTCTCTTCTAGGATTGCCAGCTTCCTGGAGGAAAATGTCCTCTCCTTTTAAAAGAGGCTCCATGGGAAGATTTTTACCCCCATGTCACGAAAAGCTTCAGCTGCTCATTTCCATTCACTACATTTCTATTTAAGGGACAGAACATTTTTCTCCTGGTCCTTTGACAACCCTAGTACCTTCTTGTGTTTCAACAAGTGCACAAATCTTTTCAATTATCACCTCTCCCTCTCCTTCACTCTATCCTCACAACAGCAACCTTGTGAGGTAGGTTATACTGACTGTCCAGGGTAGACCAGACTAGCCTGATCCCGTCAGATTTCAGAAGCTAAGCAGGGTTGGCCCTGGCTCATAAACAAACAAACAAACAAACAAACAAACAAACATTCAGTCTGGATGTTACAAGCTGGCAGCCATCTTCCCACAATTTCCTCTCCTGTGAAGGCTCCCCAGCTACATCCAGGCCTTAAAGTATCCACAAACGAGAAAAAAACAGGATAAGACTTTTTCTCTCTCTCTAGGTAGTTGGCAGCCCTAGGTGAATTCACTTCACTGAATCAGCAGTGCAGAACATTTCCCTGTTTTCTGCCACTGTGCTGCAGTGTGCGGAGGTAAGGCTAGGAAACTTGGAAGTGCATTGTATGACTTTAGAGAATATACCAGGGTTTAACTTGAATCAGTTGCAACCAGATTTTAGCCCCATCCCCTTTTTCAATATCAAGACCCAGGATCATATTAATAATTTAAGCCAAGGATGCCTGTATAAGCATGTACAAGTGCCCTTCTCTCACCTAAGTACAACTCACCAGGGATTAGGCAAAAAGGCTTCCATTTTAGAGGAGGGACTTTCAGGCAGACTTAATGGGATGTTGTTTAACAGATGATGTTATTTATCTTTGAAGATTCTCTGCCTATTTACACACATTAAGCCTCTATTAAATGGATAGGACATTCTTCTCCAAAGCAGGACTGACAAAAACACTTTCCCTGCCTTACAGCTTCTCTGGATTACTCCAGAATCCACTAGATAGCAGTAGGCCTTGGTTGCAGCCTAGATCCCAGTAGGGCAAAATTCTCCATCCTTAGTCCTTATTAAATGTACTTGGTATTAAATGTTTCACATGTTTATTTATTTATCCTTTAGATTTATAGAACACCCAGTCCTGAGTTCACATGGCTCTGGGCAATGAACAACAATAAGATAAAATACATCATAACAATGTTAAAATTATAGTATAAATTAACCTTAAAATAGTACATTTAGAACAACTCCCAGTGGTGCATAAGGTTGTCTTCAGCTAGTTCTAGACTGTGTTGCCTCACAGGTAGGGGAAAGAGGAGACAACAGAAAAGAGATGAAAGAGAGAAGGGGGGGGGTTTTCAGCCAGATAAATCCCATTGCTGTCCTCAACCAAAAGCCTGGCGGAACATCTCCATCTTACAGGCCCTGTGAAATTGCATTAAATTCTGCAGAGCCTTGATATGTGGCAGGGAGTTCCACCAGGTTGGAGCTACATCTTTGGGGCAAGGGTTCACCAGTAGATTGTTTCCAAGAGGTATGGAAACAAAGGTTGAGGATGGAAATTGCATTGTAACAGCTATTATATAGGCTTGATGTGAAATTTTCCTTTATGTCTTATCCCCTTCCCCATATCCTTCCCTTCCCAAATGTCCTATATATTAGTGAAAATCAAATAAAAGCTTTTTTAAAAAAGGATCTTCCTGTTGTCAATGTTA
Organism: Gekko gecko; assembly: GCA_029375565.1. NCBI lineage: Eukaryota > Metazoa > Chordata > Lepidosauria > Squamata > Gekkonidae > Gekko > Gekko gecko. The sequence continues at coordinate 65,771,795 of JAPDNY010000009.1, forward strand.
TCATCCCTTTCCTTACTGGTTATTTACATCTCAATATCTATTCGCTGGGGGGGTGTTGGGGTTGGTTTTTTAAAAAGATCAAAAATGTAAACATCAAAATCAGTGTGGATAATTCATAGTGCACATTTTAAATAAATATACTAAATCACTGAGAGTTTGGGTAAAAAAACCAAAACCCTGTTGTAATATCTCTTTACATGTTCTATGTACATGGGAACAGATTAGCAGTAGAGCTCAGTTCCAGCCCAATGCATTGCCACATCTGGAAATATCAGTTGTCAGTGAATGCAGATAGGTAGAGAGCCAGTCTGGTGTACTGGTTAAGAACAGTGGACTTATCTGGAGAACTGGGTTTGATTCCCCACTCCTCCACATGCAGCCAGCTAGGTGACCTTGGTTCAGTTTTCAAGAGCTGTTCTCTCAATAGCAGTTCTCTCAGAGTTCTCTCAGCCCTACCTACCTCACAGGGTGTCTGTTGTGGGGAGAGGAATGGAAGAAAATTGAAACTCCAAGTGAAGGGCAGAGTATAAACCCAACTCTTCTTCTTCTTCCTCTTCCTCTTCTTCTTGAAAAATCTGCAGTCTTCTGCACACAACACTGATGCAAGAGCACTTCTGGATGTACATCCATCTCTGTACTGTTCATGTGCTGTACTCTCTGGATGCATCTTTTGATGCGGCCAAGGATCCATATTGATGTCACTAGTTGTGTATGTAACCACTTGTCCTCAGCTACAGTTAGATCAGGTGGGAGCATTGCATCTAGATATATACTCTCATGTTTAGATAGTGAAAGAAATAACTTACATTGCAGTTAATAGGTAAACAAAAGGAAGTGGGGAACCAATGTACATGAATAGGTAGAAAACACAAAAAAAACCCGCTGGCTGAAATCACTAAAGGTGAACAAAAAAAATATATTAAAATAATATTTTAATACCAAGTTCAATAACACAATAACTAGATAAAGCCAAGGTGTTCTTACAAGAAACAACTGTAGTGCAGAGAAGTCCCTAAAATTTCAATGTGTCTCACTCTTGTCATATTATAATTCCATAGCCCAACTTGACATACATTCATCATGGAGTGGCCTCATATAGTTCCTGGAAAATCCATATAATCTTGAAATCCATAAACGATAGAGACGCGTAGTCTGGATGCAAGTTGCCGCATTCTGAATAATACTTCTTCAAAACCGATAGGCTACGGTGGGACGCAATCTCAGTAGTAACACATACAGAAGCCAGTTTATTCAATCACAAAGGATCATGGATCAGAGAGAAGAAAATATGCCACCCATGGTTTTATTTGGTGGGCATTCAATAAAACTGGTATCTTTGTATAAAAGCAATAAAAATATCAATCTGGAGGAACATCAGTCACAAGGTCTATGGAAAAGTTTCTCCACTGTCAGCACTGAAAATGAAGAGGCCAATCCATGTCCATCGAAAATGCTTAAGCAATTGAACAATCCTAACATACTGAAGATATTCATCTGGAAACATCAGGTATAAAGAAGGGAACTTTTCACCACTCAATACTGGATCAATGGAGACATAAATTAACAGAAGAAAATAAAACTTGTTTTTCACATGAAAAATGCATCACTCAGTATCTTAAACAAAGTTACATCTTTGACAAATCTAATTTAGTCCTCCAATAAATACCACAATCCAAATCTTTAATTGTTGGTTTTATACTTATATACTGTTTTAAAAATTGATTTGTATTATCATTTTGTTCTTGGATTCTCTGGACTTGTTACTGCCAGGGAACCACAAGAGAAGTAGCAGAGTGCTCAAAAGCTTCAATGCAGCAAAGCTGGGACTAGGTGTGGCAGCAGATTTACAAAGTAACATGGGGTTAGTAATCAATTCTAGAATGAATAAGCAACTTTTCTTAAAGGAAATGTATTCACGAGAGTGCAGGTAAGAGATAGATATAGATTATATATTCTAGCTAACTAGATATAGGCCCCAGTCACACGGGCCAGAAAACGCGCGGGGGAGGCGTGGCAGTTTGCCCTGGAGCTAAATAAGGCGCGGTAGCCCGATCATACGGGCCACCGGGTTGCCACACTCCAGCTCTGCGCCCCGATCACACTGCGCTGCTGCAGCGCAGCAAAAAAGCAGCACAGTGCGCATGCGCCATTGGGGGGGCGGGCCGCTGTCAGTGTCTTGTGTGTGCGCATGCGCTGTTCAGCGTTGGTGCGCATCACGTGGAAACTGACAACATCCGGAAACCCCGGGGACATGGGCGGGCGTCGGAAGCCGCGGGATACTGGCGCTCCCGCGATCAGACGCCAGCCTTTGCCCCGGGGTTTCCGGAAACTAGTACTTCCGACCTACTAGTTTTTTACCCCGCGTTTTCCAGGGGAAGCCGCGGGTTGGCCACGGGAGCACTACGCCTCCCAGATGTGCTCGTATGATCGAGCACGGAAAGTCCGCAGGGCCCCCGTGCCTTCAGCGGGGCAAATGCTCCGTGTGAACAGGGCCATAATTACCTATTCTAGCTAACTAGATGGTGCTAGATGCTGGACACATGTCCAGCCTCCATGGTGCAAGACGGAGATCATGCATGCTGTTGGTGTGCATGTAAGAGAGAAGAATTGGAGAGAAAATGGAGGAAATTGCCCCTAAGAGTAGCATTCTACTTCTAAGTAGATAACAGACAGCAAGAAGGAAAGGATGCAGTTTGGGGTAGTGGTTAAGTGCACGGACTCTAATATGGGAGAACCAGGTTTGATTCCCCATTCCTTCACATGCCCCTGCTGGATGACCTTGGGCAAGCCATAGTTCTGGCACAGCTGTTCTTGAAAAAGAGTAGTTTCTGTCAGAGCTCTCTCAGCCCCACCTACCTCATAGTGTGTCTGTTGTGGGGAGGGGAAGGGAAAGGAGTTTGTAAGCTGCTCTGAGACTCCTTCGGGTAGTGAAAGGCAATTATAAATCCAATCTTTTATCTTCTTCTTCTTCTTCTATGTGTCCTGACCTCTCTGTCTAAACTCTTTGGTGCCACCTCTCAAGGCTGAGGCAGGAGGCAGCACCAAAGTCCTCCAATTCCAACATTTGTAATTGTTGACTGCCTTAAAGGCCCTAATTATATACAAAGTTGGCCAAGTATATTTTTTGCCTGTGTGTATCATAATGATTATGATGTGTACCATGAGAAAGCACTTCTTTTTCATTGTCTGGTTGTGGAAACTGCAACAAAACTAATTTGACAGCATCTGCTCCAACATGTAGCACTCCAAGATGTGTGAGACAGAGGTTTCAGGGACAGTTTTGGCAAATGCTGTAAGGCCACTTCGCAGCATTATGTTGCTCCAGGAAAAAAAGGAAATGTAGGCTGCGGTCGCATGAGCGAGATAATGCGGGGGGGGGGAAGTGAGGCTATTTGCTCCATAGAAATTTGACCCACATTTGTGCAGTCACACCGTCCCAGTTCCCTAGCGAGTTTTCCAACACCGGGAAAATCAAGGACTTTCCAGGTATTTGTGCTCTGAATCTATGATTTTGCCTATCTGGACAGCCATCTCTCACAATGATTGCAATTAGGTCATCTGGACGTCCTAATTCCCGTAGGTTTGTTTTTGCAACTGTCACCATTGTGCATATGTGTATAAAGTACTGAAGTTGATGCAATGGAGAGTGATTTCAGCTCATACTTTATTTAGTTACAGGCAGCTCTTGAAATGACATTGCCTGGCCCAGAGGCCAGTTTATATCCTTGTAGCCAAACCACACCCACTTCCGTGATACATTATTTACAGTATATTCGAGTCCCATAGGTCCATACTTGGATCCTAGACCTTTGATAGGTGTGCGCTAGGATCTGTTCGGGCTATTGTCTTTTGGAGCTAAGCTTGGGCCCTTCGCATGGCCACATGCAGACCCAACCACGTGCACGGTCTCACTGGGTACACAACACTGTGCAAAGGATTTCTTTTTTTTTTAATTGTGCTGCCACTTGGGCAGTGCATCTGTCTGCAATCACACAGGGAAAGTCTGTCTGTGGCCCATAGCAACCCATTTGATAGTGGACTTTCCCCAGTGTTTTTTAACTCCGCTCTTGCGGTGGAGCAAAACGGGTCGCTGATGGGTGCGGTGCGCTGGCCAGATGTTCACATCTGATCGTGCCTGTTAAATCTGCCCGGCATTCGCGGCTAATTGTACATGTGATCAGAACTGTAATGGAGCCCCACTGTCCCACTGTTAGTTTTAAAGGTGCCCAAGAAGAGAACCCTGAATGGGTTACATAATAATCCTGCACAGGTAAAACAAATCACAGTTGACTTACCCAATGCACTGTGACATGTGACAGAACACCATCTGCCCATTCCTCTGCTGCTTAGCTAGGAAAGCATAGCATTGCTGCTGCGAGGTCAGTTTTGTATCCATATGCACCCAGTGCCTTAAAGGAGGCCAGAGTCAAAAACCTCAACCTCTGTCCCAGCTCTCTCTGGTCTGCACCAGACCCATTATTTGTAGTGCCTTAAGAGACATCCCATAAATCTCAGTATTATGAACTGCAAAACAGGCAATACACACACTTGCTTTCACAAGATTTATGCAAACATAGTAATACACAGATCAGCAACTCTTATTTGCTAGATTTCAATATTCTAATTACAAGTGTCTTCTTGCATTTTCCTAACACAGCTAATGTATTTTCTAGTCTGCTGTTAATTCAAGAAATGCTTAACACTGTAATAGGTATCCAAGATTTTATGCAAAGCCATGTGGTTGCATTGTATTTATAACAGGGACCTTACAAAATTCTTCCCTGCTGAATATCTCCCTGGAATTTGGGATTTTGAATTAGTGGAACTTGTTATGGAGCCCCACTGTCCCAGTGAGAAAGGTAGGCTATATATAACGTAAATAAAATGTTGTGATTTGCAAGCAACAAGGAAGAAAGGAAGTCATTACATTTGCTAAGTCATGGATTCATGCAACAATTAATTCAAAGGAAAAAAATTTTTCTCTTCCGGAAAAAGTTGTGTGTAATTTTTTAAAAAAACATTTTTTTTCTGCATTGGAGAATTGGTGGAGACTGGAAAAATACAAAAAGAATAAAAATGTTATAATTTGTTATAATGCTAAAGCTGTAAGGTAGAAATAGTTTTATGTATTTATTTTATATAATTTTTATCCTGCCCTTCTCAGGGATATAAAATATATAGCAATATAAAAATCTAATCTAAATAAAATCCCACAAGTAAAACAAATTATTGTAAAATGCAAGGTTTAATTTGAAAGAAGCTGATTGAAATCTTTTGAAAGAAAATTGACCAGGGTTTTCCTGCAGGTAACCAAAATGTCAGAATCAGCAGCTTTAGGTGGGCTTTTATCAGTGACCTTTGCATTACCTTGAATCTCTTCCAACTGCTCATTGGGAAAAAAACCATTCATTCATTGTCAGCTTTGCCAACATCTAGCTGCAAAAGAAAGTCAATTTATAGATCCGTAATTTTGAAGGCCATGTGCACTTTGGTATAGTGTCCCCACACTATTCACAATAGAAGCCTCAGAACCAAGGGCCCATGATCTGTGGCAAGTTTATCAGCCCATAGAAATTCTCAAGATTTTCTCAAAACTATAAACATTTGATTAGGATGCTGCAGCCATTTTGGTACAGAATAAGTCTCTAAAGCAGACAAAGGGAATGTGTAAACTATGGGCTCCCTTAAAACTGCTTATCTCTTCTGAAAAGGCAATTCACAATGGCTTCATTGCCCTGGCATGACATCAGAAGAGATCCATTAATTTGCCACAAGCAGACTGCAGTCTTATTTGAGAGGGATGTATTTGGTCAAGAGTGAAAGTTCCAAGCAGCATTAGACCTCTTCACTGTACAATGAAAACAATTCTGTTTCTTAATTGGGAAGGAGAGAGAACTTGATGAATAAGACAAGAATGAACCAGTGGCAAAGAATGCGAAGACCCATTGTGGGACTGAAGACAGCAGGCACTAGCTTGGCTGTCTGGGCGCGGGCCACTGTCTCCATCCCCGCCCCCTTGGTGAAGCTCCTGCCCCCCTGGCATAGTCAAGGCCCCGGCGGACCAAGGCTCCTGGCCTCGTCTTTCCCCCACCATCCCCACCTGATTGAGCCACCTGGGCTTGTCCCTCTCCCCACAATGGGTGCCAGGCTGGCCAGCCGGTTGCGGACCGCTATCTCCTTCCTGGCCCCCCCACCCTGGAGAAACTGGCCGGCCTCATCCCTGCCCCCTGTGCAGTTGAGGCCCTGGTGGGCCAAGCTGCCTGGCCTCATCCCTCCCCCGCCACCCCTGCCTGGTCAAGCTGCCCGGGCTTGTCCCTCTGCCCACAAGGGACGCCAGCCTGGCCGGTCGGCTGCAGGCCTCCATCTCCTTCCTGCCCCCCATCCCGGTGAAGCTGCCCCCCATGCAGTTGAGGCCCTGGTGGGCCAAGGAGCCTGGCCTCGCCCCTCCCCCACCACCCCTGCCCAAGCGAGGGGCCAGCGGGTCAAGGCAGCCAGGCTTGTCCCTCTCCCCATGAAACAAGCCTGTTTCACTATAGATTAAACATGACAGTATGTGAGATAATCAAGTGATTCTCCCTGGATGCTAATGTTTTGCATTACTTACCTAATGGCTTAGCTTTTAAATGGTCAGCTTGGAAGCTTAACAAATACCCCATCCATTAAGATATAGAGAGTGATGGTGGGTTGGATGCTCAGTTCTTTTGGTCCCATTGTTTGACATCCGTCTGTTGTACAGATCCATAAAACATCAGTGCTGAGTTTTATGCAGTGAAGAATTCCTACAACTGGAAGGGAACGCTAAACAGCTCCTTTCTATGGTTAGCATAACAGCATGTGGGAAAGGTCGAAATCTACTTTCCAACCCCCAGATTCATATTGTGCCTGCTGACTCCTTACATGGCCTACAAGGCACAAGCTATTAATGCTGTGCTCAACCAATCCACAAATTCTACCATAATACTGAATCTGTTCTTATAGGGCTTTAAAAAAAATTATTGTGCTTAAGTCTCTTGTGGGCTAATAACACATCTAGTCCTGTCGGGAGAAGTAGAAGGAGGTGCAAAGACAATAATGACATGGTATAATGAAAATTCCTCAAGGTGTTGTCACTCTCAAAAGGACAGAAGCAATTAAGAGATAATTGTCCATAGAATAGAACAGGCTTGCAGGATGGAGGTCTCCTGCTGCTGAGAGAAAGCCTAGGTGAAACCAAGGCATTTAATGGGATATAAATGCCATGGTGAGGCCAAGGCTTTCACTTTCAAGGAGCTGAATACTGATCCTGTGTCAGTGGTCTATTATTAGGAGTCATCACTGACAATTGGATCCTTTTGTATGAAGGTGGCCATGTCCATTTCTGCTCTCTGCACTATGATAATCTTGTCAAGTTGTCAAAGCCTTAAGAAAAGGCCAGCAGTGTGACCCTCCATATACCGCCAAAATGTTTCTTAATTAAGAACTTCAAAAACTAAGGTCAGACTAAATTTTCTCTGCATTTGCATTCAAGTGGGTAGCCGTGTTGATCTGAAGCAGCAGAACAAAGTTTGAGTCCACTTGCACCTTTAAGACCAACAAAGTTTTATTCAAGCTATAAACTTTTATATGCATGTGAGCTCCTTCAGACAGAGGCCCGATCTGCATCTAGCATTTGCTCCGCTGTCTTACCAAACCCACACTGGGACACAAATCCCCATCTACATTGCATGCCACTTTCGCTTTGATTGAGTGTCACATTTTATGGCAGTGTCCAGACTGCATGCTTTCACTTCGTTTGATCTCTGGTTTTATTGTGGTTGTCTGCAGTCATAGATTTATGGCTGTTTTATGGCCATTCGGGGATGACTCTGCAGTCAGTATGGTGTTGGCCAGAGGTAGTTGAATGTGGTTTTGAACTGCATCTTTTTCTGTTCCAGTGTGGGTTTGGTAAAAATGCTAAATGCAGCTTGGCCCTGAGTGAAAGAGAATTTCCTCAACCATGACATATAGGTAGAGAGAGGGTGGGGGATTAGTTGCCAGGAAGGGCTTGTTAGGTTGTGGTCACATGCAACAAAAGAAACCGGGGTGGGGGGGGAAGCAAGGCTATTTCCTCCAGAGGAATTTGACCCACAGTTGCACAATCACACAGTCCTTGGAAGCTGCGGGCACAGCCTGCCACTGTGTGATCAGATGTAACCATGGTTGAGTCAGGGTGTGTGTTTTTTGGCCATTTGTTTCTGATGCACTTAAATGAGGAATCGATTAATTGCATCTCCGCACTGAGGGCTCCCTATGGAGTTTGCGATGGTGCGCATACTGAGAAGAGGGGGAAACAATGGCACCGAGTCAGGATGGCCTGATCAGACCATCCCAACGCCATGAGAGCGTGCTGGAGCGATCAGACAGGGGAAAGTCTGACCATGGCCAGTCGCAACTCATTATCTACCAGATTTTCCCAGATGTCTTTTAACTCCACTTCTGCAGCAGAGCAGAATGGGTTGCCAACGGCTGCGGGGTGCTTCCCAGATTTGTTGTCTGATCACGCCCTTTAAATCCGCCCAGCATTTGTGCCTATGGTGGGTCTAATTGTGCGTATGATCACAGCCTTAGAGTCAGGAACTGGGGGATTATAGCTGAGATTGGATTAAAGCGGGTGGTAAGATCTGTGAATAGCAGTAAATCAGCATACAAAAAAAAGAGTTAACAAATGGATGTGAGAACTGGGCTTGAGTCCAGTGCCACCTCCAAGACCAACAAAGTTCAATTCAGGGTATAAACAAGAACTGAGAGACTTAGCGTGTGTAGATGCACAGTTGTTAGATACACTGAAACAGATTTCCTCAAATGTTACATATAGGTGGGGGAGATTAGTTGCCAGACAGAGCTAATTAGAGTAAAGATAACTGAGCAATAAATACAGCTAAGACTGTGATAACACATTTGGTAAGACCTGTGTGTACCACCATATTGGCATACATTTGCAGCCATTGGTTGGCAGTTTCAATCAAAAGCTGGGGTCTGAAAATCTAAAAATAGTTTTAGATTTCCTGCAGAAATTCAGCAGTAAGGAAACCATCTACTGGTAATTAATAGAAGGCCAAAACTCTTTCTCTCTCTAATTGGGGACCTCTCTATATAATAATGCTGTTTTAAAGTGGCAACATTCCATGCTCTCCCATTGGCTGTGCAATGTCCTCCCTCAGCCATTGGCCCATCAGCCGTTACTCAAGAGTACGCGCATGCCTTTGGCCAGGTGCTCGGTCTGCTCCTCTTCCCCACCCACTCCCCCTTCAGCCACTCTGCCCTTTCAGAATTCCTGGCAAATGGCTTTGTCTCTTGACGCAGACACTTCTACTGCTTGCGTCCTGTATGGGAGTAATTTTTCCCTCAGTGGCTGTTGGTAGGTGTAATGAAATGGCAGTTACCTGTGTTTGTAAGATGGCTGCTGCTGTCTGTGGTTGTTTGTTTAAAATGTTCCACCATAAGGTTTAATTGAGCTGTACTTCCAGAGAGGGACCTGTAAGGGTATCACTCACTGGGTTGAATGGGGCTTCCTCATCTGCTGGACTACAGTTCCCAGCTGCCCCAAGACAGAAAAGGGTGGGAAAACAGGGACTGTCCCAACGCGTGGGGCAGCATCAATATAGACTACAGCCCATTCAGGGAGGAGGCCGTCTTCACGCACAGGACGAGGGTGGGAGGCAAACAGCTGAATGGTAAACTGGAGCCCGTTTCGCCAAAGTAGGCAACCAAGCTTGGTTCAGACAAAGGAAGGAAATCCTTTGCAGGCCTTTGTGAGGAATTCATTGGGGCCACTCCTGAGTCTAGGGTTGCCAGCTCCAGGTAGGGAGATTTCTGGAGATTTTCTGGAAGAGTCTATGGAAGCCAGGGTTTGGGGAGGGGAGAGGCCTCAGCTGAACAGAATGCCATATAGCCCGCCTTCTAAAGCAATTATTTTCTCGGGGGGGGGGAGATCTGTTGTCTAGAGTTCAGTTGTGATACCTGGTGATCTTCAGGCTCCACCTGGAGGTTGGCTGCCCTAGGCATAGCAGTTAGTGCTTCAGAGCAGGTTCTGCTACATCCAGGTTCTTGCTGTAGTAGCTGAGTGGGTGATCTTGGACTGGTCAAAGACTTTCAGCCTAACCTACCTCACAGGGTTGTTGTGCAGGTCAAAAGGGAGAGAGGAGAATGATGTAAGCTGCTTTGGTCCCCATCGCAGAGAAAGACTACTTTTCCTTCTGGGAAACCATTGTTGCCAATTTCCAGGTGAGGGCTGGAGATCACTCAGAATTACAGCTGCTCTTCAGATGGCAGAGATCAGTTCCCCTGGAGAAATGGTGGACTCTGTGGCAGTCAGGGCTTCAGAGTATGGAAAATTGTGGACTCTGGCAGTCAGGGCTTCAGAGCATGGGAGAGGCTGCAGGTGTTTGTGTGGGGGGAAATGGAAAGCTGAAGAGTGTGTGTGGGGGAAATAAAGGTAGGTTGATGATTGGCTGGGAAGGAGATAGGGTTGCCAACTCCAGGTAGAACCTGGAGAGGGTGAGGTTTGAGGAGGAGTGGGACCTCAGACAGGTACAATGCCATAGACTCCACCCTCCCAATCAGCCATTCCCTTCTGGGGAACCACTGTTCCTAATCTCAGGAGAGGGGTGGAAATCACTCAGAACTACAACTGATCTCCAAGAGGGAGGGGGGAAGAGATGCAAAGCTGAAATCAGAGGGGCAGATAATGGCAGGTTGATGCTTGGCTGGGAAGAAGATAGGGTTGCCAACTCCAGGTTGGGAAATTCATGGAGTTTTGGGGGGTGGAAGCTGGGCAGGGTGAGGTTTGAGGAGGGGTGGGACCTCAGACAGGTACAATGCCATAGACTCCACCCTCCAAACCAGCCTGGGTTTCCTCCAGGGTAACAATTGTTGCCAATCTCCAGGTGAGGGCTGGAGATCACTGAAAATTACAACTGTTCTTCAGGTAGCAGTGATCAGTTCCTATGGAGAAAATGTGTCATTATACCCTGCTGAGGTTGCCACAGCACATTGACTCTGAGTGCCCAAGGCCTTGGCACTCTCCCAGAGCCTCTTTCTAGAGCTCGTTGTATTTATTTCCACAATGGGCCTTATTCCTAGTGTTAACTAGAAAAGTGAGTGAGTTACCTATCCAAAAGATGTAAAAGTGTGAAAGTGTGATGGATCAGCCTTGGGCTAACTAGCATATGTGAAGCAGGAGACACCGAAACTTTGAGTGAATGTCCAATATGGTGTGTTGGGAGTACAAATCCCAGTTTGGTGTAGTGGTTAAGTGCGCGGACTCTAATCTGGGAGAACCGGGTTTGATTCCCCATGCTTCCACTTGCAGCTGCTGGATGACCTTGGGCAAGCCATAGTTCTGTCACAGCAGTTCTTGAAAGAGCAGTTTCTGTCAGAGCTCTCTCAGCCCACCTACTTCACAGGATGTCTGTTGTGGGGAGGGGAAGGGAAAGGAGTTTGTAAGCCGCTCTGAGACTCCGAGTGAAGGGCGGGGTATAAATCCAATCTCTTCTCTTCTTCTTCCAACAGGCATTACTCCTTCAGTTTTGTTGGCAGGAGTGGTTACTACCAAGAGAAAGGTTAATACTCTCAAGGGTAATGGAGAAGAGCAGTGTCACAGGGCAGAGACCTGTGGTGGCTGTAGGATTTTTCTGAGCTCCTAGCCCAAGAGGGAACAGAACTTGTGAGCCTGTTTCTTCACATAAGGAAAAAAGTTGTGCCATAACATCTATAATGTTTATTTCCACGTTATGGTCAATTTCCATGGTAAGAACATAATGTTATGATCAATCTAGATCATTATAATCAGTGACTAAGCAGTAAATACTGTTATTTATTTATTTAAAACATTTATTAGCCATCTTTTTCCATTGTGAAACTCAAGGCAGCTTACAATATAAATAAAATTATTATGAAAAACACAATAAAAGCAATATGAATAAAACAACAATTATAAAAACACAGAAAAGGTCACAATTTAAAAACACCAATAAGGACTGCCAATAAATTAAAGCTAAATTGGTCAAATGCTGTTATAAGTAAAACTGCCTTCAACTGTCACCTGTATCTGAAGAGGTGAGCAGTGACTCATGAAATCTCCTACCCTGCCATAAATTTTGTTGGTCTAAGGTGCTACTGGATTCTTGCTCTTTTCTACTGTTACTGATAAACATGGCTACCCATCCTGAAATTGTCAGTAAGGGGGCCAGGTGCACCTCCCTGGGGAGGCTGTTCCATAGTTGCAGGGCTGCCTCTGAAAAATCCCTCTTGTGTGCTTCTCTAATCAACTTCTTTGATAGGTGGGGATACTCAGGAGGTCCTCTCCCTATGATCTTAATCTGTGAGCAGGAATGTATAGGAGAAGACAAACCTTCATATACTCTGGTCCCAAGCCAAGTAGGGCTTTAAAAGATCAAATCAACACCTTGAACTGGGCTTGGGAGCAGATCAGTAGGCAGCATAATTGCGCATAAAAACCTTGTAGCTGGCCCTAACCAGCAGTCTAGCCACAGCATTCTTCACTAGCTGCAGCTTTTGAACTCTCTTCAAAGGTAGCCCCAAGAAGAGTGCATTGCAATAGTGCAATATAGCTATAACTAAGGCATGGATCACTGTGGCTAGACCTGACTGAGCCAGGAACAGGTGCAGCTGATGCACCAAGCAAAACTGGGCAAAAGCTCTCTGAGCCACCACAGCCACCTGTTGTTTTTTTTAAAAGTGACTTCTGTGTAAAGTGGAGCTTCCAAGTTGTGAACCTGACTTTTCAAGGGGAGTATTATCTCATCCAAGGCAGGCGAGATCTTGAATTCTAGCTTGCCTTTCTACTAACCCAAAGAACCTCTGCCTTGTCAGGATTAAGTTTCAGCTTGTTCACCCTCATTTACCCCATTACAACTCCAAGCACCAGTTCAGAACATCAACAGCAGCCTCAGGATTAGGTGGAAAAGAAAGACAGAGCTGGGGATCATCCACATATGGGTCACACAGCAGCCCATTCCTCCTGATGACCGCTTCCAGTGACTTCATGTAGACATTAAATAACATAGGGTATAAGACAGAACCCTGTAGCAACCCACCAGCCAATGGCTATGGGGCAGAGCAGAAATCCCCCAACACTACCTTCTGAGACAGACTGCCTCCCCCAGATAGGACCTGAACCACCATAACATGGTGCTCCTTAGTCTCAGTGCTGAGAGGCAGCTCAGTAGGATTGCCCCTGTATAGTTCTCAATAGAGGTCATCAACCACGGCAACCAAAGCAGGCTCTGTTCCAATCCTCTCCTGAAGCCTGATTAAAATGGCTCCAGAAAATCAACCTCTTCTGAGAGCCCCAGGAGTTGAGAAGCAGCTACCCGCTCTAGCACTTTGATGAAGACTGGAGAATGAAGTGATCACTTAGAAGTGTTTTTGCCCCCAAACAAGTCTAATCACTGCCTCCTTGAGCAAGAGTGGCTTATCTCCTGCTCTCAAGGATGTATTTACCACTCCCCTTATCTACTCAGCCAGTCCCCCTCTGACAGCTTTTATCAGCCCAGAAGGGAAAGAGTCAAGAACATAGGTGGTAGATCTCATCTGTCCGTTGACCTGGTCCATATCCTTGGGATCCACAAGCTGAAAAATACATATAATATTATAATACTGATGGCAGTAACATCAGCGAAGTAAATAATAATAGTGACTTCACAAATAGCAAAAGTGCTTATGTAGCCAGATCATGCCATTATCACCATTGCCACCTAGTTGTAAATGTGTAGCAGTTATTTTCAGCTTACATAGCTAACTATGCTGAATTTAAAGAAGCATTAACACAAAGAATGATTTAACATTTAAGGTTTGACTATCCTGAGCCATAACACTGTAATGTGTAGGATACATAGATCTCATACATAGCAGGATCATGAATATCTGTGATCTCCAGAGCTCATCTGGAAATCATAAATTCATGCTGAGAGTGGCATCAACAGATCGCTTTGCATGTGACAGCAGAAGTATTGTTCACTGTGCTTTTACTAACCCTACTTTTGTGTGATATTTGAAATGTGTTTTGGAAATTACCATAGGGATGTAAAAGGTGGTCCCCAAAACACTAAGCTCAGTTTCTTGCACAAATGCTTTTATGTGGCAACTCCCCCCCACAGTGATCCCCCCCCCCTTGCTACCTGCATCAGATGTCCTACCTTTGATCATGGAAACAGTTTTCCATAAACCATAGCAGCAGTTATAGTAATAACTGCTCTTGGGGTCAGTAAGGTAAGATAAACAGAAGTTAATAATGAGGTGAAGAAGCTATAACTACCTATATGAAATTGTTATGTGTATGAGAGCACTGTGATATGATTCTGCAGCACAGATATAAGCAAGGTTGTGATCATGCTTATGATGTGATTGGCATCTTTTATATTTAAATTATGCACTTGAGACTGATGGCCTTTCATCAACACTACCCTGTATTCAAAACATTTTTCAACTGCCTGCTTCAGATAAATTATCATCTTCCCCTTTCATGTCTATTCACGTTTTGATTGTCAGCAAGAGGCTAAGAGACTGTTAGAAATAATAACTGGTGAAAAATACTACTGTGTCATTTGCACCACCAAGCTCATGTTTTAACTTGTTTTTAAACAGGCAAGAAACTTCTTAGCCTTCTCTACACCATAAAGGTAACATGGGTCCTGGTCACATGTGCCAGATAACGCAGGGGGGAAGCAAGGCTATTTGCCCCATAGTAATTTGATGCACCACTGTGTGATCAGACGCAGTTCTTTGCCACGTGTTTCCAGTGTGCTTCAACAAGGGATCACTGATGCAATGAGAGTGCGCTGGTATGATCACATGGAGATGTCCATCTGTGGACCATTGCAAACCTGTTTGCCACTGCACTTTCCCAGGTATTTTCTAACTCTGCTTCTTTGGAGGGGCGAGACAGGTTGGCGATGGGTGCAGGATGCTTGCCAGATGTTCCCATGTGATCGCACCCGTAAAATCTGTCCGACATTCATCCCTTTCGCGCTGCTAATTCTGCGTGTGATCGGAACCATGGTTTGCCTTATACAAAGCAGCAAATCCCAGAGGCTCAAAAGGCAGAACACTCAACATTATTAGGTTTAATAAAAGTGTGGGTCCCCAGCCAGTTCTACCTGGGAGAAAATGTGTCATGCACTCCAGACACCTGACCCCTGTTTTATCCCAGGTAGATCAGATATATTTTACACATCCCTCCTC
Organism: Gekko gecko; assembly: GCA_029375565.1. Classification (NCBI taxonomy): domain Eukaryota; kingdom Metazoa; phylum Chordata; class Lepidosauria; order Squamata; family Gekkonidae; genus Gekko; species Gekko gecko. The sequence continues at coordinate 65,787,017 of JAPDNY010000009.1, forward strand.
CTTGTATATCATTCAAACGAGACCTCCATTAGAGTGGCTGAGTTCTGTGCTAAGGTGGTTGTTGTTGTTATATTTATATTTATTTGAATTATTAATTGCCCTATCCTGGCTTCCATCATGCTCTGGGTGATGTACAAAAGGCAAAATGCCATAAAACAAAATACAAATTTTAAAATATCCATATACAGTTAATAAGAGATAAAACCAAAATAAAAGATCCCAGATGGTGATTTACAATTTCCTGTTCCCATTCTGGACTGCCCAGCCATTTAGTGGGAGGGGGAGAGGGAAACTTAAGCAAAATATATATGGGGGGAGAGGGAAAGGGTGCCAGCCAGTGCAACCAACCATTGCTGTCCTCAACCAAAAGCCTGGCAGAACATCTCTGCCTTACAGGCCTGGCAGAGTTGTGCAAAATCCCACAGGGCCCTGGTGTCATTCGGAAGACAGTTTCACCAGGCTTGGGCAAGGACTGAAAAAGCCATGGCAGTGGCGAAGACAGACAGACATTCCTAGGGCCAGGGATCACTAGCAAGTTGCTATCAGTAGAGCACAAGGCTCTCCCGGGGACATAGTAGAGAAGGCGATCCTGCAGGTATGTTGATCCCAGACCACTCAAGGCCTTAAAGGTCAGTACCAAAACCTTGAACCTGACATGGTACTCTACTGGAAGCCAGTGTAGCTGGTGCAGCACTGGTTGAATATGTGCCATCCGTGACATTCCCATCAGGACTCACACTGCCACATTCTGAATCGGCTGAAGTTTGCAGATCAGTCTCAAGGGTAGGCCAGCATAGAGTGAGTTGCAGTAGTCTATCCTGGAGATGACTGCCACATGGATTACTGTGGCTAGGTCAGGGCGTGACAAGAAAAGAGCCAGTTGCCAGACTTGGTGAAGATGGAAAAATGTCAGCCTGGTAATATGTGTGATTTGGGCCTCCATTGATAAGGAGGTATCCAAAGTCATGCACAAAATCTTGACAGATGGCACTGGTGTCAATGGTGCTCCATCAAGAGTTGGTAACCTGAACTACAACCCCAAAGCCCCCCCTAGCCACAGAACCTCCATCTTCAATGTATTCAGTCTCAGCCTGCTCTTTTTTAGCCACCCCACCCCATGGCCTCCAGTCCCTCTGCCGGATTTTGCAGGAAAGTGGCCGTCCAGCCATCCAATAACAGATTCAGCTGGGTGTCATCAGCATACTGATGGCACCCAAGCCCAAAATTCCTTGGCAGCTGGGTGAGGGGGCATATATAGATGTTAAATAACATCAGGGAGAGGAGTGCCCCCTGAGGAACCCCACAGTCTAAGGGTTGCCTAGAGGACACATCCTCACCCAGTGCTACCCTCTGTCCCCGATTCCGGAGAAATGATGAAAGCCATTGAAGGGCCACCCCATGTACTCCTACATCGGCAAGGCGGTGAGTCAAAATATCAGTATCAACTGTGTCAAACACTGCTGTGAGATCAAGCAACGACAGCACCTCGATCCAGCTGTCTATGGAAATCATCTGTCAAGGCGACCAGCACAGTCTCCATCCCATGGCCAGGACAGAAGCCAGACTGGAATGGACCTAATGCCCATGTGTCATCCAGAAAACCCTGGAGCTGCTCAGCAAGAAAGAAGTTGATAATTCATACTTTTAACATTTAGTAAGTATAATGTTTTTTAAAAAAAATTATTCTAATTTTCCTTAATGTTTATGCCTATGTGCAGTGTATATTAGACACAGACTGTTGCTATAATGCTGTTTGATCTCTGGATTGTAAATAAATAATGTATGTAATGTAAAGAATGTATGTAGAAAATGTGTTCTGTTGCCCAAAGATGGCATTGAATCAGACTCAGGGTATGACTAAGAAGAAAAAGAAGAGAAGAGATTGGATTTATACCCCACTCTTCACTATCCAAAGGAGTCTTAGAGCGGCTTACAATATGTTTTCTTTCCCCTCCCCACAACAGACACCCTGTGAGGTAGCTGAGGCTGAGAGAGCTCTCTCGAGAACTGCCCTTGAGAGAACAACTCTGAAAGAACTTATGACTGATCCAAGGTCACACCAGCAGCTGCATGTGGAGAAGTGGGGAATCAAACCTGGTTCTCACAGATTAGAGTCCATGTTCTTAACCACTACACCAAACTGGCTCTCCTTATCTGGAAAATATTTGGGGAAAGCTGCATTACTCCCAAACTTCCTGTCCCTACTCATTATCGATATACTGAAATAATACATTTTTCCTCCTGTACCTGTACATACATGCATTAGGCAGCTTCAGTTCCTTCCATCTGTATAGACATCTTGTGAGAGGCCTTTCTTTATACAGTTGGAAGTACCAAAAAAGCAGAAAGATCTACTTTTTTCATGTCCCAGAGTCTGTGTATAGTCTTTGAATGATAGCTCTCCATGATTTGCAGCCAATTCAAGTATAGCAAGTATCTTTGCAAGCATCAGGGATCCCTGTCCATCAGTTCTAGCTTGTCTGACAGTTTCTTGTCCTATTATTTATGCGTACTGCAATTGTTTGGCCATCTGAGGTTGTCATGCTCCATCACAAATGACAGTGTCCCATAACTCCTCATGGGGAATTTTAGCATTCTTGAAGAGTTGATGTATCTGAAATTTCGAGGCTGTAGTCTATCATTTTGTAGCCAAGGGACAGCCGATCTAAGGTCTTTGTGCTGCAGCTTTTGTATTATGAAGCTGTTTGATATTCCAGCCTTGGAATAGCACTAGTTGCCAATTTTCAGCATGGCTTTTAACTACTTTGACAAACTGATAATGAAAACAACTCAAGCTGAATCTGGTCAAAACTGAAATGAAGATGGTCAGCACAGTGGCATGTCTAGTGTATTTTAACCCTAGAGTGGATCATTTTTTAACACCCTCTCCTCTATATGACAAAATTATTTTCAGTAATGGCTCTACTATACAAAATCAAAATGTGTAACTCCTTAGCATAGATTGCAACACTTTTGTTTAAATGTGAGACAGTTTGACAGTGCAAAGTCCCACAGATGAGCTATTCTGCCTTGCTAACACCATTTTAAAACTGGTCTCCATACAGAATAGCTGGCATGGGGGTAAACATGCCAGTCCAGGCCAATGTTATAAAACAAGATCATAGCTGTGAAGAAATGCATTTTCTTCTGGAGGGAGGTTAGTAGGCCATAGCAGACTGCCCCTCCCTATTGCTCCCTCTCTTGAGTTTAAAAATGCGCTCTTTTCCCTTTGAATGTAGCAGGAAGTCATTTGGGATTATCTGCCAGATTCCAGCCATAGAAATGCTAATGACCTGGCTGGGAGAGTCCACTGAGGGATATGGTGCTTCCTGAGGAAGCCTCCAGGTGGGTCCTGGAGATTTCCCAGAAGGAGGCTTCCTGGACACAAAAGGAAAAGAAGCCTTGACCTGGGTGGACCGAGTCAAAAGAAGTGGAGGGAGTGATGTAAAATGGGTGGAGACATGGGTTTAATAAAAGTTCTTGCTCCAGGGGGGGGGGGGGCTTTTGGTCGGTGCTGGACCTTCAACAAGGGGCAGCCTCTGGCTGGGCAGTTCCCTGTGGCAGCCATCTTCTTTCAGGCCATGTGGCTGGTAAGGTAATATGGAACCCCAAGGAATCAAACTTGCAACTCTGTGATTATTTGAGATCTAGATTGAGGCACGTGGTTTAGAAAAGGGACAGAAGGATTGTGTTTATTCCTGATTTCTTATGTTTCCATTTGCTGATCTGTGGTGCTTAAGTATGTTTGTGAACTTTTCCTTTTCTTTATTAATAAATATTTTAATCTTTGATGCTGGTAGTGTTCTCTGTGCCATATCGTTCCCCAACTAGTAATTGGCAAGAGAGGTCCCCAGATTGGGAGGGAAGCAGTCAAGGTGCCCATTGCCAACCCTCCAGGTGAGCCCCAAAGAAAGAATTTGGCCTTCATGGTAACCTAACTGTGGAGTGGGAGACCTAGAGGCAGAGCCTCTGTGGTGTGAAACGGAGTTAGGAGTCCATCCCTCCTAGCAGGCAACTGCCAACAGGACAGTGGTGGCTGTGAGTACCCTAGTGGAAGGATGTGGAATAGCTCCCTGCAGGAGCTGTCACCACCCAAGGTGTGGGTGGGCAGAACAAGGTTTGCAGGCAAGAGCAGGCATGTTCTGTCACAATAGCACAGTGATTTATAAAAGTAAAGTGCTCTAGGATTTTTGCCAGATGCAACCCAAACAATTTAGAGCATTCTTGGAATTCCTTTGAGGAAAGATTTTTTTGGATTTTTTTTGCAAGGGAGAAGGAGAGTGAGAAAGACAGAAATGGTTACAGACATGGGGTAGGAGGGAGTCTGCCTTTTGGATACTTTCTTCCTTGCAAACTGAGAGAGAATGTGGAATCATCCCTTCTTGGGCCAGCACAACTTTCCTTAGGATCTTTTGCTTTCCCCACAAGACTGTGCTTCCAATGGGATTAACTAGCATTACCAAGCTCAAGATGAGGCCTGGAGTTTTCCCAGAATTAAAACTGATATCTAGACTACAGATATCAGTTCCCCTGTTGGAGGGGAGACTCTATGGCAAAGGTATCAAACTCATTTGTTAAGAGAACCATATCTGTCATAAATGAGACTTTGTTGGGCCGGGCAGTGTGTGTCATAAAATGTAATGCCAGGGAGCAGAGATATAAGCTTTATAAAGGACATAGACAAACACAATTAAAGATTTTTTAAACTTTAAATAAAACATGCCTAAAACCCTAGCACTTTTGCAATATTTTGTCTATTTAACAGTCTTTGATAACTGACATCTCTGCTCTGAATTATTGCTTCAAAATGTCTGTGCTGTAGCAATCTTGAGTATGCTGTTCAGGTGTGCAAGCCTACTTTTGATTTATTGACATTTATTACAAAAATCTCATGCTCACTATTCCTAGCCTAGGACCCAGGTGAAAACATGAAATGGCTGGACATTGCAACCTTTTGTACAAGCTGCTTCACGTATTGGTCAAGAACATGAGAAGGCATCCTAACACAGACTGAGGGCCATGTGTTTGTCTACTAAACTATACTCTTCCTCAGAGAAATAACTACAACTTCCTACAAAGGGGATGAACTTGGTCTGAACACACACTCTCAGTCTGATCCACCTCACTAGCTTGTTGTTATTCCTCCTCTAAAATAGTTCACATTGCTTTCTTACTGAGGAAGACTGGTTCATGAGGGCATGAATACAGTGAAAAGGGGGAGGGAGCCCAGTTGCACCCAGTTGCATAAAAAGCCCAACAAAACACACACACATACACACACTGTGGCAAGGCACACAAAGCTCATACCTTGAACAAAGCTTTGTTGGTCTGAAAGGTGTCTGGTATTTCTACCTGTGATTGAGGCAGCCCAGCAAAGCAAACTCTCCCCCTCCCTTCAGGGAGGAGCCTCAGCCTGTGGAAGGAAAAAAAGGCTTCCTTCCCTTTTCTCCTGCAGCCTGGCCAGGAAGCCAGCTCTGGCTGTTCCCTCCCTCCCCCTGGGAGGAGGAGGGGGAGGGGCTTCAGCCAGTTCTTTACCAGACTCTCTCAATCACACTGGAGAGTGTTGCCTATTGATCTCTCTTGTGCAATTGAGAGAGACTGGTAAAGCAAGCTGTAATATGGCAGCAACAGCAGCAGAACTGCAAATGGAAGTAGGAAATAGCCAAGCCTTGTGGGCCTGACTGGGGCCCTCTGAGGGCCTGATCTGGCCCATGGATCGCACGTTTGACACCCCTGCTTTATGGTATCATATCCCTCCTTAGCTCTCCCTCCCCAGACTCTGCTCTCTCCAGGCACTACCCCAAAATAGCCAGGAATTTCCCAATCTAGAGTTGGCAACCCAAGATCCAATTAACCCAGGGCTTTCTAAAACCTTCTGATGTATACCTGGGAGAAAAACAAACAGCCAGAAAGGAACTGAAACCAAAAGGAATACCAAATGGAAGGGTAGATGAGGACAAACAAGCCACATACCATCCCTGGGGGGCTCTTATCTCCTAATAAAATTTGCCCTTCAAAAAGGACTGATTTGATTTACTATGTTCACAAAATGGAAAGTAAATTCTGTATTGAATGTCACCTAAAAAACAGCAACCATGGAGGTTTTGCAAGGGAGGTGCTACAATGTTAATGCTGATTAAATGTGTAAAAGTTGTGGCAATTCAAGCCAGAACTGGGTGTCCCAGAACCCCAGAGGTTCATGGAGGGCTCCATGTGTTTCTCTTCAGGCTCAGCCTGGGTAAACAGTCCCTGCCCCACCATAGCCGCTCCTCACACTGGCTGTAGTAAGCCAAAGGCAAGTGGATGGCAACTTAAAATGTTAGAGGTTCTGAGGAACGATGGGTGATGGTGAGCTTCTAGCCCCAGGGGTAATATGGCCTACACAGCACTCAGAATTAGCACATTGGCCATGTTCAGCCAGAGCAAAGGCTGGCTCGGCACCCCCCACACACACCCATACCATGTGCCTTAAAAATGTGTGGCAACATGCTAAGCCAGGGCCAGAACAGCACCCGTGTAGTCAGCAGCTTTGCACTGCTCCTCGTGGGTAGCCAGATGTGAAAAATGATCCAGGCACTGGCGGGTGGGGGGGCTTGGCTCAGCCTTGGATGGCTCTAGCATTTTCAGCTGAGAGATGGGAGTTTCTGGGGAGGCTTCCAGGCTCATTTAAATGGATATGGAGATAGATCTTCTGGACACCCCCCTATTGCCTGCATCCAGGGCATACAGGTACCACCACCCACCACCCCACCCTGAGTATGCTACTGGCTCAGGAGGTCATTGATATGAGGGGTATGTGTGCATGCAAATGGATGGGGTCCTGCCTCTTCTATTTGGTATTGTGTTATTGAAGACAGTGTAATATGGTCACAAAGACTCGACTGTGAGACTGAACAATATGGTTATGGATTTATCTCTGATGACTTATTATTAGGGTTGCCAGCTTCCAGGTGGGGCCTGGGGATCTCTCACTTTTACAACTGATCTCCAGCCGACAGAGATAGGTCACCTGGAGAAAATGGCTGCTTTGAAGGATGGATTCTACAGCATTGTACTATGATGAGGCCCCTCCCCTCCCCAAACCCCACCCTCTCCTGGTTCCACCCCCAAAGTCTCTAGGTATTGTCCAACCCAGACCTGGCAACCCTACTTGTTATTTATTTACTATCACCATGTATGAGTAAACTGCTGAAGCAACAAGTTGCCCTGCCACGGTCCAGAATAACTTTCCCACATGAGTGTGCATACATATTCAGTATTCCCTGACATTTTGGCATGTAAGAAGGTAATGAGAATCCATCCTAGCACATCAGTGATAGAGGAGAATGAGTCAGAAATTAAAGATTGTATCTAAGTGTCATCCAAATGGTGGGATGCTCATATGGAACAGTTGTTTGGAAACTTCAGTTTCTATGTGGCAGTAAGAAAACCTAATTTCCAATGTGAAATGTTTGCAACCTAGCCTTGTCCTTGATATGAGTGAACATTTTGACTGCATTCAGATGTCATGGCAAAGTATAAAGAAACTCAGATCGCTTACTGCATATATTTGCATTCTCCCCTTATTCTTCTTTTTCATGTGGAACTTGATGGAAAATTCCCCAGTTTGAACAAGCTCCAGTTTGCTTTGCCATATGAATACAGGAGCTGTGGGCAAACTGGAGTTTACTTTGCTGTCAAATGGAATCCTGAACAGGGATTAATGGATGCATGCTAGAGGAAGACAGAGGTGAGCAGGGAGAGTAGAATGCCCAAGCATGGCAACCAGCTGTATTCGTGTCTGATCAGAGGGGTTTTTTTAATTATTTTTTGAAAAATAGCAGGGATACAGAAATAAAAAAAGGAAAATGGGGAAACTGAACAAAAATTATGTAAAATTATATTAAATATTTACACTTGTCAAGGACATTCATATTGTATGTAATGTATAATGTATAGCATATATGTCTGATCAGAGTTTAGTTGCATCTTGCTGCGACATCTGAATGCAGTCTTTGATGTGGAAGCAAATTCATACAACAGTGAGAGACCTGCATTACAACAGCTCCTGCATATGTGAGTAAAAGTACCGAAGCATGAAAGTTTCAGGTGACTCCCTAATTTACCTGACCAGTTAATTATGTCTGAGCTCCCTATATCAGGTCTTCGTTTGTATTTGTCAACAACTGCTTCCCCTTGCTATGTTTCACTTGCTATTGTCATCTGCAGAATGGGAATCATTCAGATCCCCTAACTTGTATTTAACTGTAGTTTCCATTAACAAGTAGCAGCTTATTATTTTCATTGTAAGTGGTCTAATTTTTCAAATGTTTCCTTCATCTTGAAGGTGTCACTAAGAACAGATTGCCTATGATTCACAGGAGCTCCTTACTTAAAAGCACAGCCACTGAAGTTTACAAGGCAGAAGCTGTGGAGCTGCAAGGAAGCTGGGGCCCTTTCCTGATGCCAGAAAGTGTTTCAAAGTAGGAGTGAACAGAGCATTTCCTGGCTGTTGTGCGTGACAGTTTGGGAAATGAGCTGGTGACAACAGTTGTGTGTCAATACCACAGGGATTCTACAGAAGTTTCACCTACAGATCCATACAGATTTTAACATTTTGCAATTTCATTTTGATTGATAGGGGCTTAACTTTCAAAATATTTATTTTTAATATGAGCATATTTCAGTCTCCTCCAAATTAGATCTTGGCAAATAAAGAAGTGACTGCTTTCTACAGCTTTTATTGAAAAGATCTGGAAAATCTCATAAAGACTTAATGTGTGTGTGTTAAATGCAAGGGGGTGGGGAGAGACCTTTCTTCATTTTCTTATAAAACAAAGCAATCACATAAAATCTATCATATGTTTTTCCAGCAAGCAGAAAAATATGGCCAGGGAATCAGCTCCCACTTATTTAGTCTTTTCTGGTTATTTTTTTGTTGATGTGTGTGCTGTAGTTAAAACAATAAAAAAATCCTGTTGAATTCATATGTAGTGCAGTCATCCAGTGATATGAGGGGGTTTTTTTATACTGATGGACAGGAAATATCACTTCTACTTTATGTGCTGATATCCTGAGCTACAGAGTGTCTAAAGCTGCAAGAAGCAAATATCGGTTGTATTCCAAAATGATTCTAACAAATGGGTCAGGGCTTGCTCAGCTCCAAAGACCACTTTGGGAATGTATCATTCATGATCCAGATGGCTGCTGCTGATTTAGCCAGTTTAATGCACTGCTAATTAACACAATTTTTACAAAAGTTGCAAGGATGTGTATTTAAACCCTTGCCTGGTGGGCATGCATCACTAGGATCGCCAGGCCTGGACTGGTGACCAGCAGCAGACTCTGTGTGTGTGTGTGCGCGGGGTGTGTGTGTGTGTGAGAACAAGTCGGCACACGGCAACCCTAATCACAAGGCATTTTGTTTTCAGTGATGAATGTCTGGCAAGAAAGAAATCCTATCACTTTCAAAGTTATTCAGCCAGTTGAACTACATGAGAAATACTTGGTCTTGGTAATTACAAGAATCCCCAAATCTTACAATCACTGTGCTGTTATTTCAGGATCTGAGATATAATACAGGCTGTGGTCCAGCTAAAGCTAAGCACATTTATGTACAGTTGATTTCAATTAGATAATCAAGCAGTTCAGTCTGAGGGCAGGGTCTGAAGGCAATTTGTGGAAGCTTGCCTTCAGACCATGCCCTGAGACTTAATTGCTTGAGAAATTCTGAATGCTTGAATGGAATATGGCCTCCTTTTTCACAGAACGAAGGTGGAGTATGCGTGCCATAAATAAAAAAATAAAGTTATGTAACTACTACAGTGAAATCAATTTACTTTTAAAAATCCACACACACATACAAAATGCCTGAGGGTAGATTTTTCAATGCTCCCTCTAAGCTGTGGAGTCTTGTAAACAAAAATTCTACTTTGGGAGCTACTGGCATTAAAGTTGTAAGCGGGCAATTTGGCTACTGCATGAATTAGTTTGTTCTGGAGCCATCCTTCCTGAGCTAAGGCATAAATGTGTGAGCCGGAGGCTAAAAAACTGTGAGCTGGCTCACACCAACTCAGCTTAGAGGGAACACTGGTTACCCTCTATTCAGACAGAACCATTCCCAAAATTTCAGTTGTAGCAGAGAGTTACAGAGGCCATCTGTTTCCTGGGAAGAAAAGGCTGTTGGAGTTCTTCCAGTTAAGGCTTCTGGGTTCAACTTATGTAATAGGAAAATACATCTGTTAGTTCATTCCAAGAGGCTGGGATCCAGGGTTGCCAGCCTCCAGGTGGTGGCTGGAGATCTCCTACTATTACAACTGATCTCCAGGCAACAGGTATCGGTTCACCTGGAAAAAATGGCCGCTTTGGAAGGTGGAATCTACCCCATTGAAGTCCCTCCCCTCTCCAAATGTTGCCCTTTTAAGGTTCTACTCCCAAAAACTCCAGGTATTTCCCAACCCAGAACCGGCAACCCTACTGGGATCAGTTCTGGAAAGAACCTGGACAGTATTCAAGTTCCCATTATAACATAGAACTGGTGAGGTACTCAACATATCACCAATTAGCTCTTTGACAAAGATTAGATAGGAGGGAAAATAACTCCACTCTGTTCCCCATCTCAGACAGTTGATAGCATTTATAGCATCTGAATTTAGATTTTTACAGGCAAGGGCTTACCTGTTGTATATGTTACTTTGTGAAGCAGCAGAACATTTTTGGACTATATAAATGTAATAAATCAGCAATAATTTAGTATAGTTAGTACTATTAGCATATCAATATGGTTAATGGTGGACCCCATGCAGTATGGGAGCCACTTCCTGCAAGCTGTACCTTGCCACTGTGATATTTGAATTCTTATTATAATCATATGGCCCCGTGTCTCACCTAGATAGTAATTGTCTGAGAAAAATCAATGTGGGTCCACACCCATGTAGTTCCAGAACTCACACACAAGGAGCAGCCCTCATCAGGTTTGCTCAGAAGTAAGCCCCATATGGGGGGTCTAATCTCTAGACTGGCGCCATATTGCAGCAGTTGGAGAGTAGTGGGAGACAGGAGATGGAATTTTTCCATCTAGGAGAGGTAGCAAGCTATTTTTTTAGGGGCAGAGTGACAAAAGTAGTTGTTGGCATGTGGAAACAATTGACTATGTGAAATAGATCTGATGGGTGCAGTGAAAAAGTAAACAGACAAGTGGTTATAATAACCATTAGCTTAGCAGGCAGTAATAATAAATTAATCAGACCAGGCTGTTGAGAAGCTCAACCCAGGCTGGGTTCTAGCATAATTCAAGCAAGGAGCAGCAAATACAGCACACATGCAGCACACAGAGAACACAAAATGGCCAATGTAACAGATGGCTGCACTTTAAAAATGTTCTCCCATCTGAGAAAGACTGTATGATTGGCTAAGGCAACTTGCCTGATCCCAGGGATAAGACTGGACAGGAGAAATGCTGTTTCCCAGGGAATGGGATTTTTTTTTAAAAAAAGGTGGGCAGGCTCCAGTAAATTCCTGACAATGAAGTCACAATGTTAAGTGATGCAAGGGTGCGTTCATACGGGCAGCTAATCCTGCCATTATGCCAACTCAAATTTGATCCAGATCTTTTTAATCTGTCCTTGCATGATCAGACATCCCCTGTGGGAATCACTTTACCACGTGCTGCTTCCGCTGTGAATTGTCTAGACAGCATCCACTAAAGGAGGTGCGCATGGTGTGTGTGTGTTTTTTTTTTAAAAAAAAACCCTTTTTGTGCATGCGTATAGGCATGACTGTGCATCCTTGTAGGTCCGAGGCGCTTGCAGGGATGGACTAAAGGAGTCCCGGCCATCCCCCTTGCCATTGAGATCATGCTCAATGGAGGGACTATTTTGCATGTTAGAAGACTCATCTTCCCTCCAGGTCCCATCCCATCAACTGATCGTCCTTAAAGTGCCGAGTCATTCATAAACATTAAATCCTTCGTGGTGCTGAATTGGGGTTCCGCAGCTTCGTTTTTAGATGCGTTTACGCGCATAGTGGGTAGTGATTTTTTTAAAATCGCGCCCACTCGAGATGGGCTGATGTCAGACCACCCTGATGGGAGGATTGCATGCTGGTGGCACAATCAGACAGGTGAAAGTCAGCTGTTGTCCCATCGGGCCCAGAAAACTCCAGATTTAAAGTGCTATCTTTTAAGTCTGGTTACGAGGCATGGCAAAACGGGATGTCTATGGAACAGGGAAGTTTCCCAGTTGTTTGTGTCTGTTCGTTCCACTTAAATTCACCAGGAAATTGTGCATGTTGCGGCTCTAAAGAACCATCTGATCGGGACCCAGGAGTTGTTCAAGGAAGCCTTTAACTGCCTTGGACATTGTACTTGATCCAATGCTAGGTAAGTTGGATGACTTTCAGAACTGGCAATATCTGATTGTACACCCCTAATATTTATACCATTAACTGAACAGAGCAAAATAAATAAAAGATAGGAACAATATACAGAAGAATTATACAGAAGAGATTAAAGGGCGACAGGTTTGCTTCCAAGAGGAAACTTTTGAAGAACCTACTGTTTTAGAAAGTGAAGTGAAAGCTGCACTGAGAGCAACTGGGAGAAACAAATCTCCAGATGTAGGTGGGATATCAATAGAGCTATTTCAAGCAACAGAAATGGAGTCTATCAAAATGTTAACAATAATATGTCAACAAATATGGAAAACAAAACTATGGTCCACCAACTGGAAAATTTACATTCCAGTTCTGAAAAAAGGAGATGTCAAATACTGCAGGAACTATCAGACCATTGCATTAATTTCTCATGCATGGAAAGTGATGCTCAAAATCTTACAACAAAGACTGTTACAGTATCTGGAATGAGAAATGAATGAATGAAAAGGGAGAGGCATTAGAGATCATATTGTAAATTTGCATTGGTTACTGGAGCATACAAGAGAACTTCAGAAGAAAATCATCTTGTTTTTTGTAGATTACAGCAAAGTTTTGAATGTGTGGACTATGAAAAATTACGGTTGGTTTTAAAAGAAATGGGTGTGCCACTACACCAGATTGTTTTGATGTGCAACGTATACCCTGGCCAAGAGGCTACTGTTAGGATAGAACATAAAAAGAGAATGGTTTCCAGTCAGCATAGGTGTCAGACAAGGATGTATTTTATCTCCCTGTGTCCTCATGTATGTAGAACATCTCATAAGGAGAAATGGACTAGATTTATATGAAAATGGAGTGAAAACTGGTAGAAGGAACATTAACAATTTGAGATATGCAGATGACCCCATATTACTGGCAGAAAACGGATGACTTGAAATGATTACTGATGAAGGTTAAAGCAGAAGGTGCTAAAGAGGATTACAGCTGAACATCAAGAAGACAAAAGTAATGACTACTTTAGGGTTGACGAGGATTTGCTGTTTCTTGGCTCCATCATCAACCAAAAGGGAGACTGCAGCCAAGAAATCAGAAGGAGACTGAGACGAGCAGCCAGGAAGGAGCAAGAAAAGATCCTTAAGTATAAGGATGTGTCATAGGCAATCAAGATTAAGATAATTCAGGGCTTCCGGTCTGGGATCCATGGTGTCCTGACATGCTCTGGCTTTGATCCCAGAGCATACGGAGGGTCTTTATAACAGAGCGGGCTATCTAGCCTGCTGCAGATCTCCCCAGGCAGGGGGGTGACTAGCAACGAGCATCAGCCCAAGTGGGAGTTGAGATCGGCTGATAGCGGGGCTTTAAAGAGTACCACGACCAGCCTTGATCCCCTCCCCCCAAGCGGGCACTTTGGAATTTCTCTAAAAGACCCCACCGAGTTGGATTCTCAACATAAGAACGCATGACCCAGACCTCCAAGACATTCTACGGAAACTGATACCAAGGAAACACTGCTATAACAAAATACGGACTTTGAAGGTAACTTTTTAAAATTGCTCACCAGAAACGTGCTGATCCCGAAAATAAACAACACCCGATGAAGCGCATGATCGTGCGGTAGACTGTGTACTAACACCAACTCCAGGAAACGCGGTTGAAAAGCAAAAAAAAGCCAAAAAGCCGGTTTGTTGATCATTCCTGCGGTCGGGATATTGACTTTAAAAATAGAAACTAACACCAAGTCCCGCGAGAAGCAAGGTGGAAAACTACTTAAGCTGTGACAGAAAACACCAGAATAGGAAGTGATCTCAGACCAGACAAGCAGCGCTTCCTAGAGACGACTGAGGAGGCCGGAAGAAGGGAGGAACCAGAAGACAAGGAGGACGACTAAGATTGCTGGACAGGAAGTAAACAACAGGAAGAGCTATTTACCATAGAGAAATTGCGCCCGCCATTTTGAAAAGGTCGAAACGATTTAGCTAAAAGACTTAACAGAAAAAAGCGAAAATAGAGCGGTTTAGCTGGACACAAGAAGAGCATTAATTTGATATAAGTTTTGTAACAACTGTAAACAACGGCTTACGATCTCCGGCAGAGACAGAGGGCGAACTCTTGGTCCTCCCCAAAAATGGCTGCTAAAGAGGAGAAGAAACTACAGGGCATAATGGAAGCCATGGAAAAACGGATGATGGATGTTATGCAAAAAATGGAAAAAAACTCTAGGTAAAGTGGCTGATGAAGTAGCTGATTTGAAAAAGGACCTGGCTGGAATCACAATGGAAATACAGACGCTGAACAAAAGAACAGATGAGGTGGAGGAGAGAGTGAAAGGAGTGGAAACTGGCGTAACTGAGGTCGCTAAAGAAGCATCAAAAGCCAATGTAATGGTGGAATACAATGGAATGCTTAACCATCTGAGATTCAGGGGAATTCCTGAAGACAAAAATGAAAATATCCACTCAGTCATGGTGCATGCTGTTGCAGATTTTTTAGAACTAGAAGAGGAGAAGGTGGCGGCACACATTGATTTGGTATACAGAGTCAATTCTGCGATTGCCCAAAAGAAAAAACTACCCAGAGATGTGATTGTCCAGTTTATATCCAAAAGATTGAAAGAAGACTTGTTTAAGCAACAATTCCAGGAAGATTTCATAATTGACCAAAATAAAATTATGATACTAAAGGAACTACCCAGAACGGTTCTTCAGGATAGACAACTTTTTAAAGACCTGATTGACAAACTGAAAACAAAAGGTGTCAGTTTTACATTTAAACAGAAGAGAGTCATCATCAAGTCAGTAGAGCAAATGACCAAGTTCATTAAAGACAATTTTAAAGACTCTGATAAATAAATACAAAACCAACATGGAGAGCCAAATTATTTCATGGAATGTTAATGGACTTAATTCGCCCCCAAAAAGGAAAAATGTTAGGCTATGGTTGGAAAAACAAAAATGTGATATTGTTTGTTTACAAGAAACACATATTAAAAAGACTGATGCTAAATTTCTGATTCAAAGTAGACTAGGAGAGGAATTCTATTCCCTCTCCTCGCAAAAGAAAAAAGGAGTTGTTACATATGTAAAAAAAGAGTTGGAACCAAAAGAAATTTTTAAAGACAAAGAAGGAAGATTCTTGGCAGTGGAAGTTATGCTTCAGAATAAAAAGACCTTAATTTTAAATCTCTATGCCCCGAATGGAGCCAAGGAAAAATTCTTTCAAGATCTGTGGGAGCAATTACAACAGTTAACCCATGAACAAATGATATTGATGGGTGACTTTAATGGTACTGTTAATAATGCAATTGACAGAAAATCCAAAAAAGGAAATGAAGGTATAGGCAAACTTCCGAAAGTATTTTTTCAAATGGCAAAACATGAACACCTGGAAGATGCATGGAGAGTTAAAAACCCTAAAGACAAAGATTATTCTTTTTACTCATCAAGACATGAGTCTTTCTCAAGAATTGATATGATGTGGTTGACTGAGAACTTGATTATGCAAACACGTAAAATTGAAATACTACCTAGAATTCTTTCCAACCACAGCCCAATAAAATGGTCAACTTATGCTAAAAGAAAGAAATTTCGATGGAGACTCAATGAGGATTTACTGGACAAACAAAACATTGTTGATAAAATAAGGACGGAAACCAAAACGTATTTTCAGCTAAACTTAAACAAAGAAGTTCAGACGCAAACGGTATGGGAGGCATATAAGGTTGTGATGAGAGGACATCTAATTGCAATTAACAACAATGAAAGAAAACAACAATTCAAAATAGACAAGGAAATTTTGGAAAATATCCAAAAGAAAGAAGCAAGAAGAGACCTGGCAAAAAGAAAATTTTGAGAGAACTGAGGATCCTAAGGGAACAATATGATGCGAGGTTAAATAAAGAAGTTCATTGGAACTTGAAACAATTGCAACAGAAGTCCTTCGAAGGAGCGAATAAACCTGGGAAATATTTAGCATGGCAATTGAAGAAAAGAAGAGAGAACAAAACAATAATTAAACTGAAAGATGGGAACAGAGAAATTATGGACCCAGGAGGGATCCGGAGAGAATTTTACAAATACTATGCTAATCTTTTTCAAGCAAAACAGGTGGATCAACAAAAAATCCAAGATTACTTATCTAAGGTGAACTTGACACAACCAAGTTCAAAAACAAAAGAATTGTTAAACACTGTGATAACTAAAGAAGAAATCAGCAAAGCAATAGGAGAAGCAAAGATCTCCAAAGTTCCAGGACCAGACGGATTCTCAGCCAAATTTTATAAGAAACTTCAAGAAGACCTGGTACCGGTTCTAGAGATTCTTCTAAATGAAGTTAGAGAAAGTGGGAAGGTTCCAGATTCCTGGAACGAAGCAGCAATCACCTTGATACCGAAAGAGACCCAAGATTTAACTAATGTCAAAAATTATCGTCCAATTTCACTTTTGAACAATGATTACAAAATTTTTGCAAAAATTCTAGCAGAACGCCTCAAAGAGTATTTGAAAGACACTATTGCCGAAGATCAGGCTGGGTTTTTGCCAGGTAGGCAAATAAAAGACAACATGAGGGTTGTTTTGGACGCAATAGAATATTATGATAAGCACCCGGAAAAAGAGGTCGGCTTTTTATTTTTAGATGCAGAGAAGGCATTTGATAATTTGAATTGGGAATTTATGTTTAAAGTGATTGAAAAATTACAGGTGGGCGTAGAATTTACAAAAATGATTAAATCAATATATAAAGAACAAAAGGCCACGGTGATTGTAAATGCAGAATCAACGGATGCGTTCCGGGTCAGAAAAGGAACTAGGCAGGGCTGTCCCTTATCACCACTGTTATTTATCTGGATTTTGGAAATATTGCTGCAAGTGATTAGAGATGATAATAATATAAAAGGTTTGAGTAGCAGAGGTTTCTCATATAAATTAAGAGCGTTTGCTGATGATATTATGTTTACTGTTGAAGATCCTGTCAATAATATGCCATTGGTGTTTGAAAAAGTAAAAGAGTTTGGTGACCTCGCAGGGTTCTATGTAAATAAAAATAAATCGAAAATATTGTGCAAAAACATGAATGGTATAAAGCAACAAGCTTTACAAAACATGACAGAATGTGAAGTGGTTAAAAAGGTCAAATACTTGGGAGTTGACATTACAATGAAAAATATCGATTTGTTTAAGAATAATGAAAAATTGTGGGTTTCGATAAGACGTGATTTAGAAAAGTGGGGAAAACTCAGATTATCTCTTCTTGGAAGAATTGCCGTTGTCAAAATGAATGTACTGCCCAGGTTAATGTTTTTGTTTCAGGCAATACCAATTGTGAAAGATGTGAAAGTGTTGGTGAAATGGCAAAGAGAAATTTTTAAATTTATCTGGGCAGGAAAGAAGCCGAGAATTAAAATGAAAATAATGTATGACGTTAAAGACAGAGGTGGCTTCCAAGTTCCGAATTTGCATTTGTATCATGAAGCTGTATGTATGTCTTGGTTAACTGACTGGGTTAATTTGGAAAACAGAAAACTTTTGGCCCTTGAGGGTCACGATTGCAGATTTGGCTGGCATGCCTACCTTTGGTATGGGAAAAATAAAGTAGACTCAATGTTTAAGCATCATTATATAAGGAGAACGTGTTTGATGCATGGACCAGGACAAGAATACAGTTCCCGATGAGAGGCCTTTATGGATTGTCCCTGCTGCAGTTATTCATCCTTTTTCAGAACATAAAGGTAATGATTGGTTGAAATACCAAGAGTTGCTTCAAAAGGAAGGAAAAAATATGTTTTAAAACCAAATAATGAATTAGCATTTGAGTATGGATGGTTACAATATTGCCAAATACGGGACATTTACAAAAAAGACTGTAAAGAGGTTGGTTTTAGAGCTAAGAACGATGAGTTTGAAGATATTTGGTTGAAAAAAGGGCGGAAAATGATATCTAAGTTGTATAAAACCTTGTTGACTGTATATATTTTGGATGAAACTGTTAAAGATCAAATGATAAAATGGGCCATAAATATGAATAAGGAAATTTCTATGAAATCATGGGAATTTCTGTTAAAAAAAGCTTTTAAAATGTCAACCTGTGTTAATATAAAAGAAAATTGTTATAAGATGATGTACAGGTGGTATATGACTCCAAAATATTGCTAATATTAGTATGGATAAGAACTTGAGTAACAAGTGTTGGAAATGTAAAAAAACAGAGGGTTCTTTCTATCATATGTGGTGGTCATGCGATAAAGTAAAAGTATACTGGTCAAATGTACATTGTGAGATGCAGAAGATATTAAAAATTCCTATCAGGAAAAGTCCGGAGCTTCTTCTCTTAGGTTTGACAATGGAAAAAATTCCACAAGAAAAAAGGACATCACTTTGGTACATGATCACATCGGCAAGAATGGCTTTTGCGCAACAATGGAAAGCGGAGAAGGTGCCAGATATACAAGACTGGTTAAGGAAACTGCTGTTTTTAGCCGAAATGGACAAAATGACGAAGAAACTAAATAGACAAATGGCAGAACAATACCTAAAAGACTGGGAAGGCCTGAAACTGTATATGGAAACTGAATATAGAATGAAAGGGAAAAAGTACAATCTTGACTCGTATTGAAATTGAATGAGAAATGAAATGAACACTTGATTGTACTGTACCTTTATTGGAAACTATGTTTGAAAGAGTCAGGCATTTATGTATTAGAATTGTGTTACCTGGTTTATCGATTGTTACAAGTTTAAACTTGATTACCTTTTAACTCTCTTATTTTTGTTATTAGCAGTGTTGGAAGCCTATTGGGGGTTGGGGGGATGGGATGAAATTTTTAAATTGTATTGGTAACAATGTTTAACGATGTTGAATATACTCCAATAAAATTTTGTTTCA
This sequence comes from Gekko gecko, assembly GCA_029375565.1. Classification (NCBI taxonomy): domain Eukaryota; kingdom Metazoa; phylum Chordata; class Lepidosauria; order Squamata; family Gekkonidae; genus Gekko; species Gekko gecko. Next base: position 65,806,247 of record JAPDNY010000009.1, read on the forward strand.
AAATAAAAAAAGATTAAGATAATTCATACTACAATATTCCCTATTACTATGTATCAGTGCGAAATTTGGACAATGAGGAAAGCTGACAAGAAGGAAGTTAATTCATTTAAAATGTGGTGGTGGTTTCAGAAACGGAAGTATTTCAGATCAAATCAAGCCTGAACTCTCCCTAGAAGCTAAAATGGCTAAACTGAGGCTATCGCACTTTGGTCACATCATGAGACCAAACTCACTGGAAAAGACCACAATGCCAGGAAAAGTTGAAGGCAGCAGGAAAAGAGGAAGACCCAACAGGAGATGGTTTGCCTCTGTAAAGGAAGCCTGGGCAAGTCTGTTGACAGTAGGACATTTTGAAGAACATTATTTCATAGGGTCACCATGAGTAGGAGGTGACTTGTTGGCACCTAACACATACATACTCATTATATTCTAAATTAAAGCTGCCCACAATGGGTTAATCAATCTCTAAACCACAAAAAACTATAGAAAAAAAAGCTCAACATGGAAAAAAGTGCTGCAGAATTTCAGCACTTTTTTTTTTAAGGGCAATTAAAGAGAGAGGAAAAAAGAAGCAATGAAACAAACAGAACTTATGCCAGTGCCAAAGCACATAAGTGACCTGCCACAATCAGATGCCCTGTTGGCTCTTTTGAAAGGTCAAATAAAATTGTATTGAAAGCCATGTAGGGATATTTTAAAGTAGTGATTTAAGATAGTGGGGTGCCTTTTGGAGGTAGCGACCTGACAGTATTTCACTGCGGTTTTTAATCAGCCTTAATTTGTTTAATGCTAGTATTTGGAGTGACTCCGCTTGGAAGCATTAATTGAAAATGTTCAGCTATTCATAGTTTTGAGGGTGTGTGTTGTTTTTTTTAGTAACCACTGATTCCTTATCAATGAGGCTAACAGAAGAGAAACCTTTATGGTTCCAGGTTGCTCTGGTTCCTCCTGCCTAATTGCTGGCTTAGACAATTACAGAATGGTTGCTAAAGGCTAGGGAAGGTATGGGGGAAGCCTGTGAGGAGAGAACTTTGTAAGCATTCACAGGGGCAAATTCAACCATAGTACACATCCTTTTGATAAGCTGTTTGTTTAGATTACAAGGTAACCCATATTTGGGCCTTTAATTGTTGCCTGTGGCTTGGTCTGCAACTCAGCTGGATTGTGGGCCACCTACTAAAGACTCAGAACTGGATATAACTTTACCTGTTTAACAAGTGGACCATATGGTTATTCTTGTAAGATTGGACAAATTCTCTAACTCACTTATATTAGGATTGTTATGAGGTTCCATTACTAATATTAACCTAATTTCTCAAAGGCTGACACTGTTGCCACAGCATGACCACACGCTTCTCACATTGTTTGGAACTTTTCATGTCATGGCAGCCTAGGGAGCCATTGCATTAAAGCAGTTCCCTTACCACTGAGGTAAAGTGAATACTGGGCATAAACACTGACTTTTGAGTCTAAAATATAAATATTACCCACATAGAAATGTGTTTTCCTCGTGTCATTGATGCTCCTTCCAGAAGGCTTTGAATTGATGCTGTGCAGTGCTTGAATTAGATAGCCAGTATCCTCTGATTAGCTACCAGCAGCTAATGTTAGCTACAAGTGCAATAAAGGCTTGCATCAGAACCTTGTCTACCCTTAACAATTGATTTTTTAAAAAGTAGGTCCCTGAGAGCAACTTTCTAATCTGTTCTGCAGAGTAGTCAAAATGTACCTTGCTTTTCACAGTGTTATTTCATGGGCACTGTTATTAGCCAGCAAATTTAATTTATTCTGTGAAACAAGTTTCAGTTCCCGGGGGGGGGGTACCCTGGAATTGTATGTCATCGTTGAATGAGAATGCCACTGCCCTGCAGTTCAGCACTAGGCAACAATTATGTTCTGCTTAGTGACATACATGTTAGGTTAGTGACAATGGCTATTTTTAAAAAATGGATGTTAGAAGTCAGAATGGCAGAATCCAAGAAAGAGTCTTGAATAAGTATTAGCAACATTAGCACTTGTTGTTATATATCATTTATAGTATCATTCATTATTAGCTTTAAAATAATTTTATGGTTATTTTATTCTACAGTTCTTTCGAATCTGTTTCTCTGGTTTGCTTTATCAATATTTAAATAAAAACTATTTAGTTCTAACATTAATTACCTGTTTTAGTATATTAAATATATGTTGCCAGTGCCTGGTTTTGAAAAGTGCTCCTTTGTGATTGAGTGAAAGGAAAAGTAATTCCTGCTGAACTTCTTTGAGCTGTACAACACTGCTTCAGTTTCTGAAACCAAAATAGGGCTGTGATCATATGCACAATTAGACCCACCGTAGACGCGAATGCCAGGTGGATTTAAAGGGTGCGATCAGACAACAACATTTGGGAAGTGCCCTGCAGCTGTCGGCAACCTGTTCTGCTCTGCCGCAGAAGTGGAGTTAAAAGACACCGGGTAAAATCTGGTAGAAAATGGGTTGCAATGGGCCACAGACTGACTTTCCCCTGTCTGATCACTCCAGTGCTCTCTCATGGCATTGGGATAGTCTGATCAGACCATCCCGACTCCTTGCCATTGTTCCCTCCCCCTTCTCAGTATGTGCATCGTCGCAAACTCCATAGGGAGCCCTCAGTGCGGAGATGTGATGCGATTCCTTGTTTAAGCACATTGGAAACAAATGGCAAAAAAACCCCAACCCAACTAACCCACGGTTGCATTTGATCACTTTCATGGCATGTGGTTCTTTTGCTGGAAGTAGAAAGTGACTGATGATGTGTTCATTTTCTCCCCAATGGGAACCTAAAATGGCTTACATTGTTCTCTTCTCCTTCATTTTTTCCTCACTACAGCCCTGTGATGTAGATTATGATGAGTGTGTGACTGGTCCAAGGTCACCCAGCAAGTTTCCATGTCAAAGTTTTCAAAAAGAGAGAGAAGGTTTGTAGCTCAGTGGTAGGGAATCTACTTTTTAATCCCTGGCATCGTCAGTTTAGAAGAGGAAGGATTATGTAGGTGATATGAAAGACCCCTGCCTGAGGTCCTGGGGCTCCTGCCAGTCAGAACAGGCAATAATGACTTTGATAGATCCAGGATCTGACTTAATATAGGGCAGCTTCTTGTGTTCATGTGAAAATAGCAGTCTTCTAAAAGAAATGAGGTTACCAGTACAGATAGACTCAAAAGGAAAGGTGACTTCCATTGAAGTATATATAACACTTCTTCATAGGCCTCACTTCTAGCAAAAATGGTCAGGTAGTTAAAGACATATTTTAAAATATTTATTCAATGCAATTTGTTTGCACAGTACCCAAAGCAGTTTTTATGTAACCTGCGATCAAGTCACAGCCAATTTATGGTGATCCTGTAGGATTTCCAAGGCAAGTGGCATTCAGAGGTGGCTTGCCATTGCCACCCACCCAAATACTGGCCAGGGCTGACCCTGCTTAGCAGCCGAGATATGACAAAATTGGGTAAGCCTGGGCCAGTTTACAACTCATTTAAAACTAGATTGACATAAGATAATCAAGATAATCAAATTGTAAAATTGTGGCAGTTAAATTGTGACTTTTTAAAGGGTTTTTGTCATTGTTGTTTTATTTATATTGTTTTATTGTGCTTTTTATAATCATTCTATTTATGTTATAATAACTGCCTTAAGTTCCATAAGGGAGAAAGGCACTAACAAATTATTTAAATAAATAAAAGCCATTAGGCTTTTCAGGAAAAGGTGGAGAGAAGTAGGGTAACACACAAATTCTTTCACAATCAAATGTAATTAAAATTCCCAGTAAAAAAGAACAGTTTAATCTGGTCCCTGCTCTCTTATGGATTAAACACCATGCCGAAAACATTATATACAATTATGAGAGGCTTCTTTTTATTGTTTACTTTCAATTGTACATATTCTATGTATATTTCTGCCTTAAGGACAGTGTTCCCTCTAAGCTGTGTTAGTATGAGCTAGCTCACAGTTTTTTAGCCTCTAGCTCACTCATTTTTGTCTTAGCTCAGGAAGGATGGCCCCAGAGCAAACTAATTTATGCAGTAGCCAAGTCGCTTGCTCACAACTTTAATGCCAGTAGCTCACAAAGTAGAATTTTTGCTCACAAGACTCTACAGCTTAGAGGGAGCATTGTTTAAGGGCGATGCTACTTGCTCTAAAGGGGCATGGGTTGACCACCAATAGATAGGAAAACATGAAACTCTGTATTTCCAGGGTGTTAGGAGATCTAATCAATCAGCAGTTGTAGTAAAAACTCATGTGTGGTGATTGTGCAACATTTAAGACCCAGCTGAGCTCTGAGAAGAAGCAAGGAGTTAGAGCTGCTAGAGGGACAAGTGTTTTTTATTTACTTTCAGCTGTGGTGATTTCGCTGAGAAGGTACTGTGTGGGGGACTGTATTTGGGAGTGTGTGGTGAGCTGTGAGTTGTTGCAGAGTCCTGGCTCCTCAAGTTAGGGTGTGAAAGGGTCATTGTTTGCCTGTAATTGAGTGCCTGAGTGGATTTGAATAGCTGCTGGCCACACCCTCTCCTGGGGAAGCTTCTATTTAAGGCAGGAAGCTTGCAAGAGGCATGAGCCAAAAGGTGGGGTTCTTTGCTGCTTAGCCTAGGGGCTCTGTAAGAAGCCCAGGAAGAGCCAGAAAGCCAGGGACCTAGGCTTCTTGAGTTACCAGTAAGGTAAGTAGACTTTTACAACAGGAACCACATAGATACAAAGGGTTTTAAAAGGGGGATTATATAAAAGTATTAGTTTAAAAGCAATTATGAAGCCAGAATGCCAGCAGGGGGTTGGGGGCTATCCAGTGTTTTGCATGGAGTGCCACATGTATGACTGTCTGCCCACTGGTCAGAAATCTTGGGGGTGTGCTCGGTACAAGGAGCTCCTGGTTCTCAGGGAATGAGTTTGCTCCCTTGAGGCCAAGGTGGCTGACCTGGAGAAGCACAGACAGTCAGTTAGGTGCACAGAGAAGACTCTTGGGGACTTGTTAGATATGTCCCACTCTGGATCTGGCAGCCGTGCTGCTGCCAGGGAGCATGAGGGTCAAGGGAAAATGGGGCACCATGCTGAGGTTAAGGGGAATGTGCCCTCAGAAAGGACCTCTTCTTCAGCTGGTGAACAGCTATCCTTTTGTACCAAGGAACCATCCCTGGGAAGGGTGGGAGGGGGCTGTTGGTAGTTGGTGATTCGATCCTTAGGCAGGTAGACAGCTGGGTGATGAACCTGTGTACTGACCGTATGGTGACTTGCCTGCCTGGTGTGAAGGTAGTGGACATTATGTGTGTTTTAGATAGGCTGGTAGATAGTGCTGGGGAGGAGCCAGTGATCATGGTGCATGTTGGCACCAACGATGTGGGGAAATGCGGTCGTGAGGTCTTGGAGGAGAAATTTAGGCTGCTGGGCAGGAAACTCAAGGCCAGGACCTCCAAGGTAGCCTTCTCAGAAGTGCTACCTGTTCCACACGCAGGGCTGGAGAGACAGGCACAGATCAGGAGGCTCAGTGCATGAATGAGACAATGGTGTAGGGGAGAAGGGTTCAAGTTTGTTAGTCACTGGGATGCTTTTTGGGACAAGAGGGAGCTGTACAAAAGGGTCTCCACTTGTCCCGAGAAGGAACTAGGCTGCTGGTGCTCAAAATCAAAAAGGTGGCAGAACAGTTTTTAAACTGAATATTGGGGGAAAGCCGACAGGAGATGAATAGTCTCTGGTTCGGGATGGCTCATCTCAAAGAGATGAAGGGGTAGCTGTTACTGTTGTACCAGGAAATGGATTACAATTGTCCACTGAGACTGTGGCTAACAATAGGGACTGCCTGGCAAGGTCCCAAAGTAGCAAGAGGAAGGTTGTGGGCTTAGCAAGCATAGGAAACTATAGGTGCTTATACACAAATGCTAGAAGTCTTCGAGGTAAAATCGGGGAGTTGGAATGCTTGGTGTTGGGGGAGGGGAGGAAATAGACATTGTGGGTATTTCAGAAACTTGGTGGGATGAGGAAAATCAGTAGGATATGGTGATTCCTGGTTATAAATTATATCAGAAGGATAGGGGAGGAAGGGTTGGAGGTGAGGTGGCTCTGTATGCCAGAGAGGGTATACAGTCCAGTAAGATTGAAAGGGTAAGAGAATTGCATTCGCTTCTGGAAATGCTATGGGTTGAAATAGTAGGTCCAAAAGGAGGCTTAACAGTGGGAGTTTGTTATCGCCCACCAGATCAAAAGGTAGAGGAGGATTATAAAATGATGAATGAATTAAAGATAGGAGCTAGACGAAATAACTGTGTCATAATAGGCAACTTTAACTACCCACACATTGATTGGGTCAATATGAGTTCTAGTCAGGAAAAAGAGATTGAGTTTTTAGACACTCTCAATGACTGTGCTATGGAACAGATGGTCACAGATCCTACCAGGGGAGAGGCGATCCTGGTTTTGGTCCTAAGTAATGCCCAAGACCTGGTGAGAGATGTAAAAGTGATTGTACCACTTGGGAACAGTGACCATAATGTTCTTGAGTTTAACATTTGTATAAATAAGGAGTTGCCCAAAAAGACCGACACAACCACTTTTAACTTTAAAAGGGGTAACTTCTCTGATATGAGGGGACATGTGAGTAAGAAATTGAAAGGAAAAGTGGAAAAGGTCAAAACCATTGGGGAAGCTTGGAGACTATTTAAAAAGACAATCCTAGAAGCTCAGAACAAATATATACCGCAGGTTAGGAAAGGCACAAATAGGTTTAGAAAAAAGCCTGCATGGTTAACAAATAAAGTAATGGAAGCCGTAAAACGTAAGAAGGATTCCTTTAAGCAGTGGAAAGCTAGTCTCAGTGAGGTTGATAAAAAGGAACACAGACTGTGGCAAATAAAATGCAAGTCTGCGATCAGGCAAGCAAAAAGGGAATATGAGTAACATATCACAAAAAACATACAGGCCAACAGTAAAACTTTCTTCAAATACATTAGAAGTAGGGAACCAGCCAGGGAGGCAGTGGGGCCTTGGATGACCAAGAGGTAAAAGGACTACTGAAGGATGACATGGAAATGACTGAGAAGCTGAATGCATTTTTTGCCTCTGTCTTCACTGCAGAAAATGAGAAGTGCTTGCTCACTCCAGAACCACCGATTTTGGGAGGGGTTTGAAAGACCTGAATCAGATTGAGGTGACAAGAGAGGAAGTCCTACGACTGATGGACAATTTAAAAACTAATAAACCACCAGGCCTGGATGGCATTCATCCGAGAGTTCTGAAAGAATTCAAATGTGAACTTGTGGATCTCCTGATAAAAATATGTAATCTTTCTTTAAAATCTGCCTCAATTCCTGAGGACTGGAAGGTAGCTAATGTCATTCCCAACTTTAAAAAGGGTTCCAGAGGAGATCTGGGAAATTACAGGCCAGTCAGTCTGACATCAATACCGGGTAAGTTGGTGGAAACTGTTATTAAGGAAAGAATTAGTAGGCACATTGATGAACAAAAACTATTGAGGCAGACTCAGCATGGGTTCTGTAAGGGAAGATCTTGTCTCACTAACCCGTTAGTGTTTTTTGAGGAGTAAACAAACCTGTGGACAAGGGGGACCCAATGGATGTTGTTTACCTTGACTTCCAGAAAGCTTTTGATAGAGTTCCTCATCAAAGGCTCCTAAGTAAGCTCAATAGTCATGGGATAAAAGGACAAGTCCTCTTGTGTATCAAAAACTGGCTTATAAATAGGGTGAGTATAAATGGGAAACTTTCTCAGTGGAGGATGGTAAGCAGTGGGGTACCACAGGGATCGGTACTCGGTCCGATGCTTTTTAACTTGTTTATTAACGATTTGTAATTGGGAGTAAGCAGTGATGTGGCTAAATTTGCAGATGACACGAAGTTGTTCAGGGTGGTGAAAACCAGGGAGGATTGTGAGGCACTCCAAAGGGATCTGTCGAGGATGGGTGAGTGGGTGTCAACATGGTAAATAGGGTTCAATGTGGCCAGGTGCAAAGTGATGCACATTGGAGCCAAAAATCCTAAATATAAATACACATTGATGGGGTCTGAACTGGCAGAGAGATCTTGGAGCTGTAATAGACAACTCAATGAAAATGTCTAGACAGTATGTAACTGCAATAAAGAAGGCCAATGCTATGCTGGGGATTATTAGGAAGGGAATTGAAAACAAATCAGCCAGTATCATAATGCCCCTGTACAAATCATTGGTGCGACCTCATTTGGAATACTGTGTACAGTTCTGGTCGCCACACCTCAAAAAGGATATTATAGCATTGGAAAAAGTGCAGAGAAGGGCAACTAGAATGATAAAAGGGTTGGAACACTTTCCCTATGAAGAAAGGTTAAAACGCTTGGGGCTCTTTAGCTTGGAGAAACAATGGCTGAGGAGTGACATGATCGAGGTTTATAAGATTATGCATGGGATAGAGCAGGTTGAGAAAGAAGTACTTTTCTCCCTTTCTCACATACAGAACTCATGGGTTCTCAATGAAATTGCTGAGCAGTCAGGTTAGAACAGATAAAAGGAAGTACTTCTTCACCCAAAGAGTGATTAACGCATGGAATTCACTGCCACAGAAGGTGGTGGCAGCTACAAGCATGGACAGTTTCAAGAGGGAATTAGATAAACATATGGAGTAGAAGTCCATCAGTGGCTATTAGCCAAAAGGTATAGATAGGAACTCTCAGTCTGGGGCAGGTGATGCACTCTGTTCTTGGTGCTGGAGGGGGCAGCAGTGGGAGGGCTTCTGGTGTCCTGGCCCCACTGCTGGACCTCCTGATGGCACCTGGTATTATTGCCCACTGTGTGACAGAGTGTTGGACTAGATGGGCCATTGGCCTGTTCGAACATTGGCTTCTCTTATGTTCTTATGTAAGACAGAGAAGGACTGATTTCCAGTATATATATATATATATATATATATGTGTGTGTGTGTGTGTGTGTTGTGTGTGTGTTTGTGTGTTACAATAAAGTGGCATCATGGTCAAGACCATTTAATTTTTATTTTAAAAGCAATAAAAATGGTGACATACTTCTTTTGGCTTTAATATCAGTTAGTAAAAAGCCTTTTTGCCAATGTGTATGGAATAATATTAATGTAAGAGAAATGTGTGGTGGAAAGGACAAGTGATAAAAAGTGGGGAAATAGCCACTGTTTGCTAAAGCTTACAGAGAAGGCTCTGCATATGAAGACAAAAATCCCTGCCAGTGGGAGTCTCTACTATGCTGATAATGGTCCCCATCATACCAACTGGCTAGCTTTTAATTTATTATCATAAAGAGCAGTAAGTTAGGAAGTGAAATACTCTAATGACGAGAGAAGATGTTCTGCAAATCTGAAGAATAGAACAGATTGGAGGAGAGGAGGCATCTCTTGCCTCTTTCCCAACAAGCCGTAGCAGGGACTAGCAGGGACTTTTAGCAGCAAATGTTAAAATTTGCAGGATGGCAGCAAGCCTTATATTTTGGTTCCAAACTCAACAAAATTTGAGGCTAGTTGCATTGGATGTTCCCACCTTCTGAGTGACCTTCTCTTTTTCCTTTTAGTTTATGGTGATTGATTTCTGCCATAAACTGGCATGTGATGCTCGGTATGAAGGACATAAAAAATTGTGCTCTAGTCAAGCATCATTTGCCTTGAAATTACACTCCAGCTTAAAAAACAAAAAACACTCCCAACATTTAGTGCTGTGAATGGCCCACCAAATGCCCTACTTGCTATCCTAAAGGCTATCAATAAGGGCTAGGAACTTATTGCCACCCTAAATAAATGCATGTTATTCTTTCAAAACACAATTTGCTTTCTTATCCACACATTTGCATGCAATGATGCTTGGATGGATGAGGCTTTTGCATAATGTACATGCAGCAGAAGTAGTTTCATGTCTAAATATGGACTCAATTTGTGCTGCTTCCAGGAGGCACCATCACTGGGGAACACACACATACAGAGGGGCGGGGGGAAGAGAGAGAATAAACCCTTATTTAAACTAGTGACGATGGTGACTAGAAATGGGCTCTTTCTGGTTTACAGAGAATATTACTTTGCCCCTTCAAAGCCTCAGGATACCCAATTAAAGTAAATCTCTGACATAAAAATAGCCATTCTGCTAAATTTGCTGGAGATACAGTGCCGCACCATCAGCCAATGAAACTTTGCACTGGGCAGCCTAAGACCATGACAAAACTGTTAATTATCTGATTAGGCTGCAAAAACCCCACCCTTTTGCCATATTGAATTTTGCATATAGCAGATGTATTGCCTGGGAATATTGGCTGGCATGTATTCTTCCCTCATGCACATAAGTGGGAGAGAGAAAGCAGATTGGCAGGATATTGGATTTTCAATTATTAATTGTTTTTTCAAATACTATTGATGCTTTCATTAAGTTACTCTAAACAAAAACACAACAGACTTCAGCAGCTGGCATGAACGGGATGGACATCCATGTGACAAGCCAGACCTTTTCCTTTGCTGATGTTCAGTGTGCTTTCATGTCTCAGCTCTTTGTGAGGTCAGTGAGGAGCAAGAAATAAGGAGATTTGTCACCAAATAATAGAATTTCAAGGTTGGAAAGTACCTGAAAATAATAAGAGTCCATCTGGGTAAACAAACCGTGCCAAAGAAAGCCCAATCTATCTAAGTTAGGACATGACTGTTCATCTTGGACACTGTGTCTTTGAGCAGTCACAATGGAATACAGAATTATTTATCACAGGATCTGATCACATTTTAGATATTTTCAAGCTGTTCACCAATAACATGCTTGCATGATTCTGCAGTCAGTCCTTCACCGTAATCACCATTCAAGGCTGACAGACATTTATGGCCCCCAGCCCCTCTATTCACCTACTAATGCTAACTCCATATACTGCCTTACTCACTGGGGTGCTCCTACCCCTATCCTAGCACTCCACTGAGCAAAGTTTATGTACTGAAATATTTATACCCAGTCTTTCCTTTCAGCTCAGTTCTGAAGCCTTCTTCCAGCCTAAGGAGCTTTCCTCCAAATTAAGTGGCTCTTCCATTAGAGGAAAAGCCACTTAAATTGGAAGAAAGCTCCTTAGGCTGGAGGAAGGTGGACTGTGAAACCTACAGGTAGATCTCTTTAAATTGTGTGACTGGGCAGCCATGCAGCAAATGAAATTCATCATGGGTAACTGTGAATTGATGCATACTGGGAGAAAAAAATCCTAATTTTAAATATATGCTGATAGGTTTTCAATTGGCTGAGACTTGGAGAGGTCTTGTAATTGTTGTGGAAAGCTCAATGAAAATGTTGACCCAGTATTTGCCAGCAGTGAAGAAGGCAAATTCCATGCTAGGAATAATTGGGAAAGGGAATGGAAATAAAATGGCCAGGATTGTAATGTCCTTGTATAAAGCTATGGTGTAGCATCATTTGGAATACGATGTGGTAGCCATATCTGAAAAAGGATATTGCAGAACTCGGAAAAAAATATTAAGGAGGGCTACCAAGATGATTAGGAGACTGAAACACCTTTCCTATGAATCTTGGACTTTTCAGTTTAGAAAAAAAGATGGTTAAGGGGAGACACGATAGAGCAGTGCTGCCAGACTCAAGGTGGATCCTGGAGATCTCCTGGAGTTAAAACTGTTCTCCAGATGACAGAGATCAGTTCCCCTAGAGATAGGGTTGCCAGGTCTCCCTGGCCACTGGATGGGGATAGGAGATAGGCTTTCCAGCTTCAGATTGGAAAATTCCTGGAGATTTGGGGTTGAGCTTCGGGAGGACAGGAACCTCATTGGGGTACAGTGCCACAGAGTCCATCCTCCAAAGCATTTGTTTTCATTGGGTGAACTGATTTTTGTAGTTTGGAGATGAGCTGTAATTCTGGGGGATCCCCATGTCCCACCTGAGGGCCAGCATCCCTACCTGGAGAATATGGCTTTGGAGGGTGAACTCCACAATCTTATACCCTGCTAAGGTCCCCAGACTTCACCCTCCCCAGACTCTACCCTCAAATCTCCAGGAATTTCCCAAGCCAGCGCTGACAACCCTCTGATAGAGGTCTATTAATTTATGCATAGAGTGGAGAAAATGTACAGAGGGAACTTTTTATCCCTCTTCCATAATACGTGGGGGAATGCAATGAAATTGTTGGGAAATAGGTTCAGAACATAAAAAAGAAATTCTTATTTACTCAATGAGTAATTATACTGTGGATTTCACTGCCAGTTGCTGTAGCTCCTGGTGGTGGGGAAATTTGGGGGTGTTCTGGGGTGGACAGGGATGTCAGCAATATGCTGGAAGTGACATCATTGTGTCAGCAACATTGTGGTGATGTTCTACTTTCTGGGCAAACTGTAAGTTAAAAATAGCTACAAACCACAGAATTTTGCCCCAAAAGTAGAGCATCATCCCCAACATTGTCAACATGATAACGTCACTTCTGGAAGTTATGTCAGTGTGTTGTGGATGTTTGTTTGGGGGTGGAGTTCCCCTGCTGGCTAGGTGGCCAGTGGTGGACCAGAGCCTGTAAAAGCAGGGAAACTTCCACCCCCACCTGGGGACTGGCAAGCCTAGATGGCCATGAGTCTAGATTGCTTTAAAATGGGTTTAGACAGATTTATGGAGTAGAGGATCATCAATGCCTGCTAGCTGTGGTGACTGAAGGGAGCCTCCATACCCAACAAACCTCTGAACACCAGTGCGAAGAGGCAGCAGCAGGGGATGGCCTCAGCCTCTACACCCAGTTTGCCCTTCAGGGCAGCTGATTGGCTGGTGTGGAACACAGGATTGTCAGGTTTAAAAACAAGTAGATCCAGTCATTCTTGCACAAAGAAAGGTTTTATTGGATTATCTTGCTAAAACCCACAGTAGGAGGTCATTGTCAGGAATGGGGGGCGAAGCAAAGCAAGCTAACTTATAGTGTGATGCAATGAAGCGCCTAGCAAATGAAACATGAGCACTCGCGCGGGAACTCCCGGCGGGAGAAATACTTCATGAACGGGAGACTACTCCCCCCTCCCCTTGCCTTCCCAGGACTGGAAAATTCTCAGTGAAACAAGAATAGTCCAAAGCCTACATTCAAGGCCACCGTGATAAGGAAAAGCGGCAGGGAAGAAGCTCCCACGTTTCTGCCTGCATAGCTACGCAAGCGCAAAGCAGGGTAGGGAACACAAAACAATGGATTCAGTGAGAAACATCAAAGGCATTTTCTGACATTCTGCCCTTCCCAAAAACCACCCACCCACCACTCAGGAAGGAGAGAATGAGGGCCCCCCAGGTTTATTTGGGTAACGAGTGTGAAATTCTTTCAAGTGATCAGGTGCATTGATATCAGACACTTTCACCCACTCCCTGTGTTGGGGCCCGAAATGTATCCATTCAACAAGATACAGGAGTTGTCCACGGAGAATCTTAGAGTCCAAAATGTCAGCAATTTCGTAGTGCTCCTCATCGTCAATCATCAACGGGGGGAGGTGCTGGAAGTTCAGGTTGCCATTTAGTCGGGGGTAATGCAGGTTTGAGAAGGCTGTAATGGAAAATTGGATGGATTGCTTTAAGAGATTTAGGCAAATCTAGCTGTACAGTCACTTGATTTATACATCTTAAAACTTTGAAGGGACCAATATATTTCCAAGCGAGTTTCCGGGACTGTTGCGCTAGTCTTAGGTTCTTGGTTGAAAGGTAGACCGAGTCTCCCGGTTGCAGTGTCCAGCCACCCGCCCTCTTTTTGTCTGCCTGCTTTTTGTACTGTGCCTTGGCCTCATTCAATGTCTCGACAATTAGGGGCCAGGAGTCCCGGAAAGTTTTACACCATGCTGCGGCTTCCCCGCCCGTCTCACCGGGTTTCAAAAAGGGAAGAGGGGGGCTGTCATAACCCATGGCAGCTTTGAAGGGAGACATATTTGTTGAAGCATGCCATGAGTTGTTGTACGCAAACTCCGCCAGTGGTAATAAATCTACCCAATTGTCTTGTTGATAGTTAGAGAAACACCTTAAGTATTGTTCTAACGTCTGGTTTACTCTTTCCGTTTGCCCGTCAGTTTCAGGGTGATAGGCAGTACTGAGGGCACGTTCAATACCCATTAGAGTCATCAACTCTGACCACAACTTTGAAACAAATTGAACCCCCTGTCGGAGATTATCTTGAGTGGTAACGTATGTAGCCTGGCAATGTGTTGGAGGAAGGCTTTGGCCAGGACTTTGGCTGTTGGCAGACTGGGGAACGGTATAAAGTGAGCTTGCTTAGAGAATAAATCCACTATCACCCAAATGACCGTCATATGTTTAGAGGGGGAAGATCCATGATAAAGTCCATAGAGATCACTTCCCAGGGTCGGCTCGGGGTGGGTAGAGGCTGTAAAAGACCTGGAGGTTTTCCTGGCCTGGTTTTGCAACGATTGCACGTTGGACAGGATTGTATATAAAGGGATAAATCCTGTTTCATCCGGGGCCACCAGAAGCCGCGTTGCAGTAGGCGTAAGGATTTTACATATCCAAAGTGCCCCGCAGATTTTGAGTCATGGGCTGTCTGCAACATCTGGGACCGGGTAGCTTCTGGAACAAAAATTTTATTCCCCCTGTACCAGCAGCCATTCGTACCACATTTCACATCATCCCTGGCTTGTAATTCAATTGTTTCTTGTGTGGTGATGTCAGTGGCAAATTGCTTTTCCCAGGTCATGGCCTGGATGGGGGTCAATTGTGCTCGTTTGGTTTTACGGGTTACAACTGCTCCAACTAATTGTTCAGGGGTGAACATAGACTCTCGTATTTCTGTCCTCTTACACAGGTGTTGGGGAAGGCGGGAGAGAGCATCCGCCAGATGATTGGATTTACCTGGGAAATGGTGAAGGGTGAATTGAAATTTAGAGAAAAACTCAGCCCACCGGAATTGTTTTGCATTTAGATTCCGGGGTTTCCGCAGTACCTCAAGATTTTTGTGATCAGTCCAGATTTCAAAAGGTACTCGGGACCCTTCTAACCAGTGTCTCCAGGTGATCAATGCTAAACGTATAGACGCTGCTTCTTTATCCCAAATGGGCCAAAATCTCTCCGTATCATTGAATTTTTTGGACACATAAGCAAGGGGTTGTAGTTGCCCCTGAACATTCTCTTGCAAAATCACCCCACCCATAGCGGTATCCGACGCGTCTACTTGGACCACAAACTTTTTTGTCTCATCGGGGTGTGCTAGTATGGGTTCAGACGTGAATAACTGTTTTAGTTGTTCAAAAGCTTCCTGACACTGGGGGGTCCAGTTCAAAGGGGCCCCTGGCATTGAAGCCTTAGTTCCCCTCCCCTTAGTCTTTAGCAGTTCCGTGAGGGGGAGGGCCACTTGGGCAAAATGTGGCAGGAATTGACGGTAAAAATTGGCGAAACCGAGGAAACTTTGGAGCTGCCGCCTGGTTTTGGGGGGCTCCCACATCAACACATCTTGGACCTTTTTTGGGTCCATTTCTAACCCTGCGGAGGATATGCGGTACCCCAAAAAGTCAATGCACTCCTGGTGGAATTCACATTTTGACAGTTTGACAAACAGTTTGTGTTCTAATAGCGTTTCCAATACTTTTCGCATAAGAGCGATGTGAGATTCTTGATCCGGGGTATAGACCAAGATATCATCCAAGTAAACAACCACCCCCTTGAATAAATAGGGGTGTAACACTTCATTGATTAAATTCATGAAGACCCCTGGTGCCCCCTGTAATCCGAAGGGCATAACCCGATATTCAAATTGCCCCAGCGGGGTATTAAACGCAGTCTTGTATTCATCCCCCTGTCTGATACGGACCCGAAAATAGGCATCTCGTAAATCCAGTTTAGAAAACACTTTCCCCTTTGCCACCTCTGCCAACAAGTCTTTGATGAGGGGCATTGGGTAGGCATTAGTTGCAGACACTGCGTTTAGTCCCCTGTAATCCGTGCAGAGTCTGAGCCCCCCATCTTTTTTTTTTACAAAACAATACGGGTGCTGCAAAAGGGGATGACGCTGGCCTAATAAATCCACGGGCCAGATTCTTATCGATAAAGCGGCGTAGTTCTTCCTTTTCAATGGGACTCATGGCATAAATTTTCCCTTTTGGTAATTTATGGCCCGGAAGGATTTCAATCGCACAGTCGGAGTTACGGTGGGGGGGTAGTTCATCCGCTTCCTCCTCCTCAAAAACCCTGGTCACATACCGGTAGTCCTTAGGGATGCGGTTAAGGTCCTCTGTGGCTAAGCAAGCTCGTGGAGGTTCATTGCATGGGGTTTTTCCCCACCCTGGGTCCCATTGGTGCTCTGCACATTTCGGGGAGATAAATTGTACGCTCCCTTCTTCCCATAGAATATATGGATCATGACCATGTAACCAAGGGCTACCCAACACTAATGGGAACTGGGCTTGAGGGGCTATTACAAACGAGCGTAGCTCCCAGTGGTCACCAATGCCTACTCTTAAAGGAACAGTCTCAAATCGGCATGGTTCTTTCATTGGAGACCCATCCATTTGAGTGAAAGTTATCGGGTCTTTCAAATTGACAACGGTTGCCTCCAACCCCATAACCATAGACGGGTTTATCAGGTCCCTCCCGCACCCTGAGTCAATGAGGGCTCGAACCCGAATATGGGTCATCATCGCTGGATTCATCACAAGAACAGTCACAAAGAAGAGAGAGGGGTAATTGCTCACCAGTTTAGGCGCCTCAGGTACTGGGTCCTGCTGTGTAGCGCCATTCACAAACAGGACCAATTCGTTTCCCTGCATCTCACTCTCCTCCTCCAGCATCATGGTATCCGCTTGGTCGGGGCTAGCAAAAAGAGCCCGTGTATTGCGTGGTTTCGCTGTACCTTTTCTTGGGGTAGGGGTTGGCCATCGTCTGGGCTCCTCTTGTGGTAGGGCTCTATTGGGATCCCCTTTCGGGCAGGATGCGGCGAAGTGCCCCTTTTCCCCACACCGCAGGCAGAGGCCCTGTCGCATACGCTGATCTCTCATCCCACTTGGGGTGGAGGTTGGTTTGGGTCTGGCCTGGCCTGCCGCAAGACTCGGACGGTTGTTGCCCAGAGATAGATCCAGTTTCATGACACGTAAGCGACTTTCCGCTTTTTCGGCTTCCTCCATCCATCCCTGGAGAGTGCGAGGTTGCTGAGAGCTGAGGACATTATTGCGGACGTCTACAGCTAGTCCCATTCGATATTGTTGAGCCAAGACCGCATCGGTCCAGTCCCGAATTTTCACTGCGTGCCTTTGAAACTCCCTTGAATACTCCCGCACGGTGAGTTTGCCTTGCCTGAACGTGCGAAGGAAGGCTTCAGCTTTTTGGGCCGCCCCGGGTCCTCGAAACGGTTTCTCAAGGCCCACATGAAGTCATCAACATTCCCCAATTCCGCTGCCTCCAGATCATGAAGGGCTACATACCAACTAGTAGCACTCCCCCGGAACCTGGAAGCGATAAACTCCACCTGTTGCTCCTCGTCTGGGAACACATAGCCCCATCTCTGCACAAATTTCCCTACTTGCAATATGAAAAAGGACACAGTTTCTGGATCTCCATCAAACGTGATCTCCAACATGTCCTTGGGGTGGATTACTGGAGGGGCCGGGGCCATGATCGGTACTGGGACTGGCTGCGGGAGGGGTGCTGGAGCAGGGAGTTGAGGCGGAGGCAGAGCTGGCGGCTGGATAGGTCCTGGTTGCCCTGGCCCGGGTCCTGGTGCTGGGACGGCCGGTGGAGGTGGGGCCGGTGCTGGCTGGCCCGGCCCTGGGCCCGGGGGTGCTGGCTGGCCCGGCCCTGGGCCCGGGGGAGCAGGAGGTGGCAGTCCCGGTGGCATCGGTGGTGCAGGTGCTGGTGCCGGTCTAGGTTGCGTCAGCGGATGAGCTCGAATTGCTTGGTCCATCATCTGTGGTAGGGATTGCATTAGTTTGCTCATGTCCCTTACCAGACGTCGGGTATCCTCTTGAATAGAGTCCATGCGAGCCTCTGTATCTGAACCGGACCCTGTTCTGGGAGATCCTCGAGACATCCTTCCCTGGGGAAGTCCAAAACTACCTCTAGGATCCAAAAGGCTGTCCCGGCTCTGGCTTCCCGGCATGGTCCAAGTTGTCTGGGTAGTGTCCAACAGGTTCTTAGTCCAATCGCGTGATCTGCGATAGGTCACCCCTTTGTCCCAGGGTGTTGGGGCTCCCGGCACGTAGGTTCGTGGAACCGCTCCTCCTTGACTCTGCGTTGGCCCGGCCGGGCTATAGATTGGGAGAGTGTACGCAGCACCCACTGTGCTGATCGATGGAGGGGTAACCAACCCTGCTGCTGATTGTGGGGTTGGCGCTGCCAAAACTGTAGTTGTAGTCACCGGAACAACAGTGGTGGTCGGGACAGTGACCACTGGAGTTGCCACGGTAGTGACTGGGACCGTGGCTCCTGAAGTAGTAGTCACTGGAACTGTGCCTGTGGCTCCCGGAGTAGTAGTCACTGGGACTGCGCCCGTGGCTCCCCCCCCAGCTCCGCTCATCGTGGTAGACGGCGGAAACTGACGGTGGGGGAATAATGGGATTCCTGACAATTTCTGTCAGGTTTAAAAACAAGTAGATCCAGTCATTCTTGCACAAAGAAAGGTTTTATTGGATTATCTTGCTAAAACCCACAGTAGGAGGTCATTGTCAGGAATGGGGGCGAAGCAAAGCAAGCTAACTTATAGTGTGATGCAATGAAGCGCCTAGCAAATGAAACATGAGCACTCGCGCGGGAACTCCCGGCGGGAGAAATACTTCATGAACGGGAGACTACTCCCCCCTCCCCTTGCCTTCCCAGGACTGGAAAATTCTCAGTGAAACAAGAATAGTCCAAAGCCTACATTCAAGGCCACCGTGATAAGGAAAAGCGGCAGGGAAGAAGCTCCCACGTTTCTGCCTGCATAGCTACGCAAGCGCAAAGCAGGGTAGGGAACACAAAACAATGGATTCAGTGAGAAACATCAAAGGCATTTTCTGACAAGGATGCTGGGTTAGATAGACCCCTGGTCTGATCTGGGTAACGATTTCATCCCTATTGAGCTTCTGAAGTTGCATCTAGATTGGTGGGCTCCAACGCTGGCAAATTTGTTCTCATATATAGACTCCTCAGCCTAAATTCCGAAGGACTAGAATCTGGCCATAATTGTACCTATATTTTTTAAAAAGTAATCAATCTGACCCATTGAACTGTAGACCAATCAGTCTTCTAAATGTGATCTATAAGCGATATACCAAACATCTTTGTTTAAAACTGTGTAAATGATTGGACCAAAATAAATTACTTGAAACTGAACAGCCCAGTTTTACTTTGGGCCACTCTACTATTGATCATTGCTTGGTGTCAGATTATCTTACCTGTAAATATGTGAAATATCGGAAGAACACCATTTATGCAGGCTTTGTTGACCTCAAGGCGGCCTTTGACTCTGTAGCTAGGGGAAGGCTTTGGGCTAAATAGGCTGACATGGTTATTGATAAAAGACTATTACTTTTATTAATTAAACTACAGGAAAACAACAGCCTTCAGATAAGACTTACACATGCCGGTTCAGGTTGCAGCAGAGGAAGTCTTGGAACTCTTCAGAGGTGAACGCTGACCCGTTGTCTGAGACGATGGTGTCTGGCAGTCTGTGGGTCACAAAGATGCCATCAGGGTGCATGATGGCCCTGGGCCAAAGATCGGAAGGCAGTGTTGTCTTGGAACCTGCTTCATTGTTCTGGGTCCATCTTCCAGAACCCATCTTGGAACTATGAACTTTCAGAGCACCTGCATTTTACTGTAATTTTGTATTGTTTTATTTATTTTTAACTGTTTTATCATGACTTTGTGCCCTTATTGTTAGCTGCCCTGAGCCCGTTGGGGAGGGCAGGATATAAATTTGAATAATAAATAAATAAATAATAAATCTTGTGAAGGGCCCAGATGATAGCCTTGGAGGAGGTGGCGGAGATGGGGCTGATCTCCAGTCACTTGGAGTAGGAGTTGACCGTGACTAGGAACAGCAGCCCATGGAACGGCCTGGTGAAATTGATGTGGAGCCTTGACCATGGTGTCCAGGTTGACTCCCAGGCCTGGGTGGGCATGCTTGGTGGATTGGGCTGGACAGCTTGGCACGTTTGACAGTGCGTCACGCAATCCTCCACCTCTGCGTTGATCCCTGCCACGACCACCAGACCCTTGTGGTCAATCTGGGTGTAGTTCTATTCCACCACTGACAGGTGATGGGCGCCTCCCACCCATCTGGGAGGCAGTGGGCCAGCACTGCACCCATGCCATAAGGGGAGGTGTCCCAAGACAGAACTACTGGCAGAGTCTTGCCAAAATGGGCCAGGACCTGATTGGAGATCAGCAATGCTTTGACTGCCTTGAATGCTGAGGCCTGGCGGGGGCCCCAAGACCAAGGGGCCTGCTTGTCCAGGAGCCGGTGTAGGGGCTCTGCCACTGCTGCCTTGTGGGGGAGGAAGGTGTGGTAGAAGTTCAAGAGCCCCAAGAATGCCTGGAGTTCTGCCTTTGTTTTGGGCAAGGGAGCCTCAATAATAGCTTTATTTTGTCCCTAGCTGGATGCAGGCTGTCTGCATTGACCGTGAATCCCAGGAAATTGACAGATGGCACCCCCAACAGGCACTTTTCCCACTTAACTTTGAGTCCTGCATCCCAGAAGCAGTGGAGGACTACGCACAGACGGTTGGCGAACTCCTCCAGTGTAGCTGCAGCAATTATCACATCATCAAAGAAGGGTGTGACACCTGGAATCCCTTTTAAGAGAGTCCATCAGGTTTTGGAAGAGTCCAGGGGCCACACTCACCCCAAACTGTAGCTGCTTCACTAAAAAGGCCCCCCTGTGAGTAACTATCATTTGTGCAGTGGTGGTGGCTTCATCCACCGGGAGTTGTTGGTAAGCCTGGGCTAGATCAAGCTTGCCAAAGATCTTGGCACTGGCTAAAGTGGCTAGCACATTGCTCACTACCGGGACCAGGTAAGAGTGATCCTGGAGAGCCCTGTTTATCGTGCACTTGTAATCCGCGCAGATGCGCACATCCCCATTCGGCTTCACGGAGGTGACTATGGGGGTCTCTCACGTGGTGTGAGAGACCAGTTCCAGGACTCCTTGCACCACCAACTGATCTAGCTCTGTGTCAATCTTAGGTTTCAGTGCGAACAGAACTGTCCTGGAACGTATGCAGATGGGGACCACTTGGGGGTCGAGCTGTAATGACACAGGAGGGCCCATGTATCGGCCCAGAGTCCCTTCAAAGACAGCCGGGAACTCCCTGCATACTTCACCAAAGTCTAGGGGGTTGCAGAGCTTGACTCCCTCTATGGAGATTCCCAGCAGGCTGAACCACTCACGGCCCAGTAAGCTGACCAGGCTGCCCTTGACCACTATTAAGTCCAAGTAGTGATCAAACTCCCAGTACTGGACCCTGAAACTCCCCACTCCCAGGACAGGGACGCGATTCCTTTGGAAGTCCGTTAGGGTCACTGGTGAAGGGTGTAGATGGGCACAGTCTCTTAAGAGTCTTCTCTGAGATGATGGAGGCCACAGAGCTGGAATCCAGCTCCATTGCACAAGGGGACCCTTCAATTTTAACCCGGACCTGGATTTTAGGAGCTGAGGTTAGGCTGGGGAGTCTCAGTACCTTCTCTGAAGGCTCGCTCATGAGGATGTAGAGCTTTTCCTGGGCTGCATCATCCTCTTAGAGCGTGGTGGATCTGCAGTGTGGTGGGGGTTGCAATGGCATGGCCCGGGATCCCCAGGAGTGGCGTGCCCTGGCAATGTGGCCCTTATGGCCACAGGTCCAGCAGATGGCATCCCAGAAATGACACATCTTTTGGTCGTGCTGGTCTCCGCAGCTGGCACATTCCTGGCAGCTGGACTCCTTGGCTGGTGTGGATGATGAGTGGAACCTGGGTTGTGCCTCCGGCTGGAGGCTTGAATCCAGTATGCTCCGTCCTCCTCTCAGTCAGTGGAGTCTGTGCTTGTCTTGTGGGCAGTGGATGATGCTGAATGTGACCTCTCCAAAGCCGTGGTGGTTGTGATGGCTGATGCAAGAGTGCATTTTTCATCCTCCAGGATCCTGTGCCTCAGCTTCTCATCACTGAGGCCACAGACCAGCTTGTCTCGCAGGGCCATGTCCAGATGCACCCTGAACATGCACTCCAAGGTGAGCTGATGGAGCTCAGCCAGGTAGGTGGCCACCAGTTCCCTCAGTTGCTGTTGCCGGGAGTAGAAGGCCATGAGGCATGCAATCTCCGATGGCTGGGGAATGAATGATGTCCTCAAAAGTAGACTCCATGATTTTCTTCAGCACCAGCAAGTTGCAGGCTAGCTCCATGGTGGCGGGGCCTCGGTTGCCATTGCCAGGAGTAGAAGGTCATGTGGTGTGCGATCTCCGATGGCCAGGGAATTATGATGTCCTCAAAAGTGGACTCCACGATTTTCTTCGGAGACAGCAAGTTGCAGGCTAGCTCTACGGTGGTAGGGTCTCACGAGCTGATGAGGAGGCCCCTTTTCTTCCCATCATTTGTTATATCATAGAATTCCAAGATGGACTTGAGTCCCTCGACCCAGGCGTCCCAATGGTGCGGTTTGCTTGGGTCGAACAGAGGGACCAGTGCTGCTCCTAGAGCCACTGCCATCGTACTTCATGGTGTTGGCGGGGAAGCGGGTTCGCATTCAGTGCTCATGGGCCGGAGCAGCAGTGATTCTTGTCTTCCTCTAGCACCCCAGCAGCCCAGCCAGATCAGTGGGATCCCATCCTCATTACCATTGTTGTGTAGTGGGTTCAACACATAAGGAAAACAGATGCTGAGTGATTAGCAGCTCACACCTTTACTGGACACAACACAAGCATGTTCCAACAGGTCAAGTGACCAACTATATACAATCCCCGGGTGCCACCCACAGGTTCCATTGGCAGGTTTGAATTTCCCGCCATGGTTCCCATAGGTGCTG
Source organism: Gekko gecko (assembly GCA_029375565.1). Lineage (NCBI taxonomy): Eukaryota > Metazoa > Chordata > Lepidosauria > Squamata > Gekkonidae > Gekko > Gekko gecko. The sequence goes on from JAPDNY010000009.1 coordinate 65,829,149, forward strand.
ACTAGGAGACTCAGGATCCTAGTCCCCATTGTTCTCTCGGAGCCAAGTTCTGTGTGCAGACTGCTGTGCACTAGTGGCAGTCTGCAGACATAACAATTATGATATTGGCTGATCTGTTTTCAATACCCTTCCTAATAATCCCCAGCATAGCATTGGCCTTTTTTATTGCAGTCAAACACTGTCTCGACATTTTCAGTGGGTTATCTACTACGACTCCAAGATCTATCTCTTGGTAAGTCTCTGCCAGTTCGGACCCCATCAACATGTAATTGTAGTTGGTATTTTTGGCTCCAATGTGCATCACCTTGCACCTGGCCACACTGGCCCCATTTGCCATACTGATGCCCAGTCGCCAATCCTTGACAGATCCCTTTGAAATGCCTCACAATCCTCCCTGGTTTTCACCACCCTGATCAACGTCGTATCATCCGCAAATTTAGCCACTTCACTGCTTACTCTCAAATCATTAATGAACAAGTTAAAAAGCATTAGACCGAGTACTGATCCCTGTAGTACCCCACTGCTTACCACCCTCCACTGAGAAAATTGCCCATTTATACTCACTCTCTGTTTCCTATTAATTAGCCAGTTTTTGATTCACAAAAGGACTTGCCCTTTTATCCCATGATTTTTGAGCTTGCTTAGGAGCCTTTGATGAGTAATTTTATCAAAAACTTTCTGGAAGTCAAGGAAAAAATTTCTATTGGGTCCCCCTTGTCCACATGTTTGTTCACCCCCTCAAAGAACACTAACAGGTTAGTGAGACAAGATCTTCCTTTACAGAATCCATGCTGAGTCTGCCTCAATAGTTTTTGTTCATCAATGTGCCTACTAATTCTTTCCTTAATAACAGTTTCCACCAACTTACCCGGTATCGACGTCAGACTGACTGGCCTGTAGTTTCCCAGATCTCCTCTGGAACCCTTTTTAAAGTTGGGAATGACATTAGCTACCTTCTAGTCCTCAGGAATGGAGGCAGATTTTAAAGAAAGATTACATATTTTTGTCAGGAGATCCACAAGTTCACATTTGAGTTCTTTCAGATCTCTCAGATGTATATCATCTGGGCCTGGTCCTTTATCAGTTCTTAAGTTGTCTATCAGTTGTAGGACCTCCGCTCTCATCACCTCAATCTGACTCAGGTCTTTCAACACCCCTCCCGAAATCAGCCGTTCTGGAGTGGGCAAGCACTTCTCATCTTCCACAGTGAAGACAGAGACAAAAAACACATTCAGCTTCTCAGCCATTTCCCTATCATCCTTCACTACTCATGCTCCAATTCTTACAGAAAGGTCCCTATCCTTATGTATGCTGATGATGTCATCCTCTTATCTCAAACTAAGGTCAGCTGGAAGCAAGTCTTGGGGAGATTTAGTGATCAATGTGACACCGAATTACTTACAATTAATTTCTCCAAGACTAAAATTGTTCACTTTAGTAATTCATTTAGGATATATAGTTGGAATATAAAGGGAAATGTAACTGATCAAGTCAAGAATTTTCAATACCTAGGAATTGTTATTTCGTATAATTTAAAATTCTTGGCACATCTGACCTCCTCAGCTACTTTGGATGAGAGAAGTGCAAATGCCATCCTCAGACTGCTTAGAAGAAAAGGTGCTGTTTTTCTCCCTATGGACTTAAAATCCTTCCTGACGAAATAATTGACACAACTTCTTTATGGTTCGCAAATTGGACTTCCAGCCAATATTCTAATTCTTGAAAGAGTCCAATCAAAGTTTCTTAGATTTCTATTTGGTATCCCTAAAAGTGTCTCTAATGTAGACAAGAGGCTGGTTTACCCAGGGTTGAAATAAAAATCTGGGAACAGGCAATATTTCTCTGGTTGAAAATCATTATAATCTGAAAGATTTCATGCCTTTTTATTTCGCTTCGGACCCTTATCCTGCCTGGGCCACTCTAATTTTTAATAAAATTAAATGTATTGGACTAAACCCTGAGGATCTTTTTTATGGAAGCCTGAATAGGACAAGAACAATTATTACTTAAAGACTTATTAATATTGAATTACAAAATGAAGAAGCCCTACTTCTAAAGAGTTTTAGATGTTTAAAATCTTGGCCCAATTTCAAAGCTGCCCCATATCTGTCTGATATTTCTTATGAACCCTACAGATGAGCATTTTCTAGGGCCTGTTTTGAGGCACTTCCCTCTACTGTATTACAAGGTAAATTTTAATGTTTGCCAATGTAGAAACGATTATGTACTTGTAAGTCTAATATGGTGGAATGCACCACCCATATGCTTTTGCATTGTAAATTTTACCAGGAAGAACAGTCTTATTTCATACTACCACCTCTGTCTAAATTTAACCCTCTGCAACCTTATCTGGAATGCAGACCAAACTTTTTGTGTAACTTTCTCCTAGAAGATTCTCAAAGTTTCGTATCTTATGCTGTGGCCAGATTCTGATGTTTAGTGATTAGTTAAGTACAAGAAGAGGGACCCGTGATATTCGTGGGGGGAGGCTTCCATCCTGCGGAAGCAGGAGGACCTCAGGACTGAGGAAGCGGCCACAGGTAAGCTTCCCCCCGGCCCCGACAATGATGACGATACTCCCTATTGGGAGAAGGTTGCACACATGCCCTGAGGAGTCGGACTATTCCCTAAAGGGAGAGGCAGGCACACCTGAAATGGGGCTCTCTTCACAACTGGAGAGGCATGCAAGAATGCAATGGGGGTGTCCATGCAATAGCATACAGGCCAGATGTGAGGCTTTCCCCTCCACGGTGCTTGAGGGCAGATTCAAAAGGATTCCCACTGAATATAGATTTTGTCGATGCGGCTCAGGAGAGATAGAAACTATTGAGCACATGATGCTCAGAGGTAACTGGTATAACAAGATCCGTGACAAATATATCACTCCCCTTATAACAGATATGGTGGGACAATCAGGTGCTGAGCAGTGTAACCGACTGTTAATTGATGGGAACCGGACAATTACCGAAACTGTGGCAAAATTTTGGGTAGCATGCTACTGCATCCGAAATACATGATCAAATATATAATAATAGCTGCCTAATAGTCTCTGTTTTATGTTTTTCTTTTACTTTATTATGCTCAACTGTATTTTTATAGAGTTTTATTTTACTGTCCTAAATGCAGTTATATGAATGTTATGAATGTTATATTTAAGCATGTGTGTTCTATGGCTTGTTGCCGTAATAAATGACTGACTGATGCCCAGTGGGAGACATATTCACACGTACTGTGGGGGACCCTTGCCCTATGGGAGAGGTGTGCACATATGAAGCGGAGGTGCTGCGCAAGGGGAGAAATGCGCTTGTGTGTGAGGGAGCTGGTGAGGCGGACCGCCGGGAGACCGAGGGGTGCCAGCCACAGAGAAGGCAGGAGGGGAGGGAGAGGGCACAGGGAGAGCCAGTTTGGTGCAATGGTTAAGTGCGTGGACTCTTATCCGGGAGAACTGGGTTTGATTCCCCACTCCTCCACTTGCAGCTGCTGATGTGACCTTGGGTCAGTCACAAGCTCTGGCACAGCTGTTCTCTCAAGGACAGTTTGTGTCAGACGTTCTCTCAGCCCCACCTATCTCACAGGGTGTCTGTTGTGGGGAGGGGAAGGGAAAGGACTTTGTAAGCCGCTCTGAGACGCCTTTGGGCAGTGAAGGGTGGGGTATAAATCCAAACTCTTCTTCTCTTCTTCTTATTCTTCTCTGCTGCGCCGGCTGGCCTCCCAACCCAGTCGGCGAGCGGGTGCTGGGGCAGCAGCAGCAGCTGGGTGGCCTGGCGTTGGCTGTGGGGGGGCAGTGGGGGAGGCTCCGCGACTGCCTGCTGTTCCGCAGTGCCAAGCCGGTGCTGCCGCAGCCTGACAACATTGCTGCTGGGGCCTGAGCAGCCCGATCTCCTGGCTGCCTACCAGCTGCAGCAGGAGTGTGACTTGAGGACCCCTATGAGGCACCCCCCACTGCCTTCCGCAGCAGCAGCAGCAGCAGCAATACTCGCTCGCCCCACTGCTGCCTCATCAGCGTGGAAGCCACTACTGAAATGGAGCCCGGGGAGTGCCCACAGCAGGAGAAGGTCTGCAATGCCCCGAGGTGGACAAACCTTCTCCCCTGCCCCAGCAGCAACAGCAAGGCCCACATGGCTGCCAGCCACTGGGCTTGCCAAGCTGCCCTTGCCCTCCCCAGCCCCTGTGATGAGGCCCACACAGCTCCCGGGCGCGAGGCCTGTGCAGCTCCCAGCCGCCAGACCTGCCAAACTTCCCCCCCCCCGCAGCAACAGTGAGGCCTAGGCAGCTGCGGCAGCCAAGCCTCCCACCGCAACAGCTGCGAGGCACCGTTCCCAGAGCATTCTCTGTGCATGCGCAGGGAATGCTTTTACTTTTGGGGTGATTTAAATATCCCCCGTACAGTTTTAAAAACTTTTTAGACTTTTCTGCACACCTGGGGGCTGCCCCACGTGCGCAAGAAAATCTCCCTGCCCCCCAGGTGCCCCCAATGTGCAGATTTAGATATCCGCATGCAGGGGGCAACTTGGGAATTAGTTATATAGACTGTAATTCCTTATTCCAATAGCCAAGTTACCTGCCCTACAGTTATTGTTAACAAAGAGGCATTCAGCTAAACAGAACTAGGTGTTAGTTGTTTGCTGCACCACACAAAACTACCCCATTGCTTTTACTCGAAAGGCTAACCGACAAACCACCTTTTTGTCTACTTATGAACAACACAGATAAATGTAAGTTGCTAAGGACCAGTGATTTTCCCCAAAAGGTTTTCCAAGAAAACATTGTTTCCCAGAGGTATAGTAGCATTTCTGCCTACCCTAGAACTAGAAAAGGGCTGGCTCAAATGAAGCTGAAAATGATGTGGAGGGTCTTTCCAGGAAACCAAGGCCTCTTATGCATGGGTGTTTTACCTCGCTTTCATTGTGTGGGTCTGTGAGGTTTTCTTTTTCATTCTGCATTGATTTCCCCTCTTCAATGCTTAGTTCGCTTTCCAGTTGCTGTGTCCCCGGGTTTTCTGAGAGTGGTTTTGTGCTGATTTCCCTGTTGTTCGCTTTTGAGCCAAAGGTAATAAAAAAGCATAGGGATTCCCTTGAATTTCCCCCCTGCTCCTTTGCTGCCACTCAAAGGTCACTCCCCCATCCACATCAAGGTCGTTCTGCCCACTATGTACCTTCTGCCATTCATTGGTGTGTCCCTTGTTGTTTAATGTTTAATTTTTTTACAAGCAGCATGAATCTAGTGATATATGAGAGTATCACTAGTATTGCGCTGATTGTAAAAAAAAAAAAAAAGAAAAAAAAAGAAATGACTCCTGACTGGGCTGCCCTCTCTCACTGCCCACTTCCAACTGGGCGGCAGGAGAAGGCAGTGCAGAGCCATGCCTGTGAGGAGCCATCGGCTCCCTGCAGGCACAGCGATCCCAGCTGGGCTGTCCTCTCCCACCACTCCGTTTCAATCAGGAGGGAGGAGAAGGCAGCACTGTGGTTTTGGCACACCAGAGAAAAAAGAATGGTTTGTACTGCAGGCACAGAATCCAAAGTCAACCTTAAAGGCTTAAATGCTCAGGTTCTCTGCAGTAAGTTGTGTGTGCATAAAAAGGCCAAGCTGCTTTGTCTTAGAGCAGGTTGCGTGGCGGTAAATTCACAAATTCACTTTAGGTTTTCCTGAGGTCAGGGATGGAAAGGCCTCAGGTAAGGTTGCTATAGCTCAGCCTGACAGTTTCAGGTTTGGAATTGTGAACATGCAAATTTGACACCCTCAGTTATTGCAGGTCTCATTTGCACTATTCCTAACAGGTGCTTTTAAAATTCACGAGGAACATTATATTGGAATTAACATCTGATTTCATCCCTGGGCAGTCATTACAATCCAGATTCTACATTCTACACTTCCATTTCTGCCTGGGTAGTAGTAGTAAACTGTATATATATATATATTCTGCAAGAAGGTAGGAGCCTTTTATCAGAAATGATTTAAAAAAACAACAAAAAACCCTGACAGCCTAATTTTCGTTCTTCACTTACTGGAGTCAGAAAAAAGGCCAGTCAATAATTCTGCCAGTCCATCTGGCACTGTGCATGCAAAAGGCAATAATGGAAAAGCATTCTATTTCTTGCTACAAACTGTAATAAAGAAAAACATTAGAGACTTTGTCAATGGCAATTTCACTGAGAGCTTTCCTTGATAGGGTCACTACAGTCCTGTGTATTTATCTCCACAGTACTGTAGCAACAACACAGTCCAGGTTCAGTGCAAATTCCCTCATAGTATGAGGTGCCCCATCATTAAGCATAAATTTGCCCTCATGGGACCATCTCTTCCAGAAGGGAGAAACACTTTAGAGTCAATAATATATCAGTCTCCAATTAGTAGAGCAGACGTCAATTGTGCTAAATTATGTATCGTATTGATGCAAAATGTTGACCATCAGGGAACAGGATGACATTAACTATCTCATTTTGCCAATGGCCTCAGGCCCAATGCCTTCATAAACAGACAATGCCGAATCTTCTGGTTCCAAACCATCTGCTTCCAAGTTTATCCTTTACATACTGTCGCTGTCATGTGTATATATATTTTGGTACTTGTATTACTAAATGCAAGCAACATCCCCGTCATGCAGTTCTTTAGATAGTTATCAGTTTGAAAACAAAGTAGTAGGGATTAGAATGCAACTTCTAAATCTTCATGAATGAGAGTTCCTTAAAGGAGCAGGGGTGAGGCTGGTGATGCCCCTCAGCAATGCTAAACAAATACTACATTATTTCCAGGCAATACTGTAAGCATATAAAATAATTAGTCTGCTTTTATACGATCATTTCTACCTTGCAAATAGTTTTTCGTATGAACAGGATAGGCAACCATCAAAAAGCATGCCTTGATAAATATAGCATACTAGGGATACAATCCAAAGAATACTTTCCTGGGAATGAGCTCTGATACAGCACATGCAGCTAACTTCTGAGTAGAGTTGCATAGGATTGCTCCATAACAGTGCAATCTTAAGTAAAGTGACACCCTTCTAAGTCCACTGAAGTCAATAGGTTTAGGAAAGCACTGGAAGACAATCTGGTGTAGTGGTTAGGAGTATGGACTGTAATCTGAGAGAACTGGGTTTGATTCCCCACTTCTCCACATGCAGCCAGCTGGGTGAACTTGGGTCAGTCACAGTTCTCAGAGCTGTTCTCTCAAGAACAGTTCTCAAAAGAGGTCTCTCAGCCCCACCTACTTCACAGGGTGTCTGTTGTGGGAGGGGAAGGGGAAGGGGAAGGGGGAGGGGAAGGGATTGTAAGCCACTCTGAGACTCTTTCAAGTAGTGAAGGGTGGGGTATAAATCCAACCTCCTCCTCCTCCTCCTCTTCTTCTTGTCATTTTATTATTAGCTAAGGCATGGTTTAGAGTTTCAGTCTCATCAGGTGATCATCCTTCAGGGAAGGCATTATGATTAGAGTGAAACTCTTCTCATATTAACAATGCCTGCTATTGTCATTTGCTGTCTGAAATCACTTCACTCTCCAAGATATAAGGACAGATGGACTCACATTCTAGCTGTATCTGAAGAAGTGAGCAGAAGCTCATGACCTGCCACAAATTTTGTTAGTCCTTAAGGTACTAGTGGACTCTTGCTCCCTTCCACTAATAAAGAACACAAACTGTGCTGTTAGGTTTCTTTGCCCCTCCCCCCCATTAGAACTGGAAAGGAGGATCTCTCCAAGTGTCATGGGACTCCAGTTCTCTCTCTGGTTCTCTGGCTCTTTCCCTCCTCCTCCCTCCACAGAGGGGGAGGGGGAGGAGCCCTCAGCCAATCGAAGGAAGGGATTCTTGGCTTCCTTTCTCTCCTCTGTGAAGCAGGAAATAGGAGAGACTGAACAAAAAGAAGCTGCGATGCAGGAAGCAGGAGCAGGAAGCAGCAGAGAGCCAGTTGCTCACAGGCAGGATAGCAGCCCTGCAGGGGCCAGATCTGGCCAGTGGACCATATGTTTGACACCCCTGCTCTAAACCATTGTTTCGTGAATAATAAAATTCCTAAGGCAGATAGCAACATAAACATCACAAAAATAATTATAAAAATAAAATAGTAAATATCTAACTTAAGAACTTAATCAGAGTGATCAAGTAAAAAACAAAGAAACTCCCTTAAAAACCAATTTAGTAGTATATTCTTAAAAATCAGTTATGATCAACTGTCACTTCTCTCCATTTCCCTCTGAAACGCCAGTTCTTAGACATCTTCAGTGGGGATGCTCAAACCCCTGCTGGTTCAACTTGAGTCATAATTGTCACTTGTGAATAAACCCCAGATTGATTCCTGATCATGCGAGCACTGAGACTTTTGTTGGAGCGCACTAGGCAGCTGCATGTCCACATTTAGCACAGCTAGGGTTGCCAGCTCTGGCTTGGGAAATACCTGGAGATTTGGGGGATTTGAGGAGGGGAGGGATCACAGCAGGGTACAGTGCCATAGACGTCACCCTCCAAAGCAGCCATTTTCTCCAGGGGAACTGATCTCTGTTGTCTAGACATCTGTTGTAATAGTGGAAGATCTCCAAGCCTCACTTGGAGGTCAGCAAACCTAAGCTCAGCTCTCATGTGCATGTGTAAGTGAGCAAAAGAGCATGGGTTTTATATTTTCACCATGGTTGCTTTAACACTGAGGATTTTGTTCTGTTTGGGGGCTATGTTTCAGCATAGGACAATTGTCTCCACCCTCTACTGCTGAATATCAATTTACTGTACAAATGCCTTCCCTTGGGAGAGGGCTTCATTTCAGCTGCTGAAACCTCGTCTCACCCCACCATGCTTTCTTCCCATTTTGGGGCCCTATTTCAACACAACACCCTTCAAAGATCACAAACTATGCAACTCTCTAAATTTAGCAGGTGCTAATTGAAGCATTTGCAAAATGCTTCCTTCTGTTTCTTCTTCCCTGGATGAGCAAGAGGAAGGTCTGTGGTGATCTGGAAGGGCAAGAAGAGTCCTTACATTATGATCAAAAAGGCTGGATTTTATCCATGATGCTACATTACTGACTGAAAAGTACTCTGCTTCTAAATCTGGGATGGAGAAGAATGCTTTCACTTCATGCCTCTCCTCCCCACCGACTCATTCCTTTGGGCAGGAAGGGGACAAACCCTTGGAAATCTTTCTAAATCACTGCAGATTTTATTTTTTTATTAAAATGTATAAATATTAAACATAACACATAGAGGCCAATAGTTTTTAGAAGATCAGAATTAATTAAGAATATGCAACTTAATTACTAACCAGAGTTCTAAAGCAAAATATGGATATTATTATCTTTGATTAAGACCAGAAGAGTAAATATGATGTCTTTTCCATATGGCTTAACCCATATATCCAAATAAGTTCAATATTTGTAAAATCCTCATTTTTGTAATGTTGATAACTTTATATGTAAATAAAATTATGTAAATAAATTTTATCAAAGAATCCCTGTTTCCAGGGTTTAGCAAATACCAGCCTTGCAAGTGTTATTACAGAACAAAATTTCTTTTGAAAACAAAGTACACAGTTCAATAGAAGGGTCCAGGAGAACCAATAACATTATAATTTATCCCCTTTGCCAGAATAATTGTCACATTTTCCCCAAATTTTGTAGCTCTAACACAGCTCTACCACATGTGGAGGAAGCCTGTTGGAGGTGTATCACAGAACCAACAGTGGTCATTAGCACCTTTATACATTTTAGCTAGTCTAATAGGTGAAAGGTGCCACTGATGTAACATTTTTATGTCATTTTTTCTGAGACTCAAGCTGATTCAGAAAGCTAATCCTGTTGTAAATAAAAAAATCCAAAATGAGTACCAATTTCATATCCTAGACAGCAGTTCCTGGGGGGGAGTTCCTGGGGGGGATCACCACACAACTTTACAAAGTATTGTATCAAATACAGATTATGAGTCAATGCTCCTCAAAGCTACAAGAACTTTAAAGGGAGTCAGATCCCTATGAGACTCTCCTTTATGGAGCCTAGCAATAAGCAGACTTCTAATTTGCATGTACCAGAAAAAGAAATTGTTCCCATTCAGATACTATGTCAAATCGAACAATTCTTTTATTAAGAAAAATATCACAGTACCGACCAAGCAAGTTTTCCCCCATTCCAAACAATCAACATTTTGCCAATTTGCCCTTGGTGCTAGTACTCTTACTACTGAAGTTAATCAAGAGAATGCAGAAAGAGTCTGCTGCCAAACTTATTTCAACAATACAATTGATATAGCTATTGTAACAATAATGACCATAGTAATCACTAGGGATGGGCATGAACCCCAGTTCAAGCACGAACCAGGCTGGCTTGTGATTTGCGAACCAGGAGTTCGAGAAAACTGTCTCCCATGATCTGCCCACAAACTTCCATGGAAGTTAATGAGGTTCTCGGGAGGTTTAATGTGGGCTTTGGCAGCATTTAAATACCTTTGGAGCTTACTTCTGGGTTGGTGGCCCAGCTGGAAGTGAGGTCTGAAGGCATTTAAGTGTCAAAAAATAAGCAAAACTGTGCACAATAGAAGACACTGAGAGTAGCAGAAGCTAATACGTACAATATTGTAATATATATAAGGACATGGATGAGAATATTAAATCAAGAATAACAAAGCCATCAAATACAGCAAGCACAAGAATAATACATAGATGCTATATAGCATAAGTAGGTCAAGCAGGTAAGTAGTGCATTGAGTTGATATGAAGGTTTTGGATATTAATAACTTCATTTCAAAATTCTTCTTCAGTTAAGACTATTACAAGTTATCTCAGGTATAATTTTCAGTACAACCAGGATATACACATCTCAGAAGAACATCCCTCAGAAGAATCTGCAGTTTGTATAAATGGGCAACCAGTCATAAACCAAAGAAACCTTAGAAGAAAATGTTAACACCAGTTCTTGCTGCTGGTCTTGCCTTGCTGTCAGAGCCTACCACCATCCTGCAACCCAACCCGAGTGAGCTCCAAAGGCATTTAAATGCCTTTGGAACCCACTTCTAGGTCATGCCAGCCCAACTGAGCTCCCAGAGTGAGCTCTGAAGGCCTATGAAAGTCTTCAGAGTTCACTCTCAGAGCTCAGTTGGGCTGACCCAACCCAGAGATGGGCATCAGAGGCATTGGAGGCATCGGAGCTCACTTCTGAGTGGCGCTGTAGCCCCATGAACTTCCCTAAAGCACAAACTGGTTCATGCAATGGAGACATTCGTGGAAGTTCATGGTTTGGAGGTTTGTGAAAACCCTGAACCATGAACCTCCATTTTTTCCATTTCATGCCCATCCTTAGTAATCACTTCGCATAGTGTTCTTTAGTGTGAACCAGCTACCTGGTGAGATTTTTCGAGTTTTTTTCAAGTATTTTATGATCTGTATCTTTACTACTGCTGGTTTTAAAGTGGAAATCAGAAGGCTAAAGTCTAGTCCATAGTTTACTATGTGCCCTTGCAGTGGCTGAATTTGGAGCTCTCAGCCAGAATTTGGAACTCTCACCAAGAAGGCTAAAGTCTCTAGTCCATCGTTTACTATGTGCCCTTGTAGTGGCTGAATTTGGAGCTCTCACCTTGCCTGCCTCCCAGGGAGCAATTGGGGGTGAGGTTCAGAATATTTGCTTTCCTTTTCTTTTTCTGTTGCAGCTGGGCAAATACCCTGAGCATCCCCACTAAGTAAATTTGCCAAGTAAGTTTGTGACCCATGGCAAAACTTAAAAGTAGCTGTGAAACACAAAGATTTCACCTTTCCTTCATTCATGGAGTTTAATCTTCTCCTAGTCCTCCCCTCTTGCTAACTTTGTGGCTGCTCTGTCTGTTAATTCTGCCCAGAGATCAAGCAAATAAAACAGCTGGGAGCAAAAGAAGAAGCAACAGCTATTGTGCAGCTGTTAACCAGTTCCTGAAGTATTTGAAATGTTTGTCTGGCCAGTAAAGTAATCCTGAGATCGGCTCACAATAGTTGATTAGTTTCTGCATGGAGCTCTTGGCTCTCAGGAAGCAGGTTCATTCCCTTGAGGCTGAGTTGCTGACCTGAAGAAGCTGAGGCAGACAGGTTTGGGAAAGAGACCCTCAGGGTCTTCCCAGAACAGTCCCACTCCTGTGCTAACAGATCTTCTGCTGTTGTGGAGAGTGAGAATCTCGAGGTTGGAGGGCATCAGTCTGAGGAGGCCCCCTTAGAAGGGACCCCTTCCTTGGGTGACAGACTGGTATCCTCTTGTACTGAGGATACCTCTGGGGGGCTGGGGGGAGGTGTTCTTCTAGTAGTGGGTAATTTGATTATTAGGAATATAGAGAATTGGGTCTGTGACAGTTGTTTTGATCACATAGTGACTTGCCTGCCTGGTGCGAAGATTGCAGACATCACATGCTGTCTAGATATGTTGATAGATAATGCTGGGGAGGAGTCAGTAGTCATGGTGCATGTTGGCACCAATGACATTGGGAAATATAGTGTGCTCCTGGAGGAAAAGTTTTGGTTACTAGGCAGAAAGTTAAGGGCCAGGACCTCAAAGGTAGCATTCTGAGAAGTGCTGCTGGTTCCTTGCACAGGGCCAGCTAGACAGGCACAGATCAGGGCTCTAAATGTATGAATAAGAAAGTGGTGCTCGGAAGAAGAGTCTAGATTTGTTAGGCACTGGGGAACTTTTTGGGACAAGCCATACCTGTACAAAAGAGAGGGGCTTCACTTGAACCAAAAGGGAACCAGACTGCTGGCAATTAAAAAGGTGACAGAGCAGCTTTTAAACTAATCCTGGGGGGAAACTGACAGGAGCAGAGGAGCCTCCAGTTTGGGGCAAGTTAGTCCAAACTCAGGGGTAATATTGATAGGAGCATAATAGAACTTGGGATTAAGGGCATGATTGTGACTGTGGTCATGTGTGGCGACTAAGGGGCCAAGGGAGGCAATGCTTACTGGAGAGGAAAATGTATTAGGTGTCTATATGCCAATGCTAGAAGTCTCTGAGCCAAGATGGGGGAACTGGAGTGCTTGGTGTTTAATGATAATTTAGATTTAGTAGGTATCTCAGAAACATGGTGGAATGGGGAAAATCTATGGGATACAGTCATTCCTTGGTAGAAGGTCTATAGGCAGGACAAGGAGGGATGGGTTGTGGTTGGTATGTTGTACATCAAAGAGGGCATAGAATCAAATAAGTTAGAAAACATCATGGGAATTAACTCCGCAACAGAAGCGATATCGGTGGAAATACTGGGCCCTAAGGGTTACTTAAAAGTGGGGTATACTATCACCCACCTGATCAAACCCTTGAGGCTGATCTTGAGATGGAGAAGGAAAAAAGGGAGGCGACTAAAGCAGATAATGTTATTAAACTGGGAGGCTTCAACTACCCTTACATTGACTGGGTAAACATGTGGTGAAGTCATGCTATAGAAATGAGATTCCTAGACATCATAAATAACTGTGCACTGGAACAGCTGTTCACAGAGCCAACCAGAGGGGTAGAGATCTTGGACTTGGTTCTGAGTGGGTTTCAAGCCCTCAAGCCTTGGTGAGAGATGTAGATGTACACCAATTGGGAACAGTGGCCATAATGCTATTAAGTTCAGCATTCAGATCACTGGAAAGTTACCTCTAAAGGTCAAAATGGTAATATTTGATTTGAAAAGAGGGATTTTTACAAAAATGAGAGGAATAATAAAAAGGAAGCTGAAGGGGAAACACAAGAGAGTCAAATCCCTAGAGGATGCTTGGAAGCTATTCAAAACCACACTAATTGAAGCCCAAAGAGAATGCATTCCACAGGTTAGGAAAGGCACTGCCAAGTCTAAAAGAAGGCCTGTGTGGTTAACAATGTAAGTCAAGGAAGCTATAAAAAGTAAAAAGGCTTCTTTTAAAAAGTAGAAGGCCTGCCCTAATGAATTAAAGTGGAGGGAACACAAGCTCTGGCAAAAGAAATATAAGTCAATAATAAGACATGCAAAAAGAGATTTTGAGGAGTGGGTTGTTAAAAACATAAGGACAAACAATAAACATTTTAAAAAATATATTCAGAGCAGGAAAGCAGCCAGAGAAGCAGTGGGGCCTTTGAATGACAAAGGAATAAAGGGGTTACTAAAGGAAGATGGGGATATGACAGAGAAGCTCAATGAATGTTTTGCTTCTGTGTTCACTGTGGAAAGTGTGGAGCATGTGCCCATGCCACAGTTCCCATTTTTGGTCTGAAGAACTGACCCAAATTGAGGTGACCAGAGATTAAGTTCTAGACCTACCGGGGAAATTAAAAACTGATAAGTCTCCAGGTCCTGATGGCACACATCCAAGGGTTCTTAAGGAACTCAGATGTGAGATAGTCGATCTACTAACCCATATACGTACACTATCACTAAATTCAGCTGCTGTACTAGAAGACTGGAGAGTAGCAAATGTGACACCAATTTTTAAAAGGGGATCCAGAGGGGAACCAGAAAATTTCAGGCAAATCAACCTAACATCCGTCCCACAAAAATGAGTAGAAACTATAATCGAAGATAGAACTGTTAGAGGGACAAAGACTGCTGAGATAAAATCAGCATGGCTTCTGCAAAGGGAAGTCCTGTCTCACCAACCTTATGGAGTTCTTTGAGAAAGTGAACAAGCATGTAGACAACAGTGATCCAGTAGACATTATATACCTGAACTTTCAAAGAGCTTTTGACAAGGTACCTCACCAAAGACTCCTGATTAAGTATAGAAGTCATGGGATAAAAGGATGGGTTCCCTTATGGATTAAAAACTGGTTAAATGACAGGAAGCAAAGAGCAGGAATTAATAGACAGTTCTTACAATGGAAGGAAGTAAGCAATGGGGTCCCGCAAGGATTGGTATTGGAGCCAGTAGTATTTAATTTACTCATCAATGATCTGTAACTAGAGTTGAGTTGTGTAGTGGCCAAGTTTGCAGATGACACCAAATTATTCAGGATGATGAAAACCAAGGCTGACTGTGAAGAGCTCCAAGAAGACCTCCACAAACTAGATGACAGGCTACAACATGGCAAATAGAGTTCAGTGTTCATTGTAAAGTGATGCACCTTGAGATAAAAAATCCAGCTTTAAGTATAGGCTAATGGGGTCTGAACTTGCTGAGACTGAATTCCTTTTTACATTTGACTGCCACTCCAGATTGTGCATTCACACCTCTAGGATATAGTGCACCTGCGCCAACCCTGATTAGTATGTAGAAAACGTGCAGGGCTCCAGTGCGCACAACTAGGGGAGGGGCATGACAATCCTGCAAGTTCCTTCTGACCACTGGCATCAGTCTCAGAGAAAAAAATATTACAGGACTGACAGCAGAGGGGAAGGAGGGCAAGTGGTGTGAATGCACAGATGACCACTCGAAGATCATCAGTTATAGGTAAGCAACCTGTTCATCTTCTTTGTGGTCTCTGTGCTTCACACCTCTGGGAGATTAGCAAGCAACCCCCCCCCACGCCTACCTGGAGGAGGGAACTGGAGGTCCTAGACATGCACCGCCTGCAACACAGCTCGTCCCACCGCTGAACGCTGATGCAGACGCACATCCAGGGCATACTGTCTCACAAATGTGTGAGGAGAGGCCCAGGTTGCTGCATTACAGATATCACAGAGCAGTTTCCTGAGAGGTAAGCTGTGGAAGTAGCCACGGCTCTGGTGGAATGCACATGAAGTGATCCAGGGAGCGGCTTCTTGGCCAACAGATAGCAAAGTTTAATTGTCTCCACAATCCATTTGGACAGGCATTGAGATGACAGCTTCTTCCCTTGCACAGATAAGGCATGGGAGATAAAAAGGACTGGAGACTTCCGAAAGGACCAAGTCCTATCCAAGTAAAAAAGCAGAGATATTTTTACATCCAGCATATGAAGATGATGCTCTTCCTCATTCTGTGGAATCGGGAAAAACACAGGAAGAGCAATGTCAGTCTGCAGATGGAATTCCGAAAACACCTTGGGGAGGAAGGAGACATCCGGAGCCAGGGTAATGCCATTGTGCTGAAAACTCAGGTAAGGCGGATCACAGCATAGTGTGGACAGCTCACTCACCCTCTTGGTCGACATGATGGCCACTAGGAAGGCAGTCTTCCATGACAATAGTTGTAAACTGCACATGGCCATTGGCTCAAAAGGTTTGCCCATCAATTTGGACAAAACCAAAGATAAGTCCCAAGCTGGCGTAGGGGCCCAAGATGGTGGGGAAAGGCAATTGAGGCCCTTCAGGAACTGTTTAGTTCACTGCTGGGAAAACACAGAATGGCCATCTATCACAGGGTGATTAGCAGAGATAGCGGCTAGATAAACCCACAACGATGCACAACTAAGGCCCAAGTCCAAATGGGACAACAGGAACCCAAAAATCGCAACCAAATCTGAAGGAGGCTGAGATAATCCTACCGAACCAAGGTAAATCAAAAACTTCCGCCATTTCCCAGCATAAGAATTATGTGTAGAAAGTTTGTGGCAATTCAATAACATGTGGTCTATCCTGCGCTTTATCACTGCTACAGGATCCTCCACACTGTGAGTTTGAGATGTGGCACATCATGATGCAACACCCTCCCCCCCAGGTGAGGAGGAGATCTGGTGCTGCCAGAAAGTGAATGAAGGAGCCCTTGGACATGTACAAAAGAGTGGGGAACCAATGCTGTCTGGGCCACCACGGGGTCATGAGTATGCAGTGAGGACATTTCCTCATCACCTTGTTGATCAGCTGGTGAGTAGAGGGATTGGTGGAAACAGAAACACATGCCTGTGGAACCACAGATAAAGGAGTTCGTCCCCCAGAGAGATGGGGTCCCTTCCTGCCCTGGAGCAGAAAATGTGGCACTTAGTGTTTTGGCGCAATGTGAACGCATCTACTTCTGGATGTCCCCATCAGTTGAATATTGGCTGGAGATACATCCAATTGAGTTCCCACTCATGCAGTGATGCTCCCCTTCTGCTCAGAAAGTCCACCTGCACATTTAGGGACCCGGGAAGGTGGGCTGCCATTAGGAACACGCTCCATTATTGGCATTCACCCCATATCTCTAGGGCTAGGCAGCACAGTCCTCTGGGTGCCATTCCTCCTTGATGGTTGAGGTAACACATAGCCATGGTGTTGTCAGTTAGGACTGCTACTATGTGGTGGAGCACCAGTTGTCAGAAAGATCTGAGTGCATACTGGACTGCTAGCAGCTCCAGGAAACTGATGTGCTTGTGGGTCACATGGGCTTCCCATTTGGATCCCACACACAGACTCCTGAGATGTGCTCCCCATCCCCAAAGGGATGCATCCATGATGAGTGTCATGGAATGGGTAGGTGGGTGAAACGGAGCTCCCTCCAAGAGGCTCTGTGGGTTCTTCCACCACTCCAATGAGGTCAGCACCTGTGCAGGGAGGAGGAATCTCTGGGATTGCAGGTGATACTGTGGGTGAAACCTCCTGAGGAACCACAATTGAAACGGTCTCATATGCAACGTAGCGAAAACCAGGACTGCTGTGGTGGCGGCCATCAGTCCTAGAAGCTGCTGAACTTGTCTTGCCGAGGCGTCTACTTGTTGACGAAGGAGGCGTATGAGGGCAGCAATGTTGTCCACTCTCTTGGGAGGAAGAAATGCTTTGCTGACTCATGAATCTAGGATCGCTTCTATGAACAGTTAATGAAGGGAGGAGCATACGTTTTTTGAGGTTCACCCTCAGCTCTAGGGCCTCCAAGGTGCCTAAAGTCAGGTCTATATGGCTGAGCAAGGTCGTTTTGAAGTCTGTCACCAGTAACCAGTTCTTGATGTACAGAAAGATCAGTACACCTTGCAGATGAAGGTGGGCAGTGATGACCACCATCAGTTCCGTGAATAGTCGGGGGGCAGTGGAGAGGCCAAATGGAAGGGCCTTGTATTGAAAATGTCCATCCCCCACAGCAAAATGTAGGAACATCCTGTGATTGGGATGGATCGTTACATGGAAATATGCATCATGTAAGTCCAAAGTCACCATCCATACTCCTTGTTCAAGGAGGGGAAGGATGTTCTGCAGGGTTGTCATCCTGAATTTTCTATAGGCAATGAAACGATTGAGGTTTTGGAGGTCCATGATAAGATGGAGGCCTCCATCCTTTTTGGGCACTGTAAAATAACGGGAATAAAATCCACAATGTAGCTGTAATGTTGGGACTGGTTCTATAGCATCCTTGTGAAGAAGACTTTGAATCTCCTCCAGGAGCATGCTGGAGTGTGGGGTAAGCACGAAGTTGGACGTTGTGGGGACCTGGAGAAATTCTGTAAGGTATCCCTCCACAATGACAGAGAGGGCCCACCAGGCAGACAGATATGGGGACAGGTGGGTGGGAGGTGCAGCCAGCTGGTTGAAGTCAAAGACTCTGTTTAGGAGTCTTTGCGGCCCTAGACTAGGAAGCTGATGCAGATCTCTGTTTGTTTCCATAGGGGCATAAAGATGTGCTCAGAGATCTTTGCCACTGTGTCTCAGGGGAGGAATTAAGCGAGGACCGGTGAGACCATGACTTGGTCTAGGATTTAGACTTGGTTTGCTTAGAAACTGGTACAACCCTCAAATTGCGAGACGTTTTGATGCTTTTGTTTAGCTTTTGCAGTTGTGGAACTGAAGAGGCCTTCTTCTTCGAAGGGAAGGTCTCCCATGAAAGCTTTTGTATCCTGCTGTAAGGATGTCAAGTGCAACCACGCATGGCATCCGAGAGTGATTGCTGATGTGTTTTGTGGCATTAAGTTGATGCTTGGCCAAAAGCATGTCCTCCTTCTGGATTATCCAAGCCTGGCAGTTGAGATCCTCTGGGAGGGCCGCAATAAATTCAGTCATCTGCTCCCAGAGAGCATACTGGTATCTGCCCATACAGGTCTTAATTCCCATTGCCCTGGCAGAGTAGAACCTTCTCCCAAAGGAGTCTAGCTTCTTGTCTTCTTTGTCAGGGGGCGAGAAATGACTATGTCTGCCCTTTGAAGAGGAGTTCACCACCACTGTGTTTGGTTTGGGGTGGATGAATAGAAATTCAGCGCCCGGTTCCTGCACCTTACACATATGGTCTATCCTTCTACTAGATATAGGGGTAGAGCCCAGATGAGGCCATGGAGACTTGGCTGCCTGTAGCAGGACCGATGTTCTGCAACAGCTGTAAAAGTGTCCATCTGGACAATGTCAAATACAGAGTCCATGACCGCAGGTGGGGGCTGTACAGTGGATAAGGTCAGAATATTGGCCATCCCCTTAATAAGACTTGAGATCTCCCAATGGAGAGATTGGAAGATCCTGTTACTTTCTGTGGCAGGGAAGGTTCCAACGGACGATACAGATTCTCATCCCTTGAGGGGGAAGAGAAGTAGTCCAAAGAATCAGAAAGTTCTGAAGGGTCCGAAAATGACACAGGAAATGTCGGTGTCGAGGGAATTGGTGCCGATGGCACCTTCGGTTGCAACGGCACCAGAGGCATGGATTTGCGTCTTTTGTCCATCAGTCTTGATGATTGCAGCTGCACAAACTCCGGTGTCATGGAAGGGTCTCGATACCGAGAGACCCAAGATGATGTGGATTGCTGATCCTGTTCAGTCAGCATGCGTGGCGGGAACCAGGGCATGTTAGGCAATGGATAAGCCTTGTACAGGTACTGCCACTGGCGGTGATCCTAGGAGGGTGGTGGAGAGGGCATGAAGGTGCCAGTTCCTCGACCCACATGAAGGCTCTTGACACTGGAAGATCGGGAGACTTGTGTGAGGTCCATATCCTGCTCAGAATCCATGAGCTGGATAGGATGCAGCGAAGGTGAGTATGAAGCACCTTGCAGCCAATGTTCCCGCTAAGCTGTGGAATCTTGTGAGCAAAAATTCTACTTTATGAGCTACTGGCATTAAAGTTGTAAGTGAGCAATTTGGCTGCTGCCTAAATTAGTTTCCTCTGGAGCCATCCTTCCTGAGCTAAGATGAAAATGTATGAGCTGGAGGCTAAAAAACTGTGAGCTAGCTCACACTAACTCAGCTTAGAGGGAACACTGCTTGCAGCTGGTGGGATTGTTGTGCCCCTCCCCTAGTCATGTGCATTGGAGCCCTGCACATGACTGGGGAGCAGGCGTGAAAAATCCCCTTTGCTTTCTACATACCAATTGGGGTCGGTGCAGGTGCACTATATCCCAAAGGTGTGGTGCAGAGACCACGAAGAAGATCATGCAAATCTACCTTTGTGAGTTTTAATAAAGACTCTCCATGTGCTAGTGTTGGATGTTGCTGCATATCAGTACACCCACAGTCCCATCCTAAGCAGGTCTACTCAGAATCCTGCTCAAGCCTATTCAATGGGGGCCACTCCTGGGAAGGTTTTCTTAGGATCTCACTGAAAGTGATTTATGTGTGAATAAACTTTCTGAGATCAGGCATCACAGACTGAAGTTTCACATCACCTCATATGGTCTGAAACACTAGGCTTTTCAGTGGAGACAATCTGCACATTCATTTACGAATGACCAAGTGCTCAGAAATCAATTGTGTATATATGTGTGAACTGGCACCAAGACTTGCTGCAAATAAATGCTTAGGATAAAAAAGGAAGACTGCTAATGACACTAGAGCATTGCAAATTGTGATATTGCATTGCCATTGTGGAAACAGTATGCCAACTTTTCAGACAAAGAAAGAAAGTCTAAGTCTGGCACATCCTGCCATTCCAAAAAGAGATGAACAATGATCTACTATTAGGACTAGTATATACAAACACAATGTTCCTTGACAGACTACATGTAAACACCCCCTGTGGGTTGCATTCTATTCATTCTGAATTATTAATTATGGATGCACTTACAAACTTTGTGTGCTGCAGTCGACCAGGCTTCTGTGGCCCTCACCAAGTGATTTATCACCCAGATTCCTAACTCACTATGTACGTAATGCTGGGGACTGGAGACAGAATAGGGATTCTATTGTTGGTATTGTATCCCCCACTGCCCAGCAATCTCCCTGCCTGAGCTGATTGACATGATTTTTGATTTGGTATTGAAGACCCTGAGGTGTGGGCTCCTTGGAGATTTCAACATCCATGCCTAGACCATCCTGATGGGAGCAGCTCAGGACTTCATGGCCACTATGAAAAACTATAGAACTATTCAAAAATATTTTGGTCTTCATGCATATGATGAGGTATGTGTTCAGTTCGGTGCTTGCTGGAAACAAGGTACATGCATTGGTAATGCATTTTTTTTCTACCCTGCCCTTTCCACAGGCTGACTATTACTTGGTAAAGATTAGACTTACAGATGCTCTGAACCTGTACTGCAGCAGGGAAGCTATTGTGAGAGTCTTCCCTTGGGAGCTGATGGATCCAGAGTGGTTCCAGGTGTCTTTGGAGAATTTTCCAGCAAGGCTAGCAGTCCTAAGCATGTAAGGAGAGCCACACTGGATCAGACCAAAGGCCCATCTAGTCCAGCACTCTGTTCACAAAGTGATCAACTAGCTACCTCTAAGAAGCTCCATAATCAGGAAGGCTGCAACAGCACCATCCTGTCTGTGCTCCCCAGCAACTGATTTAAAGAGGGATACTACCTCTAGTACTGGATGGAGCAGATATCCATCATTGATAGCCTAGTTCTCCATGAATTTGTCCGCTCCCCTTTTAAAGCCTTCCAAGTTTGCGGTCATGACCACATCCTGTGGGAATGATTTCCACAAATTAACTGACCACTTTGTGAATACTTCCTTTTGTCTGTCCTGAATTTCCCACCCTTCAGCTTCAATGGACGACTCCAGGTTCTAGTATAATGGGTGTGGGACAAAAGTTTCTCTGTGAACTATCTTTCCTGACCTGTGCTATACATTCTAACTGAGCCACTAGTATTGAGGTTTTAGTAACCCTCAAGCCTTTTCAAGAGATTGACCCTCTTGCCTGTTTCTTTCAATTTCTTTTTAACCAGAATTTTGCCACTCCTGTTGAATCCCTGGTCAATTTGTGGAATGAAGTGGTGATCTGGATAGTGGGCACCATAGCTCCTGTGTGCTTTCCTCCCACATTGCTCAAAGCTCAAGAATGATAAAACATCTGGGTGGGCAGATGTACAAGCTGAGGAAGCTCAGAGTGAATATGACTGGATATGGGTGAGAGCACATTGTTGTGGCCACTCTATAGTAGTGAAAGGAGGCTTACTTCTCCACTGTTGTTGCTTCTATAGGATGTTGTACAGCTGAGCTTTTCTGGGTTGTGAGAGGGCTTGTGTCTCAGATCTTTGAGGATGTAGTAGTGGAAAAGTTAGAGGCTCACTGTGATTAATAAGGCATTCTTCAGATAAAACTGCTTGTAACTGCAACAACTTGAATTTTGTAGTTGACCAGGTTCCATCTCAGGATGCTGTCTGAGCACAGCTGTATAGATAACTTTCAGCTGATGAGGCCTGATAAAGTGGTCATGCTTCTTACACATGTGATCAATTTAGATGCAACCTTTGTTGCTCTTGACTGGTTGTTGCAGGGTAGTTTGATCTGGTCACATGAACCCAGGAATTTATAATTGTAGAAAGCAGTCAGGGGACCTCTTCTAAAGAAGGCAGGGCTGGACCTGAATGACCTCAACAGTTACTGCCAGATGATCAACATTTCACTCTTTTCAAGATGCTTTTCAAGATACTACTACTGAGTAGCAGCCATGTGTAGTGTTGTAGTAGCAATGGTACTTCAGGTGGTCTATGAGAAAACTAATTATCTAGATGCCTTTAAATACTAATTCAGGTGTGGTTTCGTAGCAGCTTTGGTCACCCTTGGGCACAAGTCAGAATGGTAGTATTTAAGGCCCTAAGTGGTTTGGACCAAGGATACCCCAAAGAACTGCATTCTCTTGTATTATCTATCAATTCGTTAAGGTCCTAATCTTAAGCACTATTCCTGATCCTCCATCCATAGAGATGAGGCAAGTGGTGGCTGGAGATGAAGCTTTCTCAACAGTGGTGCCTCACCTATGGAATACCTTTCCATTTGAAGTTTGTATGACACCTTCTTTACTGGGTCTTAGTTGTCAGGCCAAAATATTTTTATTCAGATGAGCTTTTAATTAAATCTGTTCCCTTTGTCTTTACCTGCTTTTATGATGCTGTTTTGATAGCCACTTTTATGCCAATTTTAGTGGGTGCTGTTTTACTGATGATCTTGTTTTGACTGCATTTTATTTTTAATTGTTTATTCTATAAAATTAATATATAAAACTACAGCTCTTTTTGTAGCAGGAACTCCTTTGCATATTAGGTAACATACCCTAATGTAGCCAATCCTCCAAAAGCTTACAGTAGCCCCTGTAAGAAGAGCTCTGTAAGCTCTTGGAAGATTGGCTACATTAGGAGTGGGTGTGTTGCCTAATATGTAAAGGAGTTCCTGCTACAAAAAGAGCCCTGTAAAATGACAGATATATACATAAGGAGTGCATAGTTAGTACAATTGACAAAATCCACTAGAAAGGCTTTTGCATGCATATAGGACGTTGTGGAAGTGCACACTATGTGCAGGAGAATTTCCCTACCTATCAGATTTACCCGTTGGCTTCTCTCACTCCTTTATCCTAACCTCCTCCATCCCAAATAATGAATGTTCTTGAACCAGAATGTATTTTTTGTTGTTATCTGACCATTACTTTTGATTTATAGAGCAGGGAGGCCCTGGATTTTTATAAGCTCACCCTGCAGTACTGAAGATAACAAATGTAATATAATAATCTAACTTCTCTAAGATAGCGTAGTAAAGGGAGAGAGTCCTATAGATTTCTCTATCTGTAGTCAAACACTGCACATTAAGGACTTTTATCTTTTGATGCAGGCAGGTCTATAGGAATAATTTTCAAAATTCTGCCATGCATTAATCATACTCACTGAGAAAAAGGATTTTTTTTGCCTAAACACAATATGTAAACTCTGTATTTCTAGATGTAATATAATTGTTCAGTGACTTGAAAGTAGCTTTATTCAATCATACTCAGTTATACATGCATGAGTTTATTATAGCATAATTTTATAAAAATACAGGCTTGGCAGGAATATTAGATTCCAAGAAATCAAATTGGAAGTAATTAAAAAAATCCTAGTGAGCAAATGCCAGCTTGGGAAAAAATGCTTAATTAAAACATGAAATAATGCTGCCTCCTGAAAGAGTAAACCCATAAATCAGTTGTATTAAAACACTGACACTTTTAAGTTTACAAAATGCTTCTCCAAAATCTGAGCCCTAGAAAGCAACTTTTTATAAACATATAGCCAGAAAGAAGAGAAAACAAAAATATAGCCAGGCTTGGTGAGAAAAGATAACAGAAGCATAAAACACACAATATGGAAATGAATGCATTTAAGGAGGAGGATGGCATTTGCTTTTTCAAATGCCAAGATTTATGCATCTGAATTCCCCATGACTGAAAGTGTGCTGCAATGCAAACACACACGCATGCATGCTCATGCATGTCCAGGAGAAAGTCAGAATCTGGAAAGTATAACTGCATCATAGGAAAAGGAGATAGATTTTGAACAGAATAACTCAGGGCTGATTCATCCATCATGGTTTTAGCGTTCCCCAGCCTGTCTTTCAGTCAGATGTAAGTTACATGTTCCCCTCAATTCCAGATTTTGGGATGAGTGATATGAATTGTGATCATGCTGCATAGGAAGAAGGGGATTCAGTCTCCTCCTCTTGTGCCTTTAGAGGATGGGTACAGAGAATCCCTGCTGGCTAGAAGGGAGGAGCTGCATACAGTAAGAGTCAGAGAAAGCTAGGAGAATACTTTGTTTGTCTGCCAATATACTGTTACATTTACTTTTACTTTGGTGTGTTCCTCATATGATTGAACCCCAACTTATCACAACATGCACAGGAATTAGGGGGAAAATGCAACTCAAGTCTTGTTGAAAGATAGAGTGAGAAACCCAGATACAACCTGTACAACCATGTGAATTGGCCTACATGGACCAAAGCCCAGACAAGCAGGAAACAAGCAGACATGGCGCAGCAGGACTGAAAGAAACAAATACACAGGGAGAAAGACATGACATCCACAAAGGTGACATCACTAAGGTACTCCCAAGATACAAACTGTTGACCACCCTATCTCTTTCAGTCTCCTCTTTTAGGGACTTCTGAAAAGTTTGAGCCACCCAGGGGTCTTTTTTGGGGGGAGCGCACCAGAGTGCAGCTCTGGGAGCTCAGGAGCCAAGCCCCGATCCCAGCAGGCATCCCGGGGAGTCTTTCAGGCAGCCGAATGTCAATTTCAGCTCCATTATATCCTATGAGCCATTGAAGTCAATGGTGAAAACATAGGGTATATTCTGGGGGCTGGAGGGCAAGGGGTTTGAAGGAGAGGCTCCAAACTCACAGGGTAGCTGGTGGAGCCTCTCCCCAAGATACCCACCAAGTTTCAAGAACACTGGATCAGGGGGTCCAATTCTATGGGCCCCTAAACAGGTTGCCCCTATTCCCTCCATTGTTCTCTATGGTGGGGAAAAGTAATTTTTCCCCCACCATAGAGAACAATGGAGGGAATAGGGGCAACCTGTTTGGGGGCCCATAGAATTGGACCCCCTGATCCAATGATCTTTAAACCTGGTGGGTATCTTGGGGAGAGGCTCCATCAGCTACCCTGTGAGTTTGGAGCCTCTCCTTCAAACCCCTCCCATCCAGCCCCCAGAATATACCCTATGGTTTCACCATTGACTTCAGTGGCCCATAGGATATAATGGGGTCGAATTGCTGCCAAATTTCTTTCATTCCCTCCTTTCCTTCTCTCCTTTTCCTCTTTCTTTCTTTCTTTCTTTCTTTCTTTCTTTCTTTCTTTCTTTCTTTCTTTCTTTCTTTCTTTCTTTCTTTCTTTCTTTCTTTCTTTCTTTCTTTCTTTCTTTCTTTCTTTCTTCTCTCTCTTTCCCACCTTCTTCTCTTCTCTTTTTTCCTCCTTTCGCTGTTTCCCTCCTTCTTCCCTCTCTTTCTTGCCCTCCCCTTTCCTTCTCTTTCTTTTCCTCTTTCCTTCCTTCTTTCCTTCTCTCTACTCTCTCTCTCTCTCTCCTTCCCTCTTTCCTCCTTCTGTGGCCCAACTCTCATGAGAAGGAGTTTAAACTTTAAACCCCTTCTCTCTTAGCTCCCCCACCCAGACCAGCTGGGGAAGGGAAGGGGAGGCTTTTGAAGGTGCCTCCCCCCTTTTGCTTCCCCTTCTGACATCACTTCCAGTGATGTCAGGGGTTGTGGCATATGCTAATAGCCTAATAGCTCATTAGCATACCATATGCTAATGAGCTCCTGCAGCTGTTTTTCTACGAAAAGACCCCTGGAGCCACCTATGTTTGGATCCTGTGACTTGTTTTTGCTAAGATGTTAAGAATTGTGTGATGAATCACAAAGAAAAGCAGGATTTAAAAAATGCTGCTTGTGTCAGAGAGTTCAAAAGTTAATCTTCCCTGGAGAGAACAGCTTATATGATTGGCTGCTCTACTTGTTCTCTGATTGGCCAGCATTAGCTGAAAGGAAATAAAACAGCTGATCTGGAGGAAAAAGATTAATTCGCCTTTTGGTCTTGGTCTGCAATCCAATGTCTAGATCAGTACCCAGAGGGTTTGGCTTCTAAGGGAAGAGACTTTGGGAGTCAGTGATTTCTGACAGAGAAGAGAGACTCCATTGTCTTAAATGTATTACAACTACTCTGAAATATACTGGGTTCAGGCGCATTCAAGTGATCTGCTCATATTTTATTAGTGATTCAGCAAGAGAAAGAAGACTGGACCTCCCTGGCTGATGCCGGGTATTTATGCCTGAAAACGGTTACATCCAAAACACACCTCACTCCCAATGATAGGCTATTTACACTCTATTGTTTCCCAATTGGTTTACTCCAGGATCCCTATCTCCCTACTAACCCATTCTAGGATCCTAGCAATCTATTGTCATGCGTCCCAAGCTAAGTCATTTTTGCCAGTACAGTTCAGGCTCAATACATAACACCCCTCCCCTCAAGTTCAGAGCCTTTTCAACTGACAGTCCTTTAAGTATGCTGGTCAGCGCCGCTCGCACTTTGAGTGGCATGGTTCTGCTGATGGGGCTGTGGGTTCAGGAACCTTGTTGGGGGCTGGACCTGCTGCTGGACTGGGAGATGGTGGTGGTGCCAGAATGTTGTTGGGGCCACCACCAGCAGCAGGCGCTGCCATTTCGCCTGCACCCTCTGAAGGCTGTCCATTGATTTCCGGCTGGGCAATGTCGGTGGGCATGTTCTCCTCAGGCACTGGCTCCTCTGGGCTTAGCAGATCCTCATCACTGTCATCTGGTGTGGGTATCCTGGGTTCAGCGGGGAGAGGATGACTGAGGAGCTGGTCTATGTGTTGGTGGAGCCTCTGGCTGTCTTCTGTTGATACCTCATATGATAGAGGCCCAGTTACCTGGATGGGATGGTTGAGCATGTCCTTGAGGAGCAGGATCTGGTGTGCAGGCGCCGGGTCTGGGTCACAGGAGGGCAGTGGGAGGTGGCTGAGGGTGTCAGCATGACCCATTGCTTTTCTGGGCCTGTGGAGGAGCACATACTGGTAGTCGGCTAAGAAGATAGACCATTGGAGCATCCTGGGGACAGCATCTGTAGTGTCTGGCGATCCAAAGCTAACAGACCCAGGAGGTCTGTCATGATGGTGAAGGGCTGTCTGTAAAGGTAGTTGTGAAACTTCTTTACACCCGCCATGATTACCAGTGCCTCTTTATCAATCTGCGCTTAGTTGCGCTCAGCCGAAGACAAGGTGCGGGAGTAGTAGGCCATGGGGACCTCATGGCTGGATGACCTTGGGCAAGCTGTAGTTCTGTCAGAACTTGAAAGAGCAGTTCCCGAAAGAGCTCTCTCAGCCCCACCTACCTCACAGGGTGTCTGTTGTGGAGAGGGGAAGGGAAAGGAGTTTGTAAGCCACTCTGAGACTCCAAGTGAAGGACAGGTTATAAATCCAATCTCCTCCTCCTCCTCTTCTCTTCCTTCTAACATAGGAAAGGCAGGAGAGTCAGCATAAAGTTTTCCTAAAATCTTATCATGAGGTCTTGGGTTGGTAGATATGACCTCCAGCTCCAATGATTTCACTATCCTCATCATTTGTTCTGTATAGAGTTTCAAGTCTTCATTGCACAACACTGGGTCAGGATCTCCTACCATGTCATCAAGGGGAAGTTCCAATGGTAAATCTGAATCTGATCCTGAAGGCAACTCTGCTCTTTGCTCTTCTTTGGAATCTGAATATCTCATATTCGTAGCAGAGGGCAATGCTGGAAGATACCATACTGGTGGACTGGCAACTTCTTGATTCGGTGCAGAATCGTGTCTAGGCTCAATTGGTGCTTTCTGCTGCTGCCAATCACCCCATTTTTGAGATCTAGGGAACAGAAAGTAATATGTGTAATTTTGCCATGGAGGTGGAGGCATAGAACCCTGCCATTGGGCTCACAAGGATGATTCCAAGGGCTGGTTTGATACTGGAAGTGCTAACGAGCCCTGGGCAGGTTCCAGTTCCCTTTTGGAAAATGAAGGTACTGGTGAAGCATGCAGAGGAGTCCATGGTGTTGGAACCTTCTTCCATTCCATTGGAACCAATTCTGGATTAACTAGAATTAAAGAGCTAGGTTCTATAGGCATCTTGGAACCAGCAAACTGTTTGTTTGTCCTAGTGCTTGGACTTTGAATGCGCCTTCTTCGGCCAAGGTTCTGATATACAATGTTGTGCTGATCAGACTGGAGATTGTGTTCGATGTTTCAGTTCTGTCTCTGAACCAATGGAACCGAGATGCTTGAAAGTAGATTTGTCAAACAGCTGTTTTTTGCTGGCGATTTGGATGGCAGCGATTGGCTGTGCTCCACTAGGGCAGAAAATATGGTTGCCAGGCTACTGGAGAAGGAAAGTGCCTTCTCCTATAGTCAGGCTTTCAAATATGCTACTTGATCAGAGCAGGCTTTGGGAGTAAATAGAAGGCAGATCTTACACATGGTTGTATTATGGGCCTCACTGAGACAGAGAAGGTATAAAAGGTGCTCATCCAAGTGAGTCATTTTGGTCCTACATTTGGGTACATTTTTAAAGCAGCAGCTTCTATGACATAACTGAAGCTGGAATAGCCCAACTGAAGTGAAAACTGTGGAGAAAAACTTAGGGTCTTTGCAGCTGGAGGGAGAACGTCCTCACAATGTGGCAGAGGAGAAAGGACTGAGGGAGAGCATGTGACCATTGGCAGGAAAACAGCCTCTAATGAGCTCTGTGGGGTAGGGGCTCCCCACGCAGTGTTGGAATATACTAGAATAAGCTGTAGAGAGCCTCCGCTGGCTGGCCTGTGCAGGTGCAGTCCCAATGTGTGCCTGCACAGAAGATTGAAGATGAACATTTACTTTCCCTTCCCCCCAATATATTTATTGGGTTTTCAAAGTTAAAGAAAAGAAACACATATAAACATTTTCTACTATTCCAATACAACAGAAAAGCATATCATCCTTCTGAGCTGTCATAGCTACGCAACATCCACAAGTTTTGTAATTCTTTCTCTTCAGCTTATATTTGACCTTTATACTACAATGGATAATAGAACGTAACTCTGACTTATAAATCACATATCATTCCTATTTTATTATTTTTTAAACTATTTTGTTGATCTTATTTTTTTACTTCAATACAACTTCAATACCCTAATATATTAAGTTTAAAATTTATCATTGCATTCGTTAACCAATTAATTATCATATACATATTCTCATCTTATTTTTTAAAGGCAACTTCAATATATCAAAATACTAAGCTACAAATTTTTCATTACGCTCATTAACCAATTAATCGTGTATGTAATCTCATCTTACCTTTCTATAAATTGACAATTTCATTATAATATATTTCCCATCCCCCCCCTTTTTTACATAGCTATAACAAGAAAAACACCCAACCATAATAGACATATATAACTTCCAACCCCAAATTATAATAAATTCCACTTAATTCCATTCACCAAAAAAGTAATATTTATACTCTAATTTATAGTGTTAATAAAGAGACAACATCTACCAATACTAATCTTCTTCCAATACATTATCCTTTTAAAGAAAACATCATTATCTTATGGCCCTAATAATACTATAAATGCTATAATTTTCAAATCATTCATTATAAATATATAAAGCAAAAAAAGGAAAGAAAACCAACATTGTTTAGACATAGCTTTTCATCATTCCATTGTTGAAGGTAACAAATACATAATTTCCTCTCCATTATATCATATACAAACCAAGATGGAACCATATTTCTTATTATCTTTTTTGTTTTGCTAAGTCCTCTTTTTTCCAAAATCATTTCGAGATGTCTCATGTCTTTGTATTCAAGGTAATTTGTCTTTGGTTTGTCCCCTCTAGGTTTTAGGTAATTAGTCTTCACACTTTTGTTTCTCACTGAGGTTCTCTTTACTGGCTTCTTTATTTTCTTTTTAGACAGTTTGCTAAGACTTCTTTTTTCCACAATCATTTCAAAATACCTCATTTCTTTATGTTCATGGTATTTTGTTTTTGGTTTGCCCCCTCTGGTAGTTAATCCTCAAACTTTTATTCCTCACAAAGATTCTCTTTACAGGTCTCTTTATTCTCTTCTTAGACAGTTTAGATATTTTTCTAAGTGGGAGATTTGCTGGTTCTTTTTGAATATATCCTTGATTAATGTCTCTCCCCCCTTTCCTTTAATAAAGATGGTGTTTCCTGAGACATCTCCTTTTGTTGTTCCTTTGTTGTTTCTTTCTCATTTTCCAATTCTATTAATATAGAAGGTTTCTCCAGAAGCTTTTTACAAGTTGTTGTAACTGCATTTTGTATTTCCTCTATCAGGATTTTTTGGAGTTGCTCCCATGTTAAGTTCCCAGTGTCCATGTTTTCCCATGTTTTCCTCTTCCAAATTATTTTCTGCCTCTTCCAAATTATTTTCTGCCATCACTATTTCTTAACTAAATTACACTTCTATTTTTATTCCGATAGGAAATACAATATAGTTCCATGGTATAGTTACAAAAATACACTGTCAGAGTTGCTTTCAAAAGTTAGTAAATTCAGCATTTAAACTTGTCTTACCCCCGTTGTCTTCTTTAAATTAGTCACTGCTCTTGTTCTTTTCTCAGCCGCCTTTTCCCAATTATTTGACAACATACCCTAGGGGTATTTCAAAGAAGGTCCTGTTGTTTGAAATCTTGTAGGTTGCTTCTATTTTTCTCTTATCTGCTGTATTTTATAATCCTTGGTTTCTTAAAACGGGTGGTCGCAACTGGTCCAAAGACATGGGAGCCATGTTTTGCTCCTTCTTCAGCTCCTGCATCGAGACAAAAACTGGTCTTGCCCACTGAACTGCTGTTCGCAGGCCTTCTGAAGCAAGTCTCTTGCTTCCCAACCTCCTTCAAGAAGTCAGGCGAAGCTGTCCTCGGCCCTGGGGACCAAGGGAATCTTCAAAAGAGGCAAAGAGGATGAGGAGACTCGGGAGCGTCCCGAGACTTACTCAGATGCCGTGCCGTGAACCCGGAACTCCAAAGATGAACATTTACTAATAAAACCTCACAACATTCCACTGAATGGATTATTTTTGTTAGTGTTCACACACAACACACACAGCATATTTGGTCTCACTTCCCACCTCACTGAAAACCCCAGAACACAGAATTATGGGAATTTCCAGAACCTCTTCCCCACCACATTGGAAACTTCAGCTCATGGGGTGATGGAATACTCTGTTATCTCCTCAGAAGTGGATAGGCAGAGCAGAAAAGAAAGCAGGGTAAGTTGTTTTAAGGTAAGCTGAAGTGAAATTTATTGCAATACTTTCGCACATCCATAGTCCTTCCCCTTCATATGCTCATCCCACCACTCAATGTGTAGCAGGCAATTTAGCTTCCATTTCTCAAGCCAAACCAATGCGAGGCAGTCTCTGTACAGTTGCTGAGGCTTGCTGAAAGCTTTCAGCCATTATCAGTCAATTCACAGCTGTGGAGACCTTCAGAGGTCCTAACACAAACTTGTTCCCAGGCACTCCCTTTAGTGTCAGTTTCCAATTGCTCTCTTAATCTCATTTCTGGTCACTCCACTTTTACTGTCATGCTGCCTCAGAAGGCTAAACTAAGGTCTCTGGCAATTTACATTTCTAAGTCTCTGGTTCCTATGGTTACTGTGGCCAGTCTCAGAGTTCATTGTTCTGGGCATGCTCTGAAATGACATGCTGGCAAGCCTGTTTGGATTTTTTTCCTCCTCTCATTGGCTATTGCATGCCCCCAAACATATTTTATAGTATGCCTGTAATGCTGGATTAATATTCAGCTTTGAATGATCTGGGGCAAGTATATTATCATATTACTGAAAGCTGGCTTTGCCTTACCAGAAGGCAAGCTTTCTTTATTAGTTTTTATTCATTCATTCATTTCATTTGTACCCCATCTTTCTCCCCAGTGGGGACCCAAAGCAATTTGTATCACTTACTTCTTTGCCATTTTATCATCATGACAACCCTTTGAGGTAGGCTGGGCTGAAAGTGTATGTGACTGACCCAAGGTCACCAAGCAAGCTTCTGTAGTTGAGAGGGGATTTGAATCTGGGTGTCCCAGATCCAACACTCTAACCACTACACTCTATATATTATATATACATCATCCACCCTTCTAATTTGCAGCAGGAAAACTTCTAGTATAAGTAAATCTATGGCACAGTTATTTCATTAAGAGGTTTTATCTTTTTAGGTTTGTCAAGTTTGAGCTAAAAGTTGTCTTCTGCTCTCAGAAGGCACTGCAGTCTGTGTGGCAGAGATCATGATTTTTGTGAAATATTTTTGAAGGAGAGACTTATGACAACCCCCCCCCCGAAGATTATTTTGTTTAAAAAACTATAAGCCCAATTTCCCCCTGCACAGTGGTTAACAACAGCCTGTGCTCTTGAATGGATATAAACACATGTAGATCCAGGAATCCGAAAGGAGTCTTTCACAAGAAACCAAGTGGAAGACCATATATGTTTTTATGGTAAATTGTATGGTATTTTCTGCACAGGTCTCCTCTTTTTGCATGTCTTATACCACTGGTGAGACCATTAAGAATGCTTGGGCAGAGTGTACAGTAACCCCAATTTCCAATTACTTTTTCTGTAAAAGCTTTGGCAAGTGGATGAAATTAATGCTGTTCTTAACTGTATCCATATGTGTCTTCTGTGACATAATACAGTAATAAAGAGATCTTAATATGATTCCTGGGATCATGGGATGTAGCTGATTGTTAGACTAATGGTAGCTGAAATCACACACACACACATACAGTTTAGAGAAATGAAGAAGGAGCTAAATATAGAATTGGACACTATAGAGAAATTGGGCTACCAGTGTTTAAAAGTGGGAAAGATTAGATTTTAAAAATCTATTTTAAAAATCAGAAGGTACTTTTCCGTCACTACAGCCCTTTCTGAAAACGAATGGAACTTCCCAACATTTAATCCTTAATTCAACAAG
This sequence comes from Gekko gecko, assembly GCA_029375565.1. Lineage (NCBI taxonomy): Eukaryota > Metazoa > Chordata > Lepidosauria > Squamata > Gekkonidae > Gekko > Gekko gecko. The sequence continues at coordinate 65,862,560 of JAPDNY010000009.1, forward strand.
AGGAACCAGATTTCAGACAGCCGATATATTCCAGTTCAGGAACTGTTCCCTAATGGTTTCTGGTCTGACATTTCAGACAGAACCATTTTAGTACCGGAATATATTTTCACTTTCAGATAGAAATGCTTCTGTCCCATTAGGGAAGTGTTTCTGAACCGTTTTACCTGCAAACTGCTTCCAAGTGGTCTTCACTTTTCTGAAGTGCTACGGGGTGCTGTGTAAAATGCCCTGTAGCGCTTCCTCCTGCACTGTTTTGTTTTCCTGCCCTTCTTCACCCATGCGGGAGATCTCCGTCCTTTTTTTTAAAACATTCATTTTACAGTACTATACCACTATAACACAACACCAAAACAGTGCAATAGCAACTCCATTGGAATGCCTGGACTCCACAGGGATACATGAGATGGATACATCTGCCACCTGGAAACAAGTACCTCATTGGATACAGGCTTCAAGTGGGAAATCAGGGCATCAGTGATTGGTGTGACAGATGTTGCTAACCCTTCCATGCCCACTGTGAGTCAGGGGAAGGTGATGGGTTGTCAGGTTGCCAGCTGGGGAGAAGATGCTCATTGGACAGCAGGCCTCACCAATCACTGATGCCCTGATCTCCTGCCTAAACCTGCTGTCCAATGAGTACTTGTTTCCAGGTGGCAGATGTAGCCATCTCATGTAGCCCAGTAGAGTCCAGGCATTCCAATGTGGTTGCTATTGCATTGTTTTGGTGTTGTGTTATAGCACTATAGCACTCTAAAATGAACATTAGAAAAAAAAGGAAGGAGATAGCCCATGCAGGCGAAAAAGGGTGGGAAAACAGAGTGGTGCAGTCTGAAATGCCAAACCGCTTCAGAGACGGCTCCTTACCGGTAGGGGAAAGGCTGTGTGAAATGGCAGCCCTGTACTGGTTTACTTCAAGATGGTACAATAACGGCTTAAAAACGGCTTAAAAAGCGTAATGTGAAATTCCCCACACACATATAGTTTAGAGAAATGAAGAAGGAGCTAAATATAGAATTGGACACTATGGAGAAATCAGGCTACCAGTGTTTAAAAGTGGGAAAGATTAGATTTTAAAAATCAGAAGCTACTTTTCTGTCACTACAGCCATTTCTGAAAACGAGTGGAACTTCCCATTTAATCCTTAATTCAACAAGAGGAACCAAAGACCAGTGGAACTGACACATTTGTTAGGTTCTATGCTGAATGGAACCCCCGCACCACCACAATAATTGACTGGATCAAAAAATTGCCTATGCTTTGATCAAATCAAAGTTAGGTTACTAAAATGCATTTTATATGGGACTGCCTTTGAAAGCTGCCCAGAACTTCAATTAGTTTAAAAGACAAGATCTGCATTGCTAACTGGCCTGAAATAGATTACACTAGTTTTCAAAGAGCTGCAAAGTCTATTTGCAGGCACAATGCAACATGTTGGTTCTTACTTTAAAGTCTGTGACTGGTATACTTAAAGACCACCTGCTCTCATACATACCTGTCCTTCAAATGAGATCTTCTCCTGAGGCCATTCTTTGTGTGCTTCCTCTTTGGAAGGGAGGTGAATGGCTATAAGACACAGGGCCTTTTCTATTGTAGCTTCTTGACTGACAAGCTCCCTCTCAGCAACTCTGTCTGGCACTTAGCTTGCTTTGCTATATGTGTCATGAAAAGTTACTATTTTCCCAATCCTTTGATTGATTTTGATGAGTTTATGCTGTTGGTTAGTGGTTGTTCCTGGAAGGGTGATGCACACTGAGTGGTCATGGCTCAGTGGCAAAACATCTGCAGAAGGTCCTAGGTTCAGTTCCTGGCATCTTCATTTAAAAGGATTAAATGGTATGGTATCTAGACTTACACCTGAAACCCTGGAGAGCCATAGCCAGTTTACTGGACAATACTGATCTTTTTGTCCAAGGATCTGAATCATTATAAGACAGCTTCATGTTACTGGGAGTACTATTCCCTAGACTTGCAGAAGGGCTGAATTCGACATGTACAGTTTGAGGCTCTTTCTTTCTCTACCAAGAATTCTGGTGGAGCAAAGGCTATAATCAAAATTTGATTCTAAGAGCATTGGGTAAGCCTTCTGAGCACACAATATTCCATGCTATTCTCTGTAGAATTTCACAAGAATCCATGGAATGTAGGCAGCCTGGTGTCCTACATTCTTAAAAGAGATAGCAATATAGTTTATCCCTGATGAATAAAATTTTATCAATTGTACTTCAAAAGAAAAGCCCAATAAAAATAACAATGAGAAACATGACTGAATAAAAACAAACAAACCATCCTGATCTTACTAATTTCTTTTGGCTGTAGCAGCTGAAGCAATTATTTACCTCCCTGTAGCTGCCATGGTACCATACAATGAACGACAAGTGAAGGTTTTATTTCTTGATTGATTTAAAACATTTTTATCCAGCCTTTCCACCCAATTAGGGGGCCCTCAAGGTGGAGAACAGTTAAAAAAAGACATTAAAATCAACTTAAAAGCAATACACATATAGAAACATCAATTAAAACAAAGAGGAACAAAGGTCAAGAAAGGAACACCAAATGAAATACCTGCTAGTAGCAAACAATGAGAGAAGGGGACAGACAAATATCTCTGGGGTGGGGTTTCCACAGGTTTGGTGCCATGACTGGGAAAGCTCTTTCTGGGGTTGCCAGCCATTACACCTGGTATGACAGGGGCCCCCAAAGCAGGGAATATAGTAGCTTCAGAGATATAGAATGCATAATGTGGTGGCTATGGCATATTGCTAAGCAGTATGGGAGGGCCTCTGCTCAGAGATAGAGCTCATGCGTTGCTTGTATACACCCCTGTTCAGTTCCTGGTCTTATAGCTAGGAAAGACCTCCCCTGCAAACTTGGAAATCTGCTTCCTGTCAGAGTGGCTAGACCTAGTTCAGTCTAATTCATGGTAAGTAGCTTCAATGTCAATTGAATCAGGGGGATTACTTCTGAACCAAGTGCCTGACAGAATAAAAGATGCCAAATACTCCTACTTCGATAATAAATATTAAAACAACAGAACAAACGTTTGGAATTAAACAAGTTTCATCAAATCACTAACTCCCCCCTCAATAAAATCATTTTTACATACAGCATTTGGTTTTGGGAAGCATTCCAAAATGACACACACACTATTTTCCTGGGAAAAAAATGATTTTAATTAAAACTTTCACTATAGGAGGTAGGTTTCAGACCCTCCCCAAAGTGACACTGAATTCCTAAAGCATGTTACAATTCTGTGTCCCAATCCCAGCCATCTCCTATAGGACTCAGATACTGGCGGTCCTTATCTCTTACTTGTGTTCTGGCTTGCATTCCTGCGCACTCCCAAGAAAGCAGTTCTAGGACAAGCACTGGCTGTTGAACTAGATGTCAAGGAACATACTTCTGTCCTGGAAAAAAGGTTGGCTATTTTTCAAGATTCTTGCTGTGTCCCATTTTTCTGTTTCCAGTTTAATGTGAAAGCACAAGACCGAGATTGTGAGAAACAGTCTTCTGGATGTATCCTGACTTGCGTCGACTGCTTTGTCCTGAAAGATCTGACAATAAGTATAGCAACAACAAATTCTTGAATGAGGTGCTCTTTCCTGGGGTCTAAAGATGCCTTTGAATCCTCATTGTAAAAAGGCTCATCTCCTGCATAAAACTAGGACGGATTTCAGATGCCTTTAATCAAAATGCAACGCTCAATACTGGAACAGAAACCTTGAAAATAATAACCTGAAGCAGCTGTCTAAAGTGCTTTCATTTACAATTAGAGCAGTTTGCCCTCCTCCCAGACTGGTGCAATCCTGACTTTAAATTAAACATATTTTTCATTTAAAAAATTAAAGGAAACTGTAAACCTTTTATAAAGCAGGCTCAAGATCAACTAAAGCAAAAGAACTGAGCAAGTGTGTGAGAATTTATAGAATGGCTCAAGACAGAACATTTTAATACTTCTCATTGGGAGGGGCACATTAGCTTCAGAGACAAGCCTATGTTGGCACAAGCTCTACAACTCTGGACTTATTAATTTCCTGCTCCACTCTATTTATTTTAGTTATTTATGACACGCTTAACCCACTTTTCTTCCAAAGGGGCTTATTTATTCTGTATACTCCTTTGCAATAAAACTGTATCTGGCCTGTTTTATGAGGCTGCTCACAAGACAATGGCAGAGAAGGAAAGGGGTTCCAGCTTCTCAGTCCAAGTGGGATGGACAGTTCCTCAAGACCACCTAAGCTGAAACACTGTATCTGTTGCATTTAGGTTTTTTTGACGGAATACTACAGCTGTAACAAAATTTATACTAGGACTTACAGTGCAATACCATGCAGAGTTACTCCAGTATAAGTGAAATTACTTCAGTGGGCATAAACAGAAATAACACTGCATAGAATAGCACTCTTTATCACTCAAGTTTCCCAAAGGGCTCATATCTCTCCTTATAAATAATTATCTTTTGGTTTCGCAAGATTCCATGCACTCCCATTGGCTGTAAAATGCCCTCCCTCAGCCATTGGCCCATCAGCCACCACTCAAGAGTACTCGCGTGCCATTGGCCGGGTGCTGGGTCTGCTCTTCTTCCCCACCCACTCCCCCTTCAGAAAGATTTTGTATGTCAGATTTACTGGCAGACAGCTCTCTCTCCTGAGGAAGACAGTTCTCTTGCCTCCTGTGAGGGACTGTCCCCTCAGTGGCTGTCAGTAGGCAACCAAGCTTGGTTCTGTGAGTAAAAAAACAAAGGACTTTCAGCATAACCCCCTCCCCCACCCATAACCCCCTCCCCAACGGCCACTTTCCTGTCAGAATAAATGGAAAAAGGCTCTTTCTCCTGCTTAGCTTCAGCATGGCTGGCTGGCTAACGAGGTGGGCCAGTGACCATCAGACCATATTTTTCAACTCCCCGCTGTGCGGCTGACTTTCCCCTAGGGCTGCCAATCTCCAGGTGGGACCTGGAGATCTCCCACTGTTACAATTGACCTCCAGATGACAGAGATCAGTTCCCTGGGAGAAAATGGTTGCTTTGGAGGGTAGACTCTATGGCATTATGCCCTGCTGAGTCCTTCCACTCCCCCCCAAATGCTGCCCTCCACAGGATCCACCCCCCAAATCTCCAGGTATTTCTCTAATCAGAGTTGGCACCTGTACTTTCTCCTCTGTCAGTAAAAGGCCCTTTCCACACCTATGTTGGCCTTTGGGAGAAAACTCATTGGGCCCAGTCCTGATCAGGTTGCCAACTCCAGGTGGGCAATTCCTGGAGATTTGAGGGATGGAGCCTGGAGAGGGTGAGGTTTGAGGAGGGGTGGCACCTCAGACAGGTACGATGTCATAGACTCCACCCTCCAATCCAGCCATTCCCTGATGGGGAACCATTGGTGCCAATCTCCAGGTGGGGGCTGGAGATCACTCAAAATTACAACTGCTCTCTAGGAGGGAGGAGGGAGGAGATGGAAAACTAAAGGTAGGATGATGGTTGGCTGGGAGGGAGATAGGGTTGTCAACTCCAGGTTGGGAAATTCCTGGAGATTTGAGGGGTCGAACCTGGAGAGGGTGAGTGTTGAGGAGGGGTGGGACCTCAGACAGGTACAATGCCATAGACTCCACCCTCCAAACCAGCCACTCCCTCTCTCCTGGGGAACCACTGTTACCAATTTTGGGGGTGGGCTGGAGGTCACTCAAAATTACTACTGCTCTTCAGGTAGCAGAGATCAGTTCCTCTGGAGAAAATGGTAGACTCTGTCATTATACTCTGCTGAGATTGCCACAGCAAATTGTCACTGAGTGCCCAAAGCTGGGGCACTCTCCCAGAGCCTCTTTCTAGAGCCCATTGTATTTATTTCCACAACGGGCCTTATTCCTAGTATATATATATTTTAAAATGTGCAGTCACATCAGATGTTATGGGGGGGGGGAGAGCAGCAAACACCTGAAATTAATTGTTGAGATAGTCCAAACTAATCCTCTGGATTAGGGCCAATATGTTGTTTTGCACAGAGTCATGAAATCTTTAGTATCCTCAGCCAGGCACTCACTCCTGTATTTTTAGAGTTTCTGAAATAGCACTGCAGCACAAATCAGTGCTAGAACCCTTGACTAATTTGCATCTATGGACTTTTGACATTCTTGGCACTCCAATTTTAAACACTTGTGCCGGAACATCTGCCAAGAGAGATAGTGTTATGGTCTGTGATCATGCACTTAATTGCTTATGATGTGTCCTTTAATTCAATATAATGCAATGGTTTACATAGTTATCTTATTTCCTTGGCTTTGGACTGAAGCACACATAGAGTCTTATCATCGAGGGCTGTGATGAGCCTTTACAGATAACAACACAGAAGGAAGTCACATCCACTTACATCCCCTCAACAGTACATTTCACAATGGAATTTGTTCAGTTAACTACCAGCAATCAAATACAGACAAACCTAGTGATGTACATACATGTGTGAACCAGGCCTATACTGCAATCCAGAAGAGAGCACAGCGAGGGGGGGGGGAGAGAGAGGGAGGGAGGGAGAGAGAGAGAGAGGGGGGGGGAGGGAGAGAGAGAGAGAGGGAGAGGGAGAGAGAGAGAGCTTACCTCTACTGCTGTTCTAAAGCTATGATGTTGCTGGGTTTTATATTCTACATAGTTGTGTCACAGACAGTGATGTGGGGTAGAGAACTTTCCAAACCAGAAAATTTTCCAATGCTGTTTTCTGTGGAAAATTTTCTCCCTTGCATATGTAAATACACTCTGTTCTATTTATAGTTGTCAAGACTGCTGTGCTGCAAATCAATCATGGTAGTTATGCTAAATGTGGGATATGAAGCATGGACAAACTCTAGTTCCTTTGTTGTTAGCACTATTTAAATTTTACTAACATTGTTTAAATATTTAAATTGGCATTTTTTTTTCAAATCTATTTTCTCCAGAAAACCCACACCACAGATGTGTTTCCTTCCTCTTCTCGGACCACTTCATGCTATACATGACACCTTTACAAGTGTAAAGATTTACCAAGGCGAAGGCTAAGAAATATAAACACAGTCTCATGCCTTAGTCTGAATTGTTCAGGCTTTCTAATTTAGTAACATCAGATATTGCCTCAGCAAATTACATACAACTACCATCCTTGTTATCATGAAAACTAGGTATTCACAAAATGTATAAGGGCTGGTCAATCTTTTGCTCCCCCTCTCCCCCCCCCCATAATGCACGTACTGTTTTCGGGCATTTCCATTTTGTTGCTGTATAGAGACGCAAAGATACAAAGAAGCCATTATTACAAAGCATATTTTAGCATATATTTATAAATCCTGGAAATACAACACACAACCATACAATTTAGAGAGATCAGTCATCTGTCTGTGTAATCTGTAACTGTGAAATCTAGCTTTCTCCACTTCCTTTTACTTCCTTGGCTGTTCACTTGCCCATGCGCAATTCTGTTTTCAGTCTCTCCTTTAAACTCAGCCTTCACCCTTCTTCACGTCCCACTTCCATACAAGCAGCCCTTTTCATCACAGCCAAAGTACAATCTCAAGTCTTGGCTGCAGTGTTCCACATTCATATTGTGAAGTGAGTCCCACTGAAATCAACAAAACTAACTTCTGAGCAATCATGTTTAGGAGTCAGGTGTCTAAACATGATCTTTTTCAAATTAAGGAAATGAATATTTTCTGTTCCTACCTTGTGATTGTCAAAAATGTAACCAAATAAACAAAACCTTGATGGATTCATTAAAGGGTTGTGGAACAAAAATATTAAGAAAAATGGGTCCTCTCCTATTTTTAAAGTGAAGAAAAACTATTGATCTTTTATATTACGTTAACTGAAAGTTTTGGAAACCAGAAGGAGGAGTGATACTTCTAAAAATCATAACAAATGTAAATGAAGTCATACAATTCTTAGATTGTTCACTTAGAGGATTTGCCAGCTGGCACATTAACGTCATCTTGTCCTGTAATTGCTGCAGTATACTGAAATATTATCACCACCATCCACTTGTCTACCCCTCCTTCTGTGGAATCCATTGTGGTGGAATTTTTAAGCATATTTTATAGCTAGATTTATCCTCCTAGGGCATAATCCTTCTGTTATCTTTGCACAGTTCTTACTCATTCTGAACAGTCTGACAGAAGTGGCCTGCTCTTCAAAATAATGGTTAACAATAGCTAAGTATCCCATTGTATGTTCTCTGAAAAACACACCATGTTGCCACACGTGTATGTAGGCTTGCTTCCCAGCTCATTTCAGTGGTAAGGATGTATCTGTGAGTGTAAAGGCATGTGTGTGACATGAACAGGTAGCTCATTAGCAGCCCCACTGCTGGACCTCCTGATGGCACCTGGTATTTTTTGCCATTGTGTGAAAGAGTGTTGGACTAAATGGCCATTGGCCTGATTCAACATTGGCTTCTCTTATGTTCTTATCTTCTATGTAGGCATTGGAGTTCTCATACCAACAATGAAATACAGGTCACAAATGCAAGAATATACTAAATATTCTTGCTCCTCTTCTGAATGAAATGTTAACATCTTTGTTAGTGTTTGTTGATTTCTTTTTCTAAATTCCAATTCAGGCTGTTCAAGTAGAAAGAAGATCAATTCAGGCACAAGATCCAAAATTAGCATTTTATTCAGAACATTGGGGTCAGGGGTGTATCATTTATATTCTGGTACATAATACAGAGGCAAAGCTGTTGTCAAACATCTCTCTGGTTTAAAAGCTCTTTTTAACATACTGTGTAATTACTTGAGCCATCAGCATCAGGCCACCCCTTGAGTTTTTTTTTTCCTGTCCTTTTTTGTTTGTTTGTTTTTGGTACAAATTATGTAAAACATTTTGTGCTAAGAACTTTTCTCCCTCCCCAAACAAACAAAACAAAACAAAAAAATTAATAAAAAAACAAAACCCAAACCTTGAATACTCTAACTACAGCTCAACAATTGAATCAATGTCACTTGTTTGCAACCTGTTTGTAAATACTTTATCCATAACGAAAGATATAAACATGCAAAAACCTGAATCCATTGTCCAAATAATACATACACATGTTTGGAAGTCTCTGCACTTCTCCATAGACTATGCCAATAAAACATTATGTACACATACTATTTTTACAGTGAAGTGGGAAAAAAAGTACTGGAAAATGATTTTCTTAAAAAAATGTGTATATGGATTAAGACCAAAATGTGTCTAACATTCTATCATAAGAAAAAAAAAAATCAGTTCTGCTACAAACTGGTGATATGAAAACTCCCTTTATTTGCAACCAGCTGCATAAGTTTTAGAATTTTAGTGAAAAACCCTAACATCTAAAACTAGAAGTATTGTACACTTTTTTTCATGGCCTTCTTTCCCTCCCTTCCCCCAATAACAAAATTTCCCCATGAGGTCCCCCACCTTTCCTTTTTTTAATAAAAGCAATGCAATGTAACAAAAGCATGTAGAAGCATATTGGTGATTTAACTTTCTCCCCACCCCAATGTGGTTTGTTTCATCATTTCATAAATCAGTACCATTTAAAGCCTTAAACATAAAACTAATTCCAATCTGAAAAAGGTACAAAAAGGCACATAAAATCCCAGTGCTTCTGTACTGTAAAATTCAAGTGTAACTGAGCTCAATTGTTTGCTTTCCTTTTCCAAACAGCATTGGATGACTGATATTCCCAGTGAGCCCAAATTGGTTTGCAGCCTATGCCAAAGCCTTCAGTAAGCACTTGTGCTAGTAGACTACAAAGTTAAAGCCTAGCTTCTGTATGCTTGTTGGGAATACCAGTGGAAAGATTTGTACTTGTCCAAAAGCAACATTGGCCACCTTGGTATTCAGTCATCGCCTCCACCGTACATGTCAGCAAGTTTCTTGAAACGTGGGCCCCAGTCGTTTAGGTAATCATAGTCTTGCTCACCACCGCTACTTGAGGAATTGAGGGAGCTCAAAGATCCAGCGGTAGAACCGCTCCCTTCGTAGTCAAAGACTAGGAGGGAGTCATATGGAGGTGCTGTGGGATCGTTGTCTGCTGCTTTAAGTCCCTGAAACAAAAGAGAAAAGGGATAACATAACAGAGGAGAAGATCCTTGTCCTTTTATCTTGTAAAATGAATCTGGGAGAACGCAGAAGAAAACTTTGGAATACCACTGAATGGTCTCCTTAAACTTAATCACCCATCTATGTGTGAAGCAAGTACAGCTGTAAACAAAATGTGCATACAGTAAGAAATGTCTGTAAACAAAACATGAAAACTTTTGCTCATGTGAATTAGGCTTCAAATATGCAAGGCTACATAGTAATACAACGTAGTAATGCAACTACAGTTTACAAATTAATCAAACAGGCCAAATTTGGACTGTTATCATACGTGGCAAGCTCTGTAAATGAAGTTCTCAGCATCAATGAAATTCCTAAATGAAACAATTTGTAGACAAAGCTAAAATGGAAGCCTCCAAATGAAACAATCAAAAACCACTACTCCCGTGACATCTACTACTGTAAAATTTTGAAGGGTTGATATGATTGTCTGGATTCAGCACCAGCAGCAGATACAAGAACAGGTGATGGCAAAACAGGCCTGTCTCAATAGCAGGCCCAGGACTGATTAAAGGCAGGCAGAGCTGCAGTAAACTGCTACCCCCTGGTAATTATTTGTAATTGCGCATAGAAGCAGAAGATAATCTCCATTTGCAGTAATGGAATGGGTATTCACTTTGCATGGGAGTAAAGCAAGGACCACAGCAAATAAATGCTGTGATAGCTCTAAATTGGTAGAATGTAGGATGAGTGGCATGAACTGGTTCTAATTCATTAGTTCAAGTTCTTCAACATACAGCCATTTATAAGTAGCTACAGTCAACATCCTCTTTGTTCAATTAAATGATAGTTTTTGTTTGTCCTTCTGTCCCAAATTTTCATGACAGCAAAAGAGAAGGTCAAACAAGTGAAAACGCTTGCTGCAGTGCACAAGCTGAGAAGCCGAAAGCTTCATTGGGCCAAACCTCAAACGAGATATTTAAAAAGCCTAACCAAAAAAGTGAACAGAGAAAAACCACAAAACAACAGCTTAGCACTCCCGTTTTTGAAACGAAACCACACATTTCTCTATTGAAAGGGGGAGAGAGAATTTCTCTGAGCTATTGCCCAGTGAGCATCACTGTGCATTGCAGTAGTGGCCTGAAGTACAAGCTGTCATTTCTCTCCTGTTTTCATGACTATCAGTACGGTTAGCTTGTGTACCTGGCTCTGGGACAGAAGTTTAACAGGCTTCAGCAAGCAAAATGTATTTTTTTCTAAGGCAGCAGAAGTGTTGTTGTGTGTCAACCATCGACATCAAGAAGGAACCAAACAATCTTCTTATGGCGTTTCAAACTCGGAGTCAGATGCTTCTGGTTCAACATCCATTGCTGGCAGTGGATGATATAAAGCTGCTGGTGCTGTTCAGTTTATAGGATAAAACTGCAATAAAAATTCAGTGTTCCAGAGGCTGCACTTAATGTGCAAACTGTCTGCTGGAGAAGAGACCCTGAAAAGTGGTTTTACAGAGGCATGACTCCACAGATAAAAGTTGCCTCAAAAACTGCATTTATAGCAAAACAAATATTCCTGCATTTCATAGGTTAAACTGCATAACTTTATACCCAGATTTAATATTTAGAATACTGCAAGGGACAGCTTAATTTTCTTCCCTGGAGTTTGATAAAGATTTTTATATATTATATTAAAAAAAAGTTTTGAAGGGGAAATACCTAAAAAATAAGCTCCTTTACTGTGCTGTAACCAAGACAACCTATAATACATAACATAAAGGTGTTTGTATTTTACAATTAAATGTAAAAATGCTTTCTGGAAAAGAAGAAAAATGTAACTGATGTGAGTTGACCGGTGTCACATTATTGTTGTGTGCAGCTGATTGATACTTTCAGCCTATAGTGTAAGAAAGATATTGGTGAGATAATCTGTTTTCCCCATGTGTAGTTGGGTCAAGTAAAAGCATCCAGCCATCTCACACAGATTAACCCCATCTGGTATATAAGCACATGTCTGCACCGAACTTTCTCTCTGTCTATGTATTTATTCGATTGATTTTTATCCTGCCCATTCCGGCCTAGGCTGGCTCAGGGCGGCTCCCAACAAGATAAAACTTCATAATACATAAGACATATTCATCACACTGTAGCCAAATCTGAAATATGCGCTGGATGGTCCTGTCTTCAGTTTGTTGGGTAGTATTATTGTGTGTTTCATTTAAAAATAATAACAAAGGTAGGTAAGCGGACAGACAAAGAAATGGGAGACAAAGCCAGGTAAGTAGAAATGGAAGCTGGGTAAGCCAAAGAAAGATGACGAATCCTTCCTTTGATTGCCTTAAAACCTCTCAGGAGTAGGGTTGCCAGCTCTAGGTTGGGAAATACCTGGAGATTTTCAGAGTGGAGCCTGAGGAAGGTGGAGCTTGGGAAGGGGAAGGACTTCAGCAGGATATAATGCCAGAGAGACCAAGCTCCAAAACAGCCATTTTCTCCAGGCGAACTGATCTCTGTTGTCTGGAGATCAGTTCTAATCCTGGGAGATCTCCAGCCACCACCTGTAGGTGGGCAATCCTACTCAGGAGTGACCTAGTGCATTTATTTATTTGTTACATCACATTTATTAACCACCTAATCCCCACCACTGTAGGGCTCTAGGTGATGTACATTCTAAAACCATAAAAACACATAAAAACCATATCCAGCATTATACATAATTAAAAACAAGTGGTGAAATTTTTGGAGTTCCCTTGCATCTTGGTGTATGAGTACTTCACACATATGGGGGGGTATGCTCCACAGGAACCGGGGTCCCAGGTAGGGTTGTCAGCCATGATGTCAACCATCACTATCCTCAACTGAACACCTGGTGGAACATCTCTGCCTTGCAGGCCCTGTGGAAATGCATAAGATCCCACAGAGCCCTGATGTTGTTTGGCAGAGAGCTCCACCAGATCAGGGCAAGGGCCAAAATGGCCCTGGTTGACAACAGTCAGATGTTTCTAGGGCTGTTCTGTGAAAAGCGTAGTGTTCTCCCAGAACTGTAATGGAGGAAGTGGTCCCGTAGACACATCGGTCCCAGACCGCTCAAGGCCTTAAAGGTTAGAACCAAAACCTTGAACTTGACTCGGTGCTCCACTGGAAGCCAATGCAACTAGCGCAGCACAGACTGAGTATGCGCAGTCTGTGATGTTCTTGTTAGGATGTGCACCGCCACATTTTGGATCAGTTGGAACTTCCAGGTCAGTCGCAAGGGCAGGCCAGCATAGAGTGAGTTACAGTAATCTTGCCTAGGGGTGACCATCACACAGAATACTGTTCCTAGGTCAGAGTGCGACAGGAAAGAGGCCTGCAACATTAATTAGAGTTACACACTTGTAAGTCTACTAATGCAGAGTGCAATCTTACCTTATATGGTTTAATTTATATTCTTATTTCTTGTTCTGTTCAATATTAGTATAGTTGCCAAAGGAGATCAGACCAAAGCCTATCTCTTAAAATTCTATTAAATTGGGCATTTTGCATACCCTATATCTCTGGCCCTAGCTCCTGCCAACCTAGTAGTTTGAAAGCAAGATATTGCAAGTAGATAAATGGGTACTGCTTTGGTGGGAAGGTAAGAGCGTTTCATGTGCCTTGGGGTTTAGTTATACCCACCACACTACCATGTAAATGTCTTCAGGCAACGCTGGCTCTTCGGCTTGGAAACAGAGATGAGCACTGCCCCCTAGAGTCAGATTCAACTAGCTTTTTGAGCAAGGTAAACCTTTACCTTTATATTTTGCCCAATGTTAAAAATAACATACAAGCTAGTAAACACACTGGGAATCCAATATTGCCTTTAAAGTCATCTATCTTGGGCCTGTTTTTATGTACAAAGATACTTAAAGCTCTACAACTAGTTGAGCATTTAATATAACATTCATTTTGCTGCTCTTTCACTGTAACTTATTTGATGGAACCCTTTTGCTCTTTTTAGAGTATTGATTTTCTACTATTCTTGGGATTCAAAGGGTGACGTATGAAGAAAATCTAAATGAACTTGCTCTATTATGAGTGGGAATTAATATATTCATTTAGGCTAAACTATCACTTTGTTAGCGTACTTATTATGTGGAACTCAGTGTATAATCCCTCTTGGAGATATTGTGGTTAAGAACGATAACTTATTACAGATGTAATTAATACCAATGCACAAAAGTTAATTGATGCATTTTCCTTTTTCTGTCTGAATGATTTAATTACATTTTCCTGCGCTTAAAAATATTTTCAAGTCTATCAGCCCAGATACTTTTAATTGTATGAGCAACTTTTTAAAAATTATTATTCTTTGGATGTAACAACCATTCATTATATGTGCAGATGGTGTGTAATAAGCTGCTCAGACAAATCTTTTCTTCCTCCTCCTCCTGTTTTACCTCATTAATAAAGTCCCCAATGTCTCCAGGATGTGGTGCCGCTGATCTGACTGGATATTGAGGTTCTGCATGGATGGGCCTTTCATCGAGTCGTCTTATTCCAACAGGTTTGATGGCATCTGGTTCTATAGTGTCGGGTTGCTGGAGTTGGCTCAAGTCGTAGTCCTGGAAATTAATACACAACCAAAATGGTTTGGGATTTTAACAAGGGGCGGGGGAATCTCCCATCCCCAAAACAAAAGACTCCTATTGAACAGTGAGAACTATAGTATGGATTGAATTATCTTTACCATTTGTTCCTCCTACACAAATATAATGCCAGGCACTATCATTTTGAGATACAAATAGGGATGGAATTCCATAGATCTGATGATTATCTTCAAAGAACACATGCTAATTTCATAAATTTACTATATCATGGAAACCAACAAGGAAAGCAATACGAACAGTAAAAGTCTTTCTCATTTGGCCTTAATTCTAAGCATTTTTCTGACTGTTGATTAAACATATTCTGCAGATGGCATACAATGGAGAGTTCTTAAAGAACTCAGATGTGAGATTGTTGATCTACTGACCAGTATATGTAAACTATCACTAAATTCAGCCGCTGCACCAGAAGACTGGAGAATAGCAAATATGATGCCAATTTTTAAAAAGGGATCCAGAGGGGAACCAGGAAATTACAAGCCAGTCAACCTAACATCTATCCCAGGCAAATTAGTAGAAACTGTAATCAAAGATAGAATTGTTAGGCACATAGAGAGACAAAGCGTGCTGAGGAAAAATCAGCATGGCTTCTGCAAAGGGAAGTCCTGCCTCACTAGCCTTTTGGAGTTCTTTGAGAAAGTGAACAAGTATATATAAAATGATGATCCAGTAGACATTATATACCTGGACTTTCAAAAGCAAGGTACCTCACCAAAGACCCCTGAGTAAATTTAGCAGTCATGGGATAAGAAGACAAATTCTCTTACTGATTAAAAACTGGTTAAATGACAAGAAGCAAATATTAGGAATCAATGGACAGTTCTCACAATGGAGGGAAGTAAGCAGGAGGGGTCCCACAGGGATCGGTATAGGGGTGGTACTATTTAATTTAGTCATCAATTATCTGGAACTAGGGTTGAGTAGTGAGACTGGCCAAGTCTGCAGTTGACATCAAATTATTCAGGATGGTGAAAACCAAGGCTTCAGATGAGCATCTTTCCAGGGTGTGGAGCCAGGCGCTAGCATGAAGAACTGGGTGAGCAGGCAGGGCAAGGCGCTATTGCTTCCCTGGGCAGCCCACTCCATTCTTCCCCCTGCTCCCGACATTGGTGCAACTGAGAAAGATAGGCTGAAATTAGGGGCCAGCCCCATTTCCTGGCAGCAGGCAGCTCATGGGGCTGGGGTATAGAAAGCCTCCATGAACGGAGTGACTGGGAATCTCCACTTCACGTCTGTCTCAGCATGCATGAGTTGCAAGGAAGGGCGGGAGTGGGGCTGCTTGCTTGGGGTGTGTGTGTGGGGGTGCCCCCCAACTTATTTAAAGGCCCCTGAATTAAAAAATCCTGGCTACGGGCCTTTAGGCAATATCAGAGGTCTACTCAACTGATTATTCAGTTTGAAAAGGCAAGCCTTGCCACACCTTCCCCTTCTTGTTTCTTGGAAAAGGTCTTTGGTTTCCTGAACAAGGCTTAATAACTAAAGGCAGAGGGGAATGCAGCTCAGCAAGTACATGTTGGGATTACTAGGAAACATACTAGATTTCTGAGTGGTACGCCAAACCCACAGAAAACAAGTGTGTCAGAAAAAGGCTAGGCTAGAACTCTTCTGCGGTTTTCTTTGTAGAGGCAATCTTTTATTCGGGAAAGCATTCGGTCATGTGAACAGTTTTACCATTTTATCTGTTGTCTTTGTAAGTTACCCTTAAAAGCACAGGGTGGATAACCAGCTGCATTCTAACAGTTGGTAGAATTTTAACGGTGTCACATAATCTTTGTATAATCTAATAAAAAATACAGCAACAGAGGAAATACTTGTATGCTTTTGCAGCAGGGCAAATAACCAACTTTTTAAGGGCCATATTAGGAAGTTAAAACAGACCAGCAGCAAGTTGAGCCCTCTGGCCCTGTCTGCTTGGCTCAGAAGAAGAGCACACTGATAATGACAATGGCCCTTGTGGCAGCAGTCCACTGGAACATTCCCTGGAAAGTTAAAGAGCCAGTCTACACCAAAATTTTTGGAGAAAAAGGTGACTGAGATAGCACTGATTGTGCAGGAAGGAAATAGTTAACCGTTCCTCTGGTGGCTGCTATTTTCAAGGGCAGACTTAATATTCATGGGCCCTGAGCAAAAGTCAAGGATGGGGCCTCAGAATCCCTATGTGGGGCAGATGGAACAGGGAAGCAAAGGGATTTCATCACATTGCCATTCACTCCTGCTTCCAGCATATCTTCTACAGCAGAGGGAACATGTGGCTGGTTGTGCAGGTGTGGACGGTGGGGGTCTCTGACGGTCTGACCTGTCTCTTGCTGCTGATAGGTGTGTCCTTTGAGCAACTCCTCCTGGAGTGGTGGTGATGGGCAGTCAGGACCAGGCAGGAAACAGATCGTGGTGCTTCCAGGCTGGACTTAATTGAGGAATGATGCAGCCACTGCTCTGCAAGCTAAGGCATCCACCTGGCCCAGTGCACAAGAGAGCAGAGGCAAGCCAGGCAGCTGCTGCTGCTGCATCTCAAGGTGCAGGGTAGCCTGGAGGTTGTACTGGCAGCCAGCTGGGCAAATGATAGGGTGGCTGGAGCTCCTCCCAGCCTTCATTTGTTTTCTTTGTCACCTCTCTCTTGGATGTAGCTGAGTGCAGAAACTGCCACTATACTGTGCCTCCACTGAATGGGTGAGAAGAGCTGGGAGGGGCTTTGCTACAGCAACTGCTACCTGGGCAACTGAGGCCACGACTCAAGAGACAGTGTGCCCTGCAGTTGTCAGACCCCCCCTCCCAGCCTCCATCCCTCACCTGCACAGCCAGCCACCCTTGAAAAACTGCTGGGGTGGTGTGGTGGCAAGCAATGATGGCAGCTGCAAGAAGCAGTCGCCAAGGAGCAAGGTCAATTCCAGTGCAGGACCCCAAACAGCTGCCTTTCCTGTGCACACTACCTCTGGCTATTTGCAGTTTATAATACAACAGGAGAATAATTGACAGGCTTCTTCTTGTTGTATCTAGTTATGCCTAGCTAAGCTGTTAGATCTCCAACAAGAAAAGGCAAGGCTGACCCAACTACAGGGCACAAGGGGTCTTAACAGAAAACAATGTCATCATATTGGCTTTGTACAGTGTGCTGGCCCTTTTTCCAGAACAGATCACTCTACTGCCAGAACAATTCCAACAAATAGGACATTATAGACACAATATCATGACAAAGTACTACTGACAAGATTACATATTATTGTTGAAGCCAGAATGCAATCTGCAACATGAACACCCAGGTGTTTGCTTTCTCTTTAGCTTCTGCTGAATTCTCCCATGACTTGCTTGTAGCATTGTTTGTGTGATGTGATAACGGTAACTAGAGTTCTAGAGATGGAAATGGTTACGCCTGATGTAATGATGTAAACCTAGTGGGCATACTTTTTTTTACATAGATCCAATAGTCATATGGGAAGCATTTTTATTTCATTATTAAAATAATCATAATAATGAAATCAAGGTGGATCGAGGTGGCTTACAAATTCAAACATACAACATATAATAAAACCCCAAATAATCCCCTTCCCCCATTAAAAATACCTGTTGCCTGTATCTCATTAAAAAGCTCTAGCAAATAAAGTGGCCTAGCAACATCTCCTGAACACACCTACAGATGAATGGCACTCCGATAGCCTCCTCAGACAGCCCTTTCCATAGGGTGGGAGGTACTATGGAGAAGCATGGGCAAGCTACCTTAAGCAACTGGACTGTAACTGGCAGCCCAAGGACCACAGTTGGTGCACAGGGATATATGGGAGGAGACAGTCCCTTAGATGTGTGGGCCCTGAGCTCTGAAGTGCTTTAAAGTCATAACCAGCACCTTGAACTGAACTCAGAAACCAATTTGTCCTGATTCTTGTCTAATCTATTATCAAATATCTGTTCCATTTTATGCAAATGTTTATTTCTGTATTGCATTGAAAGTAATAAAAATTGTGTTTTTTTTAAAAAAAAAACCTGAACTCAGAAACAAGCCAGCCAATGCAGCTGTTTTACAATAGGTAAGATGTGTTCCTGCTGTCTAGTTCCTGAAAATAACTGAGGCACTGCATCCTGAACAGCCCAACATAGAGCACATTAAAGCATTTGAACTGTGAGGTTACACAAGCAGCAATTAGGGTGGCTAGGGTGATTGAAACTAAGAAAGGAGAGAGATGTCAAACCAAATGTAGCTGACAGAAGGCACTTGTGGCCAGTACAGCTAACCCATTTTTCAAATAGCAAGGTTGGATCTATGAGCCCCCCTCCCCACAAGTTCTGTACCTGCTCTGTAAATGCCAGCTCCACTCCATCTACAAGTGGATCCATTCCATCCAAAACATCAGCCTTCCCAATCGGCATAAGCTCTCTTTCTTTTCTGGATTCAGCTTCAGGTCGAAGCTTCCTTATATGTGAAGTGTGGAGAAGTCATGTAAAGTCCCCTGTTCCACTCACTCTTATTTACCAGACCACAGTTAAAGTTAAATTACTTTCAAAGTGGAAGAACACATTTCTAATGGATTTTTTATGGAGCATTTGCACAAGAACGGAACATTTCTCACTGCAGTAGATATGCAGACAACCCATTAAAGGCCACAATAATAATTTTGTTTTAATGATAATATCTGAATTCCTGATTAAACCTTTTCAAAACTCACTGGCTTCAAATATGGTCAGGATATAAACTCTGTGTGTGTATTAATTAGGAAAAATCAGTTTATTCACATTCAAGAAGGTCTCTTGACTGATCTTATTTAATATAAAGGTTAAACAATAAAAAGAAAATGATGTGATAATCTTACCTACGTCATCTTGCTGCTATCTGATAAATGAAAATAATA
This sequence comes from Gekko gecko, assembly GCA_029375565.1. Taxonomy (NCBI): domain Eukaryota; kingdom Metazoa; phylum Chordata; class Lepidosauria; order Squamata; family Gekkonidae; genus Gekko; species Gekko gecko. Next base: position 65,882,028 of record JAPDNY010000009.1, read on the forward strand.
TGCAATGTGACAAAGGGGTCTTATAGATTGAGGAGATGAAAACCTATTGTGATATATTCCAGATGAAGGCCAGTAGGATACACACAACTGAACTAATCACATTTGTTAGATTTAGAGCAATTGTACTGTTAACTGGTTCATATGTATTTTTGTTGAACACATTTGAAGAATGAGAAAGATGAGCTGAGTTAATCCTTGCCTTCTGTCTAATATGTTTATCTAGCACTCTTCACTAGTTAAATGATTCAACATATCCCCCACATAGCAAAATCACAGCTGCCTTTTAATAATAGAGATGATGGCGAAAGCACATAGACTGCCACCCACAATATGAACACCCAGGTGTTTGTTCTTACTTCAGCTTCTCCCCTGATGAACTTCCAAACTACTTACTAAAACTCCTGTGTGTTTAAAGGACTCAAACTTCTGTTAAAAAATCTACTTTAGAGAAAAGTCACATGGGCCACCCATTATGGCTAATTCAAGAAATGAACAGAATTTCTCCTCTCCCTGCATTAATTAATTTCTAGATTAATTTCTAAAATTAATTCAAGAAACTGGAGCATGCTGTTTGTCACAACTTCAGGTACCCTCAGTTCATCTGCACCTTTCTCCTGCCTCTACACCCCAAGAAAAATCCTACTGGGTCAAACCAAGGGTTCACCTATTCATTCAAACATTCTTTTTCTAATAGTGACCAACCATATGCTTGACCAACAATATGCACATAGGTAAAACACTGCAAAAAGGTAAACTTATTGTGATCTAATGACTGTATCAGGATTCTTTTTTTGCTTTTGGAAGCATTACTAACTAGAAGCCATTTTGCATATTCCAGGGCTCCTGATAATGCATCATTCTGGTGTCCCTAGCAGAGAGGCTTGTATTCTGAAAGGAGGTGGTGCAAGGAAGACTGAAAAATCCTGAAATTAACCATTTGTGCAGAGAACTAAAGTGTTCTCTGGGTAGAAATCCTGACATGAGGGCATCAACATTGCTGCATTCCTTTCTTTTCTTGTAAGAGAAATGATGAACTGCACACTGAGAACCTCATGTGTACATCCTATGGAAAGGGTGACAAGATGTCTGGGATCTTTTCCAATACAGCTTGCAGAGGTGAGAGACAGCAAAGCCTCTGATGAAGTACCTTCAGGACCACTTTCTTCCTACTAGGAATGGAAGCGAAAGGTTCTGAGCCAACCCTGCTCTAGACAGATCTGTGCTGCTCAGGCAGCCCCTACTCTGTTGGGCTATCTGAGCTTCACATTCTCTCAGATGCTTCCCTTCAACTTTTAGAGTGCTTGTCAATACTTTCACCTCTGAAACCTATTCAGCAGCCAAACAGACTCTTTGCCAACCACAGCTTGCTGATTTCATTGAGGATCTGCAGAGACAAAGCAGGCCTGGCTTCTCAGCTGCAGCCAGGCTTTTGAAAGCAGAGCTAAGTCTCTGCACAGCAGAATTCTATAGTTTGGCTGCTTAAGGAATAAGTTTATGCTTATGCTTGTTACATAGAAAAGAAATAGTTCTTCATTGTGAGAGAACTCCATACTAGATAGGAAAGGCAGAGTAAAGGCATCAAGTTATCTATCTAAGCTAGGATGGAGATTGTACAAAGCATGTCTAGCCATCATAGGTGGGCAGAGGAAGGGGGGGGAGTGAAGGGGGAGTGACCAGAATGAAGGACCCAAGAGTAGCATTCTGGGTAACAAAGAGACAGCAGCAGGAATGGACAAAGGAAAAGGTCAGACAGCACCCTTTCTACCCCTGTATTAACTCTCTACTGCCATCCCCTGAGGCTCCAAACTCTGTTCTAGCATTAATCAACTTTGCACAGTCCATTCCTCTCAACAGGTTTACCCTCAGAGGCAAACCTGAATTTTCTTCAGCAAAGATCTCTATGTGCTTTTTTGTGTGAAATGCTGGCAAATCAAGCTGCCTTCAGCATTATGGCTTGTGCCGAGGCAGACAGCAAAGATTGGGCTTGTTAGTGGATAGAACTTTCCACACTGTTGGCACTCCTTGAAAGTAGTCTATTGCACCACATGTGTAGACATAAATATTCAAATAGAATAGGGGCTTCTACTTAACTCAGCAGCTAAAAATGAACAAAAAGTAATTAAGAATGGAAGAAACAATGCTTTCTTGTGAGGAAAAAACTCTGCCAAAAAAAAAGATGATGAAGGCAGTTAGAAGAGAGCTGAATGTAAAGTCTCTAGCCTAGGTAAGAATAAGGAGTGTCTCATTCCTAGCAGAAATGTCTCCAAAGTGTGCCCAGTCTCATGTACATAGAAGCAAACAAAATCAAACAAAAGCTGTGCGTATTAGTATCAGTTCTGTGTATTTATCCATCCCACATTTTTATTAATGAGAGTGATTTTGAGGTAGCACTGCCATGTCATTAATTAGATTGCTGAAAATACCATTAATTAGGGTACTTTATCTTAGCCAAGTAGTAGGTCAAGCTGTCTGCATTCAGCCATTAAACCACTTTTCACTGTATTCCCAATCACTTCGAACTTATTTTATATACCAAAGGAGAAGATACAACATGGTTTAACATTTGCTTTTACAATACTTAAGTGTCTCGCCACCCAAAAGCTTCTTTATACAGAACTAGGAATAAGGCCCATTGTGGAAATAAATACAACGGGCTCTAGAAAGAGGCTCTGGGAGAGTGCCCTGGCTTTGGGCACTCAGTGACAATTTGCTGTGGCAATCTCAGCAGGGTATAATGACAGAGTCCACCATTTTCTCCAGAGGAACTGATCTTTGCTACCTGAAGAGCAGTAGTAATTTTGAGTGATCTCCAGCCCACCCCCAAGATTGGTAACAGTGGTTCCCCAGGAGAGAGGGAGTGGCTGGTTTGGAGGGTGGAATCTATGGCATTGTACCTGTCTGAGGTCCCACCCCTCCTCAACACTCACCCTCTCCAGGTTCGACCCCTCAAATCTCCAGGAATTTCCCAACCTGGAGTTGACAACCCTATCTCCCTCCCAGCCAACCATCATCCTACCTTTAGTTTTCCATCTCCTCTCCCCTCCCTCCTAGAGAGCAGTTGTAATTTTGAGTGATCTCCAGCCCCCACCTGGAGATTGGCAACAATGGTTCCCCATCAGGGAATGGCTGGATTGGAGGGTGGAGTCTATGGCATCGTGCCTGTCTGAGGTGCCACCCCTCTTCAAACCTCACCCTCTCCAGGCTCCATTCTTCAAATCTCCAGGAATTGCCCACCTGGAGTTGGCAACCTGATCAGGACTGGGCCCAATGAGTTTTCTCCCAAAGGCCAACATAGGTGTGGAAAGGGCCTTTTACTGACAGAGGAGAAAGTATAGGTGCCAACTCTGATTAGGGAAATACCTGGAGATTTTTTTTGGGGGGTGGATCCTGTGGAGGGCAGCATTCGGGGTGTGTGTGGAAGGACTCAGCAGGGTATAATGCCATAGAGTCTACCCTCCAAAGCAACCATTTTCTCCCAGGGAACTGATCTCTGTCATCTGGAGGTTAATTGTAACAGTGGGAGATCTCCAGGTCCCACCTGGAGATTGGCAACCCTAGGGGAAAGTCAGCCACACAGCAGGGAGTTGAAGAAAATGGTTTGATGGTCGCTGGCCCACCTCATTAGCCAGCCAGCCATGCTGAAGCTAAGCAGGAGAAAGAGCCTTTTTCCATTTATTCTGACAGGAAAGTGGCCGTTGGGTAGGGGGTTATGGGTGGGGGAGGGGGTTATGCTGAAAGTCCTTTGTTTTTTTACTCACAGAACCAAGCTTGGTTGCCTACCAACAGCAACTGAGGGGACAGTCCCTCACAGGAGTCAAGAGAACTGTCTTCCTCAGGAGACAGAGCTGTCTTCCAGTAATTCTGACATGCAAATCTGTCTGAAGGAGGAGTGGGTGGGGAAGAGGAGCAGACCCATCACCCAGCCAATGGCACACGAGTACTCTTGAGTGGCGGCTGATGGGCCAGTGGCTGAGGGAGGGCATTTTACAGCCAATGGGAGTGCATGGAATCTTACGAAACCAAAAGATAATTATTATAAGGAGAGATGTCACTTTAAGTAAATGCACAGAACAAAAAGGAAAACAGATTGGACATGATATGTGAATCACTGGACAGGACACAGAGAAAAAAAACAATACGCGGAAAGAAGGTCCAGCACATGTAAGGTTTTATCCCTTTGGCAGCTGTATCAAGAACCTTGGGGGCTCTGCTATACAAAACTAATTGAGAGTGCCCCGTTCTATTCCCCTGATCCTTTCTTACAATTTTCAGCAGTGCATATGGTAGAAGGTCCTCTTATCCTTCTACATAGAACAGGGAGCTGTTTTCTAAGTAAGGAAGAAACAGTGATAACCTGTCCAGTATGAGGAATTGAATGATTCTTTATTTCACTTGTTCAGGTAGGAAAGATGGTCTTCTTGACACTCTTGTTGAAAGAAACAGTGAAGCATGGAGTTGAGATCCTATGCCCTTAGTCTAATGTTCATTGGCTGCAAGTACAGAAAATGTCTGCAAATATTTTACTTCCATTCAACAATGGTCTGTCAGCCTCTAAGAAAAGGAAGTGACACCATTTCTACTTCCAAAGGCAATTCTGCAGATTCCTTTCATGGTTCAGCATTATTGAAACAGAAAACCCATCATGCCTCTGAACATATCTGAAATGATGCAATAGATCCAGGTACCTTTTTCACTCAATCAATCTCACCTCCCGTGTTTACTCTAATGCAAGAATAGGTTTTTCCAGGCATGCCAAAAAATGAAAAGAAAGAAAAAGGAAGGGGTTGTCTTACATTTGCAGAGAACTTACACTGGTGTCCAATTTTTTAATGTTTAGACTTTCAACTAACGGTAATTGCTTTTTACTACAGCCTCCATTCTACATGGTTTTTATGCATGTAGGTCCCATGATCCTTAGTACAATTTTTTTTGCCAGTTGGGGGTGGTGGTTTTTCCCCTTTCAGTAGCAGAAAAGCTAGTTGGATCCAACCTAACAGGTTGCAAAATCTATATAAAAATAGCCAAGGCAGCCAAATCTGAGGATACTTAAATCCGGTGACTGGAGCTGTGAATGCATAAGACAAATCTTTCTACAAACCTGAAAAGCGCCCAGATTTCCAGAAAAAAAATATATTGGGGGGTTAACCCCCCCCCAAATGTTAAAATGAGCATCTATATCTTTAAGCAACAAATTCCATCAGTGGCTGTTGCTAGGCAATCACAGTATACCAGGCTGGGTTTCTGTGAATAAAAAGGCAAGCAGGGCCAGATCGCCCATTGGGCGAACTAGGCGCTCACCTAGGGCGCCGCCGGCCTCAGGGGCACCAAATGGTGCCCCACTCCCCCCAAAAAAGCGCCCTCCCTGCCACCCGAACCGGGCGTCTGCTGCCGCCGCTAGACCCCCGCGCACCCTTCCCGGCTTTCCTGGGGACCCCGTAGGCACGGAGCCCCCGGGAAAGCCGGCTCTGGGAGGGAGGGGGTGGCGGCTAGACCCCCGCGCCCCCTCCCCGGCTTTCCCGGGGACCCCGCAACCGTGGAGCCCCCGGGAAAGCCGGCGCTGGAAGGGAGGGGGCAGCGACTAGACCCCCGCCCCCTTCCCTGGCTTTCCTGGGGGCCCCGCAGCTGCAGAGCATTCAGGAAAGCCAGCGCTCCGCCCCCGCCTCCCCCAGTCTCCAGGCCCCACCAGGAGGTTGGCATCCCCAATGGGGGGCGCCCCAGGCTGTCCTGCGTAGGGCGCCCAGACACCTGGAGCCAGCCCTGAAGGCAAGGGGAGAGGGCAGGGTCCCTTCCAGTCTTATTTTGGTCTTTCAGGAATGACTCACTAGGGCCTGACTTGGGTTGCCAGCTCCAGATTGGGAAATTCTGGCAGATTTTGTGGTGGAGTCTGAGGATGGCAGGGTTGGTGGAGGGGAGAGGCCTCAATCAATCAAATATAATGCCAGAGTCCACCCTCCAAAGCAGTCATTTTCTTCCCTTCTGATGTCTTTTGTTGTAATTCTGGGATATCTCCAAGTCCCACCTGGAGGTTGGCAACCCTAAGCCTGGAAGCAACCTCTGACTGGCTTGGTACCCCCAACTTGCATGACTCAACTAGGCCTGTTCAATAGCCAGTTTGAAAGATAATATGGTGTACCAGTTAGAACTTCAGAATAGGGTCTGGGAGACTCAGGTTTGAATCCCCATCTTGCTGTGGAAGTTTGTTTGGATGGCCATGAAATGTCAGCCTACCCTACCTCACAGGGTTGTTGTGCAGATAAAAAAGAGGAGAGGAGAATAATGTAAGCTGCTTTGGTCCACACTGTTGAGAAAGGAGAAAGAATGAGGCAGGGAAAGGGGAGGGGATATAAGGGTTGCCAGGAGGAAGGAAGAGGAAATAGTGTGGGGTTTCCTACCATGCAAGGGGGCCTGGTCCAGTGGCTGGTACCACACAACTGGCCCACAGTTTCCCCAGGCAGAGGCTGCCAGAGGAAGAGGGAAAGCTTAAGATAGAGGGGTTGATAAAAGTAGTTTGGTTGTTGGGTGGGAAGGAAATAGGTTTGCCAACTCCAGAATAAGAAATCCCTAGAAATATGGTGGATGGAACCTGGGAAGAGTGGGGTTTGTGGACGGGAGGGATCTCAAAGTGATATAATGCCACAGACTCCACCCTCCAAAGCAGCTATCTCCTCCAAGGGCAATATGGTTGCCAACCTCCAGGTGGGGGCTGGAGATCACCCAGAATTACAACTGCACTCCAGATGATAGAGTCTAGTTCTCCTGGAGAAAGTAATGGCTTTGGAGGGTGGACGCTATGGTATTATGCTCTGTTCAGCTTGCTTCCTTCTACAAACCTTGCACTCCCAAGGCTCCACCCCCAAATTCCCCAACCTGGAGCTGACAATCCTAAGGAGACAAGGAAGCGGGAAAAGGGGAGAGACTATGGGGACTTTCAGGAATGGGAAAGAGGAAATAGTGGGGGAAGAGGAAATGAGATGCCTCCTGCAAATCCTTGAGGGTTCCTGCTTGCCCTTCCTAATTGCAAATTTCTTTTTTTTGTTCATCTGAATATAATAAGAAAGCTCAAATAAAAGGCAATGATTCATACTGTAGATCCACAACAAACTCACTTTGATGCCTTATGTGGGTTAGGAGTGAGGAAAGAAAGGAATCTGCTGAAAGTATTTTCAAACTTCACATTAATGTCTCAGAAAGTAAGTACATAATTAGTTGCTGTAGATTTTCCGGGTTGTATGGCCGTGGCTTTGGCATTGTAGGACCTGACCTTTGGCACTGTAGGACCTGACCTGAGAACTAGTAGCTGTGACTGGCATCCTCAGAGGTATAACACAGAAAGATGGAGTACTCTCTGTGTCAAGGTGAGAAGAAAAACGGTAGGCACGGCCATACAACCTGGAAGATCTACAGCAGCTAATGAACTCCGGCCGTGAAAGCCTTATGAAAAATAAGTACATTATGAAACATAGGTACATAATAAGTACATTATGAAACATAGGTACATAATAATGCATCTATAAAACTACGCAATTATTCCTCAGTATTCCTTCATGTTACACTACGGTTGCCATTTACTTAATTCCCTATATTTTTCAGGTATGTGATACACTGAACCTTGTAGTAGTTACTTCTGAATAAACACACATAGGTTCTAACTACAAAACTGATTCTGGAAACTGCAACATCTGATTGAGAAACCAAGAAAACAGATTCAGATCAGGGCCCTGCAGGACTTCTAGCAATTCCACAGGGCCTGTAAAATAGAGCTATTCCGCCAGGCCTTTGGTTGAGGCAGCACACATCAAAGAACACTGGTCTCCCCTGCTTTAAGTGATCCCTGGCACTATTTACATCATGGATGCCAGGAGGGACTGACCTATCCTAGTTAAGAGTTTGGGGTCTGGCATGATCCCATCTTGCACTGAAATAAGAAACCATTCGCCAAGCGGCCAGTAGGCTATTTTAAATCAGTAACTAAAAATTGTCAGGGACTATTCATTATAACTCCAAATTTGTGGAACAATGGTTTCCTGTGTTAGAATATTTGATGTGCAATGACACTTTAAACAAAGTGGTGCAATCAAAGCAATATTATAGTATATTAGCACATTTTGAACTGTCAATATTAGTGTCTTGTAATGTTTTGTTTTGATGAAAATTTATCTATGTGATTTTTTTTCTTTAGTTCAGATAAAAGAAATCACACGCCTAAAACCACACATTCTATAGTGGATTATCTGATTACAAAGGTTTGATGCAAAGTAGCCATTGCTAAGCAGAAGGCTACAATTTTTGTGGATCTCTCCCTTGAGTTGCAGGCCCTTCCATTCTGCATCCCATGTTATTCCCAAATGTCTCCCCAACTTTCAGGAGTAGTTTTTTGTAGTATGGGTGGTATGCAGTAGACAGGCAGATGGTTCTGTTCATGGAACTTAGGTTCTAACCAAACCAAAATTATCAGGCACCGTCTGGTACCAAGTGGGAGAGTTATGCAGCAGCAGTGTCCCAGGGAAAAAAATTTAAAAAGAAAACTACGGCCTCATCTACTTAAGGGAAGTTTTTACCATAGAGTTCCTGGCAATTCCTAGAGCTACTTGAAAGTGACAAAGGATAGCTCTAGGAATTGCCACAAACTCTATGGTAAGAACTTCCTGCAAATAGACGAGGCCTTGTTTTTAAGACAGAATCATACACTTGTCCTCATGTCTTCAATAAAATCATGGCCAGACAACATACACTTAAAAGTCTACAGGCTTCTGTTATTCATAGATGGCTAGAGATGCTCAGTGAAAGAGAAAGGCAGACAAGGAAAAGCTTCCTTCCTTCAACTGCTATGACTCATTTGCAGATTCCTAACATGTGCATTATACTAAGTGCTGGCAGAAGACTCAGTGGAGGCAAATGCATTATTATTATTCCTCCTGGTGACCATTTTCCCATGTGGCTTTCATGGCTGCGTACCATTGCCGAAAACAAGCACCTTTGCTTGTGATTATGCAAGTGAAGGATAGGAGGTGGAGTGAACCTATTATCTCCATTTAGTACTCCCAAGTGTCCCACAGCAACTTTAATTGTTATTTAATGATTATGCCTGCATCCAAAAGGATCAAGTGGTATTTGCAAGGAGGCTGGGGAAAGTCAGCCATAGCAATCAACAGCCCTTTCCTTTTCTTTGCAGAGAAAATAAAACATCCGTCTGTTTTGATGCCAAGTTACAGTCTTCTATGTAAAATAAGATATACAATTTTTATACATGTCAGTGAGCTTGTATATAACATGTGAAGCAGTCCTGACAAAACCTTTAAAAAGGTTTTAGATGTTGGTATGTAAATAGTGTCATATTTCTATCTTCATAACACCTCTCTGGGGGAAAAAACCCATCTCTTGTCAGCGGCTTGCTCAGAGTGTGTTATCGGTCAGTAGGAACACTAGATGCGTTTCTCACCTGATCTTCTTCACCACCACCTTCTTCGTCATATTTCAGAATATTGTCTCTGACATCATCTTCAGGGTCAATGAGCAACTGTTTGGCCTGACGTTCCTTATCACGGCGTTTCATCCATACTACAAACATCAGAACTAGAACTATAGGAGACATGGAAAAGAATAAAGGCAAAAGTTATTAGATTTTCTTCACACTACTGTTGGTTTTTAAAAGATGCATGAAAACAACACATTAAATGCCAGGAGCTTGATCGTCATGACTTTCCCCTATTCACATTTAAACACTGAACTAGGGAAAGGAGAATAAAATTGCAAGACACACATATATCTGCAGGGTCCCGATTATCACATACATGTCTGCTATATAGAAACTTCAGAAGTCTTAGACAAGACTCACTGGAAAAGACGAAAATGCTAGGAAAGGCTGAGGGTGGCAGGAAAAGAGGAAGACCTAAGAGGAGATGGACTGACTCAGTCAAGGAACCCATGTCCTTCAGTTTGCAACACCTGATCAAGGCTGTTAACAATAGGATGTTTTGGAGGCCATAAATTCATAGGGTTGCCCCTATTTTGACAGCACTTCACACACACACACTCACTCACTCTTTTATGCAGCTGTGTGATAGAAAAGTGATGCATTTTTAAAATATAAATAATTCTCTCTCTCTCATTGCAGCTCTACAGAAATCATTTAAAATGTTTGTGCTAACATCCCTAACAAAGAACCAGTAGTACATGAAAGTGAACAAGGAAGCCAAAGATCAAACCATAAATATAATATCTTGGCATATCTGTGGATACTCTGCTGCTGGTAGCAGACAGCGAACAAGCTGTTGCTGGTAGCCTATCCATGCACAAAAGTAGATCTTACCCTGTGGCAATGTAACTATTCAACAGCTTTTGTATATATTTTAGAAGGCACAACAAATATTATTAAAAAGGATAGAAGACTCACTGAGTAAGGTGATAATGCAGAGGAGAATGGCAATGATGGCACCCGTGCCCAGTCCTGCACCTACAATTCTGTCTGCATCCGTACAGTCTCCATTTAAGTCACACTGGCAAACCTTCACCTTCAGAATAGAAGTGCTGGACTTGGGAGGATTTCCAGAGTCAGTTATTATTATTGGAACATCATAGATGCCAGCCTCAAGGAATTTGATCCTTAAAGCCAGTTGGGCACGATCACCTGAAAGGGTGTGTGTATAGAAAATGAGTACGTTTTACTCATGCAGGCATAAAGCAATTAGAAAAGTGTCTGTTCTGGTCGCTCATTGAGAACTGCATCTTGAGTTACCTGTGATTACACTTTCATTACAACATGTGAGAAGTTCCACAGCTTCACACTGAGTTATAATTACAGAAATATATGAATGATGCTGAATCCTGTCCCACCCCCATCTCACTTGTCAGAATCTTGAAAATTTTATGCTGCAAAAATATCATTCAAATGGCTGTATTTTATTCAAGCCAGTATTAACTCAAAATGTTATAGGGAATTAGCTATTGAACAAAGTCATCCCATCCCAAGAATTTATTCTTCTAGAAAAAAATTGTGCATTACCACTAATACGAATAATGGTCCAGTTTTTCCTAACACTGGGAGGATTAATTGGCAGTTCAAAGGCAAAAGGTCCAGCATTTGGATCAATGTCGTCATCTATCGCTGTGATGTTTGTTGCATTGGGCTGCATTGTCTCACAAGTGGTAGCTTCTTGAGGATCCACTCGGGGAGCATTATCATTGATGTCAAGCAGGATTATCTGAAGTGTGCCAGATCCACTCATTGGAGGGATTCCTGAAAGAATAAAGACAAGTAGCATAAGCCTGCTTCCTATTAAAAGTGCTCTCTTCTTTTTAATTCATCAACAAACACATTAATTTATGATGTAACATTAACTTAACAGTGTTCACTTACTTCATTTGTGTAGTCGTTAAGAGCACGGACTCTAATCTGGGAGAACCGGGTTTGATTCCCCACTCTTCCACGTTCAGCTATTGGTGTGTCCTTGGGTCAGTCATAAGTTCTTTCAGAGCTGTTCCCTCAAGGGCAGTTCTTGAGAGAGCTTTCTCAGCCCCACCTACCTTACAGGGTGTCTGTTGTGGGAAGGGGAAGGGAAAGGGATTGTAAACTGTTCTGAGACTCCTTCAAGTAGTGAAGGGCGGGATATAAATCCAATTTCTTCTTCATTTATACCCCACCTTGCTCCTCATTGAGGAATCAAAGCAGCTTACACAGTTGTCCTTTCCTCCATTTTATTCTCACAACAACCCTGTGAGGTAGGCTAGAGTATGTGACTGGCCCAAAGTCACCCAGCCAGCTCCCATGATACAGTGGAGATTTGATTTTACATTATGTGTCAGAATAGTTTCCAATACCTCTAGTACCTCACAGTTTTCAACATCTCTAGTATCTCGATTATAAGATAACCCTTTTCCCAACTGTAATCCTAAATGTGCCAACTCAGCAGTAAGTCCCATGGAGCTCAACTGAAGTTACTCTCTAGTAAATGTATTTAGGACTATAGGCACAGTTTGTCTTCTATGAAGATATGTTGTTATAAAGGAAAAAATTCATTTTATCCAAGCATACCCATAAACAAGAAAGCAAGCACTTATGCTACGTATTTGTTTCAGTTGGCCCATCAGAATGAGGTCTGAAAACACAACTTTGAGTAGAAGGGCAAGCAGATATTCCCTACTTTTCTCCAACAGATCCCATTGTACCCGAAATTTTACTATCAAGGGTTCAGGAACCTTAACAAACAGATTCTTAGCAGACCTGCTGTGGGCAGAAAAGTAAAAAATATTTATACTCAGAATTATGCATATTAAAAGTACTCTTTCAAGAACAGTTTTTGCCCAGATGCTTTAAGCCATGAGGTCTCCAATATATGGAGGAGGAGAGAAACATGTATGCTCCCAAGCTGCTGGGGTGTGAGGATAAAAATGTACTAAATGAACCTTGATCCCACCCCCACAGTTTTGGCTACTCAGTGTGATGCAGTTGCTCTGAAAGCCTTCCTGCTCTTTTTTGTCCTAGGTAAGAGCACTTGCAGAAGACTTCTATTGCATTCCTTGACCTTCCTTCAAGAGAATGGCTTGTGGCTATTAGGCGCTTCCAGCACCTCCAGACTCCCTTGAGGCCAAATTAACTAGGACAAGTTTTTACAGGATGTGACATCTTAGAAGACACTGGAAAGACATGCTGGGAATTTGAGATTTCTGTATCTCAAACATAGGAGTCAAAGGCCCTCTGTGCAGCAGTGTAAACCCAATAAAAGCAAATGAGTGGCATAGCAACCGTCAGCAAAGTTGGCAGGCAGACTGCTGCTGTATAGGCAGCACTGTGGGTTGATGTACGGGTCCAGTGAATTATAGGAAGCTCATAGGGCCTGGGCCTCTTAAATATTGCAAGAATGCTTGTGAAGAGGCTCAGGGGTGAACTAGCTTGTTGCTTAGCACAACTACAGAAAGAGCAGGTAATATCTGCAATAATTTTGTAAGATCACTGCATTAGTTTAATACATACAGAATCTTTGATGCTACACTTTACTGTCATGTTAACACCACATTTACATTTATCCTTTTCATTTTGGGGGAGGGTGGGTATTTTGTTTGCGCGCGTGCATATATGTGCTTGCATGCCAGGAAGTCATGGGGACTTTTGGCAACCCCTAGTGGGGTCTGGACATTTCAGGGAGGTGGCTTGATTGCCTGCCTCTGCATCCTGAGCCCTGGTATTCCTTGGAGGTCTCTCTTCTAATTATTTGCCGGGGTTGGCCCTGCTTAGCTTCCGAGATGTGACAAGATCAGGCTTGCCTGGGCTATCCAGGTCAGGACTACACTTATCCTTTTATGTGATCCTTTTATGAAATGCATGGCCTTCAAATATTCGTTTCTTTCACTAGGTACATACCAGTGTCTGAAGCAAGGAATGTAGCATTGTACATGTTATTTTTAACATGTGGAGACTCTCGGTCCAGAACACCAATTGTGGATATTTGACCAGTATTAGGATCAATCCTCAGCCAGTTTGCGGGATCTGAAAGTTTTGAGTACCTAAAATTGAACATAAGACATTGCATTTATTTCCAATGTGTTTTGTAACACAGAACAAAAGGAAGCAAAACCAAAATGTATGTTCTTGTCCTATATATAGTTACAAGCTTTTACAAAGGATTTTCCTTTTTCTGTATGCGTGGGCAACTGCGCTGTGAGAATGCTGCAGAATGCTCAAAAGACCTGCCATGTAAGCATTAAGTAACTACAAGTGGGGGCCCACAAGAATCTTGCAGGAGCAGCCATCCTATTCTCCCTGTTTTTGATTCCTCCTCTCTCCCTCCACTTGTCTCTCTTTCCTCCCTTCCTTTCTGTCTCTCTCCCCCATGTCTGCTATCACTCCTTCTTTCTCCCTTCCCTTCCCCATCCCATCACTCTTTTCTCTCTCCCCCTCCTCACCATTCTCTTCTCTTTCTGCCCAGCTGCTGGGCCTATTCCCTGCTGCAGTGGCTGTGGCTCACCTGCCCCCCTGCCTGAGTGGCATTAGCAGCTGCTTGCTCACCCACCCCCATTTCACAACTCAGGCACCTGCTTGGCCACTGGCTCTTTTCCCTACCATGATGGCTACAGTTTGCCTGCCTCCCCACCTTGCCATCATTAGCAGCAGCTTGCTCAATACCTCCCGCCCCGGCAGCTTCACCACCTGGGCAGGGGCACTTGGCCTCTTCCTAGCTGCAGTGACTCAGTGACTCTGCTGGCTGCTTACTGCTTACTCAGCCTTTCTGCTTTGGTGGCCGCCGCTCGCCTGCCCTTTGCCTTCCTCCCCAGCCCAGCCTCCTTAGCAACATTAGCAGTGTCTTACTCACCCCCCCCCCCCCAGTTTTGCCACCTGGGTGTGTTGCCTTGTGGTTTGGACTCTTCTCTGCTGTGGTGGCTGTCTCCTCACCCCCTCCAGCTTCACCTCCTTGGTGGCTCTGCTGGCTCCTCACCTGCTCTCTTCACTGTCTCCAACCCTAGGAAGGTCTACCAAGTTTGTAGAAAAATCTGTTTTGGGTAAGTATGGCCCCAATCTACAGATTTAGATATTTGCAGATAGCGGACACACTTGAGAAACAGCTATATAGATTGTATATAAATGTCACATCACTGACTGAAAAGTCAGTCCCATGAATAGAGACATATATAATCTGTTCACCACCTGAATGAACTTCATTGTGTTTAAAATGTTTCATAGAAATGCTATCCAACTGGGGTTCAGCTAAGGGTGAATATGGGGCTCCAGTCCTCAAACGGGCATCAGAGTATAGCTAACTCTGCACACTCTTGTACACAGAGATACATTCAACCCAGATTGGACCTAACTGAAAGCCAGGCAGAAGAGTATTCCTGGGAAGTTGAAGGGAATTTAGAATCTGTAGAGAGGGACATACGGGGATGTAAAAGAAAAATGGACTGAGTGAAAGGACTGGGAGTGGATCAGGGAATAGCTAGTTCATGAAGGCAGAGCTGGTGTGTTCATCAAATTATACTCTTATTCAATAATAATAAACCTGGAATAAATTGTACTAACTTCCCCCCAAATTTCTCAACATTGCCCCACACTTCTGGTTATATATTTTTTTGTATTTATATAATATGTTATCTGACCTTGAACATATTCACAGCACTCTTCCTCATGTTCACAGTACCTATGCAAAATGTGTTCAAATTTCCCAGCTCTTTCAAGACAAATACATATTCCCAGTCCTACCCTAATCAAGTAGTACACATTGCTGTAATTAATGTCCGATCTTATCAGCCACTAATTAACCACAATCTCACACACGACTGGACTTAATAATCTCAGCACCTATGTACTGCCCAACTCCTGGTCTTGCAGACAAATGGAAGTGTAACCACAGAATGGACACAGTGACCACCAGAGGAAAGCATTCCCTTTACTGCCCACATGAATCATATAAATTTTCAGCAGCACTAAGCATTTGTTATGGAAAGCTGGTAACATTTATGTATTTGACCTAGAATTCCAATTCATCTAGAAATAAGATATTTAGGCATTATTTAAAGCAGAAGGCTTTAATCAGTTTTGAGGCTTGCTGTGCTACGAAGACCTACAAAGCCACAGAGACCTCTAAGGTCTACCGAAGAGTTAAGCAGGTGAAGAGGTATACAGAAGTTAATTGAGCTACCTGCTGTGGCAAATGGTTTTTAGGGTTCTGTTACGTTACATGGGTTACATACTACAGGATGTCCCTATGTATAAGCAAGCAGGGGAACAAGTCTGTCATACCTTAGAGCAGTCTGTGGCATGTAACGATCTGGGTCCTGAGCAGTGAAAGTTGTTAAGACAGTACCAGCAGGCAGCCCTTCCTCCTTACGCTCAATCTTTGGGTCTGGGACAAAATATGGACTCTCATTCACATCAATGACTGAAATTGATACAGTTGCTGTTGATTGAGGAGGATGCTGAATTCCTTTTGCCAAAGGCACTTGGTTTTCTGCAGCTACTGTGAGTACAAACATCCTATTGGTCTCAAAGTCGATAGGCTGCCAAAAACAATGTAAGAAATACATCAGTAGTTGCAGCAGTCATGGACTCCAAAACATTCCAATAATTTCAACATACAATCTGTTGGCATACCAGAGGTATGTAAATGTATCCATTTATTTCTAGCGTAAGAAGAAAATAATATACACTTTCCTGCAAGTGTGCTTAAGTGTCCTGACAACACTGTGTGCAGTAAGCATAAGCTTACTTCCAAATAGTCTTTTGCACTGTGTCCTGTTTGGAGGTATTAATTCTCTGGAAGTCTCATTTGCACACTGAAACGGAGCAGTAAATTCCCCAATCAGCTCTACTGGTTTTCAAGATTCTTGCAACAAGCTGGGTTCTACCTGGGAAGATGCAAATTGAATACTGACTTGCTGTGAAAGTCTGTGTCCATACCTCATCTGAACAGTGAACAGGAGCTTATTTTGTACACCATGACTAGATGCTGAATCTCTGATGCGGCAGACAACTTAGTGAAGCAAAATCAATGCTCATGCCTGTCCCATTTAAAGAAAGAAGAGAGGATTCAACTTACAATGTTCACTCATGTATTCGAGTTAGGAATGAGTTGTTCAAAAATAAAAAGTAGACAGAAGAACAGAGAATTCATAGCATGTTTTTGTGCTGAAATATGGATTGTTGATCAACTGATGCTTCACTTTGACTTGTGGATCTAGTTTGAAGGAAGATAAAGTGTCTGCAGAACAGTTCCCAAAGAACGTACAGGTGTACAAAAATGTTCAAGGGAGAAAGGATATCTATTTCTTTGCACCAAGTACTTCCCTGCATTCCTAGGTGTAATCCCTGTTTGAAAGCATAGGATGTTGCTGCCTGGCAAACCTCTTGGAGGCGGATTGTTGCTTAACTGTGTAAAGATTAAGAATACTAACATAACAAACCCCGATGCCTTTTTTTGTTTGTTTACAGGATTCTAAGCACATAAGGACAACTTCTTCAGTTATACAGTAAAGCTTTGTCATCCGGCACTCATGAGGAATGGGGGTTGCTGGTTAGTCAAATGTGCCAGATATTCAACCTTATTGCTCTGCCCATCCCCTACCCAGAGAAACCAACTGTGACCAGACTTCACCCCACTGGAATGCTGGGGTGACACTCTCTATGCCTGGCAGAACCCTCCACCTGAGCCTTGGAGGTATCCTATGCAGCAGCAGAGCTGGCAGGCTTAAGAGAGGAGGCACCTGAGGATGACATCAGCTGACAGCATTGGCCATCAGAACCCCGGAAAAGCCGGAGGCATCACACTGGCTAGCTGGAGAGATGGGAGTGAGCGTGCAATGAACATACAGGTGTATGGTGGCTGAGGAGGAGAAATTTGCCCTTTGGGCAATGTCCGTTAAATGAGAGTTCTGGAAAATCAAGTGCTGGATATCAAAATTTTTACTGTTCCATGACCAGATGGGAGATGATAAAAATGCTGAAAAGATCTGGTTATACTGCTAAAATCAAATGCCTGTTCATGTAGATGAGTGAAGGATTGCTTACCAAATACAATACAACTCCTTCAGGAGTCATTAAGTGGGATTACTTCTAATAAGGGTTTAGTGCTTCTCTGGGGAGTTTCCACCACATTTAATTTATTTACCTAGTTTTACCTTTCCCCCTATATTCTGACAGGTTTAAAACAAAGAATTTAATTTGAAACAAACTGAGCTATCTCAAGAAGATTATACTCTGGAGGCCTTCATTTGACTCTTTTATAGAGATTTGGTTTAATTTCAGTATCTCTGTTTTGTTTTCTATTTCAGAGCATTCTAATTTATAACTGTGGAGTAGATCATTTGTGCATAAATACAAAACACATAATCATGTGCTTCTTACTAGTAGATCCTTCTACAATTGGTACTCTTGAAAAAGTACAGTTACAGAGACTGGAAACATGTATTCTTCTCTTAGGCCATAATTCACATTCCACTGAAATCAATGGCAAAACTCTCCTTGAACAGGACTGTCTTTCAAAGGAGCAACTCAAGTGTACTGAAAGAATTATATTCATGTTCATCCATTTTTTCATGACTTCCCAGACTAGAATGTGGCCCTCCCTGGGATCAATGATGGATTTCATGTTGTGCTGTTCTTCTGGATGACTGGTAACACTATTCTCACTGAGGACTTATGCCCAGTCACATCCTTATGTACATGAATTGCATCAGCAACAAATACACACTATCCGAAAGCAGTTGTGATACTGTGTTTTCAGAGGTGGAAACTAGTCAGAGGATCAAAAATACTGATTTTACTGACCAAAATTCCAAAAAACTTGACTAAATACTGACAAGAAAATGACAAATTACTGAACAATTTAATGTCAGCGTCATGATAAGCTAGTGTTTTAAAAGTAAAACTAGGACTTCATTAAAAATTATTATCATCTGGCCTCCACCATCCCCATAGCCAGCCATCACACACCTTTTTGATTTTTTTTATGAAGATAAGACAATGTTTTCATTATTGTACAAAATTTAAGGCAAAAAATATTCCTTTTTTAAAGATAATCACATACTGCAGATAAAAAAACAACAAAACCTATTAAAACCACATATAAAATGATCATTAAGACAATAAAACACAAGTACTGTAGGATAAGACTTGTCTTTGCTTTTACTTTATCTTTGGTTTTCTGATGAAAAAAGATATTTACAAACTCTGTACTTTCTGCACTGCATCCACAAGCTTTTTTTTATTGTACTCTTCTTCCATTGCTTTTCCCACTCCTTCTAGCATGAGCTGTGCCATGTTGAATCCCACAGTATCCTTCTTCTCAGCAGCCTCCTTTACATGTTTGGTTATATCACTTAGCAACGTTAGAAGAATCATCCTCTTCTCATTCTGTTGTCTCAGCTTTTTCAGTTTTGCTTCCTTCTCTTGTATACTATCCTTTTCACTTTCTTCTTAAACATTTCTAACTCCTCTGCCTTTTCCTTTTCTTTCTTTTTTCTTTTGCTCCTTCTCTTTAATGACATGCTGTTCATCACAATATTGCTTGTAATGAACAAAAGCTGCTCCTGCCATCTGTAAAAGCTCCTGTGTGATATTAACATGGTATACCTTGTTTTCGTATACATGATATAAAGTTTCTTTGACCACTAGTGGGCGAAGTTTTCTCTGACATCCTGGCCCTTTCATTGGTCAAAATGCATCCAGATTTTGAAAACCCTCTTTCTATGTCTGCACTACCATGTGATAATGATAACGCTGCTTTCACCACCTTTGTAACCCGTGGGTATTTTGGATCTCCAGATGGGTTTGTCTTTTCAAAGAACTGATTCCAGTACCTATCTATGTGGCAGTTTCGTCTTTAAGTCTAAGAAGTTTCCACAATCCTGTCCAGTGGAATATCCATGAGGAGTGCTGCTGCTACTTTCATTATATCCCTATGGGTTCCTTTCTTGACTCTCTATGCTGGAGCTACACATTGAAGATATCTGAGGATGGGTTTGTCCAAAGATGACTGGCATAAAAGGTGTTTGGAAGCTGCTATGAAATTTTTTTTGGTCCTGTTAAAAGAGTCAGCTGTTCCTTTTCAGAAAGTTTTTTCCATTCGTCACAGATTCTACTTTCATAGATTACTTCTCTCACAGGAATGCTGTGCTCATCACTGAAGGTTTCAAGAGACACTGGAGTTGAATTTTGTGAATAAGCAGGCATTTGTGCAACAAAACATCACCTCTGCTTTCACTGTCTCATGTTTTAAGAGGTTAATTATATTTCTCTACTTTGTGGAAGACTTCACAAAATCACTTTTACTCTTAGGAACAAAGTCCTTAAAGTACTTCATAACTGAACTGAAAACAATCTGTCTTCTCACCAGGAAGTCATCATGCTCTCCTCAAAATATAGTAACAAAAAACTCCCACGAACTGCATTCACAAAAATCACAGAAATACTGGCTTTACTGACCAATTTTTTTTAAAAAACTGACAAATTACTGACCAAGATGAAAACACTGACTTTTACTGATTTTACTGACCATTTTCCACCCCTGTGCATTGGCTAGGGGTTTCTATCCCTTAATTCTGTATCACTGGCTACATTCAGTTATCAGGCTAGAAAAGATCAGAATACATATATTCCATTTGTCTATACTAAATCTGTTTCCTGCTTACCCACCAATTACTTATGAAGTAATCCTCATAATCCAAAATATAGTCAACTACTGGAAGCAAGAACAAATAACCTACAACAGTGTCAAGCCATCCTGAAAGGAAGTGACCCTCTTTCCAAGATCACTAATCAATCAGATCTGGTACTAATCCATCAGTATGCGGAAGGTCATACATTGACTTCAATAAAATTAGAAGAGTGTAACTCTGCTCAGGATTGCACTGCAGGACTTCTGAAATGCAGGAACTAATACCCAAATAACTTACAGATAAAGATGTGAAGTAGGCAACAAAATATGTTTTACTGGCTCTAGCTTGTATATATAAAATGTCTTTATAAACATCTAGTTTGGTCCTTATATATACTCTAGAAGTGCTTGTAAGGAAGCTTTCCAAAACACAAATGTTAACTTCCCAAAAGAACTGGGATATCTTATATATATAAAAGCCCAATGTGTTGGTACTTTCTGGTTCTCAAATTGGCTGTGCTGTGTGCTCCATCAGCCACTGGCCCATCAACTGCCACTCAAGAGTACTCGCATGCCTGTTCTCCTCCAGGTTTCTCAGTCTGACATCAGGAATCATAAGACTGAGAAACCTGTAGGAGAACACTTTAACTTTCCAGGACATTCAATGGATGACCTTAAAGTAGCTGTTTTATTACAAAGGAATTTCAGGAACAGAATGGAAAGAGAAATGGTCTGAAGTTATTACAACACTTGGAACAAAAACCTGCCCAGGACTCAATAGGGATATAGCATTTTTATCCCATTACATATGCTAACTCATTCAGGCCTCACATATGTATTCTCAGCAGCAGGGCTATTTTTGGGCAGGAACACACAGGAATGTAGTTCCGGCTGGCTCCTGAGTTGGCCACACCCAGCAGGAACTCATTAGCATAATAGACCACATCCAACAGCAGAAGCTCATTAGGATTGGCTACATTAGGACTGTGTGGCCTAACGTGCAAAGGAGTTCCTGCTACAAAAAAAGCCGTGGGTTTTGACAACAAATAAGAATAAGAAGCAAAAGGTGGGTATAGCTGGATGACCACACTTCTGGTAACACGGGGGTATGGCCTCATATGCTAATGAGCTGTGCTGTCAGGGGTGTAACCTAATATGCTAATGAGTTTCTGCTGATGGGTATGGCCTATTATGCTAATAAGTTACTGCTGGGCTTTTTCTACAAAAAAAGCCCTGATTCTCAGCAAGAAAGACTATAAATCCTTTGTATTTTAGCATATTTCTTTTGCAGAATAGTATATTATAATACTGAATGTAATGCAAGGGATATTAGGTAGTTTGAGGGGGATGTAGGGTCAAGTGCCCTCTGCGCTTCAGTGGAAAAAATGAAGATTCCCAGCCACTTCCCATAATTAGAAAAGACACCTCTAGACATTCATCTGCTAGTCTGACGTATTTATTGCTTTACAACTGTTGACCTTATAACCTTTACTTGTTATTTAGTTGCAAGATATTTTGCATATCTTGAACATCATCGTGTTACATGTTGATTTGCTGTTCATTCTCTGGCTATAAGTTTGAACCTTCCCTGCCATTCTAATGTATTTGTTAAAGTGTGCATGGACACGAAAGCTCATAAAATAAAAACTGATTGCTTATGTTTGTTTTATAAGTGCTACTTTATGTGCTTTAACTTTTATGTGAGCCGCCCTGAGCCTGCTTTGGTGGGGAGGGCAGGGTATAAATTGAATAAATAAACAAATAATAAAAACATGGAGGGAGTGTTAAACCCCCCCCCCAAATGATATAAGGAGCTTCTGTAGCTTTAAAAAATGGATGCCCTTGGTGGCTGTTGCTAGGCAACCATGACTGTATTGCCAGCCTTCAAGACCTGGTGGCAGAGGGGGCAGGGCCTTTTCCAGGGCTGTTTTTGCCTTTGAGGGAGGACTAAAGGGGGTAGGGTCTGCCAGCAACCACTGGGTGACTTGCTACCACCCAACCTGTCACTCTCTTTCTTTCAAGCAAATCTATCACACAGGGCTGTTGTGATGATAAAATGGAAGAGAATGATGGAAGCTGTTTTGGGTTCCCATCGAGGAGAAAGGTGGGACATAAATGAAGTAAATAAATCATAAATAGAGCTAAAGAAGGGCGCAGATAAAAGACAGGTATGTTAGTGTGTAGGAATGGAAGAAGGAAGCATGGAGAGGGGAGAGGATATTATGGCTGCCCGGGAGATCAAAAAGAGATACTGTGGAGAAGCAGATACAAGAGAAACTGAAGTGACTGCACCACAAGTCTTTGTGTGTGTGTGTGCGTCTATCTTTTTATATCTATTCCTTTTCTGCTATTTAGATATAACTACAGGAGTTTACTCAGTGGTCTACTATTTGTTTGCCTCTGCATAATTTGTTGAGTTGTATCACTTACCTTTACAACAGTAACCAAACCATCATTACTGTTTGGATCAGTAAGGATGGCAAACCTGCCTGAGGGATCTCCACTAGTCATTCGATACATTGCATTCCAGGCAGGAGTGTGTGGCTGATCCTTATCTGTTACAGTTAGATTAGCAACTATAACATCCACTCTGTTTTCAGGGACTTCACCATAGAACTGCAATACAAAGGTACACAATATTACACACAAGCCAACAAGTGCAGCAGCAACATAAAATCATCACGAGATTACCATTCAGCCACACCAAGGAGCTCTAATGGCCAGTTTAATTCACTGTGACCCAAATAACAGATAATAATGTTTTCTGGCCAGTAGTACTTTGGTACAGGAAAACAACCTACCGTACAGTAACATGAGCTTTCAAGCTCAGAAGTTCCTCTCAAGCTATTCTGAAAAATCATTTGATTTTCTTCATCAGCTAGAATACTTGGGTTAGAGCTAATTTTAGGGTGCTTTGAGGGGCAACTAAGGCTTCAGTGAAGGCAGTGCAATCTTCTAGAACATCTAATAAAGTCTGAAACATGTTCAATCTTTTTGGTATAATCAGCAAAAGCTTTTTTTTAAAAAAAAATAAAGGCCATTCACAAACTTCATCCTCTTTCTTTCCCGTAGACTTACAATCATGGCAGTGAACTCTGGAGGATTGTCATTGACATCTGTCACTGTAATGACAGCAGTTGCTGTGTTTGAAAGACCATATGTTGGATTTCCTTCCATGTCTGTAGCTTGAATTATTAATGTATACTGTTGTACTTTCTAAAAAACACAAAATGACACCAACAGGAGTTACAAACAGAGCCAACACTCCAACAGGACAGCAGGTGTTCAATAAAAATGTGCTTTGCTATGCAATGAGCTTATCACGTTGCTCATTCTAGTTAACATCACTTAAACTGGGAAGTGCTAGGTTTATGACAACAGGCTTTATCTAACTACATTAAACTCCTTGAAGATTCGGTTTTGAATGGCTTACAACAATACATGCAACACAGTTCCCTTGAATAGCAAATGAACACCATCTTGTTACATAGTGGATTTTTAAAAACTTGGTCTCACATTTAAAAAACAGAAACGCTGTGCAGCAATTCAAACTGAATCACGGATGAGTGCTAAGAAAAGGTTCATGAGAACAGAGTACAGAAGGGCACATTCTTGGTCAAATGATTCAAATTGTCAGAGCTTTGTTGGGGGAAGCTTAAGGGTAACAACTTAGTGACAACTTCTCAGTATCACTATGGAAACTGGTGCAAGCAGGGCTAACAGGAATGAGTAACCGTTACTGGAACAGAAACCCAAACTCTAATTATTTCCGTAAATGTTAAACAATACAAACTAGATACCCCCCCCAATAGCACTGCCAACTTCAGTTGCTTTTTCTTTTGTTAAAACCAACTTCTGGTACTTGGGAATGCACATTCCTAAATCACTGCTGCAACTGAGCCAGAAGCTCACTCCTTTTTAAAGAAAGAAATGCTCTCATTTAAGGATTTTATAAATATATAAATCTATCTATCTATCTATCTATCTATCTATCTATCTATCTATCTATCTATCTATCTATCTATCTATCTATCTATCTATCTATATCTGTAACAGCAGAAAAATCAGTTTTAAACAGCTTTTGCTAAGGACACCATGATAATTTCTGGCTTTATTCAGATTGTACACTGTCAAGTGTAAACAAATATTACTTTCCCATCTACTTTTGGTTCAGCATTGAGCAATTTAATACTTCTTAGATTGGTGGGATTATAGTCTTAAACAAAAGTCACTTCATCCTCCATGCAGAAAACTGGTAAAGATAAGCACTTTGTTATTATTCTGAAACATTACTGCCTATAGTGTTTTATTGTTGGAGGGTTTGTGTGTATGCATGTGAAAATCAATATATTTAGAAGAACAACAACATTCCTTGAGGAACAGTTACTTCCCCCTCTACAAAAAATTCTCATTTGAATCATGTTCTGAATATGTTGTGTGTCAAAGGTGGTAAAAGACAACAATTATTTTTCTACAAAGGGTGCTTAATGAGTGAACAGACTGAGAAGACTAAATGAATTAAGCCACAGCCCAAGGGGAAGACAAATCCTCAGAGGATCACTGCTAAAATTATGTGAGAGAATATTTCTTCCTCACTCACTCCAAATGTGGCAATTTGCCAGATTTGAAGCATGAGTAGAACCTTTCTGGCAAGAAATCTGTAGTGACATCCTAGGGGTGCATCTCCATCCAATCCTGAGCTGTCAGTATCTTAGATATAGCAGTGGGGCTCAAAAATTATTTGCAGGGGTAAGTGGGATTTCTCTGGAAAAGTGCAGCTGATTTTTCTTGCTTCACTCTCAGCCTGCTCTTTCCACTGGACCTAGTCCTGCACTCAACCCAAACTACTATGTGAGACATGCTGTATTGCAAGTTAGTTGTATCTCAGTTTATATGTATACATAATCTTGAATCTGTTAGAGACAGCATAAAACCACAACATGCTCTTTGTTGTTTCCACACCTAGCTTAGTTAACTATACAGCACACTGGAGCAACTTGGGGTTGATGCTGGCTTTGTTAATATTCTTTCTCAAGCCACATCAAGCAAAGAAAATCTGAGGGCTACACATTCCATAAATGAAGTAAATAAGAACCATTTTAAAAAATTCTTTCATGAATAAAATTAAGAAGTGAGCAAACAAACCGATTAAGCACATCTGGTAATAATAAACTGCTTTCAGAACTAATAACCTGAAATGAGGTTAATAAAATGTGAAAAAATTAGTAATCTATCATTTCTCCAGAAGCTCTCAGCAAGGTCATATGAAAGGGAGCACAGCAAGGCTTCGAACTGAAAATGATTCTGGAATACCCAAGTGACCTTAACTCTGGCATGCTATACAGTAGTAACAACTTTAGCATCACCTGCTAAAGCAACATAAGGGCATGTCATATCATTAGCCAGGAATATTAGGCCCATATGTAAAACTTTGCAACACAAGATCCTCCTTACCTCTCTATCAAGCCCAGCAGCAACTGTAATAATGTCGCCTGTTTCATTGTTTATTGTAAACATATTTGGAGAGGGAGTGCTTGGGGCTTGGGACAAGATTCTGTATCTCAGCATTCCATTCAATACATTTGGGTCATCAGCATCAATAGCAGTGACAGTCATCACATAGGTTCCTAAGGACAAAACAAAATAATCTTCAGGGTTAAATAAACAGTTGACTTAGTTTGTGCAAGGTCACACAGAAGTTCCAAACATTTACTTCCTCTGACTAAACACTTCACATTCTTTCTCTTGTTTTAAAACTCACACTATACCAAGGCCCACAACTAATGAGATGGGGCCCCAGAAGATAAAAACAAATGTGTTTATAAAATACCAAAACTCACTTATTGGTTAAAGCATTCTCCTGGCAATGATGCCATTCCACTACGTAACGATTTTAATGAATGTATAAACTCTCAAATTTAGATAACTGTATTACTGACTCAGCTCAGATGAGTATCATTGTGCATAAGCAAAGAGGGTACATGTTGATTTTGTGGTAAAAATAATGCTTGACAGTTCAACAGAAGCTAGCACAAATAAACAGTATTTTTAGTTTTTGTATAATTCCTTGTACAAAGTTGACTTTTACAGTAATGACAGCTGTTGGAATTTGATAGTGGTACATTATGTTTTTCAAGAGACTGAAAGGCCGTGTCACAAGCTTACAATGGGGAATTAAGAGAGGACATGGCTTCATTTTGTACATGTAGACACATATCTAAAAGCCTGAGGACACCTGGAAAGGAAACCTATCAGGCTAACATTCCTTCTACACAGGAAGATTTAGGATTTTAAAGAAAATCCTCTGGTTTGCCTCTGATTTGGAGTGTGTATGTGTATTTCCAAATAAATCAAGATTACTATTTTTGAAGATAATGGTTTAGAAATATAAGCCTATATTTAAAAGCCCCTTTAAAATGTTGAGCATGTTAAAAATATGCCTGAGTATGCAGAAGGTTCGAGATTTCATGAAATTTATTTTAAATGGCTATATAAACTTGAGTTTAGGGAATTAGTGTGTCTGGGGGGGCCTGTTTTGGTTACTAATACTGAAGTGGTTCTACTAAAAAAATAGAGAACAATATCCAGTATGCAAGGTAATAATCTGCAATATGGAGATAATAATACTGTCCCTAAGGTAGCTATTCACTTGGAGAGCTATTGTGAGGATACGTATAAAATACTTTGAATAATCTTAAATTTCCTACATTATTATCACTCATTAAGGAGTGTCTGCTTAGTTTGGCTATTTGTCTGCTTATCTACTCAGAGGTGTGGCTTACCAGACCACAGTTCAACAGCTAGTTATGATTTACTGAGCACGATGATATCATCACAAGGTATCGAGCTGTGAGGCTGCTTCTACTTTTGTAAGTTTAATACAGGAGTAGCACTTCAGCCCCAAAAATACAACTCCCGGCTTAGAGCTGGTATGTCAGCATCTATACTCAACTAGACAGAGCAACTCAGTTTTTTATCCATGAAACACTACATATACAATGCCTACTACCCGTCCTTGACAAGCAGAACAATCCTAAGGGTGTGTGAAAACCCAGGGAGCCAACTGACCTCTGTGTCGGCTTATGTCCAAGATATGCCTGTGTAAGGGCCACTTACAATGGTGCAGGCCCCCAGCGGTGCTCTGTTGCTTGTGGGTGCCAGCAGCAGGCCCCAGCAGTACAACTGATGCATAGGCCCCTGCACTGGTGTGGTTGTAAGTGGGTTTGGGAGTGTAGCCAGAGTTAGTCAGCTCCCTGAGCTCTTTCAGCCTGGGAAGGCCCAGAGATGGAAAGTTATGCCAACAAAAAACATGGCATAAACCATACATTGCACTTGAAAACCAAGTCATACCCTGCTGCTGCAGCCTCACCCATTAGAAGAAGAAGAAGAAGAGAAGAGATTGGATTTATACCCCTCCCTTCACTACCCAAGGGAGT
Source organism: Gekko gecko (assembly GCA_029375565.1). Classification (NCBI taxonomy): domain Eukaryota; kingdom Metazoa; phylum Chordata; class Lepidosauria; order Squamata; family Gekkonidae; genus Gekko; species Gekko gecko. The sequence continues at coordinate 65,909,545 of JAPDNY010000009.1, forward strand.
CTCAGAGCGGCTTACAAACTCCCTTCCCTTCCCCTCCTCACAACAGACACCCTGTGAGGTAGGTGGGGCTGAGAGAGCTCTTGACAGAAACTGCTCTTTTTCAAGAACAGCTCTTATCAGAACTACGGCTTGCCCAAGGTCATCCAGCCAGGTGCAAGTGGAGGAGTGGGGAATCAAACCCGGTTCTCCCAGATTAGAGTCCACACACTTAACACTACACCAAACTGGCTCGGAGGAGCTCAGGATGCCAACTACAGGCTCGGCCAATCATCCCCCTTGCCACAGCAGTCAAGCCCCCTCCCCAGCACCCAATTGGGCCTCCCCCATCCTACAAATACTTCCGTTGGGATATCTTACAACTCAGTAATTAGAACATGTGGCATAGAACTCTGTCCTGGAGCTCCTTGCCATGTGGACTTAGAGAAAGTGGTGAGGCTCTCTGGTGGTGGCAGAAGTACAGAGAGGACACTTTGCACTACAGGGCAAGCACTTGGTGCTGACATCCAAGGAGGTGAGCAAAGTCTGTACTCTGTGACTGACCTCTTCCATTTCATAACCCTCACAGCTACCCCACCATTGGAGGTTTGACCCACAGGGGCAACCACACACGGTCAGGTAAGCAAGGGCAAGGATCCCAAACCTGCCCCCCTCCCCTTGCTTGAGCCTGGGCGCCGTGAAAGTGTGTCCTGCACTCAAGTCAAGCACTGAGTTCAGGTGTGGGGTGGCACATGGGAAAAGTTCCCTGGGAAGCTTTCCAGGAGATCTGGTGAGGGGGGAATACTCTGTCATTTAGCCAGTTCTCATCTTCGGCAGAGCATAGGATGTGTCTGTGGTTGGGAAGTGGGTATGGCAGCTGCTCCACTGTACATGAATCAGCTTGACAAGTGTCCCTTCAACTTATTTCCTTGCAGAATCAGAGGCTTGAGCTGCAGCTGCTGTGGTGGATGGACTGCAAGCAATATGGGAGCACTTCAACACAGGACAGGTGTGAGTTGGCTGGTTCCATCATGCTCCTCGAGGGGGGTTCATGGCAAGCGCCCCACCGCCCTGGCCTGCATTTGAAGATCCTGTTAGGACAAGACATCCATGGCTGATGCTGGCTCATGCCCGGTTGCCATGGCTCTATTTTTCTGTGTTGCAGGTGGAGATTCAAGAGAGATATGCACCCTCAGCCTGAACAACCTCATGGGGTTGTTGTGCTCATGAAATGGAGGGAAATGATGAAAGCCACTGGGGGAGGAAGGGTCATTAAGAAAACGAGCAAATGGATGAGGTCCCTAAATGTGTGTCTGCTCTAGGAGGGGGGTCCTCTGGCACTCATGGGAGGGGGCAGGGGAATCACAGGGGTTCACTGAGCCAATGGTAGGGGGAGAGCCACTGCAGCAGGAGGACTCCAAGTATTCAGGAGGGTAGTGTTTGGGGGTCCTCACCATGGTGGCATGCAGGAAAAACAAATGACAGTGACAGCATGCCTGTCATCAACATGGGTCTCTGTCAGAGAGGCACGGTAGGGGCAGAGAATGGGACTCTTCTGAGCTGCCCTTCCCTGCCCCCTAGCTGTGGCATGCAACGGCATCTGTTCCTGTTGACCCAAAGTGGAACTGGCTGCTCCTGTTGACCCAAAGTGCTCCACCCCTCGTCCTGCCTCCACCTTGACACTACACCACAAAGCCATGCTGTGACAGAATTGCCATGGACATGCCCTCACAAGCAGCCAGCTACACTTCCCCCTCGCTGTGCTGAAGTGTAACCTGCTCCTTATGAATCTGACTAGCGCCGCCACCCCTGTGCCACGGCTGGCTGCTGCAGCATGGGCATGGCTCAGGATTGCTCCATAAAGCACTCCATCTTCTCCAGTAAAGTTCCTAATGTGGAGTGGTCTTATTTCATGGGGAAGACTGCAGCAAAAACTGTAACAGTGGTGGAATTCATGGCATTAATGCTAAGGATCAGTTTGGTTTGGCCCCCTAGAGACAAGAAAGGCACAGAATTTTATTGGGTTGCTGAAGCAGCTAACCAGGAGGAGTGATTTGGCCTCATATATTCTGACCACACCTCCACCACACAGGCTTTTATGCTGGTTGCTCACCCACCCAGCCTCCCTTTAGCATCATGGGTTTAGCCAATTGCCTTTTGGGCCAAGCAGGAATTTTAAGAGGCTCCTCTGTTTGGCTGTTGAGGTGGCCTTTTTTCGACTGCTTCTTGATGCTGGGGTAAAGGGGGTTTAAATAGGCTTGGCCTGTGAACTATTTAGGCCATAATTAATTTGGCAGGGATAGGGTGGGCTGATCACAACAGGTAGGGATGACTGGCACCCTGAGGCATCAGCAGTGATGGAGGGTGGGTTTGAAACAGTGCATCCTGTCCATATGGTGGGGTGTGGCTGGGGAGGAGTGCTTGCAGTGCTGAGCAACATCTTTCTGAACCTGGTAATGGTCGCACAACACATCAAGGGAAAGGGATGGTGTTGAGCACCTCTTGGCACATTGTCCGCAGGCGATAATAAGTGAAACCAGTGCAAGATGCAGCACAAGTCTGAAGTCAGGGCGGGTCTACCCATCAAAGGCTGCCATTGTCAGGCTGCCTAGCACAGCCTGTCCATTTAAATATGTTAGCATATTTAATGCCACGGTCTAGATTTGCATAATTAATTCATTAACTGAATAAATGAGTTAAACCCAATATTATTGTCTTGTGTTTTCAGTGGGAGATGCTGAGGAAAACCACAGTTACCATCTTATTGCTAAAAATAAAATACCAAAGAACTGAAAATGTCCCAGTATTTTACCTGGCTTTGATCCTTCAGGGACTGTCCCATTCCAAACCTGGTGTAAGAACTCTGGTCTATTGTCATTCATATCAATGACATTAATAACAATGTCAATGGGATTTTCCACCTGGTTTCCATTTACATCCACGGCGTGTGCCCTCAGCTGCAAAAGTCATTAGGAATTGAGAAAACTTGCAAAACATGTCATCAGCACGGTAATTAGTGTTGCTGACAGGACATTTTAAATGGAACTCCATTAACTTGATTTATTTCAGCGTTTGCTTTTTTACTCTATCTTGGGTCACTTCAGCACACTTGAAGCTTTAAAAAAATAAGCAAACTGAATGAATAAACCACACAGCCCTCTAAGAACTAAACCCCCACAATGCCCAAAGGTAGTAAAACAAGGTTTTGCTTTAGAACAAACTTTCTCAACATCAGTAAAAAAATAAATTTTGCATTCACTTAATATTAACCATGTGCACATTCATACATGCAAGCTTTTTGCTTTCGTCCCCTACCCTATATATCTCATTCTCATGTATCATTCTCCTGTATGGCTGTATTTTATAGCTGTAATGCCCTCAAAAGATTTCAGAACTGCTCCAACTGAATGTCAATTAAAATAATTCCAATTTTCTCTATTTTAAATAATAACTGTCACCAATGTTCCCTCTAAGCTGTGGAGTCTTGTGAGCAAGAATTCTACTTTGTGAGCTGCTGGCATTAAAGTTGTGAGCGAGCGATTGGGCTCCTGCATAAAATTAGTTTGCTCTGGAGCCCTCCTTCCTGAGCTGAGACAAAAATGTGCAAGCTGAAGGCTAAAAAACTGTGAGCTAGCTCACACTAACTCAGTTTAGAGGGAACACTGACTGTCACCATTTTAAATTTAGATAAGGCTATTATGTTAAAAAAGTAGTAACCCGTATAGCCCAACTTTGCCCAGGATTGTCAGAGCTTGGGAGCTCAGTAAGGTTGGCCACAGTCAGTATTTGGATGGGAGACCACCAAGGAAGACTGAGCTTGCTATGCAGAGGAAGGCAATGGCGAAATACCTCCACTCTTCTCATGCCTGGAATTTTCATGGAAGGGGTCGCCATGAGGTGGTTGCAACTCGACTGCATGTTATATATTTTATTAAACATGTATTCTTACTATCTTTTGCCAACTTTTAAAATTTGTAACAGTGAAAAACAGAAAATACAAAATAGGCATCAGTGTTTCTTCTATTTCATTTGATTCTTCCAGTAAAATTCAAGTTAGCAGGAACTCCTGTTATTTTATATGAAAAGGAACAACGTCTAGAAATAAAGATCCTGTACAAACACTTTACATCTAAAACTGAGAAAACTGTGCCAGATGTGCCATCCAAATTCAAAGCAGATGTTAAGAACTTTGATTTAAAAATCTAGTTCAGAGTTAATCAACGACTTACGTGGAAAGAAGCTATTTGTTCCCGATCTAATGGTTTTGTCACCGACAGTTGACCTGTGATGGGGTTGATGATGAAGATGCCCGTTGGGGGCTGATCAGCTCCTGGCCCAGTAACACTATAGCGCAGGGAAAGGCTTTTATCACGATCAGATCTGATCTATGTGCCAAGAAGATGAGGGTTTTGTTAAACACATGAGTAATCACAAGTACTAGCTTCTAAAAAATGCAACTTTGCTGCTTTTTACACAACAAAAAATCTAGTAAAAATCTAGTCTAATTACTATTGCAAAAGTCAGTACAAGTCACTAACTCCTTGTTAAAAAAAGAACTGAACTTGAGCCTGTTCTATAATGTAAAGGTGGAGCTGTCATTTAAAATCAGTCAAATGACTAATGCGGATTGATCAAATAACACCATACAAGTCCACAGCTTTTTTTGACTTTAACTAGGGAGGCAGCTCCTTTGCTTTCAGATATAACATTTTACGACCCAAGAATTCTCTATCAAAAACTTTTTTGGGTTATTTGTAATCACCTGATCTCTGAGAAACAGTGCAGCTGCACTGGTGGCTGAATTCTACCTCATGCAATCATCCTGAAACAAAGTAACGTTTAGCATGTTGTTGGTAACATGGCATCTCATAGTGGTATGACTGGATGAAAATGGGTGTTTTCTGCTATGGCTTGTGGAGTTGTTGCTGAACTCCTGAAATGTTTCCTTTGCATGTGTCTTAGAATACTGGTGTGAATATCCAAGGCCAAAAAAAATCCTTCAGAAACGGGCTAGATCGAAGGCATTTTGAAGTATGTTGAGGAAGGTAAAGCCTGGACTTCCAGTGTTTCAAGTCAGCATGACTAATCTCCAGATGCATGATGAGCAGAGGGAAGACGTTCGTTTCACCATGACATCTTGTTATTGAAACTGTCAGATGGAGAGCCAGATCCCACCCCTTCTCCCTAGGTACTTATTACATTCACCTAACTGCCAAGCTTGATCCTTGCCCTAGCTCCTTCCCATAATTTTCTAGGGGAAGTGAGCCCTTACAATGTACATATTAGAACACCTCTAGGCACATAAATACTATCCTATGAACCACAGCTCTTATTACTGGTCCTAATAACTACTATAGTGCTCGAAGTACTGCATACCAGACAGGCGATTTACCACCTGCGTTACAATTTTTTTTCCCTTAAAAAAAAGCTGAGCATATGAATGAGACCTCTGATACGAAGAGAATGGTTATATGCAGCTAGTTAGTCTGCAGATATTCTGAATTCAAGAAACAAACCATTTCAATGCACGGCGACAAAAATCCCAAATTTCTCCCTAGGATTAAAATAAGTTTTAAAGGTGCTTTATTTTCTTAGTTTATCTCACAAAAGATGACTCCAACCATATCTGCTATCTTCTTATGACAAGTGATTATATTTTCATCAAATCCAAAGCACATGAAAGGTATATGTTAGAAAAAAGTTAAAAAATAATGCTTTCCCCCTTCTATTATGTTTTTACAAGAAGGGAGCTAATTTGGCCTTGGAAACTGAAAAACAGGCCTTTTCTTAGAATATTTCTGGAGTTCCAGAACAGGATGTTCTGTGTTGTTATTAAAAACAGTATCTTCATCCTTAACAGCTTTATATGCATGCTGAGGTAATAAACGGAACATGTGTAGAGAAAACGTATTTTAAAATCACATGAGAAAATCACTCTCTCCCTTACTTTTCTTTCAGAACCAGGTAAATGATTCTGCATTTCTCTGAAAATACTTGATGATACTGCAACCGTGTAGGTGCTCACAATCTTATCAAGTGCTGCAGAGAAAACAGAATTCTCAAATTAGGCCTTGGCTGACAAGTAAAGAAGAAAGTGATTTTGAAACACTTACCGGCCAACAGTGTAAAATGTATTCTAAAATGGATAGTAAGAAAAAAGATGCTGCATGATAAAGTTTCATGAGGTGGTATCTGAAACACATGTTCATTTCAAAACAACATAATCTCTAGTTGGTGCATGAGGTCTATAAGCAATACAATGAAAGCACATGTCTCAGGTCTTTGGGATTCTGAAAGCCAATTCAAAGAACTGGTTTAAGCAACATCCCATGTGTACTGACTTGTGGATTGTGGCTGCAGTTCACTCCTATTCTGCAAATAGGACAGAGTTGGTTCTAATAATTAAAATATATTTTAAAGGTCCATGCAAGAGGCGGCAGGGGGGAGCTATCCATTCCGTGCTACAGCTGTAGATGCACAGATGCTCTAGTATGTTTGACTTTCGGTAAACGGAAAATTAGCTTCTGTTTTTCAAGCTTTAATCTGAAATCATGAAGATTTAAAAAGTAATTAACTAAGTATCCACCAATTTGGCTGTGACTTTCATAGGTTTTAGACTTCGACATTATTTGATTCTGTAAGCAAATTAAAATTAAGACTTTTGTCAACAGGCTTAGTGATCAATGACAATGATCCAACTTAAATAATGCATTCTGCTGCCATCTCACACTAAAAGCAATTCAGATTACTTAAATATGGAAGCTGGTCCGTTTGGGAAATCAAGTGTTAGAGCTGGACAAATGAAAACATGCCTTTTCATTACGTTTACTTGGGGTGACTTGCACGGCACTTTGCAGGAGAACTACCAGCTATCAGAGCCCTGTGTAGAGCGAGGCTGCTGAGTAGCTAATGGAGCCCAGTACAGAGCATGGTCACCTATGCAGGACACTCCTAGCCACCGTCTGTACAATGCTGTAATAGTAGCTCCAGTGCCTCCCCTGCCCCCTTCAGTGGTATTAAGCAGTGGTAGCTGATATTTTTCCAGAGGACTGAGAGCTTCTCCCATCTCTTTGCTCTTCTACTATCTCTTGCTATTCACATACTTATCTCTCCTCCCATGCAGAACTATCAGTAATTGTAGCATTTAGATGTTTTAGGCATGTTTTCCCACTATCATTTCAAAGGAAAGCATTATTATTGTTTTTTTTTGGGGGGGGGGGAGCTTCTAAAATAACTTCTTGATGTTTTATTTCCACTTGCTGCTGCAGCATCTTTTTTGGTAGTTATTCAAACAAAATGTTGATTTTGAGTTCTTGGAGAACAGAACCATTCCTGAATTTATCCAAAATACATTTTCAAACTGCATGCCTCTTTTCTCTACCTTACCCTAACTAATTCCTGAGGAAAGGGCCCTCTGGAGTTTTCTGGCAAGTTGATTGGAGGGATAACCCAGTCTCTCTTCTGTCTTTGCAGATGACCACTGTGCTTATTTTGCTGCCTTGGAAATACAATATCATCCATTTTCTTTTGCTCCTTTTGTAAATATTAAAATTAAGCAGAAATTAGAACCAGACCTGATAAAAACTGACATAATGAACAGTTCACATAATGAAAAATTATTTAAGGTGCTGTAACATGTGCTCAAAAGACACACTTCAGACCCTGAAAGCTGTTTACCAGATATACAGCATGGCACGAAATAAATTTTTTTATGCACAAGTTTTCCCAGTAAAATATTATCAACCTCTTTGTTTTCTAGCAAGCCTTTAACAGGAAGAAGATGGTACTATAAGCAATTTATTGTACCTCTGTGCAGTGTAAACTACCTTCAACTCTTCATATTCCAGCTGGAGAGTAGTTAATACCTTGCAGAATTTAATAGCACACCTTTAGATATTTCTCATTAGTTGGAACTACAGTTCAGGTAATGTGCTACTGTACATTAAATTTGGATCTGGGTGTGCTAAAATATAATTTGAGTTCCAGGGGAAGTTTAATACATAGTAGTAAGGAATGTCTCAAATATTTATGACCCTATTAAATCCCACAGAATTAATGTTGTAATTATTTTAAACCTATGTCAGCCATGATGTATGCTGTGGATGACCCACTTTGCACAGTGGGCATTAATCTCTATAGGGTGTCAACAATACTCCTCTGCGTCTGCAGGCATCCTGGCTTTTAGCTTCAGATGCTTGTATGCAAGCAAACATGCTAGGTTGTTTCTGAATGTAGAGAAAACAAAGCTAAACCATCTTTCTTTGAACCTTTAGAAACAACAGAGCACAGTTAAATGTGCTGCAGGAAGAAATAAGGCATTTTCAACATCATGGCAGCCAGATGTTTGGACCATTATGCATAAGTAATCCTGACTACTCCACAAAAAGCACCTTAATTAGAATAGCTAGGAATACTTAAATTCCAACTACTAAGCTCATTTATTGGCATTTACTGGGAAACAAGTCCCACTGAATATACAGGATCTGAATATAAATTAGTGCTTTAAAAAGAGTCACAGCATACATGGTTTTCTTAAGCACTGTCTCTTTAGTAATCCAGCCCCTCTACTATTTCTGGTGCAGAAGCTCCTTTTGCTAGGATACTTTTGGTAAAATGAGACTACAGAACAAAGAACTGGACTGAGATAATTTTGTGCCCCACAAAGCCAAACAGCCCACCAGTTATATACTACAGCTTGCCAGGTCCTTGAAAAATACTCCTGTGTTTTGATGTTTATCGTCCCAGATGGGAACAAAAACAAAAGCTTTATTAGACTCTTGGTGGGGGCCACTATCCATGGCTGCGTGTGTTTGGCTTGGGTGTAAAAACTGGGAAGACACGTCTGATAACAAGTGATGTCCTGACCTAACAGACAGACAGCTGTGTGCATGCAAATGACTAAAGGTCTCAGAGAGTGATCATCAACCACGTAAAACATTTAGATTCAGGTGAGTAGCTGTGTTGGTCTGAAGCAGCAGAACAATGCTCAAGTTCAGTGACATCTTTAAGACCAGGCTTGGTTGTTACCTTATTTAAAAGAGAAATATAGAACAAAGTTTGCGTCCAGTGACAGCTTTAAGAGAAACAAAGTTTAATTCTAGGTATAAGCTTTTGTGTGCATCTGATGAAGTGTGCATGCACATGAAAGCTTATACCCATAATTAAACTTTGATGGTCTTAAAGGTGCCATTGGACTTAAACTTTCTTCTCTTGCTTCAGACCAACACTGCCATCCACCTGAATCTAAGTTCATTATATGTTTTTCTCATCTAATGGCATGGGAGGATTACAGGCTTTGTTGAATAAGTCAGATCTGTTCTTAAGACTTATACCTGTAACTGTTAATTTTATTGAGGTTACATCTACCAATCTTAAAAAAGGGTTTAAAGGTGAGCAAATAACTAATAGGAATACAATAGGCAACATAAGATATGCATGTTAATTTCATACTGAAAACAAGGCTAACTGATCTCTCTGTACAGCTTGACTTATAGCAGTTCCCACAAGAGGGAGACCCTCCTTCGTGAAAGCAGCACTGGTGTCATGAATAATTTACACACATGCACACACACACCACTTGATTATGGGAGGCCAAAGCACAGCCAATATTCCCTGCCAGAAATGCTTTCCTGCTTCTGCTGTAAATCTGCAGTTCCAATATAATAAACTTGATTGATGGGTCCAAGCAAAGAATTGTTTATTTGGTAGTTATATTTAACTGCTTGAATAAATACTGCAATGCTTTCAAAGAGTTTAAAATAAAAGAATGACCACTTCCAATTTCAATTTGGGTATAAATATATTTTAAAAATGCACAAACACAAAGCTCCAGTGCTTGGGAATGCTTGAACAGACCCTGATTTCGAAGGTAATATAATGGATTAAGAAAAGTTATTTCCCAAGTATGTGTTACAATTATTTATCTGTTTAGTTACCCATGAACACAAAATGTATTTGCATGAAACCTATCTGTCAACATAACTCCAAAGGCAGCTTCTGATGTTTTACCTTTTCTGTATTTTCTGGCTCAGGAACTAGTTTCACTGCTACTTCCCACTGTTCCTGGGTTTCTTTGTCTTTAGCATATAGTAGGAATCTAGTAGTTTCTGGAGAAAGTTGAAAGCTTCTAGCTGCATATACTACACCATCTTTACCCACTCTAAAATCTGCTGGTGCACTGCTTTCAAAATGGACTTTTCTGCTTCCTTCACAGCTTCGAAACTGCACTGCAAATACACAAAACACAAAATTAAGGATCAAAAGGGGAGTTTTAAAAAAGATGCTCCCATTCAAACTAATTTTCTGTTGCAATTAGGTCAAGACCAGAATTCTACTATATTAAGAGACTATTTCCAAGGATAAAATAAAACTTGCAGCCTTTTACCATTATAAAAGGGTTTAAAAATAAATCTATTACTTTAACTCACATGTTAAAAATGAGCATAAAACCTCCTCATTAAGAAAAAAAGCAATTGCTTTTTAGTCATTATCTACGAGTATCACCTACAAAAGTGTTTCCTATGCAAATCGTATTGACTTAATGGGAGTTGAATAAAATGCTCTTCTGGATTTCTCATTCTTTTCAACAGCATATTTTAAAGACCTAATTCTCCATATCTGAATCAAGAAAACACACACATACCAGTTTCTCCCCAATTAAAGAAAAGCAAACAAAAACTGAGATAATATCTCGAGAGGGTATTTACTCCAATACAATTTTAAGACTGACAGTCCAGAACTTTGCATATCTCTGCAAAAACTCTTCACATTGCACAGCAATGGCTCTATGAATAAACATTGAATAATTCATAACACAAATATAAGCAAATGATAAAAAAGCAGTGGTGACCACAAAGCTCATGGCCTTAAAATTACAGTTCTAAACAGTGATCCATAATTCTAGCAAAAAGCCCATCAATTTTAATGTGTATGGGTAAATCACAGAAAATGCCCTCTTCCAACTGTCCTGGGCCAGGACCTAAAGCATCTGTATAACTTCAGTTGAATTTCTCACTTTTTCTTCTTTTGAACTACTCAGTAGCCAAAGCAGGCTGCCATAAGGCTTAGGAAAAAGGCTGTTGTTAGAGGAACAACAAGCTTAAAGAAGTTCAACAGATCCAGGCCCTTGACAGCTCAGCATTTGGTATTGACAAAGCAGCACTTTGTGGCATAATTCTGGAATGAATCAAGACACAACAGAACCCGAAGGCTAGACTATTAGTTACTGATAAAACCTTGTGAGATGGATCACAGAAGTAATCACAAAGAACACTGTGATTACTGTCTCATTCACTGTTTTTTTGTTTTAAAGAGAATCACTGATGTCTGGTGGCATATCTAACTTAACAGAGAAAACTGTAAAGTCAGTTCACCAGTGAAATAGGCTACCTAATGAGGTTAACTTACAAATGCTTCTTCCTTGTCAAGAAAAGGTTGGGAAACAACTAGTAGATCGTTAACATAAAATATATGCCACCTTAGGGTAGCTGCTCCGATTTATGAGCCATGATTTCCCATCTCCCACAATGGACAAGTGCTCTCATGAATCTGGACGAATATTTCTTGGATCAATAAACCATAGCTCTATATTAAGCTGAGCCTTTAAATTTTCATTTTCACTTTTGTCTCACTGAAATGCACTGAAATGCACTTCTATTTCCCAGTTTGCTTTTACCCACCCCCAGAAAAGTTTGACGTTCCATACACCACCACAAAGGATATTTTTAAAAAAAGGATTCAGGGAACTAACACAGTCCCTGAGCTTACTGATCTAGCTTGGTAAATTCTATGGGTGGGCTAATGCTTAGGTAGAGTCCCATAAGGTTTTCTTAAGCTTTCATTTGCCCCTAACCCATGAAAATGATAATAGCCCTCTCCAGCCCTGCCTGTAGTTATTGGTAGTGTCCACTAATAAATCTCTAGCTCCTTCCATTGCAGAAATACCCCTTTTCCTTTATATCTCAGCAATGGAAGCGGATGGAGACTCACTTAAAAAAGAAATCTGGGAATTCTGAAAACGTATTACTGTAATATTATATTGATATAACACAATTTTTATTGCCAATTAAAAATATAAAAATTCCTCTGTTGGTAGAGGGAAGGAATCACCACCATGACAGCTAAGCCTTGTGCCAGCCATCTTTCAGCTGTGGGGTTGGGTTCTTCAACCACTGAAGTTGGCAGCAGGAAAAAATCTTCAGTAGGGTCAATGCCCAGCCTTGTTCATTCCTTTCCCTTTTTAAATTTGAAGGGCTGTGTATGGAGATCAGGTCTACTGTTAGTGATAAACTCTTTCCCTTTAAATTAGGAGACAGACCTAACAGCTGCTTCCTGGGTCAGCTTTCTCTCTTTCCATACCCACTGCTGTGCAGGGCTGTAGCCAGTGGTGGGGGGCACAGAGTGGTGCACCCTAGTGTATCTGCAGTGCCCCCACCCCTACCCCTCATGGGGAGGATGGGAGGAAGTGTTTCTCTTTCATTTGCAGCACTGATTGGGGAGAGGATGCTTTTCTATTTAAAATGCCAAAGAGAAAAGGGTGAAAGCCTTGCAGCTGGATCTGGGGAAGGTTTAGTCACAAGTAAGTCATGGGGGGATCAATTTTTCAGGCCTGGAAGACAGAAATGCGACCATTGGGTATTTTTGATGGGGAGCTTGTATTACGAGGTTTTAAAATGTAATAGCTTGAACTTCTTGTGGCGAAACTGGGAAGCACAGAACTAGAGTTCCAAGTCACAGGAACTGCACAGGAGAGGGTAATGGGAGGGGGAGGGGAGGGCCTTTCCATTTCTGAAGGCTCAGACTGCTTCCTATCAGATGGTTCAGCTCATCCTTTTATCAGTGGGGTAAAGCTTCCAGGGTTCAGCATCCCCCCACAATTTGTTAATTTTACTTTAATCTAATTGGCTCCCCCTGGTGCCCCCCCCAACAAATTCCTGGCTATGGGGCTGCTGCTGTGACTCCTAAAAAACCCCAAACACTCCCCAAACACTGGGAGATAAATTTTCATTACTCCTGGAACTTCAAGGAGTGTTTTGGGTCATTTGGGGTACCTCTGAGCTGATTCAAAACAACTAATCTTGTGTATAATTTAGGCTCAGACACACTCAATGCACACCTCCACCAGATATATCTTAGGGAAAGGCATAAAATGAATGAAGAAAGGAACACAGACTGTTAACTCAGTCTAGAGGATGATTTGCCTCAGACAAACCCTGAGACTGCACAGCCTCTTTGTTTCAAAGGCTTTGGAACTTCCCTGACAGGTGCTTGTGCACTAGCTGAAGGACAGCACAGTTTTCTGAATAATTAAAACCATTAGTTCTATATAAGTTAGGATTAGTGAAGAGCAGAGAAACACTTTTTTCACAGGGTTTGCTTAGCTGTTTGGCACACTGCAGATTTCAGTACAGAAATTCAAAGTAATGAAAATTCAGCTCTGCTCTACATATATCTCCTTTAGGTTGTGTGCCTACCTGTGGCTTTTCCTATGATCTCTTGTGAACTATGTGCAAAACAGAAGAATCTTAACAATAAATTTTACAAATGACAGGTTACAAGGACCATCAAAATACATGATTTAATCAAAAAGCAAATATAAATACACAAATCAGTTCTAGTTACACAGCATTAGATAGGTTCCCCTTCTCCTCCATCTTCTAAAATATATGAAATAACCACCTACATACAAGTCAAGAGTTTCATAATATAAGGTCCCATTTAAACAACATATAATTGGATACTTCCAATTTTATATATTGGCCCTCATAAGAAAGGTGTTAAAAAACAACAACAAAAAAACCTCTCTCCATATAGCAGAATAACTAAAAATGAAAGCTGGTATCTTCCTCATTGATATTCTTCCTTCAGGCAAGTGAATACTATGAAATTCAATGAAAATGGCTCTCTTTTGACAGCCCCTTGCTGAGACTGTATAAAATTGTCAGTACTCTGGCAGAATTATTCTACTGTGCAAAGACTACATATTAAGAAATTATAGTGATATGTATAACTAGCCATAATTAAATTACCCAAACAGAGCACATATTGTGCTATAGGTATTTTTTTAATTCTACAACTTGGATATTAGGTTTGCAAACATGATTCTGATCAGTTGGCTTAATTTGTTTCTGCAGTCAGAAGGAGAAATAATAGTCATCAGTTTTCTATTAATATTACTGGTCACATTTTGTAGAAATATTAAAGAGACCTTTTTCTCAATAAAAATGGAATTTCTACTATAAACATTCTATTTATTTAAAACATTTCTATGCTGTCTTTCCACCCAAATTGGTCCACAAGGGAGCAAACATCACAAACATTAAAACACAGTATTTAAAATAACATATAAAATAATTCAATAAACACATATAAACACACAACGTAACACCAAAACCAGGGAGGCGGGCCGGTAATACTTACTGGGCATATAACAAACAAAACAGAAAAATATTCACCTAATGGCAGAAGACAATGATAGAGGGAGACTGACTTATCTCCATGGGGAGGGAGTTCCAAAGTTCGGTGCCACAACCAAAGAAGGACTTTTCTTGGGTTGCCACCTCTCTATAGCCTCAGATGGTAGGGCACCTGAAGCAGAACCTCCAAAGATGACTGGAGTGGCTTTCAAGGTCAATACCTTGATTTGAGACTGGAAGCAAATTGGGATCCAGTGTAGAAGGAATAAGACTGGACTGATACGGTCCCTACAGCCTACTCCAGTTAACATTCTGGTTGCAGCATTCTGTATCAACTGTAGCTTCTGAACCGACTTCAAGGGTAGCCCCACATAGAGCAAACTGCAGTAATCTAAACTAGATGTTACCAGGGCATGCACCATAGTGGCTAGATCTGTCCCAGGAAGGGCTGCAGCTGGGTCACCAAAGCTGGTCACGTCTGTCACCTGTTTATCCAACATGAGGCCTAGGTTCAGCAGAACCTCTAAGCTATAAATCTGCTCTTTTAGGGGAAGATCAACTCAAATCAGAACATGAAATATCTCATTTCATAGGTCAAAACTTTCCCCCAGCAGTAGCAACTCCGTTTTGCTGGGATTATGTTTCAGTTTGTTAGCTGTCATCCATTCCAAAACAGCCTGGAGTTACCTGTTCATGGTTTCCAAAGCATTCCTGGGATCTGTTGGAAGCACAAGACAGAGCTTAGGTGGCAACTCAGCCTGAATCTCTGGATTATCTCTCCCAATGGTTTTATGTAGATACTGAAAAGTATGGGGGATAAAATAGAACCGTGCACAACTCTGTAGGCCAGAGGCCAAGGGGTGGGGCAGCAGTCCTCCCATACCATACTCTGGCTGTGATCACACACACTACATAACCCACTTTCAATCCACTTTCAGTGCACTTTCCAACTGGATTTCGCCATGTGAACTGGAATAATTCAATTTGAAAGTGCATTAAAAGTGCATTACTTTGTGTGTGTGATCACAGCCTCTGAAACCTGCCTTTGCGGCAGGACTGAAAACACTGCAGATCAGTGGTCCAGAATGTGGTCCAGAAGGAGAAGAAGGAGGAGGAGGAGATTGGATTTATACCCCACCCTCCATTTGGAGTTTCAGAGCGGCTTACAAACTCCTTTTCCTTCCCCTCCCCACAACAGATACCCTGTGAGGTAGGCAGGGCTGAGAAGCTCTTTCCAGAACTGTCCTTGAGAGAACAGCTCTGACAGAACTATGGCTTGCCGAAGGTCATTCAGCAGCTGCAAGTGGAAGAGTGGGGAATCAAACCCTGGTCTCCCAGATTAGAGTCCACACTACACCAAACTGATACAACAGTGGTATCAAAAGCCAACAAGAAGTCCTGGAGAATTATCAGGGTTGCTTTCCTCTGCCCATCGCCCAGCACCCACCAGGACAACAAAGGCTGTTTCAGCCTCATAACCAGGCCTAAAACCATATTGGAATAAATCCAAGCAATCATCCTCAAAACCCTCTTAAAGGGTGGCACTGTAATATATCCTAAGATAAGGTAGACATATGAATGTTGTATAGGATGCTGTAAAGAACAGTAGTTCTGAAGCATCAAGCATGCTTTCTTTCTTTTTAGATGAGAAACTTGTTGTGCTGTAGCAGGTGTCAACCTGTAAGAGGCCTTCCCATCCCTGTATGAGATAAAAGGATAATCCTTCTTTCAAGATGCTCCTTGCAGCCTACAGTTTTCCTAACTATTTGTTTCTTTAAAAAAACTTCTCAGTTAACAAGGACACCATGTTTTTAATACATTTATTTAATCTAATAATTGAATAAACACTACAGCACTGAAATGTTCATAACTGCATTTTATGGAACATTTCAAGCATGCAGAATAATCTAAACACATTACCTCAATAATAATGGCAACAGGCAACCATTTAAGACAGTCCACTATTTTTATCCCTATATTGCACATTATGGGGGACAAAGAGCTCAGCCTAACAGAAGAGAGGCCAGAAATTGCGGTTGAAGTGGAATTCAAATCAGAAACTTCTTGACTCATAACTCACACTTTCAGCCACTACCTCAGGTTTCAAAAGGAAGCTATGATTTAATATGCTGACAGGAATACTACCAGGCCATCCTCCCTAATACTGATAATTCTGTTTTAAAATTCATTATTAAAAAATAAATATCCAATGAACAGAACTGACAGTGCCATTATAAGTAGAGTTATACCCTTCTAAGACCACGGTAGTCAATAGGTGCATAGGATGGCACTGTGAAAGACCCAGTTCCTACAACCCTTAACTATGTTGCTGAATGCTTATTTTCTATGTGGTTGTCAGCTTGGATTCATGCTTACACAAACAGCACTGCATGATTCAGCACACCAGTGCTGGCCCCCCAAGCAGCTTATAATAAAACACACAGAATAAAATACAATAGATAATACTGAAAAACACAGTGGAATGAAACAACCACATTAAAGTGTAAAGCCTCTCAATAAATCTGACTGTCACTTTCACAATGAATTGGACTGTCTGAACCAAACATTTTCCAGGTTCAATTTTTGCCCAGAAAGCAGTGATTTTGGAGTGGCCAGCCTCCCTCCATACAAACAATCCTTAATTGTAATTTTTCTCATGGCATTTCAAAACTATTAGCAGTCACTGTTTTCCATTTCTGCAGTTGCCATTTTGTTTTCTGCTTCTTTCCTCCTCTATAAATAGGAATCTTGTGGCACTTTAGATTAACAACATTCCATTTCAGCATAAGCTCTTGCAGACTAAAGCTCATTTCTTCAGATATACAAAGTTGGCTGTAGCCTGCAAAAAACTGTTAGTCTTTAATGTGCCACAACACTGCTGTTTATTTTTAACACAACAGGCTAACAAAGTTGGAATTCCTCCTCTAGTGGTTTCAACCACTTAGGGATAAGCCCTGGATATACTGATATCATACTGTAATCTATCTAATCAGATTTAGTGATGTGATGACATCACTAAAAGTCAAACCTATTAGAATTAGAGCAATGCTTCCTGTACTGACAATGGTGACCTAGGTTTTCACGGAACTTATCCTTCCCAGTACTTTGGCTCAACACTAGTGAGTGGCACTGATTATCAATTAAATAATAAATACTTTTTTAAGGGCAAGTTTCAATCATCCCTAAATGGAAAGAGAGGGGTGGCCAGCTGGGCCTCTTTAGGCGAGGTGTTGCATAGTCTGAGCTTCTTGGAGAAAGGGCTTAGTATGAACACGAATGAACAATTTACTCCAGTTCAGCTAAATAAGGCCAAGCTGAATAATTATTTGTACTGGTGAGAAAAATACATGGAGTCAAATAGCTGATTTACCAGGGCATATCTGCAGATATGCAGATAATGTCTATATGAACTTCTTTTCAGAAGAAAAGCAATATGTATCTACCCAAGTGAATGTGTTCTTTTTATGACCAAAAATCCATGGGTCAGATCTGTTCCTTAGTAGCCACTACACCTGGATCCAAAGGGGACAGTAAGCCTGTCATTTTTAAAACCAAAATAAAATATTAATAATGAGAAGGGGGAAAAACAGACATAGTGTATTAATGTACAAAATATACCACTGTCTGCCTTTATACAAAATTCTCCTACTCATTCCTATATACAGCTAATACACACGTACTGAGGTATAAAGTACAAAAACCAACGTACGAAGCATGCAATATCATTTAGAGTACACTAGAGAACTAAACTATTTACACTCATATCTTATGATATGAATAATTCATAATAGTTACAAAATTTCTCTCTAATCTCACGTACTTTACCAGTAATTTTCAATTAACCAGCTTAATTTATCAGGCAATTAACGTATATGTTCAGCAACTCTATTATCATGTCATATCTCAAGCTCATATTTTACTCTTTTTGTCTGTTCAAAGGCATTTCCCCCTCTTTTCCTAGCAGCCCCCAATGACTCATGCAAAATGCTCAGAGGGGTAGAAGGAGAATGTGCTTTTTAAAAAGCTCCATGTACATTCCACTATATGGTAGTCAATGACTACTGAATTAGGACAATACGAATTCTGATGTTCTCTTGGAAACTCATGTATATATGTGGGTTTGTGTCACTGCAATGAAAAAAGCCACCTAGCTAGATACCAAACAATTAGATAGAAAATGTCCTGGAAATCTATTATCTAGCACACAATTAGGTACTGAAGGGGTAGAAACATGGTGGGCACAATGCTCAGGATAATTCATTCATGGGCTTTCCTAAAACATCTCTTTCCATGGAAACAGCAGTCCTAAATGCCAAACATGTGGTAGTCATCTTTCATAATAAGAATTACACTGCAGATAAGAATAATAAGAATTACACCCAGCTGTCAAGTATAGGATGCGCTGTAAGTTGGGCATGCACCTTCGTAGCTACATATATGGATACTGTGATGCCAGATAAAGTGGAGACATAAACAAATCAAAGGGAAAAGAAACACCACAAGTGTAATAATACAATGGGAAGGACAATGAACACAATGTCGTATTCATGGATTTCCTGGTGATGATCAGGGAATAGAGGAGAAAGTAGCAGTTGATACAAGAAAGAAAAGGTGAATACTGAAGAGATGGTGGCACGTGATAATGAACTGAATGTGAAAGAAATAGGAACAGGAAGTGCATAGGGTTATTCCATCTGTCCAGATCTAGGAAAGGGAAGATAACATCTTCAGCAGTGAAAGAGAAGCGAAAAGTTTGAATGATGGAATGAGGAATTCAGTTTTCACCATGAACATTTTGAATCAACAATGGAAGACTCAGACAGAAATACATATAGCCAAAAAACAGGATTTGACAGAACATGAAGTCTCAAGGGGTTTTTTTGGAAAATAATTTACCAGTTTTCATCATAAAATTAGTAGTTGAAATCCTAATGGTGAATACACACTCCAAGGAGTTAGGGTACAGAAAAGAGCTCCAAACTTTACACTATCTAAAGTGTCAGAGGAACAAGAAATCCAAAACAGACAAGAAATCAATATAACAGAAATCAAAAGGTAATTTTTTGAAAACTATGTTGAACAACAGGAAACTTAAAACATATGACAGAGAAAATTCTGATGGAAACTTCATACAAAATGTGAAGGGAATTCTCTGCTTTTTAACATGTGCTATGTTTGTGTTTTCCACAATACTTATTACAGATAATAGCAATCAATTCTATTCATAAGCTATATAAAGTGCTCTTGCACTTTTTTGTAACCATTTAATATACTGAATCATATTTAATTGTAGAAGTCTGAGGCTGTGAACAGGGGCAGTTTGAAGACTCATTGTCATTCTACTTCTAATAATTCCCTTTACAGAAACCATAAAAAAGAATGTGTAGTTTCACCCCTTTCTTTCACAATTTAAAAGCAATCCCCCCCCACAATAATACAAAATCTAATTTAAACATGGACACTAGTACCAGAGCTTGCGACAAACCCAGATGTCAATTTTGCTGCTACATATACACAGACAACACAATCACTGCATCGAACAACATCAACTACACCATCTCAGGCTTATTCACCCACTAATCTTCTAACATTATATATGCCATTAAATGCCAACAATGCCCTTCAGTTCTCTACATAGGACAAACAGGTCAAACCGTACACCAAAAGATAAATGAACAGAAATCTGACATCAAGAATCACAAAACTGAGAAACCCATAGGAGAACATTTCAGCCTCCCAGGACACTCAACGGGGGACCTCAAAGAAGCTGTTTTACTACAAAGGAATTTCAGAAACAGACTGGAATGGAAAACTGCTGAATTACAGGTTATTACAACACTCAGGACAATGAAGCCCCAAGGGCTCAACAGAGATATCGGCTTCTTATCTCACTATACATGCTAAGTCATTCTGTTTTTACTTATATCCAGAAATTAAACTTTGTTGGTCTTATAGAGGCTACTGGACACAGACCTGGTTTTCAGATCTGTTGTTAACTCCTTTATTACCTGTATGCCAACTTGCTGCTAATTACAGGTCCCACTATATGTGCGATTCCAATCTTAGCTATATTTATTGCTCAGTTACTTATGCATCTT
The DNA here is from genome assembly GCA_029375565.1 of Gekko gecko. NCBI lineage: Eukaryota > Metazoa > Chordata > Lepidosauria > Squamata > Gekkonidae > Gekko > Gekko gecko. Next base: position 65,930,033 of record JAPDNY010000009.1, read on the forward strand.
GACTCTAATTAGCTCTTCGAGGCAACTAACCATCCCCCATCTGCATGTAATATTTAAGGAAATCTGTTTCAATGTATGTGAAGAACAGTGCACATGCTGAGTCTCTGTTCTCACATGTACACAGGGTTGAGCTTGGTTTTTCTTGGGGGTGCTGCTGGACTCCAATTTCATTCTCATATTTAATTGTTAACTCTTGCATTTATGTCCTAATTTGCTGCCATCCATTGATCCTACCAGTCACCCATTCCAATTTCAGCCCTGCATATGCATCTGGGCCCTGAGTGGCCTCTCCTAATGGCTTACCCCCCCATCCTCTTTTTTCAAGTAACTGGCTTTTGAGATTTTATTGCCGTTTTGTGTGGAGAAGTGTGTTTTGCACACAAAAGCTTACACTTTGAATAAAATTTTGTTGATTTCAAAGGTGCCACTTGATTTAAACTTTGCTCTGCTGCTTCTGACCAACACGGCTGAATTCAAAATCCCTTTGGCATTCTTGCATTAAAGAACTACTTAATGAAATAGTGTCAAACTGCACTTGATTACTTAGGGAACAAGCATTTGTTTATCAAACAACATAGACTGTTTAGACAGATCAAATTTTAATACAAAATATTATTTAGCTTAAAACTCCTGGGGAGCATTGTATCTCATACTCTGCATAAATGGAAATGCACTCACACAACGTATATGTGCAACCCCTGAAATGCCCCTATCTTGCTGCAGCCAAATTCCTCAAGCCTCAGAAGTAGCTTTGGGGGGGGGGGCACAGAGGGATGACAAGAAAACAATATATATCAACAATGATCCAGTCTATGACTGGAACTCTGTTTTAGGTTTCCTAGAACCAAGCCATCATATACTCTCACAGGCTTCTGAAACTGTTTTTGTCATAGTTTCTGACATTTGGATTCATTTATTAAAGCAAGATTCTCCACAATCTTGTGATTGTTGTGATACTTTGACACATAAACAAGTAAAATAAATGCACAGAAAATACTTTATATAAAATAGAGAACTTGCTGACAGATATTTGCATAAAGTGAAGAAAAGGAAAAGTTGAAGTGCATAGTTTTATTTTCAGCTATTCATACTCTTTTTTGTTACAAGAAGAAACTGTGAAATCTTGATGTTAAAACATACCTCACAGCCAACATTTAATAAAGTATACCACATTCCATACTACTTTTTATCCTCCCAGAACTAATTAAAATAACATAAATGGTCTATTTTTAAATATACCTGCAAAGGAAAATACTATCACAAGAATGTTCAGTCCTCATGTTCACAGTGCAAGTCATTTACACATCTTTACTAAAACATGCCACCTAGTTTCAATTCCCATAATCCTCTTTGCTTATTGAACTAAGTCATCACAGGCATACCGGAAAGGGGGGGGAGAACGGGATAAAGTTCTATTTAATAGAAATGCCTATGCAGCTTTTCAAAACAGGAATAGTGGCTGTCAGCAAAACACAGATTTGGAATCTCAAACACAACCCAAATTACATCTGATTCACTGATCCTTTTCAATTCTGCCCCTACCACTCACTGACACAAAATCTCCCTGAGCACTGACATTTCTTTTGTCTTCATTCCAGTGGAAAAATGTAACAGAAAGGAGTACGCATCTAAGGGGAAAAGATAATGGTTGTATTTAGATGAGTGGTTTTGTTTTCTAACATACAATGTAGAGACTGGAGTCTCATTTGTGATATTCAGATTATTTAATAAATAGATAGCAATTATAAATCTGTATACTCTTGTTTAATTCCACCAGAACATTTTTTCTCAACTAGTAGGTACAATTTCAGAAACAACATTAGCAATGAAAACAGAAGTACTTCCCCAACGTACGATTCTAGACAATGATGAAAGCAGGATTAAATGTGAATACTATGTACCAACAGTGTACCAAATCCAGCCTTGTAATTAAAAGAAGCAGTCAGTCCAGTGGTCAGGAGAATTCATGTAGCTTTGCTCACATATGGTTAAAGTAACCTAGATAACAACCAGTGTTTTGAAGCTCCAGATGCATGTTACTATGGAGAAAAACATTTTTTTAAATCAAAGACTATCTATTTTCATCTTTTAGCATGCTACCAATCTATACAGGTCAGAGAATAATTTAATACAATTTCAAATATTTTTTCTATGTGGCTTAATTATTTTCTATATTAAAAGTTCAAACTGTACTTACATGGGAAAAACCTCAGTAAAATGTCATATTTTTCCTCTCTCAAGTCTAAGGATTATTTTTTCAGGACAATATTGGAACTGCTTCATGCCAGGCTCTGTGCTAAAGAATGATATGGATCCTCTTGTGTGTGTTTTCCTGGATTATACTCCTTTCTGGCCAGCAGGAGTCAGTATGCATAGTATAACAAAGAAGTGTGCATGTGCACGAAAGCTTATACCCAAAATAAAACTTGGTTGGTCTTAAAGGTGCTACTGGACTCAAACTTTGTTCTAAGCTTCAGACCAACATGGCTACCAACTTGAATCTATAACAAAAAATTATTGGCTTGGCAGCTGCCTCTTCTGAAATCTTCTCAGATGAAACCTTCAAATGGAACAAGTGTTCTAGTAATTCTTCAATAAATATAATTTGATGGGAAATGGACTTTGTAAAAAGGAAAAAGATTGCAGACATTACACATGAATGGAAGGAGCAAATTTTTACAAGGGCAATCTTTGCACAGGCAAATCCTCAAACAGCACCTTGAGACTAGTATCTATGAGACATGACTGAGAGTAACATTGTGCTCAGAGTAGTTTCCAGTTTTCTAACCTTTTATATCTATCCTAAACTTCACTTATTTCCAGTTTTCTAACCTTTTATATCTATCCTAAACTTCACTTATTTACTCTCTTCTCTCCAACTTGACTCCAGATAAAGCTGCAGCTTACACCTTGGATACAGAGGACAAGGCCTGTTATCCAGTGAGAAGGATCAGAGCTTGGAATTTAGATTATTAAGGTTATGATTGATGGAATTCTGTTTTTCCTGTAGCAGGAATGGTGTGAAGAACGTTAAAATTAAAGAGGTTCTTTCTTTAAGAAGAATGAGTTAATTGTTGCAAAGAAAAAAGTATAAGAGAAATGGGATTTTTTAAATTAACTCTCATAACACACTGAAAGTGAAACTAGGGGAGAAACAGCTGCTTTAACCACATTTGTAACAGCTGACCTCAGGATACTCCATCAGGCCTGATCATCTGTGTACATGACAAATAACTGGAGGTAACAAATCTTCATGGAGATAATCAAACTGAAAATGGAGTAATGCCACAGAAACATGGGTTGTGAGAGTCCTTGAATGAATGGACTCCTACTATATAATGAATGCTCACTGTGCTGTGAATGCATTATGACCTCTCTTTTATTGTTGTCTGTTTTTATTTATTTATTTATTTATTCAATTTATATCCCACCCTCCCTGTGAAGGTGGGCTCAGGGCAGCTTACACAACATTTCGTAGAAATACAATTAAAACCTATATAAGCATATAAATATATAGTATAAATAAAATCAATTAAAACACAGTTAAAATGCTGGAACCTTATCAGATAAAACAAGAGCAAACATTATTTCTAGTATGGCTTAGGTGACCATATGATTACCATAATTTTCACACCAGCTCAGTTCACTCACTTATTATGCAGCGAGTACAGGCTAGAGACAACGATAGTAGGCCGGGGCACAGGCTGGAGGTGAAGGTAACATGGTAAAGCCAGGGCACATGGACACTCCTCAGCATATGATGCGGCTCCTTAGTCAAACACCTGGTGGAAAAGCTCTGATTTGCAGGCCCTGCGGAAATGTAAAAAGTCCTGCAGGGCCCTGATCTCTTCTGGGAACTCAATCCACCAGGATGGAGCTGCCACTGAGAAGGCCCTGGCCCTGGTTGTTGCCAGCCTAGCATCCTTGGGGCCTGGAAGGGCCAACTGATTTTGCATCCCTGAACGCAGTGCTCTCCGGGGAACATGTGGGGAAACGTGGTTCCTCGGGTATGCTGGACCCTGACCATGTAGGGCTTTAGCAGTTAAAACCAGCACCTTGAAACAAATCCAGTATGCTATCAGCAGCCAGTGCAGTGCCTTCAGTATAGGCTGGATGTGCCCCTACCTAGGGATACCCATCAACAGCCTGGCTACCACATTCTGCACTAGCTGCAGCTTCCGGATTTGAGACAAGGGCAGCCCCATGTAGAGAGTGTTACAGTAATCCAATCTTGGGGTGACCATTGCATGGATCATTGTTGCCAAGTTGTTGTGTTCGAGGAAGAGAACCAACTGCCTAATCAGCTGAAGATGATAAAATGCTGACCGGGTGGTGGCTGCTACTTGGGCTTCCATAGTTAAGGAAACATCCAAGAGCACTCCCAAACTCCTAACTTCCGGCACTGGCACCAGCTGTGCCCCATCAAAGGTCGATTGCAACGCCCAGTCCAGATCTTCTGGTGTAGAGTCAGACTGGCCACCCAACAACCAATAGATCTGGGTGTCACCTGTGTACCGGTGACACCCAAGCCCATGCCTTCAGGCAATCTGGGCAAGGGGTCACATGTAACTCATTAATTCATGCTAGCCTTGCCTTGCACTGCTCATGAAGCATAGCACATTTACATTTCTATGTACATGTCCTTTTAGCTATACTTCAAGGTATATCAGACACTGGAATGAAAACAAGGAACTCTTCTCCACATTGATGAAAAAGCCATGATTCCTTAAAAAAGTAGGCTGCAATTAGAATACCCCTTCTGTGGTTGGTGAACAAGTCAAGAGGTAAGTTAAATAATGGTGTGTTTAGATCTCTTGAGTTCTAAAAAACACAACTAAGAACACCACAATCCTGGGTGCAGAGGCAAATTAGCAAGGGGGGAAGCCCCAAACTGATCGTGCCTGTCTGGATATGAAAACTTGAAGTACCTAAATGATACTGATTGATAAGGACATGCATCTACACATCCATGAGGTACAGCAATAAAAAAAATCATCTTTCTGCAATTTGTCCTAAATGGACCTAAGCATCTTGATGAATCATTTCAAAAACTTCTGGTATAGGATGGCCATAGTTCTGCTGAGTATCTGTGACAGACAGTTTCCACCATCCTGCAGTCTGAAGAACATGTTTTCAATTGCCAGAGGAATTCTGAAGCCTGGCATCAGTTTTAGGAATGGTGTCACCTTCCACCTCTGCTTTCCCCATATCAGGAAGTCTGTGTTTGAGGCTGTCTCTGTTCAGTGGTGGTCCTGTTCCATGATGATCGCCTTAAGACACAAAAGCAGGGGAGAAGTCTGTGGGGAACAAAAGGTGTTGTTCTAGGAACTTTCCTTCCTAGAAGATAAAGATCTTGATTTCTTTTGGTCTTTAATTTCTACCAGGACCTTGCCTAGAGTTCTCCAAAGAGCGTAGCTACTAAAAATGTGGAAGTAGCTAGACTGACTTTGGATGATGTGTGTGGTTTCTAACCACAGATTTTACCTTGGTGAGACTGAGGAACCCACTGTCCTAGATCCAAACCTGAAAGAGTCCAGACTTGCATGTGCCACAAAGGTAAATTGTTTGGCTAGCATTTGGAGCCCTTCATTTTTCTTCTTGTCTCCCAGAAGACAAAGTTTTCTGGTTAGGAGTGCAGCCTCTAATCTGGGAGAATCATGTTTGATTCCCCACTCCTCCACATGTAGCTGCTGGTGTGACCTTGGGTCAGTTGCAAGTTCTTTCAGAGCTGTTCTCTCATAAGCAGTTCTCAAAGGAGTTCCCTCACCCCCACCTACCTCACAGGGTGTCTGTTGTGGGGAGGGGAAGGGAAAGGAGATTGTAAACTGCTCTGAGACTCCTTTGGGTAGAGACTCCTTTGGGCGGGGTATAAATTCAGTCTCTTCTTTTTCCTTATATCTGCCACCCTAGCAAACACTGAGGTGGCTGCTGCTTCATGCTTCATGACCAGCTCGTAGTTTATTAGTGATTCACCAAGAGAAAGAAGACTGAGAAATCCCTGGCCGAAGTCGGGTATTTATGCCTGGAAAAAGTTACACCCAAAACACACCCCACTCCCAACTAGAGGCTATTTACACAACATTGTTTCCCAATTGGGTTACTCTAGGATCCCTGCCACCCTACTGGTCCATTCTAGGATCCTAGCAAGCTATTGTTATGCATCCCCAAGCTAAGTCCTTGTGCAAGTACAATTTGGGCTCAATACATAACACCTACAGTCTTGAGCATTAACAATTAAGCATAATTCTTCATGAATGGGAGAGTCACTGCTTTGTGCATTCTCTGCAGATCACTCATTAGATCTCTTGCATTCATTAAGAAAGGTGTCTTTGGCCATAACCGCCCTGGAAACTAAAGATGCAACCAGACCATCTATCAGTGAGGTTTGCATTGTCCAATGTTTCATGTGGTAGGGCATCAAAGGTTTTTGGCATACCTTAGCTCTGATCTGAGCTTCACCCACTATTCTCTCTTAGTAACTTCAAAAAATTGAGAGGAATGGCCTGTTTTCTCCCACAAATTTTCCCTTTGGGAAAACTTTGCTAACATCCCTGGGCTTTATATAGTTTAACATTGTTGGGGGCTCTTCAATGCCTTCATTAGGTTGCAGGACTCTTATGGCATTAGCTACAAGACCCTGAAAGTTCTCCTAAGCAAACGAGTTAGCACTCTGGAGTAAGTCTTAGGCTGTGGTCACACTGACCTCTTACCACGACTTGCTCCCGCTGTCAGTTTATCCGCAACTTTTCTTATTGGATGAAAACTGATTTCATGTCCCTCTTGAATTGCACAATAAGTCTCAGACAGCCGCACCGCCCAAGTGGTGGCACAGGGATTTTTTTTTAAAAAAAATCATTTGCACATGCACAAGGGTTATCATGTGCATAACTGTGCATGCGCGTAATGGCGGTCGCCGGAAGGAAAAAAAAAGATCAAATCACACTCATTGTGAAAGGGGAGTCCAGATAGGGGAAAGTGCGGAATTACAGTGGAAACACCCAGAAAGTACTCATTTTTCCAGGTGTAGGAAAACGTGGGAGAGAACCAGGAGCATTGTGCGAGTGAGCCCGCTTCGGGGCGGGAGGCGAATTGGCCTGTCTGATCAGCGATTTTACATGCAAGAGGGAACAGTGGTGAATCCCGATCACAACAACCGTGTGACCGCAGCCTTAGAGACTATGCCCTCCTCTGAATACCAGAGACCTCCAATTAAGCTGCATTCCCACGATCAGGCTCTAGGTGCAAGAGATGTCCTTATTTTGGCCATCTGCTTTCTGTGACGCTTTAGTGGGACATAATCCCCCATTACTCAACTAGCCATGTTTTTAAGGATAGCTGGGCAGCCAGGGGTCATGACCTTTTGCTTTCCCCTTGGTACTACTGGAAGGTGAAGGTGAGCCAGAGCAGGAAGAGATTCTTTGCTTCATGTGGTCACTGTCCTCTATGGTTCTTGGGGGTCCTGGTTGTTGTGCTACAGCACAATTAACCATCTGCCCGACCCAACTGTAAACCTTTTGGGGCATTGAGTCAGCTGCCAGCTGTAGGGAAGGGACACAATGGAGGGGAATCTCACCTGTATCAGTGGTAACTCCTGCATCTTGAGTTTTCATTTGACTCCCTCCTGCTATTTATTGGTGCAACTGGGGCTTCCCTGCATTCTGCATTCTTTGTACCCAATGGTAGTGTCAATAACAGACATTTCCTCAGTTCTGGAGGAAGATCTGCAAAATGCTTCACCTAGTGAGGAAAGGGCTTCCCTCTTTGCAGAGAGGTATTACTGTCACCTCAGCCAAAATACAGCTCTTACCCCTGACTTGAAAGCAGAACAAGGGATATAAAGTTTTCTTTGTGTGTGTGTGTGTGTGCACGCACGTATATTTGTGTTCCATAAAACAGGTATGTGGGGGGACAAACAGGGAAGATATACAGAGAAACAAATATGAAGGAAGGACTGAAAGATGTGAGAAATTAAAAGAGATAGTAGTTCTTAGTTAGTTTGGGAAATCTAGTCCTGCATGTCCTGCTGTCACTTCTGAGGCAGAAAGCAAAAGAAGAAGAGTTGGTTTTTATACCCCGCTTTTCTCTACCCAAAGAAGTCTCAAAGAGGCTTATAATCGCCTTCCCTTCCTCTCCCCACAACAGAGACCCTGTGACGTAGGTGGGGCTGAGAGAGCTCTGAGAGAACTGCTCTTGAGAGAACACCTCTGAGAGAACTCTGACTGACCCAAGATCACCCAGCTGGCTGCATATGGAGAAGCAGGGAATCAAACCTGGTTCTCCAGATAGAGTCTGCCACTACAACACACTGGCTGTCTCCCATCAATACAGGAAATTGGAAGATTTTATTCACTTACCGTGAAGCTTCCTTCTCGGTGCTCCGGGAGTGGGGCAATCCTTGACTCCTTACTCCAGGGACTTGCTTCCCCTTTCCTATACAGGGCCAGCAGACTTTCGATCCTGGAGGGGAGGGGCTTGTCCTGTGGATCGCCAGTCATAATCCAAGCCAAACTCCTCCCCTAATCGATACCACACCTGTATCATGCATAAAAGAACAAACCCCACTCTCCCCACCAGAAAAGACAGGAACAGCCACAGGTTATGTCAAACCAAGAAGAACTTTATTCAACCAACAAACAGGAACAAGTTCAACAAACCCAGTTTTAGCTCTTGCTCAATGCAGAAAAAGCCAAGCACTCAGTCCAGACACGGGAATCAACAGGCCTTAAGAATCACCGGAACTCGTTCCTCCAAACAGATGGGGATGACTGCCCCACTCCTGGACCACTGAGAAGGAAGCTTCACAGTAAGTGAATAAAATCTTCCATTCTCCGGTGGTCCGTGGAGTGGAGCAGTCCTTGACTCCTTACTCCTGGGGCGTAAAATAGCAGTATTTCCCCAGGGTGGGTCTAATGACTTCTGGTGTTCACAAGGCCTGCTGTAGCACTCTCCTACCAAAGGCCACATCGGCCGATCCCACTTGTTGACCTTATAGTGTCTTGTAAATGAGTGCACCGACCTCCAGGTAGCCGCTTTGCAAATCACGGAAAGGCTCGATATGCTGCTGACGTGGCTGCCCCCCTCAATGAGTGGGCAGTGACCCCCTCGGGTGGCTCTAACCCTTGGGCTTTGTAAGGATCAGTAATACATCCCCTCACCCACCTACTTATGGTGGATACCGAAATGGGAGTGCCCAGACTCGGTTTCCTAAAGGACACAAACACTCCGACTTTCTGTACCCTTTGGACTTAGCACCCTAAGGATATCCAACCAATGCCAACATTTCTGCTTCTCATGTACAGGGTTCTGGCAAAAAGAAGGAAGAATGATCTCCTCAGCTCTATGAAAAACTGAATTTCCTTCGGGATAAAGGCCGGATCTGGTCTGAGGACCACCTTATCCACATGGAAAACACACAACTCTTTATCCACAGACAACGCCTGCAATTCAGATACCCTGTGTGCCAAGGCAACTCCCACCAGAAAAACTGTCTTGAATGTTAGCTCCTTTAATGGGCAGGTTGCCACAGGCTCAAACAGAGCTTTACAGAGTGCATTTAACACCGTATTTAGGTTCCAGGTGGGAAACCTGTGTACCTGAGGGGATTAATGAGTGCCATCCCTTTCAGGAACCACTTGACGTGCAGATGTTGTCCCAAGGAGAAACCCTCTTTTGCTCCCCTTACCACGGACAGAGCCGCCACCTGTCTCTGCAAGGTACTAGTACTTAAGCCTTTCTCCAACCCACTTTGGAGAAAAGCCAGGATATCCCCCACTTGGGCCCTAAAAGGATTCACCCTTTTTCCCCTGTACCACATCTGGAAAACCTGCCACATCTGGTTATACACCCTGTAGGTAGACTGTCTCCTAGAAGGCTCTTCCACTAAGAATCTCAGGAGGTCCTGAAACCATAAACAGGCTGGCATCTGTTATCACTACGATTCTCTCGGGCTCCCTCAGAGGCACCCCCAACTCCAGCCGAGATGGCTCCAACCACCAGCGCATTTCCTGTCTCACCGTCGAGGGCAGAAACACCTTCCTGAGTCTCTTGTGCGTGATGTCCTTCTGAAAATGTCGCAGGAAACACTGCAGCGGTCACGTATGGAACCTGGCCCACAGTACCAGATCCTGACCAGAAACCAAAAGACCTAGTAAACATGCTAATGTCATCACCTCCGTTGTCTCCTCCAACACTACCTGGTTCACCATGAGGCACAGTTTGTCTCTCCTCTCCTGAGTCAGAAAAACTCTGTCCTGTGTGGAATGAATCAACATTCCCAAATGTGTTAATTCCTGAGACAGCTCCAAAACACTCTTCTCCAGATTGATAACAAACCAATGCTCCTGAAGTACCAGTATAGTTAACTTCAGATATCCCCCTATTCCTGCGGTCTTCTGCTTCTCGGCATAGTCACGCTGAGGTACCCTTCTTGTTGCCCTTGAGGCTCTGCCTAGACTTTCCAGAGAAGGGTTGAGATCGTTTAGGTTGCCACTTGCCTTTGAAAGACCTATTGAAGGACTGCTTGTTACTATGCCTGAAGTAATGAAAGGGCTGAAAACATTTCCTTGGTTTCTCATCTTTCTTCTTAGAAGGTAGAATTCTCTTTTTGTCTTTTCCCTCAATCAAATATCTCTCTAGTCCTGCACCAAAAAGATTTTCACCCTTTAAGGGCACAGCAGCTACTTTTGTTCTGGAGGAAAGATCTGCATACGAAGCCATGTGGTTCTTCTTGCTGCTACACTGCTGGCCATTATCCTAGCAGCTAACTGAAAAGCATCCAGCGATGCATCACCTGCAAAGGCCGAAGCCAAGGCTATTTTCTTTAGTTCATCTTTTAGAGTCTTGGGAATGCCACTATCTGCTGTTGAAAGATCAGAGGCCCACGTATAGGCTGCTCTAGTGAAAAGCAGCCCTGTAGCCGAAGCCCGAAGGGAGTTAGCAGAGGCTTCAAAGTCTCTTTGTAAAGCTTTTTCCACTCTCTTATCACAGTTATCTTTTGTTAGCCCATCTTCATCAATTGGTAAAATAAAGGTAGATGACAAGGAGTTAATAGGATCATCTACCACTGGTAATTTTATTCTTTTGTTGACCTCTGGAATACAAGAATACAATTTTGAAAAAAGTGGATTAGTTGATTTTGGATTAGAAGGATGCTCCCATGCAGCTATCATGATATTGTAGAAAGAGGCTGGCAGAGGAACCCCAGTTGTTCTGGGACAAGATTTTGGAATGGCTTTTCCAGAACCCTCAGGAAGCTCCACAGCCTCTGAGGTTTCTTTAACCTTAGGTGTATAAGAGACTTCCAGAGCATGCAGTGCTTTTGGTAAAAGCTTACTATACAAATCCAGGGGAAACAGTCTAGATTGTGTAAGAGGGACCACTTCTTCTGTTTCTTCTGCAGACAATTCTCTCTCCTCCTTTTCTGATCCAAAAACAACAATCACTAAGCGATTGGCTATGTTCTCCCTCTATGCAGGGAGATTTCCTATCCTTCTTCCTAGAAGTGTGAGACAATCCTGATCATTCGCCTTCCTATGTCTCTCGCCTCCCTGAGCAGAAGAAGAATCCTCCCTGCCCTTTGGTGTCTGACTCCAAAAGTCTCTAAATTCTTTTCTCATTTCTTCTTTTAACCAAGAGAGCAAAGAGGTGTGTGCATCTTCCCTAAACATATCTGTCCCATATGTATCAGTCTTGGAGATCTGAGAAGCCTCCTACGATTCCTAGGAAGGGGAACTTGAAACACCAGCTGTGTCTTCCATTTTGGCCCAGCCCTGAAAAGTGAAAGTAGACACCTTCACCACCTAGCTCTTAAAATGGCTGCCCTTCCCACCAAAACTACCTTCCCTGAAACCAAAGGAATAAACTGGTAAAAAATGGGACCTTCTGAATCCTGCCCTTTTTCCTGAATACCCGAGAAAAAACTGGGTCCAGCAAAAACCTCTTCCACAAGCCCAATCACAGAAAGGGAGAAAAGGGGAAGGGTGTGTGTGCTTTTCCCAAGGGCTGGATAGAGGCAGCAGATGGGCACGTTTCACACTATTCCAGTCAAAACCGTCTGGTTCCCCCCTTGTTTAGGAGGACAGTTTTCTCCTCCCATGACTCAGAAGGCAGGATCAGAAGGAGAGTCCGTGGTTTTCACACTGCAACCTGCAGGCGACAACACACGGCTCCATAGCGCAAAACCGGGATTGTGCCAGCTGAAGCCGATCCATCCAGTCGCTTCCTCTACCCTCACCACTCTCTCCTGTCTCCCTTGGCACACCAAGGCAAGAGAGTTCTCCTGCTGTAATCAGGACGCCGCGTGCACTGGGTGAGGGTAGGACCCGGCTGCCGTGATCATCTGGGGGCCTCCCGGAGCTGCCGGCAGCCGCTCTCTGTTTTCCTCACGGAGGATTTGGAAGGGACAGAGAGGAAAAAATTCCCCCCGTCTCCACTTCCCTCACTCACGTCTTCTGTCTTCTCCGAAACCTCTTCCAGTCCAGCCAGGATCTTCATGCTCTTCCGAAGCACAGCCGAACGTCCTGCAAGAAAGGCAGGGCCGGTAAGACTGGCAATCCACAGGACAAAGCCCCTCCCCTCTGGGATCGAAAGTCTGCCGGCCCTGCGTAGTAAGGGGGTGTTGGTTGTTAATATCCAGCAGTAAGATCAGCATGATCTAAGTGACAGCTGGCAAGCTGCTAGGAACAAGTTCTGACCTGTTTAGACCAGCCCAGGTATGAGGTCAGTGTGCAATGACTCAGCATGATGCTGATTGGTTGTCATATGTATAAATGTAAATGTCTTGTACTGTACAGTTCTTCCTCTCTCAGTGTATGTGTCTGGCGGAGCAGTTTGTCGGTGAATCTTGTGAATAAACCTGTATATAGTTTTCCACAGTACTGACTCTGTGTGGTGCTATATATCAGTTACTCTTCTGAAGTGCTGGGGTTGCTGCACAATCCTGGTGGCTGAAGGTGGCCGCACGTTGCTTATGCAGTCCACGCGTCAGGGGGAGGGGCAAGTCCCAGAAGTAAGAAGTCAAGGACTGCCCCACTCCATGGACCACCGGAGAATAGAACATGGTTCTGACTCCAGATCATAATAAGAGGGATCACCTGTCAATCAGGATGCTACTCCTAGGGATGGGCATGAACTGAATTTTTGCAGTTCAGTCTGTGCCTGAACTATGGACCTAACCACAAACTGAAAGGCTGGTTTGTGAACCAAGCCAGTACATATAGGTTCATGTAACAGTTAAAAGTTTAACCCCCTGCTTTCTGCTCCCTGTGAAAAGTGACAGGGAGAAGAATACAGGAGCTTAAATGGCTGGGAGGCATTTAACCCCCTGCTTTCTGCTGGTCACAGCTTTTTGCAGAGGGTGAAATGGGTGGGGCTGAACAATTTAAACCAAACAGCTATATTTTGTGAAAAGCAGAAAGCAGGGATTTAAAACTCATTTTCTGCTCCTCACAAACCACCATGAACTGTACCAAAACTTGTGAAAGTTTGTGGAGGATCTTCAGTTTGTGAACATTGCTTTGCAAACCAAGAATCAGCCAAAATTCATGACAAACTTAAGTTTATCAGCGCATTCATGGCCATCCCTAGCTACCCCTCAAGCAAGAACCATGTTTTTGTGTGCTCTATCCATAACTTACGAACCAGGGTGTATGTCAAATCAAGTGTGTAAATTTTTTCTATTTTATTAACAGTTTAAAATTTTATATTCAGATAAGAAATCTATGTTAACAGCAGCAATATGAGAGGACAGCATCAATAGGCTAGATATGTTTAGAACTGCATGCTTGGAGAGATATAAATAAAAATAATGAATTCTGAAGATTATTTTATCAGACCATTGGCTGGTATATAAACCTAGATGGAGTGGCAGCTTCATGTTATCTAGACAACCTTTATGGAATTTTTCATTACATTCTCACTCAGATATCTACCTTTGCAATCAAATATCCAGTAAATTCATGCACACAAGTGCGGTAGACTTCACACTAAAATATCCTTTCAAAAGTTCACCATTTCTAATATGTTAATACCCTGGCACTTTAAAAAAGCGACAAAAGGACAAGTAACAGTGGGTTCTTAAGATTACAGCTAGATTTTTCTATCAACTGACTGAAGCAGGTAAGTTATTCTTCAAAAATATGGTGAATTCGTCATAGCCACTTTAAATATTACATTTAAAGGAATACTTAATATAGTGCTATTCAGTGTCCCACTAAACAACTTTATGTGGTATTTGTGGACCTAGGTGCTGTATTTGATTTAGCTGATACAGACTTTGGCATAAACTGGCAAATACCAATACAGACAAGCAACTCCTTTTTAAAACTGCAGGAACTCCATAGCAACGCAATCACTATAGTAAGAGTGGTCATTTCTGGCTCTGTAAGAGCACATCCCGATAAGCAGAGAAGTTAAAAAGGGATATGTCTTAGCCCCCTTACCTTTTAATCTGTTTCTCAACAACATCATTGAGATATTGTCAGAGCCAGAGCCACCTTCACCTGGCTCAAAGAAAATTTCCACTCTTTTATATACAGATGACATGGTTTTATTGTCTCTTATTCAAACAGGGCTTTGGAGACTGTTGTTCAAGCTTAGTGACTTCTGCAAAGAAGAATCCCTAAATATTAATTATACCAAGATAAAGGTGATGGTCTTTGGGGAAACCCCCCCCAACTTCTAGTGGTGCCCTCACAGCACTCCTATTGATCAATATAGGAACTTCATGTAACTCAGAATTGCCTTCTGTGAAACACTCCTGGAAGGCCCACGTGAAAATCGTAATACACATTGTTCTTCAGATACTGAGGGCTGTTCTAAAATTATGTCTCATCAAAGAGGCTTTTTGACTGATCCTGCCCTGAAATTGTATAAAAGCAAAAACCATATCCAACCTTCTATATGGAGTGGAAATTTGGGGCTGGAAATATGTACTAATCAACAACCTGGAGACTTTTCAAAATCTTTAAAAAAATCCTAGCTCTGCCTAAGGGCACTTTAGCTGCCTTGATGTGGGCTGAACTTGGCCTTCCTTCAGGAAGGGCTTGGGTACATGTTGGTTTAATAAATTTTTGGTGTAAGCAAACAAAAGCCCCAGCCTCCCAAGCAATGTTTCACCCTTGTCCAGAATGACAGCATCTGGGTCACTAAATATAATAGTACTGCTGATATTCTTTTCCAGTTGACTCCCAGGGGATTCCCCAGGTTAGCTCCAAACTCCATGAATGCTTTGATGGATAGGTATACAGTAACAGGCTCCAAATTCTCTCCTGGGTACTCATGGCTCAAAGAGGATCACAACAGAGCCCATTACTTGTCTAATATCACATTTTACAACCTAAGAGAGTCCATTACTTGCCTTATATCATATTTTACAACCTAAAACCAGCCTTTACAGGCATTCTCTTTCAAACCATGCAGTCTGCCACACTACCAGGATGCTACTCATGCAAACAGGTTGCTCAGCGTATTTGTGTCTGTGGTATGGTAGAGGTTGAGGATCTTCCTCACTACATGCTGCATTGTCCTCTATACTGGGAACTCAGCTATAAATTTCTAGTGGCCAACTTAGCCAATCTGACTGCATGCACAGCTGAGGAGAAAATAATATTCCTTCTTGAGGATATAGAACCATACATTACATACATGGCAGCCCTATAGACTCTGGTTGCCAAGAAAATGTGTGCAGAAATGGTGTCTGAAACTTAAAAACTGTAGATTTGTTATGTTCTAATTGTGTGCCATTTTATCTTGATTGTTTTTATTCTTCCTGTTTTATCTATGTTTATTTGTAATGGCCTTTGGTCACATACAATAAATGTTTACTACTACTACTATTATTACTAGTACTACTATGTTGCCAAAGGAATGCACATATTTAACAGTCACTAATTTAGTAACTATTTCCAAACACAAACACCTGTAACTATTGTATACATTTTATTCTGGAGGAGAAAGCTGGAAATTCCATATGCCACTGCGCAAAGAATATACATTTCTTTGGGAAAGGAGAGGGACTGTGAGGTAGATTGTGAAACCTTCGGCAATGGTTTGCCAATTTTTGCTATTTTCTGGAGGCCTCTTGCAAGTGTGCACGTACAGAAAGCAAGGGAGCTCTTGCTTCTTCTTGCTCACATATTGTGCTCAATTCAGGTGGGTAGTTGTGTTGGTCTGAAGCAGCAGAACAAAGTTTGAGTCCAGTGGCACCTTTAGGACCAACAAAGTTTTATTTAAAGTGTAAGCTTTCATACACAAAGCATGCTTCTTCAGACAAATTGGAATAAGTTCAGTGTGCCCCATGGTGCCACCTTAGTATTACAGTTGAGTCCAGGTCTGGAAAAGCTGAAGACCACTGTACTAAGATGACTACAAAAAGACATCTAGTAGCTTTATTATTGGCAACAAAATCTCAGCAATCAATCCTTCCTCTTCAACTGTTAAAGACAGTTAAATTTTATCTCTTTGTTAAAAACTGACATTATATCTGCTAATGATGATCATTTGCCCAAATACAAGGAAATATTAAAGACACGTTACAGGCCTTGACCACTATACCCAGAAATCTAGTGGTGGCACTTGGAGCTATGGGGCCTTTCCTCTACCCATTCCTTTCTTAGCTTCTTCTCAATTCTATCTCCTTTCTCATACTTTCTCCCCAACCTTTCCTACTTCTCTTGTATCCCCTTCTTCCACCTCATTATTCTTCCACCCCACCTTCCTTTCTTTTCCTTCTCACATTTGCCTTCTCTCTTCCTCTCCACCCCATAGCTGGATACAAAGCTCAGCTGGTTCTCTCTAGTTCCTTGTTCTGGTCATGATTGTCTCACCACCACCCAGGCACACACCCCCTCATGTCTTCCCATTTGCCTGGTGTGGCAGCCTTGAGCGCATTCCTGCCTATCAGACAGCTGATCATCATGTTTCTGCTGTGGGTGATTCCACCCCTCTGGTCTTTTGCCCTTTCAATACCCAGGTAACAGTGCAAGCTGTGGGGGTGATGCCTCTTTGCAGATGCAGTGTGTGTGTGTTTTTGTGTGTGTGTGTGTGTGTATGTGAGAGAGAGAGAGAGAGAGAGAGAGAGAGAGAGAGAGAGAGAGAGAGAGAGAGAGAGAGAGAGAGATTTGCATTATTTAGAGTGCAATCCTACAAGTTTACTTAGAAATAAGTCTCACTGAGCTCAATGGGGCTTACTCTCTAGAAATGGTGTTCAGGCCTGCTGCCTTAAACTCACCATAATCAATGCCCAGACACTGCTCATTGCAACAAGAGAAGAGAGATGAAAAAATAACATTCACAGCCAAATTAATGAATAGTATGTTATTCTGAAACTGGACAGCTCCTTTTTCTGAACATTTGCAGTGGATTTGTAGGAGTATTGCAACTTCATCTAAGTTTGTTGGTGAAGTCCTAAGGTCCCACAGGGTAATTTTTGTATGTTCTCCCACATTAAAATAAAATGTTTGACATTCTAACATGCTAGTATAATCCATAATACAGATATATTTCTGCTACATTCTTAAACATGCAAGCTAATTTTAGACCTCATTTTTCTTTTACAGGCACATTGAGACAAAAAATGTTTGTCTTGGGAAAAACAGACAAGATACAAGCAGAAGCTTATTCATCACATTCTACAACAAATGACAGTAGAGAAGAAATATTCATTTTTTGAAGAACTAAGAGCCTTCAAGCATCTTACAAAACGTATTGAGATATAAAGCTTTCTGTGGGCTAGAGCCCACTTCATTAGTTGTGAGAAATTGTCACCAAAGTAGTATGTGCTAAGTATATACAGCCAGGTTAAATGTTTTTTTTAAAAAATTAATGATTTACACCTTCAACCACATATATGTAAGATTCTGTGTGTGAAGTAAATGTCACATTCATAATGAATAGAGTCAGCATTAAACTTAACTGATAGTACACTGAAAATATACTTGTTATGCATGAGTCTATCTCCTAATTTTTCGTACTGACTCTCAGTTTCAAAGAAAATTGGTCAAGGCTTTACTGGTTAAAAACAGCACTGATTAAAACCAGCATTTCACACTACATGGATTAGGGTACCTGGTACAAATGTCATAGACTCTCACAGTAATGGTAATGCCTTATTACCAATCCATACATAGCTTTTATTGGATTACACAGTCATACTTGGCCAAAGAGAAGGAGATAATAACATAAAAGCAACACGGAATCATAAACCAGGTATCATTTTATCTTTAATTAGTCAAACTTTGTATCACAGAAACACAAGAAACCTCTTAAACTTGATTAAACATATACATTGCATTTAAATGTGCATAGGGTGGGGCTGAAAGTTACATATCTTTTCTACACAGATAATACATAATGCTAAACAGCCCCGTAGTCAGGAATTTTTTTCAGGGCGGGTGCTGGGGGCACTAATGATATTAAAATTAAATGACATTTAAACTAAATTAAAGAAGGAGGGAGGGGAGGGAGTGGAGGGAGAGAAAGGAGGAGTAGCTCCTTACCCCAACCAGCTTTGTGGAAGGCAGCACCTCTGTGTGGAGCTCCACCTCCAGGATGCTGGGCTGCTCTGGAGGAAGAAGGAAGGCCCCCCCAAGGCAATCCAAGTGGGAGGCCCTTTGCAAGGGAAGCGGGCAAAGATCCCTGAAGAAGTGCAAATGAGAGTGTGCACTCTTTCTCCCCCCTCCCCTCGGGAAGGAGCTTCTGCAGAAAGAGGGAGGGACCATACAAGCTTTTTGCAGTTTCCCCAGATGGACGAGAAGGGAAGAAGGGGACTTAAAGGGGAAGACTGGGGTGGAGGGGCTGAAGATTACATAGGGGGTGCTGCCTGCAGTGTCCCCACTGACTATGGGTCTGATGCTAAATGGAAGGAAAATACCAATGGTCAACAATCCCACTAATTGAATTCGGCCATGATCCAAAGAACTACTTAGGCTCACAAAGGATTTGCAAGCAATTTCCTTGAAAAGATGACCTATAATGTAGAAGACAATGCTGTTTGAGAAAAACAAATGAAAAGCCCCATGTAACTACTTTCACTATTCTTTTGATCCTGGCCCAAATTTCAGAGTGGCTTGCAATCAAGCAACTTGAAAACTGGGGGTGGAAGACTTTTCCCTGGGTTCAAAATAAATTATCTGACAAAGAATAATAAAGAGTGTGGAAGGGAAAGAAATATGGTATAGCCCGATCCTGGAAGCTAAGTAAGGTCAGTACTTGGAAGAGAGACCACCACTCTGCAGAAGAAGGCAATGGTAAACCACCTGTGCCTTGAAAGCCCCTTGGTGGGTCACCATAAATTGGCTCAACTTGATGACACTTTACATACACACAATGAAGAATATAGAAAGAATCTAGTTTTCAGGTTACAGTTATACATACATGTTCATTCTCTCTCTCTCTCTCTCTCTCTCTCTCTCTCTCTCTCTCTCTCTCTCTCTCTCTCTCTCTCTCTCATATGAGTATTTTGCTAGAGTTCAAAAAGTGGCATAGTTAAACTGAAACTACTAAGGTGTTATGACAATCAAATATCAGAACTGCTTGCTTGTTGAAATGCAGATGAACACAACAGCTACACAACACAAATATATATGATAATGCATAGGGGAAGAAAGATGTCTGGATGTGGTGTTGATAAAAGAGAAAAGATGCAAATGCTGTAGCATCCAGCTAAGGAGTCTCTTTTGTTACAATGTCAGCATAAATTTAGACATATTTTAAGACATGATGCCAAAACAATGCTATGTAATTTTATGCAATGTATTCTAGGTAGCACCCAACTTAAGAAACAGGGTTTTGCAAACGTGGCTGAATCACTTTAAATTAGCTATCAAAATTTAGTATAGCTATGGCAAATAAAAAAGGAAATGAGCAGACAGTTTGATATATATAGGCAGGGGTCTTTTGGGGGGGGGAGCGCACCGGAGCACAGCTCTGTGAGCTCAGGAGCCAAGCCCCGCCCCCAGCCGGCATCCAGGGGAGTCTTTCAGGCAGCCGAATGTCAATTTCAGCTCCATTATATCCTATGGGCCATTGAAGTTAATGGTGAAAACATAGGGTATATCCTGGGGGTTGGAGGGAGGGGTTCGAGGGAGAGGCTCCAAACTCACAGAATAGCTGATGGAGCCTCTCCCCAAGATACCCACCAAGTTTCAGTAACATTGGACCAGGGGTCCAATTCTATGGGCCCCCAAACAGGTTGCCCCTATTCCCTCCATTGTTCTCTATGGTGAGAAAAAAAGTTACTTTTTCCCACCATAGAGAACAATGGAGGGAATAGGGGCAACCTGTTTGGGGGCCCATAGAATTGGACCCCCTGGTCCAATGTTCTTGAAACGTGGTGGGTATCTTGGGAAGAGGCTCCATCAGCTATTCTGTGAGTTTGGAGCCTCTCCCTCGAACCCCTCTCCTCCAGCCCCCAGAATATACCCTATGTTTTCACCATTGACTTCAATGGCCCATAGGATATAATGGGGCCAAATTGCTGCCAAATTTCTTTCATTCCCTTCTTTCCTTCTCTCTTTTTCCTCTTTCCCTCCTTCTTCTCTTCTCTCTTTCTTTCTTTCCCACCTTCTTCTCTTCTCTTTTTCCTCCTTTCCCTGTTTCCTTCCTTCTTCCCTCTCTTTCTTTCCCTCCCCTTTCCTTCTCTTTCTTTCCCTCTTTCCTTCCTTCTTTCCTTCTCTCTACTCTCTCTCTATCCTTCCCTCTTTCCTCCTTCTGTGGCCCAACTCTCATGAGAAGGAGTTTAAACTTTAAACCCCTTCTCTCTTAGCTCCCCCACCCAGACCAGCTGGGGAAGGGAAGGGGAGGCTTTTGAAGATGCCTCCCCCCGCTTTTGCTTCCCCTTCTGACATCACTTCTTGTGATGTCAGGGGGCATGGCATATGCTAATAGCCTAATAGCTCATTAGCATACCATATGCTAATGAGCTCCTGCAGCTGTTTTTCTATGAAAAGACCCCTGTATATAGGTATGTTTATTTCCTGTAATAAATCAAGTAATTTTTTAGGGGGTATGGGGTCTGGACTTTCTAGTAACCTTAGCTAAATGAATAATACAAAATACTAAACTTGAGATCCAATCAGAGCTAGATTGAGACAACAGGGGGAAATGGCAAGGTGCTTTCTTGATTCTAGAAGAACTAAAATTCTACTTTTAGAAAAGTAGCATATTACATTTGAGGAACCTATTGTAAAGAACAAATTTAATTTGAAGATCACAGACTATAATATATACGCCATAATTACAGCCTTGAACTTGATGTGGTTCATAAACGGATTTCATTAATGCATTCTGAAACGAACTAGAACACTTACCATAACAAAACACTTTTTTTTTTTTTTACGAAACACTTATTCATAAACTGTGCCTCAAAATATATGTTTTTAAATAGAAAAGAATTATATTCCATCTGTTTTAAAATTATTTTATGAAAAACAATATGATGGGACCAGCTTTTATTTCCTGGGGAAAACAGATTTCCACTTACCTGTAACTGTTGTTCAGACATACATTGGCACTGTGCCTGCGCAGGCTAGCCGTGGATATTTTCTTTTTAGCTAAAGAACTCCAAAGAGGGCGGGTGCCTCGTCCCTTTCTGAGCCAGCACATGTGTGCTATTCCCGCCTAATGCACTATGTGGTTCATGGGCAGGCCCCCCTCCCTCAGTTCCTGCTAAGTTGCTGCAAGTCTCCCCTTTTCATGGCACAATAGGCCCTGTGAGAGCTCACAGCAGGGCAGGAGGGATGGAATGTGTGTCTACACAGAAGAAATCAATGAGCAACACTTATAGGCAATGCTCCTTCTAAACTGTAGAGTCTTGTGAGCAAAAATTCTACTTTGTGAACTGCTAGCATTAAAATTGTGAGCAAGCGACTTGGCTACTGCATAAATTAGTTTGCTCTGGAGCCATCCTTCCTGAGCTAAGACAAAAATGTGTGAGCTGGAGGCTAAAAAACTATGAGCTAGCTCACACGAACTCAGCTTAGAGGGAACACTGCTTACAGGTAAGTGCAACTCTGTTTTCATCTTCCATTTTCTCATGCAGTCCCACGTTGGGACCATTAGTGAGCTATTCACCAGAGGAGGCAAGGTGAGTCTCTCACTGGAACTGAGCCTGCAGAATAGCCTTGCCCACACCTGCCTCTTTCCTCACCTGAACAAGCACAGTGTTTCACAAACGTGTCCTCTGTGGAGCAAGTTGCTGCCTTGCAGATGCCCAGCAGGGGAACGCGTCAATGAAAAGCAGCAGATGATCCCTGCATTCAAGTGGCGTGTGTTCTCACATCAAGTGGATACGGTTCTCCGGATGCCTTGTAGCAGGAATGGATGGCAAAAACTACCCGTCCAGGCATGGACTGTGCTGAAGCAGCTTTTCCCTTCTTTGGGCCCCAATAACAAATAAATAGTGCTTTATGTTGTCGAAGGCTTTCACGGCCGGAGTTCATTAGTTGCTGTAGATTTTCTGGGTTGTGTGGCCATGGTCTTGGCATTATAGGACGTGACATTTCGCCAGAAGCTGAGACTGGCATCCTCAGAGATATAACACTGAAAGATGGAGTACTCTCTGTGTCAAGGTGAGAAGAAAAATGGTAGGCAGGTAATTTATATCTACCCCGAAAGGTGGGGTAGGGCTGAGTCATTATCTTGTAGCACTGTTTTGTTAATGGAGGAGCTTTCCTGAGGAGGTTCTTTTGTCTATGGATTGTTTTCTGAGGAGGTTCTTTTGTATGTGGAATGGCTTCCTGTTTTCTGAGGAGGTTCTTTTGTATGTGGAATCTGTAGTGCTATTGTCAGATGTAGAGCATTTTGTGTTTTTCAGGACAGGAAACCATGCCCTATTTATTTTTAAAATCCTCTTCTTTCCTGTTGAAGTTGTGTTTATGTTTATGAATTTCAATGGCTTCCCTGTGTAATCTGACATGGTAACTGGAAGTGTTGTCCAGCCTTTCACTGTTCTGGAACGAAACAGTGCTTTGTTCTAAAGATTGTTCTATTTATATAGTAAAGGAGGGCCCTCTTAACGTGAAGGGTATGTATGCAGGGCCTTTCCACTTCCAACCTCAGAATGGAAAAATAAATATTGGTAGTACAATTTCCTGTGCTAGGTGGAACTTGGAGACTACCTTAGGTAGGAAGTTTAAACTTGGGTGTAATACAACATGCTCACTAAACACCTTGAGAAAAGGTGAGTCAACCCTCAGAGCCGACAGTTCACTTACTCTTCTGGCTGATGTAAAAAAAAATTCAAATCAAACTTTTAACGGCATACAATCTGGCTGATGTAACAGCCACTAAGAACACTACCTTATTCCACCAGGCATTCAATGATTTTCACCCTACCATCAACCTGACAATGAACCAATCCATGCAAAAAAATCATTTTCTGGACACTACTGTAAAAGTACACAATGGATGCATAAACACTACCTTATACCGGAAACCTATTGACTGGTAAACATACCTACATGCCTCCAGCTACCATCCTAAATATTCCAAATGATCCACTGTATACAGCCAGGCTCTACGCTACAGCTGCATCTGCTCCAACCCTAAAGACAGAGATTCATACCTGAGGGATCTACAACACACGTTTTTGGAACTATAGTATCCATGTGATGAAGTCAGGAAACAAATTAACGAAGCCAGAATGATACCCAGAGAAAACCTACTGGAAGACAGGCCGAAAAGAGACAATAATAGAACACCACTGGTGGTCACATACAGCTCCCAGCTCAAAACCGTTCAATGCATCATCAACTACTTACAACCTCTACTGGATAATGACAGTTCTCTTTCACAAGTACTGGAGGGCAAGCCTGTTCTTGCGCACAGACAGCCCCCTGTCTCAAACAACTAGGCACCCACAATAATGCAACATCTCATTTGAACATGGACACTGGGAGAGCTTGCAATAAACCCAGAAGCCAGCTTTGCTGCCACATACACCCAGACAACAGAATCACTGGACCTAAACAGCATCAACTACACCATCAGAGGCTCATTCACTTGCTCATCTTCTAAGATTCTATATGCCATTAAATGTCAACAATGCCCTTCAGTTCTCTACATAGGATAAACAGGACAAACCCTATGCCAGAGGATAAATGGACACAAATCTGACATCAGGAATCACAAGATTTATTTATCTACAATATAAGAGTGGCGATTGATGCTATTGAATATTACGGCAAGCACCCAGATAAAGAAGTTGGCTTCTTTTTTGTAGATGCAGAAAAAGCATTTGACAACTTAAATTGGGACTTCATGTATAATGTGGTGGAAAAAACAGGCATCAGTGAACAATTTAGAAATATAATAGAAGCAATTTACTGTGAACAGAAAGCGGCATTGGTAATTAATATTGAAATGACGGATTACTTCAAAGTACAAAAAGGGACGAGGCAAGGTTGTCCTCTTTCCCCGTTACTATTTATATGGATACTAGAAGTATTGTTGGGACAAATCAGACAAGACAAAGAAATCAAAGGTTTAACTCAAAAAGGTTTTTCTTATAAGTACAGAGCGTTTGCAGATGATGTAATGTTTATGGTAGAAGACCCTATATGGAATTTACCATTGCTAATGGAAAAAATTAAAGAATTTGGAGATTTAGCAGGTTTTTACGTAAATAAAAGTAAATCCAAGGTGATGTGCAAAAATATGTCTGGAGAGAAACAAGTGGAGTTACAGAGACTGACACAGTGTGAAGTGAAATATTTAGGCATCGAGTTGACAATGAAGAACATAGACCTGTATAAGAACAATTATGACAAACTGTGGTCTAAAATACAGCAGGATATCAAAAAGTGGAGTACATTGAATTTGTCACTATTGGGGAGAATTTCGGTGGTTAAAATGAACATTTTACCACAGTTGATGTTTTTATTTCAGACAATCCTAATAGTAAGAGATGTAAAGGTATTTAATCTTTGGCAAAAAGAAATTTCAAAATTTGTGTGGGCTGGGAGGAAACCACGGATTAAGATGAAGATATTATGTGACACAAAAGAGAGAGGTGGATTTCAATTACCAAATTTTAGGTTGTACCATGATGTGATATGCCTAACTTGGTTGCAGCAATGGGTTACGTTGGGCAATAAGAAACTGTTGGCGTTAGAAGGCCATGATTGTAAATTTGGTTGGCATGCATACTTATGGTATGAAAAAACGAAAATGGATGGGTTTTTTAAACATCATTATATTCGAAGAACATTATTTGATACATGTGCCAAATACAGAAGATACTTCTCGGACAAGAGACCGCTTTGGATTGTACTGGTGGAGGTTATAAGACCGTTTTCGACATATAGAGGAGAAGACTGGGTGCAATATAAAGATATGCTGAAATCAGTGGGACATGCGCAAAAGCAAAAATGTTTTGGGCTGAGATCCATGCAGAAATGGAAAAAATTGTGAAATGTAGTTTTAAGAAAGAACTGGAAATACTACTTTTGGGGCTTAAACTGGAAGAAGTAAATATGGCAGAAAGAACATTGATGTGGTATATGATCACAACTGCCAGAATGATATATGTTCAAGATTGGAAACAAGACAAGGTTCCTGAAATTGGGGAATGGATAAAGAAATTACTTTTTATGGTTGAAATGGATAAAATGACAAGGAAACTTAAAAACTTGGAAGCAGAAGAATTTTTTGCAGACTGGAAAGATTTCAAAGACTATTTAGAGAAATACTGGGATGTAAAGGACAATTTGCTTTGCTTTGATAACTACTGAAAATTAAGAAAACTAGAAAAGAGAGATAAATGTATAAGTATAACAGTTGAAAGATACATTACCTGTAGAAATGACTAATGAGAAAAGGAGGGAGGAAGAAGATATAAGTTTTGGGCTGGAGGTTGGAGCACTGTGGGAAGCCATTAAGGGGGGGGTGAAAGGAGGAAAAGAGGTATAATAACTTAGGTTTCAATGTATGTTTGAACTTTTAATATATCTTAATAAATTGTTGGTTTTTTTTTTTTAAAAAAGGAATCACAAGATTTAGAAACCTGTAGGAGAACACTTCAACCTTCCAGGACATTCAGTGGGTCAAAGTAGCTGTTTTATTACAAAGGAACTTCAGAAACAGAATTGAAAGAGAAATTGCTGAATTACAAGTTATTATAACACTTGGAACAAAAACTTACCCAGGACTCAACAGGGATATTGGTTTTTTATCTCATTATATATGCTAACTCATTCAGTCCTCACATATGTATTCTCAACAAGAAAGACTATAAATCCTCTGTATTTTAGTGTATTTCTTTTTCAGAATAGTATATTAGAGCACTGAATGTATGTAAGGGATATTAGGATGTCTGCTGACACAACAGCATCTTTTGGAGAGGGACGTAGCGTTAAGTGCCCTCCACGCCTGACAAGAGAGAATGAAGATTCCCAGTCACTTCCCATAATTAGAAAAGACACTTTTAGACATTTATCAGCTGGTTTTACATATTTATTGCTTTACAACCATGGACGCTATAACCTTAACTTGTTTTTAGTGTCACTTTGCATATCTTGATCATTATCATGTTGCATGTTAATTTGCTGTTCATTCTCTGGCTATAAGTTTGAACCTTGCCTGCCATTCTAACGTATTTGAAAGTGTGCGTGTACGCAAAAGCTCATACCGTAAATAAACCTTTGTTGGTCTTAACGGTGCCATTGGACTCTAAATTTGTTGTACTACCTTCCTTGAGATTAATGCTAAGGAGCAGGAAGCTAGAGACTCAAAGGGTGGTTTCATCAGTCTGACTAATACTAAAGGCAATGACCACTGAGGAATAATACAAGGTGTAGGGAGGAAAACATTGGTCAGCCCCTTTAAAAACACTGAGCCAACTTATGGGCAAAAACAGTTCTTCCCTGCACCTCCTCATGGAAAATGGCAATGGCCACTAGGTGAATCTTTACTGAAGACACCATTAAATCAGCTTGTGGTAACAACAGGTATTCCAACAACTATGCTAATTGGCAGGTAAAAGGGCACTCACCCCTAGCAGACGCCCAGGACTTTGGTACAGCCTCAATTTTGTCCTTATGCTCAGTCAGTTCAGACACAGGATCAGGCTTTATGAACAATAGTGCTTTTTGTGGGATTTTCCTTTATCCGTCATGTTTGTATGAGTTGTATCAGGAAATCCTGATGAAACTTTATTCTGTGAACATCTCACTACTTGGCTACTGGTGGGCTGATGGGGAAATTAATGCTGCAATTGCCTTTCTATTGGCAGATGCATTCAATATGGTGGCTTCATTTCACAAAAGACACTTTGGCCCTCTTGCAGCACTGGCCTAACAAAACCCATAACTGCTAGTACCTACATTTTAGCCACTTCCAGAAAATTAAAGTTGATAGTAAGCTGAGATTCCTTACTGGAAATACTATAGTTGTAAAGAAATACATGATTCTGAATAATTAAATAAAAATTGAGAATGCTACTGTGGCATGAAGCCTGCAAATATTTACAAGACTACAACAGTTTACAGTTTTACTGAACACACTAAAGAAAGTAACTGACTTGCACACCTAGTCACAGTGACTGTTAATGAGCATTTCTTTGGTTTTAGGAGATTTTTCTCCTCGTGTGTGACAGTCTCATGAATATCTTGAACCTAATAATCTTGAACACCAAGGAAAGAAGATCATGATCTATTGTTATAACTTTTGAAAGTTATTCATATTCCACTCTTCTTATCCAATGTGTGAAGTATGGCCCACATTCTAACAAGATGAGTTTATGTGTATATAATACACTTCCAACTAGATAGAACGAACTCAGTCACTAAAACAATATACAGAATTGCAGTTTAGACCAAAACTGCAGAGCGTGAAATGACAACCTGCTATCAGCCACTGAGAACCTGAATCAGCACTGGCAGCTAAAACAACTGAACTCTCCCGCTGCCATTTCAGCAAACTGATGATACCATCTGCATGGTGCTCAGAATAAAATTCTTGCCAGTTTACTTACTAAGAGTCAATGCTGTTTAATAGTGACTTCACTTAAATCATTCTTGTACATTCTGATTCTGTGTCTACCAAGATGCATTGATGGCTAATACACAAGCAAAAAATGAACAGTGATGTAACGCAACAAACTGGAGAATTAGACTCTATTTCTAGTATTCAAACTATTCTAGTATTGGAAAGCCAGTTTGGTGTAGTGGTTAGGAGCACAGACTGTAATCTGGGAGAACCGGGTTTGATTCCCCACTTCTCCACATGCAGTTGCTGGTGTGACCTCAGGTCAGTCATAAATTCTTTCAGAGTTGTTCTTTCAAAGGCAGTTCTCAAGAGAGCTCTCTCAGCTCCACCTACCTCACAGGGTGTCTGTTGTGGGGAGGGGAAGGGATTGTAAACT
Source organism: Gekko gecko (assembly GCA_029375565.1). Classification (NCBI taxonomy): domain Eukaryota; kingdom Metazoa; phylum Chordata; class Lepidosauria; order Squamata; family Gekkonidae; genus Gekko; species Gekko gecko. The sequence goes on from JAPDNY010000009.1 coordinate 65,958,390, forward strand.
GTTCTGAGACTCCTTCGGGTAGTGAAGGGCAGGGCATAAATCCAATCTCTTCTTCACTTCTTCAATAAGTTTGACTTTTTAGTGTGGGAACAAACCCTAACAAGAGAAAATTATATTGACAATAACACATGTTCTATTGTCTTAATGTTTTCCCTTTATATTTCATCTTTTTGTTTTTGTCCTGCTCTCCTAATTTAAGCTAGTTAGCTTACCATCCAAGAACAAACTGGCACTGCTCAAAGTAAACTGGCTGATTTGTCAATTAGACTTCATTGAACAGAACACACCATGGACTGCTGACAAAATTATGGATGAAATTGTGCACCTTGCATATGTCTAGGATGAATACATCACTGGTCTACTGAGGAATGCAAAAGTAGTGTTCTGACTACACAAACAATAATTATACACATAATTATAAAGTTTTAAAAAATCAAAATGAAGAAGAAGATTTGGATTTATATCCCGCTCTTCACTTGGAGACTCAGAGCGACTTACAATCTCTTTTCCTTCCTCTACCCACATCAAAGAGAATTCCTGGCTGCCATTGCCTTGGATACTGCCAAGATATCTGAGGGAATAATGGCGAATGCGATTTGCCAATTTCTCCTCTTCCTCGGGAGACCTTTAGTTTCTTCTTTGCACTTTTTCTGGGGGTCCCCAGTCCCTCAGGATCAGCAGAGGGGAGGAGAAGAGCAACTGCAGGTGGGAAGGATCAGCAAAAATCATCCCTCCTCTTGTACCCTTGAAAATAGTATGCCTTTCAAGTATTCTAAGAGTGATGTGTTATAGAGATTCAGGTACATTTTAAATGTAGTATATTATAATTGCTAACTTGGCCAAATCTGAGGATACTGAACTCTGGAGAATAGTTGTGAAAGAACACCACAGCTCTTTCTACAAACTTGAAAATCATCCCAGGTTTACAGAAAAATATGAAATCTAAAAACAAAACAAAACACAGAAGGATTAAAAAAACCAAAAATGATAAAAAGAATGCCAGTAACTTTAAGAATGGAAACCCTCAGTGGCCATTGCTAGAGAGGCAGTTTGGTGTAGTGGTTAAGTGTGCGGACTCTAATCTGGGAGAACTGGGTTTGATATCCCACTCTTCCACTTGCAGCTGCAACCCATAGTTCTGTCAGAGCTGTTCTTGAAAGAGCAGTTCTCAAAAAGACCTCTCTCAGCCCCACTGTTGTGGGGAGGGGAAGGGAAAGGAGCTTGTAAACTGTTCTGAAGCTCTGAGTGAACGGTGGGGTATAAATCCAATCTTTTCTTCTTCTACCACAGTTTGGTTTCTGTGAGTAAAAGTGAGGGGGATGGCCAGGGCCCTTTTCAGGGTTGTTTCAGCCTTTGTGGGAGGATTCATTGGGCCAGGCCTGGCAGCAACCACCAAGCTACCTGCCACTACCAGAATTGCTTGCTGCTTATCTAACAGTAACCATCATATGAAGGCCAGTATGGTGTAGGGGTTAGCGCTTCATGCTAGGGTCTGGGAGATGCAGGTTCAAATCACCAGTCTGCCATGGAAGCTCATTAGATAAATAAGGGACAGTCAAATAGTTTCAGCCTAACCCAGGATTGTTGTGAGGATAAAAAGGAGAAGAAGAAAATGATGCTTTTATTCCCCCTGTGGAGAAAGGTGGTGTATAAAGGAAGAAAATAAATAACAAATTTAGGTGAAGATGGGAAGTTGATAAAAGGTAGGTTGATGAATTGTTGAGAAGGAGGGAATGAGGCAAGGAAATAGGACAAAATATGAAGATTGCCAAGAGGAGAGAAAAAGAAAATAATGTGGGGAGGGGGATATAGGGAAAGCGATGTGCCACCATGGGTCCTTGAGGGCTCACTACCATGCAAATAAGCCTGGCCCAACAGCTGGCACCACACAACTGGGCCATAGTTTCCCTAAGCAGAAGTGAAGAAAGGGGAGCTGAAGATAGGTAAAAATAGGGTGCAGATAAAAATAGGGCGACTATTGAGTGGGAAAAAGGTAAAGAAGCAGGAAAAGGGGAAAGTCTGTGGGTGCTGCCAGGAAAGGGCAAGAGGAAATAGTGGGGGAGGGGGAAATTAGATGCCCCCCACAAGCCCTTGCGGGTTCCCACTTGTAATTGTATTATTGTTCTCAGGGGTCATTTGGGCAGGGGAGCTGAGGAAGGCTTCTAGAGCACCCCCCCCCGGGAGAGAGCAGGGAAACATTTAAACGCCTCCCTCGGCTCCTCTGCTAGGGCAGGGGAGCCGAGGAAGGCTTCTAGAGCCCCCCACCCTCTCCTGGCTTGCCTACCTCAGCGGGAAAGCCAGGAAGGGCCAGGGAGAGAGTAGGGAGACATTTAAATGCCTCTCCGTGCCTTCTTCGGCTCCTCCGCTTGGGTGGGCGAGCCAAGGAAGGCTTCTAGAGGCCCCCCCACCTTCTACTGGCTTGCCTGCCTCGATGGTCAAGCCAGGAAGGCCTGAGGAGAGAGCGGGGAGGCATTTAAATGCCTCCCTGTGCCTTCGTCAGAGTGCAGGGGCGAGACTGCTGAAGTGGCACTCGGGCGCACACCAGCCCCAGATGACCCCTGATTGTTATTATAAAATATACATAAATGATTTTAATTTGTTATCCGCTTAGGGTCTCATTTATTTGGGAGAAAGCCAAGCCTATAAATATTTTTAAATAAATAAAATACTATGTATCCTTTTTTTTACATCAGTGCTACAATGGATTATACAACATAAAGACTTATGGTACTCCTAGTTATGTCACTTCATGAAAATGAGACCACCAATGTCCAATGAATCATCTTAACTATTAGTAACTGACAAGTGAGAACCCCCAAGTACTTGCAGGAGGCATCTCATTTTCCCCTCCCCCACTATTTCCTCTTTCCCTTTTCTGGAAGCCCCCATAGCCTCTCCTGATTCCTTTTCTTCTTCTAGGGTTGACACCTGGAGATCTCTTGAAATCATAATGGATCTCCCAACTACAGAGATCAGTTCCCCTTCAAGTTGTCAGCTCCAAGTTGAGAAATTCCTGGAGATTTCGGAGTGGAGCCTTGGGGAGGGAAGCGATCTCAGAATCCACCATCCAAAGCAGCTGTTTTCTCCTGGTGAACTAATCTATATCGTCCATGGAGCAGCTGTAATTCTGGGTGACCTCCAGCCCTCACCTGGAGGTTGGCAATCCTAGTTCCCATGAAATAAATGGCTGCTTTGGAGGATGGAATCTATGGCATTATATCCCTCTGAGGTCCTTCCCCTCCTCTAACCCACCCAAACTCCAACATCCTAATCTCTAGGAATGTCCTAATCTGGAGTTGGCAAACCACTCCTTCCCACTCAACAGCCAAGCTACCTTTATCTGCCCCTCTGTCTTAACCTGTCCCTCTCCCTCAACAGCCTCTGCCCACTTGCATGGTAGGGAAACCTCAAGGACTGGGGGGGTCCACATTTCCCCCTGTATCCCCCTCCCCACACCATTTTTCCTTTCCATCACCCAGGCAATCCTATATCCTCCCCCATTACCTGCCTCATTTTTCCTTCTCATTCACCAACCTGCCTGTCAGGCTTAAAATCAAGTAGATCCAGTCATTCTTGCACAAAGAAAGGTTTATTGGATTATCTTGCTATAAACCCACAGTAGGAGGTCATTGTCAGGAATGGGGGGCAAAGCAAAGCAAGCTAACTTATAGTGTGATGCTATGAAGCGCCTAGCAAATGAAACTTGAGCACTCGCGCGGGAACTCCCGGCGGGAGAAATACTTGATGAGCGGGAGACTACTCCCCCCCTCCCCTTGCCTTCCCAGGACTGGAAAATTCTCAGCGAAACAAGAATAGTCCAAAGCCTACATTCAAGGCCACCGTGATAGGGAAAAGCGGCAGGGAAGAGGCTCCCACGTTTCTGCCTGCATACCTACGCAAGCGCATAGCGGGGTAGGAAACATACAACAATGGATTCAGTGAGAAACATCAAATGCATTTTTTCTGACATTCTGCCCTTCCCAAAATACCACCCACCCACCACTCAGGAAGGAGAGAACGTGGGCCCCCCAGGTTTGTTAGGGTATCGAGTGTGAAAGTCCTTCAGGTGATCAGGTGCATTGATATCCGATACTTTCACCCACTCCCTGTGTTGGGGCCCGAAGTGTACCCATTGAACCAGGTACAGGAGTTGTCCACGAAGAATCTTAGAGTCTAGAATATCAGCAATTTCATAGTGCTCCTCATCGTCAACCATCAGAGGGGGGAGGCGCCGGCATCGCAGGTTGCCATTTAGTCGGGGGTAACGCAGGCTTGAGGAGGCTGTAATGGAAAATTGGATGTATTGCTTTAAGAGATTTAGGCAGATCTAGCTGTACAGTCACTGGATTTATACATCTTAACACTTTGAAAGGACCAATATATTTCCAAGCAAGTTTTCTGGACTGCTGCGCCAGTCTTAGATTCTTTGTTGACAGATAGACAGAGTCCCCTGGTTTCAGATTCCATCCCCCTGCCCTTTTTTTGTCTGCCTGTTTTTTGTACTGTATCTTGGCTTCATTCAAAGTCTCAACAATCAGGGGCCAGGAATCGCGGAAAGTTTTACACCATGCTGAGGCTTTCCCAACGTTCTCACCAGGCTTTAAGAAGGGAAGAGGGGGCTGTCATAACCCATGGCAGCTTTGAATGGTGACATTTTTGTTGAAGCGTGCCATGAATTGTTGTATGCAAACTCCGCTAATGGCAATAAATCAACCCAATTGTCTTGTTGATAATTAGAAAAACATCTCAGATATTGCTCTAATGTCTGATTTACTCTCTCCGTTTGCCCATCGGTTTCCGGGTGATAGGCAGTACTAAGAGCACGTTCAATGCCCATTAGGGTCATTAGCTCCGACCACAACTTAGAGACAAATTGAACCCCCCTGTCGGAGATTATTTTGAGGGGCAACGTATGTAGCCTGGCAATGTGTTGGAGGAATGCTTTGGCCAAAGCCTTGGCTGTTGGCAAACTGGGGAACGGTATGAAGTGAGCTTGCTTAGAGAATAAGTCCACTACCACCCAAATGACCGTCATATGTCTAGAGGGGGGAAGATCAGTGATAAAGTCCATAGAAATTACTTCCCAGGGTCGGCTCGGGGTGGGTAGAGGCTGTAAGAGACCTGGGGGTTTCCCCGGTCTGGCTTTACAACGGTTGCACGTTGGACATGATTGTATATAGAGAGATAAATCCTGTTTCATTCGGGGCCACCAAAACCCACGTTGCAGAAGTCGTAAGGATTTCACATATCCAAAGTGCCCCGCAGATTTTGAGTCATGAACTGTCTGCAACATTTGGGATCGGGTAGCTTCAGGGACAAACATTTTATTTCCCTTGAACCAGCAGCCATTCGGACCACATTTCACATCGTCCCTGACTTGTAACTCATTTGTTTCTTGTGAGGTGATGTCAGTGAGAAATTGTTTTTCCCAGGGTAATGTCTGGATAGGGTTCTTCGGTGTTTGTTTGGCTTTACGGGTTACAACTGCACCGACCAGTTGTTCTGGGGTGAACATAGACTCTCGTACTTCCACTCTCTTACAGAAATGTTGGGGAAGACGGGAGAGAGCATCTGCTAGATGATTGGCTTTCCCTGGGAAATGGTGGAGAGTGAAATGGAATTTGGAGAAAAACTCAGCCCACCTGAATTGTTTAGCATTCAGATTTCGGGGTTTTCGCAGTACCTCAAGATTTTTGTGATCAGTCCATATTTCAAAAGGTACTTGGGACCCCTCTAACCAATGTCTCCAAGTGATCAATGCTAAACGTATAGACGCAGCTTCTTTATCCCAAATGGGCCAGAATCTCTCTGTATCATTGAATTTTCTTGATACATAAGCTAGGGGTTGTAGTTGTCCCTGAGCGTTCTCTTGCAAAATCACCCCACCCATAGCAGTATCCGATGCGTCTACTTGGACCACAAATTTTTTTTCTCATCAGGGTGGGCTAGTATTGGCTCAGACGTGAACAGCCGTTTTAGTTGTTCAAATGCTTCCTGACACTGCGGGGTCCAGTTCAAAGGGGCCCCTGGCACCGAAGCCTTGGATCCCTTCCCCTTAGTCTTCAGTAGTTCAGTGAGGGGAGGGCTACTTGGGCAAAGTGTGGCAGGAATTGACGGTAAAAGTTGGCGAAACCGAGAAAACTTTGGAGCTGTCGTCTGGTTTTGGGGGCTCCCACATTAAGACATCCTGGACTTTCTTTGGGTCCATTTCCAACCCCTCAGAGGATATGCGGTACCCCAGAAAGTCAATGCACTCCTGGTGAAATTCACATTTTGACAGTTTGACAAACAGTTTGTGTTCTAATAACTTTTCCAATACTTTTCGCATGAGAATAGTGTGGGATTTTAGATCCGGGGTATAGACCAAGATATCATCCAAGTAAACGACCACCCCTTGAATAAGTAGGGGTGTAAGACTTCATTGATTAAGTTCATGAAGACCCTGGTGCCCCCTGTAAACCGAAGGGCATAACCCGATATTCAAATTGCCCCAGCGGGGTATTAAATGCAGTTTTGTATTCATCCCCCTCTCTGATACGAACCCGAAAATAGGCATCTCTCAAATCCAGTTTAGAAAACACTTTCCCTTTTGCCACCTCTGCCAATAAGTCTTTGATGAGGGGCATCGGGTAGGCATTAGTTGCAGACACTGCGTTAAGTCCCCGGTAATCCGTGCATAGTCTGAGCCCCCCATCTTTTTTTTTTACAAAACAAAACAGGTGCTGCGAAAGGGGATGATGCTGGCCTAATAAATCCACGAGCCAGGTTTTTATCAATAAAGCGGCGCAGTTCTTCCTTCTCACTGGGACTCATGGCATAAATTTTCCCTTTTGGCAATTTCTGGCCCGGAAGAATCTCAATAGCACAGTCAGAGTTACGGTGGGGGGTAGTTCATCAGCTTCCTCCTCCTCAAAAACCCTAGTCAAATACTGGTAATCCTCGGGGATGCGGTTAAGGTCCTCCATTGCTAAACAAGCGCGTGGAGGTTCATTGCATGGAGGAGTTCCCCACCCTGGGTCCCATTTGTGTTCTGTACATTTCGGTGAGATAAATTGAACATTCCCTTCCTCCCATAGAATGTAAGGGTTATGTCCATGTAACCAAGGGCTACCCAACACTAAGGGAAATTGGGCTTGCGGAGCTATCACGAATGAGCGTAGCTCCCAGTGGTCACCAATGCCTATTCTTAAAGGAACAGTCTCAAATCGGCATGGTTCTTTCATTGGAGACCCATCCATTTGTGTGAAAGTTATTGGGTCTTTCAAGTGGACCACGGCCGCCTCCAGCCCGACAACCATAGACGGGTTTATGAGGTCCCTCCCGCACCCTGAGTCAATGAGGGCTCGAACCCGAATGTGGGTCATCATTGCTGGGTTCATTACTAGGACAGTCACAAAGAAGAGAGAGGGGTAATTGCTCACCAGTTTAGGCGCCTCAGGTGTTGGGTCCTGTTGTGTAGCGCCATTCACAAACAGGACCATTTCATTTCCCTGCATCTCATTCTCCTCCTCCAGCAACAAGGTATCCATTTGGTCGGGACCAGCAAAAAGAGCCCGTGTATTGCGTGGTTTTGCTGTACCTTTTCTTGGGGTAGGGGTAATCCACCTTCTGGGCTCTTCTTGTGGTAGAGCTCTGTTGGGATCCCCTTTCGGGCAGGCTGCGGCGAAGTGGCCTTTCTCCCCACACCGCAGGCAGAGACCCTGTCGCATACGCTGATCTCTCATTCCACTTGGGGTGGATGTTGGTTTGGGTCTGGCTGGGCCCGCTGCCAAACTTGGACGGTTGTTACCCAACGATAAATCCAGTTTCATCATGCGTAAGCGACTTTCGGCCTTCTCAGCTTCCTCCATCCAACCTTGGAGGGTGCGGGGTTGCTGAGAGCTGAGGATGTTATTGCGGACGTCCACAGCTAGACCCATTCGATATTGTTGGGCCAAGACCGCATCGGTCCAGTCCCGAATTTTCACGGCATGCCTTTGAAACTCCCTTGAATACTCCCGCACTGAGAGTTTGCCTTGTCTGAACGTGCGAAGGAAGGCTTCTGCTTTTGGGCCGCCCCCGGGTCCTCGAAACGGTTTCTCAGAGCCCACATGAAGTCATCTACATTCCCCAACTCCGCAGCCTCCAGATCATGAAGAGCTACATACCAGCTTGTAGCACTCCCTCGGAATCTGGATGCGATAAACTCCACCTGTTGTTCTTCATCTGGGAATACATAGCCCCATCTTTGCACAAACTTCCCGACTTGTAATATGAAAAAGGACACCTGCCTTTTATTTGCCTCCTTTCTTCTTCAGTTATCTTATTTATTTACATCATTTATACCTCACTTTCCTCCACAGCAGGGACCAAAGCATCTTACATTATTCTCCTTTTTATCCATGCAACAATGCAGTGGGTTACTCTGAAAGTATGCAACTGGTCCAAAATTATCCAGTGAGCTTCCAAAGCAAGATGGGAATTCAAACTTGGCCTAGTTTAAGAACATAAGAATATAAGAGAAGCCAATGTTGGATCAGGTCAATGGCCCATCTAGTCCAACAATCTGTCACACAGTGGCCAAAAATACCAGGTGCCATCAGGAGGTCTAGCAGTAGGCCCAGGACACTAGAAGCCCTCCCACTGTTGCCCCCCCCAGCACCAAGAAGACAGTGCATCACTTGCCCCAGACTAAGAGGTTGCCTACCTCCAGGTGGAATCTGGAGATCTCAAACAGGTATAACTGTACTCCAGACAACTGATATCTGTCCTCCTGGAGAAAATGGCTGGTTTGGAAGTTGAACTCTATGGCATTATATTCAGCTGAGATTCAGCATCCCTCCCTTGACCTTGCTCTCCTCAGACTCCACTACAAAATCTCCAGGAACTAGTCAGGCCTGGCCCTAATGAGTCCTCCCTCAAAGGCCAAAATAGCTTGGAAAAGGCCTTGCCTTTTACTGACAGAACCCAGCCTGGAATACTATGGTTGCCCATCAACAGCCACTAAGGAAATCTGTTGCTTAAATCTACAGGCACTCCTTTTATCTTTTTTGGATTTTTAAAGCCCCCACTGTATTACTACTACTACTACTACTACTACTACTACTATTATTTTCATATGTTTCTGCAGACCTGAGGTCCTTTTCAGGTTTGTAGAAATCTCTGTCTTGCCTGTTCACTGCTCTAGTCACCGTATTTAAGTATCCAAAGACTGACCAACTGCATTATTAGAATGTAAGATTATAATAAATACATGGGACAACATACCAGAGTTAATTAAAAATGCTGCTATTTCACCATTAAACATATTTCTATTTTCTAAATGATTGATTCATCTCAAAATACAGATTCTTAATTGGTCACGTAAGAACAAATCAAATGAAAAATATAAAAGGCATGAAAACGACACAACTTGTTACTAAGCCAAGTTGTGCCAGATATGCAGGCCAGGAGACCACCTAGGGCAGCAAAATATCAAGAGCAGAAAACTGTTTAGAGCTTGTTCATCTTTTTTTCAAAAGGGTAAAACACTCATCTTAGCATGCTTAGGGCAGTAACGTTTCTGGATATATTTGCATGAAAACTAGAGAAAATTAACATGGAGAATTTTAGGCTGTCAATTTAATGCATCTGCAAAGACATTCAGACCTTTTTATTTTAAATTTATTACTCAGAAAATACCAAGCTATATGATGAGAATAGTGGCAACCCCCCTATATTAAAGTAATGTATTACGCACTTGCAAGATTTTTTTTGCCAGAGGGGTTGCTCTTTAAGCAAATCACTTAGCCCATTTATAAAAGAAAATGTAACGATATGTAGATTTACACAACCCCCCCCTTAAAAAACCTAAGGCATGTTTAAAGTAAGTTGGGAAGTTATGCAGAATAATGATGTTTTAAAATTGGCAGGCTCTTAACTGTAGATGTATTATTAAATACTGATTCCACTGCAACCGTAATAAAGACTGGTTTTGTTATTATTGTCAATTTAATTTACTTTTGAATCACAGTTATTTCTTATTTTCAAATGAAACATCACAGTGCAGCTAATGATGAAGAGAAAATTTCAATACTGGCCTTGAGCTATCATTTCATCTTTCTTTTTGCATCTCAAATCTTAGCAAGAAAGCTTTTTTAAAAACCAAAAATACTCAAATTACCATGTGTAAAAAAGCAAACCTCTGATATCTTTGATGACCGAGAAGGTAACTGATAAATATAGATGCCTACTTAACAGGGAGAGACGACCCCCAAAGCTTCAAAATGAAAATATTTCTTTAATCTCAAATAGAAACAGTATATATCTGTTATAGCATATTAAACTCGAGGAACAACATTGCTATGAAGACTATGAAAACTAATGATAGTCTTCATAACTGTGGCTCAACACATAACACATTGGATAAATCATTACAAACTGAAGACATACACAAAGCAAGTGATTTATCGTACAATTGAACAGCTAATGCAGGGCAGCCATATTATTAGTGTGAAATTCTGTAAAGGCTGGTAAGAAAGCTTGTTCTAAACAGAATCAACTAACTGTAGCTAGTTAATGCATAAAAAACAAACAGGCTACAATCCAATAAAATTAAAATTTTCACCAAATTCCACCAAAAGATCTAGAAATCTCTAAAACTAGGAGTTCCTTAAATCTGACTGCCTGAGCAAAACGCTCATTTTTACAGCATTATTTAGTACAAACAAAATATGCACTGTTTTATTATAAAATGGTAAATGGGAATGGCCTCCTTCATTTTCCTGTTCATGAAAACTTTGAATCTAGGAAAATAAGGGGTTTTTTGCAGTATGTTTTTTTTATTTTTAAAACAAATTATATGTTTATAGAAAACCCTGAAATGCTGAGGCATTAAAGTTAAATTATAACCGTATTAATGCAAATTTCACTTTTTGCCTCTGTATTCCAGCAAATGGAGTTGTGACATGCAACTATGACAGAAGAATTACTTACTGCTAGACTAGACTGTGAAGAACATATCTGTGGATAACATATGGTAAAGCTAAAAGGAATACTATATTACTGGTTTTCAAGTGATAAACTGGGACCAAGCTGAGAAGGGTGATGGGGCAGTGGTGGTCAGGAAAATGGACATCGCTCTCTTCTTGTTAGTTTGTTGAGATTTTGTTCTTTTTTAAAAAAAAAAAAGATTCAGAGAAAAAGAGAGAGTGACAGAGAGAAAGAGAAAGAAGTGCTTTCCACACAGGGATAGGTTAGTCTTGTTCTCCTATTGTTGGTACAGCTACCAATACAGCACTGTGGCACATTTTCCTTGCCCCAATCCCCAAGCAGTGGCCACCCCCCTTCCCCTGGGCCAAAGGAACTTTTGCATTAAAAAAACCCAAGTTAATACATTTCTGTATCGATACAATGTTATAACAAGTTTAACCAGGTCCTGTGAATTTTCGGCTTTCACTGAAAGAAATGTAAGTCTAGCTCCCAATGTTGCAAAGCTCTACAAAAAAAGTGGCTAGAGGCAATATAAAAATTTGAAACTGATGATTAAAAGCAAAACAAAACAAAAAGCCCCCAGGTGGTGCGGTAACACAATTGCCACGGTGAGGGCATACTCAGGAAAAATGGCTGCCATGTGGACAAGAAAATTCATATTTTCCCACCAACACAGCCACCATCTGGCTTTACTGAGACCTTTCCCAAAACTTTGTAGTACAGGTGGTGTTAAATACTGGGTTCAAGACACATTACAGTGAACAGCTCTATCTTATTATGTGATTTCAGGAACACTACATGACAAACTCCAGGACTGGCACCCTGTTTAAGTACCATGCAAGCAGCACACCTCAAACACACCCCATTCCCAACGATAGGCTATTTACATAGCACTATTTTGCCACAGGTCCCCTCCAGAATCCTGGCAAGCTATTGTTCTGGAGCCAAAAGCTCACCCAGTCTCAGATAGTAACTCAGGGATGACCTATGCTCAGTACACAACACCCTTCCCCCCTAAGTTCCAAAACACCTTAATACACAAAGTCTCTCAGGTACACCAGTTGGCACTGTTCCCGGGTTGAACGTCGGAGCTCTCTCTGAGGAGGTGCAGTCTCTGGACCCTGGTCCAGTGTTGCAGGGACAACATGGTCAAGCAAAGGCAGCAGCACTGATGTCACATCTGGGAAGTCTGTGGCCACCTGGTCAGGCATTGTGCTGTCTGGCGGGAACTCCCTCACGGTCTCTGGTTCTGGTGGGCCTGCCTAGTTGTCTCCCATGACTGCTGATGGTGGCAGAGGTGGTCAGTGTGTCTTTGAAGAACCTGTCCATCATCAGTCGATACCTCATAAGATGGAGGTCCAGTGACTCTGAAGACCTTGGCTGGGACCCAGGCAGGACCACTGGAAAAGTTCCTTGCATAGATGGAGTCACCAGGGAAAAAAACCTCTGGGCGCTTCCTGGCTCTATGGCAATGGGTGATTCTCAGGAGCTCAATCTGTGTGCAGTGTGTCCAGTCTGGTGGTTAGGCGCCTGCCCAGGAGGAGTTCCACTGGGCTGTGGCCTGTGGTGGTGCTCAGGGTCACCTGGTGGTCGATAAAGAAGACCACGAGTCTGTGGTTCCAGTCGCCATGGATGATAGGCCTGAGGGATTCCTTTGTGGTCCACACCATCCTTTCTGCTTGTCCATTGGTGGCTGGGATAAAGGGTGCAGAGCGTAAGTGACGGATGACATAGTGGCCCCAAAACTCTTCGAACTCCCCCCAGGTGAAAACTGTTCCGTTTTCTGTCACCACCATGTTGGGAAGGCCGTGTATGCTGAAGATCCATCTGAGGGCCCGGATTACTGGTTTGGAAGAGGTGGAGGCGACTAGCACGACCTCCAGCCATTTGATGTATGAGGCCACCGAAATGAAAAATATTTGTAGTTGGAAGGGTCCAGCAAAGTCCAAATGTAGCCGGGACCAAGGTTTGCAGGTGGACTCCCACTGTTGCCCGGGTGCCCGGGGCTGTTCAGGTCGGGTTTCTTGGCAGACCTGGCAGCGCTTCACCCAGGCCTCTAGCTTGCTGTCTAAACTTGGCCACCACACATAACTCCGGGAGAGCACCTTCATCCGCACAATCCAAGGGTGAGTCTCATGCAGGGCTGACAACACTTGCTGGAGTAAGGGAGCACCACCTGGCTCCCCCACAGTAGGCATCCCTTGTGGGCTCATAACTCATCCTGGCGGGATGAGAAGGCTGTAAATTCTGGGCCCACTCAACTGGTGGGCCAGCCCCTACGCACCCAGTCCAAAACATGGGAGAGGACCCGGTCCCCTGCAGTGTGACAGGAAACATCTGTAGCTTGCAGAGGGCAGTCTGGAAGCTCTTCCATGAGCAGGATCTGGTGCACGGGAGCCGGGTTGGGATCAACTGAATGGAGCAGCAGGCAGCTGAGGGCATAAGCATTCCCCATCGTCTTACCAGGACAGTGGAGGAGGAAGTACCGGTACACTGCCAGGCGAAAGCATCTGAGGGGTCTGGTGATCCAGAGTCAGCAGACCCAGCAGGGGCTTGTGGTCTGTCACAATGGTGAATGGCTGCCCATAGAAGTAATCATGGAACTTCTTCACCCCCGTGACAATTGCTAGTGCCTCTTTATCGATTTGCATGTAGTTGCGCACAGCTGAAGGCAGGGTATGGGAGTAATAAGCCACAGAGACTTCCCTGCAGTTCGACAGCTGGTGTCCCATATGCAGAAGTGTCCCAAGCGAAGATGATGGGCAGTGACTCATCGAAGTGGGCCAGCTCTGCGTTGGAAGTGAGCAGCTCCTTGATGGCCCTGAACACCATGGCATTGTTGCCCCAGACCCATACGGCCTTCTTATTGAGGAGGTGGTGAAGTGGTTCCACGAGTGCAGCTTTGTGGGGCAGGAAAGAGTGATAAAAGTTCAGCAGCCCAAAGAATACCTGAAGCTCCTGCTTGGAGGTTGGTGCGGGAGCGTCGACAATGGCATGAACTTTGTCTGGGGCTGGATGGATGCCATTGGCGTCAATGGAGAACCCTAGGAACTCAACCCACAGAACACCCAGGAGGCACTTCTACCGCTTCACCTTGAGGCTGGCTGCCTGGAATCGCTACAGGACAGTGCACAGCCTGCTGGTGAAGTCCTCTTCCATGGGAGCGGCAATCTGAACATCGTCAAAGAAGGACTGGACCCCGGGAATTCCTTTAAGAAGAGAGTCCATTAGCTTTTGGAAGATTCCCAGAGCCACAGTGACCCTGAACTGCAGCAGCACCCTGAACGTGCCCCAGTGCATTACGATGGTCTGGGTCTCTGGGGTTGCATCATCCTCAGGAAGCTTCTTCAGCCAAAGAGTGATTAACACATGGATTTCACTGCCACAGGAGGTGGTGGCAGCTACAAGTATGGACAGCTTCAAGAGGGAATTGGATAAATATATGGAGCAGAGGTCCATCAGTGGCTATTAGCCGCAAGATATAGATAGGAACTCTTAGTCTGGGGCAAGTGATGCACTGTCTTCTTGGTGCTGGGGGGGGCAACAGTGGGAGGGCTTCTAGTGTCCTGGGCCTACTGCTAGACCTCCTGATGGCACCTGGCATTTTTGGCCACTGTGTGACAGATTGTTGGACTAGATGGGCCATTGACCTGATCCAACATTGGCTTCTCTTATATTCTTATGTTCTTAAGCTGCTGGTAGGCCTGGGCCAAGTCTAACTTTCCAAATACTTTGGCACCCGCCAGAGAGGACAAAACGTGGCTGACTACTGGGACCAGGTAGGAGTGGTCCCATAGTGCTTTATTGATGGTTCATCTGTAGTTTGTGCAGATGTGGACATCCCCATTGGGCTTTACGGGTGTCACAATCGGGGTTTCCCAGAGGGCATGCGGGACTGGTTCTAAGACACCTTGACCCGCTAGGCGATCCAGTTCCTAGTCTATTTTTGGCTTTAATGTGAATGGGACATGCCTGGCCTTCAGCCGTATGGGTTGCACCTCTGGGCTAATCTGGAGTGAGACAGGGGATCCAGTGTAGCAACTGAGTGTCCCATTGAAAATGGCCAGGAACTCATTGCACACCTTCTGAGGTCTTTTGTGGCAATGTGGTGCACTCAAGTGACTCAGAACCTCAGGGGCGTGAACCAGGCTAGCCGTAGAAGACTTGTGCGACTGCCCCCCCACCAGCAGGTCTAAAAGTCCATCAAAATTCTGGTACTAAACCCGGAACTTGCCCACCCCTTTCACAGCCACCTCCAAGGCCGGCCCCAGGTGTCTGGGCGCCCTAGGCAAGACAGCCTGGGGCGCCCACCCCACGGGGATGCCAATCTCCCGGTGGGGCCTGGAGACCGGGGGTGGTGGAGCGCCGGCTTTCTGAGCACGCCGCACTAGCGGCGTGCTCAGGAAAGCTAGGGAAGGGGCGGCCGCTTGAACGGCCGCCCCTTCCCAGCCCCAGGGCCGGCTGGAGACGGGGGGGGGGTGGAGCGCCGGCTTTGAACGGGCGCCCCTTCCCTCCCAGCCCCAGCACCGGCTGAAGACGGGGGGAGCGCCGGCTTTCCTGAGCACGCCGCAGTAGCGGCATGCTCAGGAAAGGGGCGCCCGTTCGAACGGGCGCCCCTTCTGCCGGCTGGAGACGGGGGGGGAGCCAGGGAAGGGGCGCTCGTTTGAACGGGCGCTCCTTCCCTCCCAGCTCCAGCGCCGGCTGAAGATGGGGGGAGCGCCGGCTTCCTGAGCACGTCGCAGTAGCGGCGTGCTCAGGAAAGCCAGGAAAGGGGCGCCCGTTTGAACGGGCGCCCCTTCCGCCGGCTGGAGACAGGGGGAAGCCAGGGAAGGAGCGCCCGTTTGAACGGGTGCCCCTTCCCTCCCAGCCCCAGCGCCAGCTGAAGACGGGGGGAGCGCCGGCTTTCCTGAGCACGCCGCAGTAGCGGCGTGCTCAGGAAAGCCAGGAAAGGGGCGCCCGTTTGAAGGGGCGCCCCTTCCCTCCCAGCGCCGGCTTCACGGGGGGCGGGGCGGGGGCGCTTGG
This sequence comes from Gekko gecko, assembly GCA_029375565.1. Lineage (NCBI taxonomy): Eukaryota > Metazoa > Chordata > Lepidosauria > Squamata > Gekkonidae > Gekko > Gekko gecko. The sequence continues at coordinate 65,974,362 of JAPDNY010000009.1, forward strand.
CGCCCCTGTGGACCCCAGCGCCCTAGGCGAGCGCCTAGTTCGCCTAGTGGGCGAGCCGGCAGTGGCCACCTCATTTTGTTGGAAGTCCTGTAAGGTGAAACTGTCCAGTCTAAGGTGAGCCCCCCTTAGGCAGAGCCTTCTAAAGGTGTCTTCTGAGATTATGGAAATGGAGGACCCCATGTCTAGTTCCATCCTGCAGGGGGGTCCTTTGATCAAGACAGTCACTTTAATTTTATCGGGGTTGTCCTGGGGCAAATTTAGTACCTGTTGCTGCTGGACAGAGGTGGTGTGTAGTTCCATTGTTTGCCCAGACACCAGAGGAGTGGTCGGTTGCTGCTGGTTTCCTTTGGAATGGCAGGCCTGGGCAATGTGGCCAACCTTTCCGCAGCTCCTGCATGTGGCATCTCGAAAATGGCAGGACCTCCACTCATGGGGCTCCCCACAATCAGGACATGGTGTCGATGTGGCGGTTTCAGGGGCACGTGCTGAAGCGGATGAGAAAGTGCTGAGGTGAGCTGGTCACTGTAGTTGCAGTATCTCTTTGTCCTCCTCTGAGGTGTCCATGTGGTGTGCCGCAGTGGTTGGTCTCCTCGAAGATGGCAGCCTCTGTGCTTGTCGGACCTCCACTGTGAGCTGGTCAGCGGCTTCCACTACGAGGGCTTTTTCTATTGCCTCCTTGAATTTGGGGTCTTGCTTGGCGATGAGCCTCCGTTGGATTCGCTCGTCTTGCAGTCTGCACACCAGCCAGTCATGGAGCGCTTCCTTGAGGTCGTGGAAGTTACAATATCGGGCGACCCGTCAGAGGGCTGTAACATAAGTGGTAATCGATTCATCTGTGGCCTGGTTCCTAGTGTAGAATGCGTGGTGGACTGCGATGATGAAGGGCTTCAGTGAGAAGTGCTCCTGTAACTGTTCTATAATTGTCTTATACACAGTGTTTTTGAGCTCTGCTGGAGCCAACAGCGAATGAGTGATCTTGAAGGTTGAGCGGCCGCAGACACAGAAAAAAGTAGCACACTTCTTTTCGTTCTCAGTTATCTCAGAGGACTCAAGGAAAAATTCGAAATGGGAGACTTAGGAGTCCCAGTCTTACGCTGCGGTGTCGAATGCATCAAAGTGTCCTCAAGCAGCAGCCATTTTATTTATTTATTTATTTCATTAGATTTTTACCCCACCCTCCCAGCAAAGCCCGCTCAGGTCCCAGGTGCGGTGTGATGTGTGTGGCACTGGAGCTCGGTGTGCAGTACGGTGCAGATGGGCGCTGGGCTGGCTCAATAGGATCCTATCCTCGTCACCAGTGTTAAATACTAGGTTCAAGATGCATTACAGTGAACAGCTCTATTTTATTAAGTGATTTCAGGAACACTACAGGACAAACTCCAGGGCTGCCGTCCTGTTTAAATAGCATGCAAGCACCATACCCCAAAAACGCTCCACTCCCAACGACAGGCTATTTGCATAACACTACTGCCCCATTGGTCCCCTCCAGAATCCTAGCAAGCCATTGTTCCAGAGTTACAAGCTCAGCCAGTCTCGGATACTAACTCAAGGATGACCCATGCTCAGTACATAATAGGAGGTTTGAGAAATGTAGCAAAAAAGCTGGGGAGACCTTGGGGAGTGCATGAATGCACCATAATGCCGTGGCAAAGCAGGGAAAAATCCCACTTCCCAACCAGAGAGATAACCCATGTGGAAATAAGGGGGGGAATAGATGTAACTAGATGCAAGGGAAGACAAAGTTCTTTTATCTTTCATAGTTCTGCAGAAGAAAACATTTTGTTAAATGTCACTGCTCGTTCCTGCATGATGAGATGCATCTACATACGGGCCTACACATATAGTACTCCTAATCTCCTTTGCATCTGGTCATCCTAAAGCAAGGAGAAAAAAAACATGTATACATGGTAAAAAATACTGAAGGAGACCCAGTTTTGCAGTATGAAATAATGTATTGATTATGGATCTGAAAATGCTGAAACAATTGTATTACAGAATCTGAAACTATACATCCTTAGCTCGACTGAAATCTGTGGGGTTAGCACAAGTGAACGCAAAATTATAAATACAATGGAACTACAGTGGAACGATTGTTACATGGCACACATTTGTCTTCTTAACATTTTGTTATCCTTCCAGCACTCCTCTTGCTCATAATGCCCATGCACATTACTTGCTAGTTGTAGAGCCTTGAAAAGTCCTCACAAAAATATGAAGTTAAGTCTTATAAAATACAAGAGGAAAGCCAAAAATATTCATGGTCATGCTCACACCCACAAATACGATGGATTATCTTATCCATTGTCAAAAGTCCTAAAGTTTCATTAGCACATTCTAATAAAAAGCTTTTCAAAGGCACACATTTCTTTCATCTAGATGCAAAACTGAAAGTCAGCAGGAGACTGAAAGCTTCAAGAAAGCAAAGTGACATTTTCAGGTATTAACGACTGGTACTATGATGTAGATAAATTAAATGAGCACAAACAGATTTCATAGTAGTATTTCACCACAAAATAAAGCATGTATAAAACATATTTTTCAGACTGTTGGTATTGGCTATGAGGGCCACAGAATAAAATTCATCGCTTGTTTCTTAACGTTTAAAACATCAGCATGCTGTATTAGTTATGCAAAACTATCCTATATATATATATACACACTAAGAATAAGGCCCGTTGTGGAAATAAATACAACGGGCTCTAGAAAGAGGCTCTGGGAGAGTGCCCCGGCTTTGAGCACTCAGTGACAATTTGCTGTGGCAATCTCAGCAGGGTATAATGACAGAGTCCACCATTTTCTCCAGAGGAACTGATCTTTGCTACCTGAAGAGCAGTAGTAATTTTGAGTGATCTCCAGCCCACCCCCAAGATTGGTAACAGTGGTTCCCCAAGAGGAAGTGGCTGGTTTGGAGGGTGGAGTCTATGGCATTGTACCTTTCTGCAGTCCCACCCCTCCTCAACACTCACCCTCTCCAGGTTCGACCCCTCAAATCTCCAGGAATTTCCCAACCTGGAGTTGACAACCCTATCTTCCTCCCAGCCAACCATCAACCTACCTTTAGTTTTCCATCTCCTCCCCCTCCCTCCTACAGAGCAGTTGTAATTTTGAGTGATCTCCAGCCCCCACCTGAGATCGGCAACAATGGTTCCCCATCAGGGAATGGCTGGATTGGAGGGTGGAGTCTATGGCATCATACCTGTCTGAGGTGCCACCCCTCTTCAAACCTCACCCTCTCCAGGCTCCATCCCTCAAATCTCCAGGAATTGCCCACCTGGAGTTGGCAACCTGATCAGGACTGGGCCCAATGAGTTTTCTCCCAAAGGCCAACATAGGTGTGGAAAGGGCCTTTTACTGACAGAGGAGAAAGTACAGGTGCCAACTCTGATTAGGGAAATACCTGGATATTTGGGGGGGGGGATTGTGTGGAGGGCAGCATTTGGGGTGTGTGTGGAAGGACTCAGCAGGGTATAATGCCATAGAGTCTACCCTCCAAAGCAACCATTTTCTCCTGGGGAACTGATCTCTGTCATCTGGAGGTCAATTGTAACAGTGGGAGATCTCCAGGTCCCACCTGGAGATTGGCAGCTCTAGGGGAAAGTCAGCCACACAGTGGGGAGTTGAAGAAAATGGTCTGATGGTCGCTGGCCCACCTCGTTAGCCAGCCAGCCATGCTGAAGCTAAGCAGGAGAAAGAGCCTTTTCCCATTTATTCTGACAGGAAAGTGGCCACTGGGGAGGGGGTTATGAGCGGGGGAGGGGTTAAGCTGAAAGTCCTTTGTTTTTTTACTCACAGAACCAAGCATGGCTGCCTACCAACAGCTACTGATGGGACAGTCCCTCACAGGAGTCAAGAGAACTGTCTTCCTCAGGAGACAGAGCTGTCTGCCAGGGGGAGTGGGTGGGGAAGAGGAGCAGACCCAGCACCTGGACAACGGCACGTGAGTACTCTTGAGTGGCGGCTGATGGGCCAATGGCTGAGGGAGGGCATTTTACAGCCAATGGGAGCGCATGGAATCTTGCGAAACCAAAAGATAAATATTTATAAGGAGAGATATACTGGGTTCTAGATGCGTTTAGTGATCAGCTCATATTTATTAAGCGATTTCAGTTAACACTAAAGACATTCTTGCAGGACCCGAGCCCTGCTTAAATGCATGCAACATACCATGCCCAACACACACCCACTCCCAGTGATAGGCTATTTACATGATAAGTCCCATTCAATAGGTTCCCTTCAAGATCCTAGTTGTCTATTGTTCAGGTGTTCAAGCTAGGTCAGTTCTCTGGTACAATCTGAGCTCAGTACATAACAATATATAATGCGTTTTTGTACCTTCCTCTTTATTTTTCCACACACACCCTGTTGCCTTAACCTCATATCTCAGCTACTGTGGTGTTTTTAATGGCAATAAACAACAGCATTAAGCACTGTCTGCTGGAAGATATAGGGCAATAGGAAACAGGAACTAAATGGGAGGAGACTTGGCCAGGGCCTAGCATGTTATGCTAGTTTAAAATATACAATAAACTTTGACTGTAACTTCAACTGTATTTATTTGCTTGATACACCAGCAACCCCCACTTCCTCATCTCATCCAAGTTTCTCTGCACCCTCTACCATCTTTTTCTCTTTACAATCCACAGAATCTATTTTCCCTCCACAGATTGTATCTCATTGTATCACCCTCCCCCTTTCTACACTACATGTCCCTTTGGAACAAAATTTATGAGGACCATAACATCCTTGGTATGCTTGCATCTCATCTGAATTTCTACAGAGAAAAAAAGACAATTGGTGGCAAATTGTAACAGAAAAACAATGGGCAATGAAAGTGTTAACCACCCCTACTCCATGCATTTCACCCTGCTTCAAGAAAAACTCATGGAAATACCCCTTCATTTTAGAAAAGGTATGTTTTCATATTTCACTCAGCCCTCAATTTTTCTTCCTTCAGTTTCAGTTTTCCCTTTCTTTCTGTGCCACTCTTAGAGATGTAAAGATTCTGGACATTTTGAAACTATGGGGGGAAACATTCTCCCTTCCCCCATTCCTATTGATATATATTCAATATTCTCTAATTTTAATGGCTTTAACACCATAAAAGGCATCATTTAGAACTTAGCATAAAACATTTTAGTATTTGAATGTTTATAAATTTTACAAGTATAAATGACTTAATTTTCTATAAGCACAATATATACATATGTACAGAACAACAGAAAAGAAAGCTCTACAAACTGCTTACCAGTGTGCTAACTTAAGTTATATATCTTCATTTTTGCCAGTTGAGAGGTCAACAGTAGAGAAAACAGCATTTGTAGTAAACAAAAGAATGCTTATGATTTGCACAGAAACCATCTCATACAGATAAGAATTAGCAATAAACTTTATAAAACTGAAAACATTAAATCTTTAATATTTCATTATCTTTCTATAATGACAGCATATTAATTGTGGACAAAATTAGTCACAGTTAAACAAAATACATATATCCTTGAAAGTATTGCATCTGCCTACAGCATACACAGGAATTATCATATATATAATTCTAAAAAATCCCTAGTGTGTATCAAAAGTCGATAAAATGAAGCCAGGGACAGGGAGGATTGAAACTCCCCAAAATAATATAAAAACTATCTGTAGCTTCAAGAAAAGATTGATCACCAAGATTGTAAGATCTCAGCGCCATTTGGGGGGGAGGGGTTATTAGGCAACCAATAATACTGTCCAGCGTTCTAAGCCTTGGTTTCTGTAATTTAAGTCTGAGCATGGGTGGGGAAAGGGTGGAACTAGAGGACAAAAGAGCTCTGGAAAAGATCCCATTCCTCTCCTGTAACATCCTATGGTGGAGGAGGGCTTGCCAAGAAAAAGTCTGGTGGTAATTAGTCCAGGCTTGGCCTGGTGGCAGCCACTAAACAAACTTTGCCAGACTTTGCTTGAGGAGAGCTGCCAAGGGGAGGGAAAGTTGAGGAGAATGGAGCAAATAAAGGTAGGTTGGCTGGTGAGTGGGCTGAGAGAAGGAAGTAGGAAAAGGGGACTGCTAGGGAAGGAAATAAGGAAATAGTGGTGGAGGGGGATACAAGTAGGGTTGCCAGGTCCTACCTGTCTGCCGGCAGGGGAATCGCTGGGCCTTTCCGGGAACTTTTGCCACACGCACAACCCAGAAGTGACGTCATCGTGCCGCCAACATCACGTGGCATCATTTCGTTTCGGGACAAAACTCTATGGTTTGAGCCCAATTTTAACATAGAGCTTTGCCTCAAAACTACAGCATTGTCAGCAGTGCAATGACGTCCCTCCCTTTTGGGTGATGTCACTGCACTGAATTTCTGGGTGGGGTTTCCCCCGCTGGCCAGCTGGCTGGCAGTGGGGAGGAGCCTGCAAAAGCAGGGAACCCCTGCCCAGACTGGGAGGCTGGAAACCCTAGATGTAGGGGAAAAAATAAGATGCTTGGAAATTACCATCAAGGTGTGAGAAAAGGCTTACAAACAATGTTCATTTGGAATTCTGTCAGGAAGTTACAAGCAGATAGGGAGGTGGCACATTTGGTCCCCACATCTCACGCTGTATAGACTTGCTTCAGTGGCTTTGGTTAAATTGGTATGAAGTGGCTTCAGACTGAAAAGTTTCCAGAGACATATTCTATTAGTTTTTGCTTTAATGTACTTCTGATCACTGTAGCATTTGGAATGCAAAGGGATGCAAATGTAAATAAAGCACGTAAGTGACGTATCAGAAAATAAAATAATAAGGGAGGTCCAAAATGAACCAAGAAATACATACTGAAATAATCAAAGTAGAAGCCAGAAGTGCTATAAACAATGCTCACCAGAAGCAGAAGTGCTTGTAATAATTATACCTTGGATAAACAGCTTCATTTTCTTGCATCATTCTTGAATCCAAGCCAGATTGTTTAGAAAAGTCAGCAAAGCCCTAATAGGGGTGTGTGTGTATACACAGACACACAGAAACATACAGACAGACAGACACACACACACACACATATGGACAAATGTTGATTACTGGTTGCCTGCATAAGCAGACATCAACAAACTGAGGTAGAAGCCATGAGAAATTGAAATCAGAAAGCTTTTTAGATGCTGTTGTCTAGGAGACACCAAAATCTACTGTATTAGTGTCAAAAGAAAGAAAAGGCCTAGTGCAATTGCTTTCAGCCAGCTCCCTTTCATGTTCAGTTTGTTGAGAAAAGGGGGATGGGTGCATGACAAATGCCTTTAAGATGAATAGCTGATTAAAGCAGAATTTAGCATTCATTTTACAAGTAAGTAAGATGGGATTCAAGGTACCATCACATTCTGTGAGAACATAATAGTCATGGATCTATCAATAGGATGAAGCTAGCTTTCAAGCAAAGTTTAATTTCACATACAGAAGTACAGTTGCAAAAAATAAAATGACTCAAAACTAAATGCCATCAGTATGATTAATCTGTATGGCTAGGGAGGAAAGAGTAAAACTGTTTTTAACAGTGCACATTTATAAGAGGATTGCAACATATAACTAGATTTTTTATTCTTTTTTGCAGGAGAAACAGACATTTTCGCAACCATGAAAACGGGCTCCGGAAACATAATCCAATACAAATACTTGGCAGTTTAGTCATTCACTGCAAAAAAAAAAAAAGGTCAGGATTACACCTTTAAATCAGTAAAGGTTGGTTCTTGAAAACCACAGGAAATTTAAATCAAAGTAATTTTTAAAAATAATAATAATAAATTACAGCCAAGCTTGAAGTCTGAGTGGGATGGCTTCTGCAATTAGAACTACTGAGCTAAGACTGCAATCCATAATCGGGTAACTCCCTCACCAAAGCATTCAGTGAATGAGCATATTGTACCTTCAAATATCTTAACTTGATTGCATGTGGGGGAGTGCTATGCAAACAATTATTGTGCACACTTTTAACTGCCAGGAAATATTAAGGCAATAAACCAACATTCAATTTGACTCAACTGCCTGGGTGTTCTGAGCTTTGGAGAGACTTAACATAAGTGGCTGAAATCAGAGAACCTTTTTTATGAGCAGCTACTGGAAAATGGAATAGGTTTGTTATTCAATTCAAGGAAAGTTGAGGGATTCAGATGCTCATACCTGTCTGAATCCTACAGTTTAGCACTGGGATTGGAACTAGAAGCTTCCCTCTGAACTTCCTTCAATCAGCTTTATGTTGGGAACCAGACAATCAGCCCATCAGCCAGGAATTTCTGGTTGGTGGGGGAGGGGTGTTGGGACAGGGAGTGGGGAGCTTCATTAGATTAAGTAATAATAGCTTCCCCCGGTGTTCCACTGAGCTCACATCATCGCATCAACACATTGCTACAATTCAGGCTCTCTCTCTTTATATTAAAGAGGAGCAGCGACGAGCATGGTTGGGGGTGGGGTAGGAGGAGAAAGCAAAGAAGCTTGGACCTGACTGTTGAGAATTAAAGGGATGAAGCGAGTGTTTCTAACCAGGACGCCAGCCAGCCAAGGAAGGAATGAGGTAGCCAGCAAGCACCAGGACGAGCGTCAAAAGCAAGAAACCACAGGGTCCTAAGGCCTGGCTCGGGATCAGGTAGCTACAGTTTCTGTGGTTTGGATACACAGAGATCCACCTGCCCGTGCCTCTGTCTGCTGAAGCATGCAAGGCAGGCAACGGGCAGCCCAAAGCACCTCAGCGCTACCTGCAAGTCCTGGGAGCCAGCCCTGCACGGCTGGAGCTGGAGCTCTTGGCGCCCTTTTCATCAAGCAGTGTGCCCATCGCCGCTTCCTGCTCAGGGCAGTTAGAGTGGCTAAAAAGGAATGTAAAAAGCCAGCAGCATGGGAGGGTGGAGCTAGCAAGGATGAAGACAAGGTCAGGACCAGCTGGATACAGAGCGGGTGTAGGCACAGCTGGGAAAATATTCTAAAAATTAAAATATTATTTTAAAAGTTACTGGCTCAGGCAAGGCCTGTGAGGGGGCATGGCCCCCAAATGCCCTACTGTAGCTATAGGTGATGAGACAATAATAATAATTCAGCAAAACAATGTCTCAAAATCCAGGAAAAGGGACTTGATTAACTGTATCAGTAGTTACAACAAGCAATAGGTACTTTGAGATTCTTGAGCACTGCTGAAAATACTGGTCTCTCACCACTTATCAAAAATAACGGCTCATGACGGATGCATTGCTCTTCACAAGGTCAGGTCCAACATTACCCTTAACTATGGAGAACTACCACCTCTGCATTGCCCTAGCAGCAATTATGCTGGCAAGGAAATGTTATCTGATCATAACACATATGGTGAAAATATATACACTGTATCCTCACCACATAGAATTTGAGCTGGCCTGTGCTTGGACAGGACAATGTCTGAATAGACTCAAAATGAGCCTTAAAATATACTGTGGAAGGCAAACACCAGGCTTATTTTAGCAATTATCATTCTAGCTGTCTTGGAATGACTTTAGATCCTACATTTTCCCAAAGAGTGAAGTGCTTTAATTAAGACTGTAGTTAAAATGTATTTTGATTATACTCAGATGCTACTATAATGTGGGTATTCATCCACTACTTGCTGAATTGCCCCCACTGTTTGTCAAGCTATACCAGAGACTTTACAAAATCTAATTTCACTGTGGTGTAGTGAGAAAAGGGAGATCTTCTGGATATCTAAATATTCATCATTTCTATTTTTCACAGTTGGAAATGCATAATGTTATCATTTTGCAGCATTTATCGGAATGCTCAATTTCCAAAGACTTTTATTTGTAAAATTCTTTTCTCTGTGTGGCAAAATGGCCTAATTCTGAAGTTATTACTAGGCCACCTACAAAGCTCCAGCAGAACCAAAACAAGAGAATGTAAGGAAAACAAAAACAGAACATGGCATAATTATAAAAACCAGAATCAGGAAAGTATTTTTCTCTTTTCCTTCTCTTTGCACAGAAGAGAATGAAACTCATGAGCAAATTAACATTTAGATTACAAGACACTGCATGCTTTCTGTAACAGCAGTAATCAGTTAGCCAATCTGCCAAATCTTCCAAAAAGTGGTGAGTAAAATAAATATTTGCAAACTAATGTCTTGGGACTTCTATCATATAGAATAAAATAAGTGTATTCTTTTGTTCAAAAGTCAACAGTTCTGTTACATAATTCACGAGCATCTCCACACTTAAAAGTCTCATTACAAGAGAGATGAAAGGTGACTCAAGTTGGGGGTTACCCCAAACCATCTTGTGTTTCATGTCTGACCATGACTCACCTTCAAAATAGTGTGTGTAGGGTTTCATGCAACAGGAAGGGGTTCTGCTTCCCTCCCTTCCATCCCACACCACTTTTGACACCAAAAACTGCAGCGTCTGGGTAGACATGTGGAACCAGAAGCGATACAGACAGCCCCCAGTTTCTGCTATTAAAAGCAGCATGGGATGGAAGGGAGAGAAGGCAGAAGTCCCTCCCTGCTGTTGCTCCACAGCTGATCTTCCCACCCCCATCCCACCCCAATAATCTGAAGGAGTGTCCCAGTCAGAGGTGAAACACAAATGAAACACATTTCAAATCTCATATGAGATCCCAACTCAACAGAGGCTCATGCAGTGCTCTTCAACTCAAGGGCTGGCAACCGTCAGGTGAGTCCCATGCTCTCTAGGAGCCACTGCATCCCCCTTTTTTTTGTTGCTTTGCTGCTGATACACATCGTTAGGGAGCTATGACTACTGCTTCTCTTTGTGAGCATGCTGAGATAAACAGCAGGACAGTGAAGCAAGATCACTCTGTAGAGTGAATTCTTCCATAGTTTTGACCCAAAGCTTGCTCTTTCTCACACTGGTATATTACCTTCTGATTGGGTTGTTTCCTGTATCTGGCATTCTTCTGCTGGCCACAGTTCTGGCATTAACACTGATGAGGTCATAACTCTGACTACTTCTGTCATGTGACTGTAAGGTCCCATGCTTGCAGCTCAATGTATTCCATGCTGACGATAAAAATAAGTACCATCTCAATAAGTTGAAGACCAACGGACTAGGAATGGGCACAAATGGGCAACAAAGCAAAGTTCATGCAGAACTTTGGCTGGTTCAAGGGTTGTGAAATGATGTTCGTGGAAACACGTGCATCACAAAGATTTCCTGAACTTCGGAGGCAGTTTGGGATGGTTTCAGAAACAGATACGTTTCCCAGAAAACCCAACCTCGATCAGTCAAACTCCAAGGCAATGGTGGGGGTGGAATTCTCTCCAGGCTTGGAAAAACTAATAGAGACCATCTAAAGCTTGACAGACATGGCTGGCTGCCAATTACAGAACTCCCATTCCACTCTATGGGATCTGAAAACTATATAAAGCCCAAGCTGCAGCCCAGCTGTCTTTTGTTGAGTTTTGCAGAGAGTTGGAGAGGACTGGAATAGAATGAAATAGAAAGCAGTTGATCAGCTTTGCTGGGCAGGGGATTGTTCTTTGTTCTCTGTGTGCCACCCAGCCTTTCTGCTGATTCTGAGCAGAGTGGCTTTGCTTCTGCTGTGAGTTCCTCTGAAGAGGCTCTGTATTTCCACACACCCCACCCCTACTTTTTTGATCATCTCTCTGGGCTGGGGTATGTTTGCTGGGCTAGTGCTCTGTGTGCCATCCAGCTAGTGGGGCTTCACTTCGGCTGTGGATTCCTCTGAAGAGGGCCTGCATTTCATCCCCCCCACTCCTCCTTTTTGTGATCTTCTCTCTCTCTGCTGGTGGGCTTTGGGTGTTTGGTGGATTCAGGGCTCTGTGTGCCACCCAGCCTTTCTGCTCACGCTGAGCAGTGGAGATTAATTTCTGCTGTGGGTTCCTTGGCTGAAGGCCTACATTTAGACACTCCTACCCCTCCTTGTTTGTGATCTTCTCTTTCTCTGCTGGAGGGCTTTGGGAGTTTGGTGGGCCAGGGCTCTGTGTGCCATCCGGCCTTTCTGCTCATACCAAGATTGGGGCCTAGGTGGTGGGTGCCTCAGGTGAGGGCCTACATTTATACCCCCCCACCCCTCCTTTTTGTGATCTCTCTCTCTCTGCTGGCAGGCTTTGGGAATTTGGTGTAAGGACTCAGGGATGGTCTCAGAGCTTCAGCACCATGAAGGTGAGAGTGAGTGGAAGGGGTGGTCATTGTGGGGGGCAGAAGCCCTCATCCTCTCGTGCACCAGAGGCCTTCTGCCTGGGCACCAAACACAGCCCCCCCCGGGCAGGACATCCCCAGGACGTCATCAGCAGATGTTTCAGAGCCTCCTTGCTCAACTCCATCCATGTGGCTCTCACAGGACTTGAAATTTTTTGGCACTACCCCAACTGCAGCAATTGCTAACACTGTTTGGAAGGGGGGACTCTGATGGTGGTGATTCAGAGGGTGGTGATGGTGGTGAAGCATCCGCCCCTTGCACATCCCAACTCCCTGTTGCTCTCGCTGCTGTCACTGGCAGGCCCCCCTCTGGCACTTCCCAGCCCAGCACCAGAAAGCAGCTGTGTTTCCCACCTGCCCCAACCACGGCCATGGGATTACATTTCCAGGTCACTGTAAATACGTCCACACCCTCCTCATTGACCCCTGTGTGGTGGAGTGCCAGGTGTGCCATGCCCATGTTCAGAGGAATAGGGACACCAAACACTTGTCCTCAACCATTCTCCAGAAGCACATGCAAAGGATGCACCCCAGTGTGTCAGCACTGAAGGAAGGAGTGGCAGCCAGTGGGAGGTGGAAGAGGCCCACTACCTCTCGGCAGGGAGAAGTGAGGGAGGAATAGGAGGCTCCCCAATGAACTGCTCAGGGTGCTGTGGTTGGGACTCCAAGGCAGGCCACCCTACAAAAGGTCATCCCCCCAGGAAAGCTAACACTGTGAGGCAAAAGGGCAAAGTGGAGGGCTGAGGAAGCAATAACTTGCCTTGTTGATGAGATGATTGCCATCGATGGACAACCCTTATCCCTCGTGGAGGACATAACCTTTCACCGGCTGCTGCACCACCTGCCTCCCTGGAATTCCATCCCCTCAAGGAGGACCATGAGCTGGCAAGTCCTTCCCATCATGCATTGCTCCACAGTGGCAATGGGCATGGCCAAGCTTTCCAGAGTGCTTCTGTCCACTTCACTGAGGACCTCTGAAGCAGCCAGCAACACAGCTACCCCTCCCTCACCGCCCACGGGTGGCAACCGGAGGACCCCTCTGTTTGGACTGTAGGCCCCAGGCGGGAACAGCTCTGCCACCTGGCTACAAGATGGTTCTGATCCACATACAGGGGAGAGATGCAGCCCACATGGCAGCAAACATTGTCGCCACAATCCAGAGTAGCCTGAGGAATGGTTGGGGGGAAGAAACATTGCCCATGGCTATATGGTCACGAATGCTGGCACCAGCATGCAGGAAGTGTTGAGGGCTGTGCACCTCAAGGGCATCGTCTGCCCTGTGCACATGCTTCACCTGGTGGTGACGGCTGGTCTGGGGGATCATTGTCAAGCCCACCTGGGATGCTGCCACCTTTGAGCTTAGGTCCCTGATCGAGACCTACCAGCATGTGGCTGCCCAATTCTCGTGCAGCATCAAATCTGTGGGTGCGATCAGACGGGCTGTTTAGTCCACTTTCGGCACGCTTCAGTAATGGATTTTATGTGCACGTTCACACACCCAACATCTGCGCACCGTCCCTAGCCATCGCTTTCTGGCTCAAACCCCCTTTAAAACAGAGTATTTTGTTACCAGTCCCCCAAGTGGTGTTTTCCTGATTCTCCGATTCTAGCTACACTTTTCTGACATCTGATTGCTCCTGCGGTATTGAGCCACTTCCAGTTTAAACCCCTCCCCACTCGAAAGCTGCCCAAGGCTTCCGCTTTTTGCCCACCATTTTTTTAATGCGTTGGCAGTGTGTGCATAGGTGGAGCTCCACCACTGCATTTAGAAAATTGACATTTAAACGGTCACTTGTTTTAGCATTTAGATGAGTTCGGGATCTCACAGAGGCCATTTTTGGGTCAAACATTTAAAGGGAAGTCTTTTGTTGGAGGGGTTGGATTGATTTGTCCTGGTGGTTCTGCGCATGCGCCATGATAGTTCCCCCCCTTCTACAGAGGAACACCTATGCACATGCGCAAACTGAGAAAATTTTTTAAAAACCACCGACACACACTTCCATGCGTTAATAGTGTAGACAGTGGGGAGTGCAGCGACTGTGTGGTAAAGCGGGATAAGGGAGGTAAGTGTGATCGCGATTGTCCAGATCAAATACAATCTGGTCAGAAACAGAGCAATTTAAACCACTCTCAGCATGCCATCTGACTGCACCCACAATGTCTGCTGAGTGAGAGTACACCACTGGGAGTACACCTATGCCATGACTTCACATTTGGTGAAGCAGAAGAGCATGGTACAGGATGTCATCTCATCCATGCTAAATGAGCTTAGCATTAGCTCCAACGACTGGCTGACCCTCTCTCAGATGGTGTGTGTCCTCAAGCCATTCCAGGACACCACCAACATGCTCTATGCCTGTACGGCCAGCCTGAGGCAAGTCAACTCCCTTGATTCAAGGGCTGGACTGGGTGCTGGCCTCTGCACAGCAGCTGGACCCCAAAGGGACAGCTGTTTTCCTGTGGGTCAGGGCCCTGGCAAAGAGGTTGCAGGGTGGGCATCACCAGCAGGCTGCATCCTCTCTGCAATGAATGGGAGTACAAACTGGCTGGTATGTGTGACCCCTAGATCAAGGGCAGCATTGCTTTCCATAGCACAGACCTCATGGAGTGGAAGTGTGAGCTCTCCAGAGAGAGATTTTCCATGCTAGACCTTCACATCTCTATAATGTGAATGGAGGAAGGAGCCTCCTTATGCACTGAAGATTTTGTGCTAGATGAAGTGCTGGGTTCTACACTGGATACCTGAGGAGACCCTTACAAACTGTGCCCACTGTCCTACAAGAATGTATTCTATGGTTAAATACTTCTTGCCTTCAGCCATCTCTTCATTTCAAAGTTCTCTGATTTCTTTTATCATTCCATTGTTTGTCTTGATTGTTTTGGCACTGCTTATCAAACAATACAGCTCTTGTTAGGTAGAATGAACTGAGGAGTGAGAGACCTCTCATCATATATAGAGTTCCAACTTCATTTGCCTCAGGCTGCGACAGCAAAGAGGAAAGACTTCTGCTTAGAAATAAAGCACTACTGCTGAATGGTTCCTTATCAAAGGGCCAAGCTCAGAATCCAAAGTATATTTTGCATCAAGAACAGATATTTTCCCCTAACTAGGTGTAATATTAAAGAACTATAATTTGCCTATTTTGGTTTCATTAGTTCATCTTGTATTTGGTTTATCTAACTTCTTTAATGTAACTACAAAGCAATGGCATCACTTAAATAGACCACTAATCATCAACTTCTTTGAGCAAGCTCTCTGCTCAACAGTAAAGCGCAATCACCAAAATAATAACTTACACTTCACATTTAAATCTCCCTTTGTATCTCAATTCAGAATGAAATATGCTTGCATTTTGTTTTCCTCAAAATATCTTATGTTTATGCAAGAGGGAAGTGCATTATTTTTCACCTCTTTGTAAAACCTGTCTACGCAACAGCTCAGGCCTGAATGCCAAAACCCTGCATGTCTACCTGTGAAGAGAGAAGTGCCTTCACTACATCAGGGGAAGTGCCTTCACTACTGGACCAGACCCATGGAATCCAACCCATTCTCATTTTCCAAACGCATACAAATGCCCCTGAAGTTTAAAATACAAAGCTGTAACATCAGATTCTGTAACATCAGATAAGTAAATAGCCAGTTACCACCTGAAACCTAACTTTTTGCACCTGAAATCACTTTTCAGTCTTGAAAATGAAAATTATAGTAAAAATCAAAATGCTTCCACATTCCCATAGCTATTCATGTTGGTCCCAAAATGTTATTTTAGCTATTTCAAATCTCACAACTACTACAGCAATACTGCTTGTATTTACAATGGCCAGTTTCCAAATAATAGTGCCATCAGTTTTGCATGTCCAAGGGGATTTTGATTGTCTGTTTCTTGAATGAAAACCCTCCTTAACAGATAGCAAACTATGGTCCCGGTCACATGAGCGGGATACTGCACCGCTGAAGGGAGGCAAATTAGAGCCGGAGCAGAAAGATGCGCAGTAGTGCGATCAGATGGGTCCCTGAGATGCCACGCAGACGCCAATAGCCGGCGATCACACGGCGATGTTGAAGCGCATCAAAGAGTTTCACATTCTTGCGCATGCGCAATTTTATGTTTCTTTGCATACTGTGGAGGCTTGGAAAAAACACATCTGGTGCAACACATCTGTTTTGCGGGGCAAATCCTCCCGTGTGACCAGTGCCTATGTTTAAAATTACCAAAACTAAGTCCTGTTTGTGTACAGCATGGCTACAAGAAAAACACCTTCAGAGATTCCACAAGAAGTATCTTATCCATTTGTTTTAGATTCTAACCCTTAAGACTAGATCATTGTCAGTGCCATCCTAAGAATGCTTTACTGGGACTAAGTTCCATTGAACAGATATGAGTAGGATTCTCTGCAGACTTTAGGATTGCTCTGTAGATCACAGTTAAATTGATACATAATCCAAAAACTACTGAGTAACACAAATGCTTTTCACACATAGTCTACAATATAAGTGATTCTAGCAGTTTACCTAATAGCATTCTGCCAGGGAATTGTACTGTGATTGTTGATTGCTAACTTAAATTTACCTTGAATAAAGAACAACATGAAGGTCATGGCATACATTCTTAAAAGAAAATAAGCATATGGCATTTCTTCAAGAGAGAGTCAAACAGCTGCTGTAACTGAGCATCTCATTTTATATACCCTTTTCCAGGTTTTTTTAAATGTTAAAAATGCTTTTTTCCCTTTCATACTACTATGATGAAAAGAGTGCTGTCTATCCTTCCTGTCCCAGGCCTGGATTGCCCAGGCTAGCCCAATCTCATCAGACCTCAAAAGCTAAGCAGGGATTGGCCCTGGCTAGTATTTGGATGGGAGACCATCAAGGAATAGCAGGGTCATGATGCAGAGGCAGGTAATGGCGAACTACCTCTGAATGTCTCTTGCCTTGAAAACCCTAAAGGATCACCATAAGTCAGATGTGACTTGACAGCACTATCTGCCACTACCATCCTTCCTGTAATACGGGGATCTGCTAACCGGTATCCATTTCCTTGTAGCTTCAATCACAAATTATTGCAATGTAGTTTGTCTAAGACTGCCTTTGATAATGGGATCAGAAACTTCAGGTAGTACTGAATGTGCAACCCTGTTTGGTGATGGTTGTGGTGGTGGAAAGTGCCATCAAGATGCAGCTGAATTATGGCGACCCTACAGAGTTTTCAAGGCAAGAGACGTTCAAAGGTAGTTTGCCATTGCCTGCCTGTGCGTAGAGACCCTGGACTTCCTTGGTGGTCTCTCATCCAATTACTTGCCAGGACTGACCCTGCTTAGCTTCTAAGATCTGATGAGAACAGGCTAGCTCAGGCCATCCAAGTCAGGACAGTGATGGTGGTAGGGGCTGGAAACACATAAAACCAGTTCACACCCCAGCCTGACAGACTGCCTCTGGTCTTCTGCCTAATTTTCTACCATGTGTGTGACAAGTATCATTCAGTGAACATATTGATAAGAAAACTCTGTCACCATGAATACAAATTTACAAAATAGCCCCTCAACTGAAGTGCCAATATAACTTGTAGCTTAAAACACTTTCCCATTCTGAATTCCTAAGCTGAAGTCATTCTACCTCCCCCCCTCCGTGTCTTTAAATGTAAACTTTTGCTCAGCTACTTTTGCATGCTGTCATACATTGCAACTGGCTAGCAAAGCATTCGTTTTCCTTTGAAGCCTATCTGCAGGAGGAGCACTAACAGTGTGATTCAAAAAGAAGCTCTCCGCTTCCCTCCTTACACAGCCTCATGGCACTCAGCAGTACTACTGAAAACACTGAGATGCTTCTGAAGTTTGGATTCTGTTATAAAAACCTCTATTAGGAGGTGATTTAAGGCTCCCAATTCAAATCCTTTTGATGAAAACTTCAGTTGGAAGGGGAGATATGGAAAGAAGGCAGGTCACCCAACTGATAGATATTTCCCCTTCTCCTAGTTTATTCTTCCTCTTTCAAGCAGCAAAGCTGGGAGTGGGATGTTAGGTGATGTGAACTAGAGTTACAGTGTAGTCCTAAGGAAGTCTACCCAGCATAAAGTTCCACTATGCTGAAGGGTGTTTATGTCAAGGTAATTTCAGAGATGTGTTGGCCTGAAGTAGAAGAGCTAGATTTGACTAGAGTAGCACCTTAGAAACCAACAATTTTTTTTTGGGAGGGGGGAGGTATAAGGGAGTTTTGACTCTTCAAAGCTTATATGGCGAATATATTGTTGGTCTCTAGGATACTACTGGACTGAAATCTAACTATTTCAAGGTAAGTGTGCACAGAACTGCATCCTCAGGGAGCAGAAAATAGAGTGTCTTGACCAACACTTAACTGAATATTTCATGTAGAGAAGGTATTTTTTTGCTGTTGTGGCATGGGTCATTCTGATGCCATAACCCGTGTCTGGAAAGGAATTACAAAGTTCGAGGTCTAATTTTCTGGTTTATCTCCAGCTTGAATCAAAAGATTAGACCTCTTGTAATACAATCCTAAGCAGAGCTACATCCTTCTATGTCCATTGACTGCAATGGTTTAAATGCTATAAATCTATTTTGGACTGTTCATCACTGATTTTTGATGTATTCATTAAGTAATAAAATAATCTTTAAATACATTTTTTTACTATCAATTAGGCTTCAGGTTCCCAATACTGGTAGTCATTCGACTGCTGGTGTCTAGTTGGCAAACAAACCTTTAAATGTTGCTCTCCAGTTAAAATAAACAGTGCTAGAAATACATGTAGAATCACACAAAATTAAGATGTAATATTCTCCCACTGCTTGTATATTAGTTCCTGATTCAGCGGTGGCTGGTTAGGTGGGTCAGCTGCTGTCAAACATTTGATGTGGCTCAGCAGCATTCAGTGGGAAAGGAAAGAGTCTTATAAGCTTATTGGTGAGTGTTGCTTCCAGCTGTGTGGCTGGTTCAAACAGCCTAATTTTCATCCGATATTTTGCAACTTCCCTGTATGCCACACTGAAAAAAATCAGGATCCTAACTGGCTTGATTTAAAAGGAATTTAGTTCTAAGTAAGGACTGTGATGCAACGGACTGGATAAGAATCTAATAGCACAATACTTAACAATGCTTTCCTGAGAATAACGCCTATCAAATGGACCTGAATAGGATTCTGAGAAGACCCTGGATGTTTTGCTTTGCCTTGGCTTCCTAACAGTTGCACTAGTTTGAGGAGCATCTACCTCACAGTATCTTCTATTTGTCCTGTGTCCATGTGCTTCTCAACTTTGCTGCAATCTTTCCCAAAATACATTTGGTACAACCTTTCTGAAATAACACAGTCAAAGAGCCTTTGAACATTGTGTGGATGAGAAGACACACATTTTTGCAGGTCCTTCCCATGTCAGTGCCATTTTCATTATCTTCATTTCATTTTAATTTCACTATCATAGCTGCCATTTCACACCCTACCAGAGGTCTTTTCCCCTAGACCCTATAAAAGGCATGATCACTATGGCCTAATGTTATAATGAAAACCTACTGCAACAATGTATTTAGTTATAACTTTCTTTTTTTTCAAACTAAGGCCTTGTTGACTGCAGAATTAGAAACAGAAATATATAGGTTTAACATTTCTCCATATAAATCCACAGCCGAAAGGGCTAGAGACCTACTTAAAAATAAATAAAAGCTGGGAATGAGTACATTACTGCAATAAATTGGTATATTGCTAAATCTACTGTTGATTTTTTAAAGTCTTAAAAAACGCTCCAACAGCAGCAGGCAAAATGGCAACCATGGAAGCCTGGGGGCAAGGAAAATGCAGGAAAAACTTCCACGCAGATGCTCTGATGCCACTGTGAAGGTCCTTCCATTTGCGGCAGCAGCTATATGGAGAACACACAATGTGTGGAAGCAACCCTGATTAGGATTGTTTTATAAACTAGTCAGTAACTAATAATATTTTTAAATGTATTTGATTAGCAATTTTGAAAAATGTATTAAATATTTAATATTCTATTAACATATTAATATATTATGACAGTTGTGTCAGCTTAAATCTATTTTATAATTGTTTTAAAATAGATTTAAGTTCATACAACTGCCATAACAGAACAGAGAAACGGCATGCGTGCATGTGTATTTTATATTAAATTTAAAGAATTTTTCTATAACCTTCAAAATTTAAAATAAATGTATTTGTTTTTTCACTCCCAATACTATTTGCAATTCTGAAGTGTCAACAGAAAATAACCTTTTCCACACATAATACTTAAACCCCAAATATACATATAGTAGTAATAGTCAATGGTCAGTCATAAAATTCTTGAATATGTTCTCATCTAATAGGAATTTCTGTGTCCTCTGAACTTGCAGAATACATACCACCTTCTTTTTTGTAAAGAGGCAAAATATGCTCATTTACATCTAATTAATGAAATGTGAGTCATAATGAGCTCTTTTCTTTTCAACATGACTTGAATGTTGAGTGTCCAAAATAACCAACAGGATGAGTTTTTTTAAAAAAAAATCTTGCTTCACCTTAATTTTTCTTTACTGTGCATCAATTCACTGCTCCTGCTTTACATACAGTCAAAGGGTCTGAGGTTATCCCCACTGTGGAATTCTTAAGAGGGTATGTACAAAGGGATTTAGCAGCATGCCACCAGTTTTGGTATTCCAGCAGAGCAGCCATGCTGAAACAGACACACTCACTGATTCATCCCACCTTTCAGAAAATGTCAATTCCCCCTCCATGTTTGAAATGGAATCCTTTCACCAGTTACTGAATTTGATAGCATTCTTTATGCACCAATTTCCAAGGAGAGACAGACAGACAGACAAAGGGCAGAGAGAAAGGCAAGAAGCAAGGCACACAAAAATACTGTGGAAGTATGTAAAGAAAATGTGCTATTACTGGTTCACAGTGCTGAGCATAATCTTATGATACAAACACAAGATCACAAGTTTCCTGAGACATGCTCTGTATCTGTAGGCTTTATGACAGGCAGATATTCAACTGACGTAACATTTCATCACCACCACCGGCTCACTCCCAACTAGGCTGTTACACCTATTGAATTTCTGCATGTAACATAGTTGTTTAAAAGGATGCCTCAATACCATGAATTTCACATTCAGAACCAAAAGGAATTAACAAAGAGAAGATTAAAACATCTCAATTTTATTTTGCATACAGAATGAACTATGATTAAAAACATTTTCATTTCTTATCTAATGCAACCCATGCAAATATATTTAACACTGGCATATTTGTTTGCTTCCAGGTTTTCAAAACAAATTTGTATTGAAAATGAAAGTGAATCTCATTGTTACAAACTCTGTTTAACTAAGAACTCCCGTGTGAAAACTAAATTCCACAAATCAGGTTTTAGGGTTGAATGGTCCCTCCTTCAAAATTTCCCACATCAAGTGCAAGGTTTCCCCAGTCTTTCCTTGATAAACTTAAATATGGCTAAAAGTTTACATCAGCACCAGTCTTAACCATGGTTAACACTAACCAGGGTTGCAATTTTAATCAACAATTCACCTCAGTTTTAGGAGATGCCTGGTTAGTATAATTAAGGTTAAAGACATAACTATTAAAGGACATTGTGGAATGTGAAAGGAATTCATTCACCACCAAGATAGAAAGGGCTGAGGAAGGAAAGTGTGATCCCATACCCTTCTGCGTACAAACTCTTAGACCTGGTTAATGGAGCAAAATGTTAAATTGACAGATGCTGTATTAGTTGGCACAAAACACACCGGATCACAAAACATTACGTCTCTGTTCTTTTTCTCTTCTTGTCTTGTGCTGTTGAGTATTGTCACTAAAGAATACTCCCATTTGATTGTGTGTATGTTTTACACCTGTAGTATTTAAGTAGCATCTTAGTCTAACCTGAATATCCTTCTGGTGAAAAGTATTCTATGGGGTTTTGGGTTATCACATTTAGGTGGTCCGACCTACTGCTAATCTCTATGATTCTGGTTTTGCTCCACTGATCGTGGATATTTCCTGCACCCTCCTATCAGCAGGTCTTTCCAGTTTCCAACAATTGGGGTGGGGGTGTTTGCAGGACCCCAATGGACTAATAGCAATTTCACCCCTTCCCTCTCCTCACTGCAGTCTCTTTAGATATATGGCTGTTAGCCCGCACAGATCTCAGGTGATTATAAACATGTGGCTACATGTTAATGGGTGTTTTACTACTGACCACACTGCTGAACTCAATTTTTAACACACTTAGAATACAATTTTTTAAAATTAATTAAAATTGAGTGTAATGAGCAAAAACAGAAAAACAAACCATTTATCTTCTCTCAGAATTAAAGAGGGGCCAGAAAGAACAAAGAGATTCAGAGTTCAAGTATGCTCTTGATCAGCTCCTTTTTCAGAATCTGGTGAAATACAGAATTCCTGTTTTATAGAATTCGTCTGCACTTTTAATAGTTATTTCCATAGCAAGCTAAAAAGCAACAATGTAAGGCAATATGGGATGAACAGAATACCAGCTGTCTATCAACAGAAGTGCATTAACCAACCTTCCTAATTGCAAAATGTTCCCAAGTAGCCCTACTCATTAATGCGACAAAAGTGAAATTCCATACATATTGGCAAGCTTTTCATGTGCCAGTTCTTTGATGATTTATTTAGTCATGCTAACTGGTGAATGCCTCCATCACTTGTAATCATCTTTTGGAAACAGCTGTCAAATGGAATTCATTTCCCAGACTAGACTCATTTGGCCCTTTTATCCTTTTAGATCCAGACCCTGTATTTTCCTAAATAATCTCATCTGTCTGACCTAAAATGATGAAGGTATCACAAAAATGACTTTTATACAATTTTAGACAATCCCTAAAACCTCCACTAAAGTTTCAAGATTCTTGAGAAGTATAATTTTAAAAGTTAAATAATGCAACTGAGGCTTACATATGAATTAGTAAAATACAAATTCTTCCCTCCACAAGTGCAAGATGTGGTTTGCAAATTCAGGCCCCTTCCCCTACAAAATAAACTGGCAAGGGAGTTAATTTTCATTAACAAAATATTATTTCAAAATTAGGTTCCTTTTCATTGTACTTCTAATTTCACCCTAGGAATTTTGCCTTTGTTTAGAACCCATCTATCACTTTCAAATTTCTAACTAATTTTTTTTCTTTCTTCCCAAACCCACATGTAGCTCACAGGTAATCCAGCTACTCATCTTATTATGAGGTGCTCAACTCCTGCTGTTCTGTTGGGAAACATTGCTCTGAATGCTTTTAATCATCTAGAGGAATCTCAGATGGTCTTAAAGGCTTCACTTACTTATGCCAGTCTCAAATGTTTGGAAAAAGGTTTTCATTGCAAGCCTTCACTGAATTGCTGACCCCATGGATCATGAGGCATAGCTCACTGTCCAGCCAACATGCCTGATTCAGTTCCCCATGATGATGAGTTAATGCAGGTTACACCAAAAAGGAGCTGACTACCAGTTTCCCCCCTATTCTCTGTCTCATCAAAAACCAGATAGTAATGAGGAATTACAAAATGACTGAGGAGGGTCATGCTGCATCCCTCTACACATTAATGATTCTGATTAGCCACAGAAGTACAGTGGTTAGTGGTTGGGCTGCTGACCCAGGAGCAGAGTAGACATGTGGATAGGCTAATTACTGTCTTGGAGAATCACCTACTTCAGAAGGTTGTTGAAGCTAAAATAATGCTCTGGGCTATTCAGAGGAATAATACGAATGGTTGGGATGCAGTGTAGTATGCAAGATTCAGAACTGAGTGCCTAGTTCCTTTAAGACTCAATATGACCTGTGAATGAAAGTCAAGCAAGTCTCTTCTGCCACTCTGCTATGGCTCCACAAATCAAGGCCCCATGTCCCATAGCCTTCCAAAATCAATGGGATCATTCAGTCACAGATCTTTCAACATCTCATTTGTTGACTCTTAGCAATCTGATTTTTTTGTTTCTTGTTAGCATTGACTTGTTCAATTATGAAGTACTATCCAGAAATTCTGTTTCTATGTGGACAGGGATAGCTCGCACAGGTTATTGTAACTGAAATAACAAACTGAAACAACCTGGGAATCCATGACTGCATAAACAAGGCCCATATGTGCGTGCGTATTCAGATTATCCTTAGCAGGAGACAGAGGTCACAATACGGAGTTAAGAGCTTACGGTTAAGTAATTAAGAGTTAAGCATTTTTGACTAATTAATAGAATTTAAGAATGTTTGCCTTTCCCTGATTTGCACCTTGTGGATTACACTGGGAATTAAAATCTCCTGTGCTCCCATAACAAAATACACAACCAACTTGAGCTTATATCCTAGGCTTTCATTCTTCGTCTCTCAGTGATCTCAATGAGGTTAAACTAGATAATGATTTAAGAAGACTGTGAGCTAAGTTGTGATGTCATTTTATTGCATATTCAATTACTGTTTTATTGATACTGAAGTGCCAACATGCTTTTCCAGTAGAGAATTCCAGAAAACGAGATACAAAAACCTGTAACCATTATGAAATAGAAATATTTAAATAAATTGAGTGTAGAAAGAATAGGGAAACAAAAATACCAAAAAGCAGGGCACACCTATTTTCTAAATAGGGTAGCTTCATTCCCCATTTAAATTACTCTGTGAGCTGAGGTAAATAGGAATGGGCACGAACCAGGAAAACATGGCTTGGTCTATGGGTTGTGGTGTGCCTGGTTTGCAAATCATAAACCATCACGAACTTTTAGCCACTAAACAAACTGGTTCAGTTTGTGAGATTCCTTGTGTGGTAGAATGGCCCCTGGTGTGCTAGAGACACCAAACTCACAGGGGATCTCTGGCTGACTGTCTTCTATCTGCCCTCCAAGTTTAATGGCGATTGGATTTATGGGGTCCAAGTTACAGCCTCCCAAAGTAGATGCTGCCAGGAAAGTGCTTTCTGAGGAAATGACAGGTGGACCCTGTGCAAGCTAGAGAAATCAAACTTGCGGGAGACCTCCCCCGATGCTCCTCTACATGCCCTCCAAGTTATGGGTATTATTTTTTTTGTTTGGCTATTGCTGAATGCACATCCCTAATCTTAATATAACTGCTCTGCCCTTGCTGTATAGTGAAAAGTTGTAGCTAGAACTAACAAAAACTAGTCAGCTATGGGTAAAAGCACATGACAATATACGTGACTATTTTTAAACACTCTCCCAGCAAGAAAATAATGTACTGTAAACTACCTATCCCAAAGAAACTGTAAATATGCCATTAATAATCTTTTCTTCCCATTTTAATCAGTCAGTAAAATTTTTAGCCACTAGATGAAAACAAGCCAACGAGTAGCCAGCTAAAAAACTCCAGCTGTCTAGATAGTAAACAGATGAAATGCAATCCTTTGCGCTTGGGATGCTGCCAATTTGAAGGTATCCTGGTAGGCTGTTACTCAGTTTTTAATCGAACAGCTGCTGTCACACTATTCAGAGCCTATTATAAGAGTTTAACCTCACCAGTATACCAAACACAGGGGATTATTAAAACCAAGTTTGTTCTAAAGTATTTACATGTAAGGGCCTCAAATCACAAATGTGCCTTAGGTCTTTCAAATGCAGCAATATTCTTCATCCACAATGACGTAGGCAATACATTAGAATAAGGCAGATTCACTTGCCTTGGTTCCCCCTCCAGGATTTACAGTTGACATTTTATGCGCTCACAAATTCCAGCTAAACTGACAAGCCTCTTATTCAACCTAATGCTTTTTCAAACTGGTCTAATAATTCAATGTAACCTCTCATCACAAATTAACAACTATTTCTACATCTGAACTTTTTTTTCAGAATAGTTGTTTTAAACATCAACACAATGTTGTTCAGGAAAATAATTTTTTAATGACTCAGCCAAAGGTAACTTTTAACTAGATGAGATACTACAAATCCTGATATCTGATGTTCCCCACATTTAAGTATCAAAACATCAGTCCCATTTGGATCAGGGTTGTGGCAGGATGGTGGAAGAGATGCAGTTTAACACTGACCCTCACCAGTTTCACCAACTGAAACTTGCCCTGTTCCCTCACTCAGACACAGGATTTTCCCTCTGTTTTTTCCTTCCTTTTCTGGCTGAGCAACCCCTTTATCTATTTTCTTATTTGTGATGGTTTATGGCTGTCATAATATTATATTCTGATGCAGGCTCAGCCCAGGAACTCAAGGGAAAGGACAAGCTCACCTCTTTAACTTCTGAAAATGGCACACAAGAAGCATTTTTAAAGTACAAAAATAAAATATTTTATTCAATGTAGAAGGAAGGTCAGGTAAAAACAGAGGTAATATATCTGAGGTGAATCAATAATGAACTCTGAGATAACTTATTATAATCACACAAACTCCAGTTCATATGGTTCCAGCAAGTGAGAGTTGAAAGCTTTCCACACAGTCTTAGAATCTTAAGATATGAGAGGCTTTTGTTTCAGTGTTTCCTAAACATTCCAGTATACTTTCTTGAGTTTAACAGACCCTTCAGGTTTCAGAAGGCAGGGATATACTACCAAGCACCCAAATTCCTTCTCTAAGCATACCAGGGAGGGATCACTCCACTCTTTAGAGCTATCTTCCTTTCAGTTGGGCAGGGAATCTCTTCTCTAACTAGAAGATCTATCCCTTTTCCTGGCCCAGATGGTGATCCACCTACTCCCCTTTGCCAACCTTCTCAGTCCTCCATCAGTATGAAATTGCTTTCAGTCAGAGCTAAACTCTTCTCAGTCAGAGTTAAACTTTCCACAGTCAGGGCTAAACTCAAACTAAGTACTCTTCAGCAGTCAAGTTTCCAAGTTTTCCTACTCAAGTGATGCTAACCAATCAAATTCCTTTGAGGAGTCTGTCGCTCAAGGCTCTCTAGCTATGTGAGACATTAATCTTTCACAGTCCACCACATGTTTATATAGCACTTAGGAGCTTTTAAACTGCAGTTCATCACAGACTCCCTCTCCTCTGTGCTATTATTAGCCCTGAAAAGAAAAAAGACAAGCAACCTTCCTAGGTTAATACCAGTGCCAAAGGGAAGGGAGTTGGTTTTAATTGGCAAAAATCATGTGGGCAGTTGAAGAGTTAATGCTTTCCCCCACACACACATATGTCTGCAATCTGGACTGAGGCCCATAAGGTTACTTCTGTTCTTAAAACACTGGGTAGATCTCCCAGAACCTTGTCCAAATGTATAGAAATGGGAGTTATGGTGACACTAGACATACAAGAAAAGCACAGCTGCCATTGGGGGGAAAAAGGCAAAACAGCTACATGTCATTTTTTCCTCCTCTACCCAGTAACATCTAAAGCATGTGACAGAATATCACTGTTCTTTGAATTTCCCCTTTTTTGTTCTATTTCATGGACTGCCACCTGTTGAGACAAAGCAACGTAAGCCACCATGGATGACATCAGATGTTTTTTATTTACTAGTAATGACAAGAGGAAAAGAGAGAAAATATCTTGGGGCTATTATAAATGGTGGGCACCAAAAACCTCTTAGGATCTAGTTTCTCCCTCACAATGTTGGCACCATAAAAGTAAATTACTTATCAATTAGTAATTATGTTTTAAACTGGATAGATTTCAAATGTCAAGGGAAAAAAATAAAGCAAAGCCTATAGAGTAGTTTAGAGCTGGAAGTAAGACAATCTAGGAGGAGTGTCTCCTTTGAGTATAAACATGTGTTTTATTTATTTA
Source organism: Gekko gecko (assembly GCA_029375565.1). Classification (NCBI taxonomy): domain Eukaryota; kingdom Metazoa; phylum Chordata; class Lepidosauria; order Squamata; family Gekkonidae; genus Gekko; species Gekko gecko. The sequence continues at coordinate 66,002,177 of JAPDNY010000009.1, forward strand.
TAAAAAAAATATTATGTCCTGACTCTTGGCTCTTTACTCCTCAGGTGATTTTCAAATGTGCCCATATAATTTTCACTCATTTTAAAAAATGGCTTATACCAGAACAGTTGTCAGTAAACTGTTAATTACAGATAAGATTCTGACAAAAAGGTATCTTTTTAATTAATAGTTTCTTCCTGTTCTAAACTAAAGAACCACACATCTCTAATGCATTAACTGAACTGTGCATTACATTGCATTAATCAGAAACAGTTCTAGCTCTCAGAAAAGTGCAATATGGTTCCGATCACACACCCAATTAGCTGTGCAAGAGGGACGAATGCTGGGTGGATTTCATGGGTGCAATCACATGGACACATATGGCAAGTGTCGTGCCCCCGCCCCCAACCCATATCACCCGGCTGAAGCTGCAGAGTAAGAAAGTACCTCGGAAAGTCTAGTAGCAAATTGTTTGCAACGGGTCGCAGATGGACTGTCTCCATCTGATCACTCCAGCATGCTCCTACTGCCTCATCATTGAAGTGCGCCAAAACGCGCCAACAGAGAAAACCCCAGGTTCAGCGCCGTCGCGTCTGATCGCCGTAGTGGCGCATCAAATTGGGACGGCACGAATAGCCTCGCCTCCCCCACGCGTTATCTGGTACGTGTGAACACAGCCTATAAGTGTTAACTTTTCTTGTTATTATTACTGATTCCTCCAACAGCAAGAATGCAGTACACCTAGCTGTAACCAACGATATGTACAGATGCGTGCATATATAGCCTTTGTTTGGTAATAAAAATTGGTACATTTATCTTTTGCCCTATGGGGCACTCAAAAACTATATAAATAATATAAAATTACAAAGTTCAATAACTACAAAATTAAATATATGTGTTAGAGAGAGTGCATCTAAGGAAATCGCCACCATAATCAAAAGAGATGAGATAAAAAGTACTTACAGACCAATATCCAGATCAAGAGATGGAGATCTGAATAAAAGCAGGAAGTTCCAGTAAAAGTAAAAAAAAGGAGGTGAACAAACTCACATTGTCACCATGAAAAGACAAGCTTTTCTCTGTTTCTCTGAACTGCCCAGGCCATAGCAGCACTGTCTGTATTAGGTCTCAGAAGAGCTCACAGGAAGTCCTTAGAAAATTACTGTCCTCTGAGCAAGCCAGGAGACCATACAAATTGGACCTGAAGCATATTTCTTGATCTCGTCTTTTCCCCTGTTTATCACAATTTATCACAATGCTTGTTGACCTGGCTGCCTATTTTTCTTAGCCATGTACCTTTTTTTGTTTCTTCCAAAGAACAGACTGAACTACAGTCTAACCTGACAATGAGGCTGATTCTTCAAATGCCAAAAAAATAAAATGAGTAACAGTATAAACAACTGACAGTTCTTTACCTGACCCTGCAATCTTTTGAGTTACGTGGTTAAAGTTTTACCCACAAATATTTAACTAAGTGGGCAATTATGGTTTAGCGGGTCAAAGTAAACGAACTTGAAACCTAAACTAGAGATCCTTAAAGGAGAAACTGCATGTTAAAAGAAGAAGCTGTCATAACTTATCCCTTTGAACCTTTTATGTGTCCTTATTTGTTCATGACAAGGACACTGCTCCTATAGCTTGCTCCCTTGAGAGAAGCTTTGCTCAGTATTGCATAACTAACATGAATCAGGAGAAGCAAATAAGAGTTTCTCATGTTATGCTATTTAGCTCTGGAAGTGGCAGAAGCATTTCTCTCAGCTCCAAAGCCCAGGCTGCAAAGAATATGGGAGACTTCTCATGCTGCGCTACTAACCTTTGGAGATTACAGAAACTGAACAAAACACTGGGTACTTTTGACTGCTCTAAAGCCTAGCAGTGCCTTAAGACACATTCCAGATCTTACCTAAATGTTGGGGGATCTGGAATCCGCAGTCACAGAACTGGGAGATGAAAGACCCATGGAAATTGGTGTCCAGGTGAACTTTGGTATTTGTACTGCTTCAACAATATTTGATGGGAATTCCATTTTCATGTACAATTAAGTAAGCTACAATCTTAAGCACACTTACTAATGAGTAAGTCCCATTAAACTCAGTGGAGTTTACTTTTGAGTACATGTGTTTAGGACTACATACTTGAAAAAGAATAACTACAATATCCCATAGTAAAGTGGATGGTTCCCATATGGATAATGAAGCAATACAATATGGTCCTGACAGACAAGATAGGATTTTCTACTAAGCAAGTGACTCCCCAGGTAGGTAGAAAACGATGACTTTGTGTTTTAATAAAAAGAAAAATTAAGCCAACTAAAAACGTTTCAGAAGGGATGAAATGTTGAGAAAAGCTGGGGTGGAGGAAAGAGAGAACCATCTTATTCAAGCCCCTGGGAACAGAAGGAATACTGAAGGGGGAGATTTTGGAGGGAGGGTTATTTCCAGACTGTGCCTCCCCCTAATAATGGCTGTGTTTTGTGGAGATCAAACAAGCCGTACAATAGGAATAGCCGTAACCATAAGGAACATCCGAGCATACATCGGGCACACCCAGGCATGCAAAGTGTGTGTGTGTCAAAAGAGCTAAGCAGAGGAAGGATGAGGGCTCTGCCCAGTCAGTCTCTCTCCAGCTCAGCAGATTGTCATGCGGGTTCCTTGGCAAGCCAGTGGAAGGAGAGGGAGAAAGGGGATTATCCCTCCCCAGAAATTCCTCACAGGATACTCACTTGTAATTGTCAGATATCCATTGGACGTTCTCCAACATAAGTCTTCTAAATCATCTATATCCATAATCCCAAAGTCATACTCCACTGTAGAAAAATACAATTTCCACTAACTTTGAGGCTACAGATTGCATCCTGAATAAAATTATTACGACTTTATGGGACACTAAATGTTCATTTTTACAGCTGCTAATAATTAAATGGTTTGCCTTTTAAGGACATCTAATGATTTGATTGTTAACAAAACATCAACCACAATAACACAAAAATCTTATTTATTTGTGAGGCTTTTTATTTAACATAGCAGAAAGGCTGCCTGATGTTATGGTCACAGTGACGAAGCTAATTTTCAGCCTTTTAAGGTGTTTTCTCCAAAATCATATCTGAAGCAAAATATATAAAGTGGTTGCTATGGGGAATGGACAGCACTTAGAATTATTTGAACTTGAGGTCAGATTTCACTTTCCAGTGCTTTTCCAAGCATCAAATCCATGTCAGAGCAGCACAAATAGTATGCAAAAGCTGCAAATCAAACAAACCTGTTTTTCTCTCTTTTATTTTTTTAAATGCATGGAGTATCTTAATATTTTTCTAATGGCTCTAAGAAATGTTATCTATCACAATTTTATTTCTAGCTTTCTCCACAAGTACACCATATGGAATTCAGAATGAGAATATTATGCTTTCAAACATAACTTTTGGTATTCTGGTACTGAGGCGCATTGAGTAGGAAATGGTTACAGATGGCTAAATCATATGGTATTCTGCGACAAATAAAGAAACAGATATTCTGCTCACTGTTGCATTTAATAGATCTAGGAACATCAACTATCAGTAACTAGGGGAGATGCTAAAGCCAGTTTCCATTTGTCCTCGATGTGGATATCTGTGGAATGAGACAAAGCCAATTTGTTATTACTACTAAAATTTTGGGGGATGGGTTGTCATCTCTATAGTTATTGTAAGAGCATCTGAACTCTCCACAGCCAAGGGGGAGGCCAGATCAGGTCTCCATTTTCCCTTTATTATCATCATCTGATTCCTATGGTTTATAATAATTTCATACTATTATGTGCAACTATTTTGTGCAATTTTAGTTTATTAACCACCTACAGCATGTCAATGGAAAGGCATAAGTATAAAATGATAAACAGACAGCACACAGCCTTCTGTGACAAGAGAAATCCTATCAATAATGTTCTATGAGAGGAAAACACAGAGAATTTTCAGCATGCCCAGTTAGGTAATTTGATGTGTATGCATGCACAAACACACAAACTACAGTAGCCACAATCTGTTTGTGCATTATTTAACAGTGAATGTACTGTCCTTGATCCATGCTCATTTCCATTAGGTATAGTCTGAACTTTGTCACTGTTCATTCAGTACTTTAAAGTCAAGGAAAGGAAATACTGAATTTAAGACAGGGACAAAGAATATGTTCATGGTTCACCACAATTAATGTTTATGGTAATGTTCAAAAAAGTATCTTTGGAAAACATCTAATAATTCTTTGTTTTACTAGTTTTATGTATCTTAAGTTTAAAACTGGCTCAAAAACTGGGTCAAAGTGTCTGAACTGGTTAGTGAATGACTTCTTAAAGTTAGTTATCTGAATTGGAATTAAACTGGAGAGTCAAAAATACTGCTGAACAGGAACTGAACCTAAATTTTAATGGGTTTACTTCCTGTTTATTAAGTTCAGCTGCAGTGATTTATTATATGACATACAATAACAGATTTAATAAATATGAATGGTGAATATGTAATACACTCTTATACATTTCAAAAGCACTATTAATCACAGGTAATCGTACTAATCTGAGGCCTTCTGATTTTCTTGAGGTGCATACTTGGTAGATTTTCCACTGTGACACAAGTATATCTTATCAAAACAAATTACAGCCACTGTCTACTTACAAGCTCATGATGCCTGCCTGAAGAGCAGCACTGGGTGAATGTAATGACAAAAAATAATTAATGCATAAAATAATAACTGTGTCAGATGACCAATGGAAAGATCTACAGTCATATACAAGTTTGGTGGCTCCTTGAACTAGAAAACCCTGCATTTTGGTTTTATTACCTTTCAGCTCAAACTGCCTTTAAATAATTTCTGTTAAACTGAAATGTTAATTCATGTATTAATTTCCTCCTTTCACATATTCTAATGTTTTGTTACAGGAAGATTAAAAATAAAATTTACATTCTAAAATATTACCAGATGTCAAATTTCATTTTATGTCTAGAGACGAATTTAGAGATGAAAAATAATAACAGAATTTTAAAGAAAACCATTCCCTCTTTAAAATGTCCCAAATAATGCCTTCTATGTAAGAATCCATCGCATTTTAATATGCAAGACGTTTAGTTAATGGAAATTTTTTGTCACTACTTGTGTGATGAGAGGAGGGTATCCCTGACTAGGTTTTATTGGACAATATGACAGTGGCTCAGAGGTTAAGATGGTGAGCTGCAGACTGAAAGGTCTGTAGTTCGGCAGTTCGAGACCCTAGTGCCGCATGATGGAGTGAGCTCCAAGCTCTGGCCCCAGCTCTGGCCAACCTAGCAGTTCAAAAGCAAGAAATTGCAAGTAGATAAATAGGTACCACTTGGTTTTCAGTCATGCCAACCACATGACCATGGAAACATCTTCAGACAGCTCTGGCTCTTCAGCTTGGAAACGGAGATGAGCAGATGTGACTGGGTTTCAAGCAAGGGAAAGCTTTACCTTTACATGAATCTATAGTATGAGTGATGATTAGGGTTACCAGCATCTAGGTAGAGCCTGGAGTATCTCTTCTCCTGCCCCCTTCCCTGTCACTCTGGCCACTGGCTCAGCCTCCTTCCCACTGCTTTGCCTTCTCATCTGTCTCATCTTGCCTGCCCACTCTGTTTCCCTACCCACCTTTAGCACTGCTGCCTCCACCATCAGGTGTGGGTCCAACAAAGGTGCACTATTTGTATGCGCACAGACACTGTTCCTCTGTTTTGAAGCATTTAACCCCTTGAGTTTCCAGAGTCTCCCAAGTTCGAAGAAAAAATTGTCAAGTCTATACAAGGTCCTGATCCATGGATTTAAATATTTCCATATGGAGCTGTTGACTGTTAAATATATTGATGATACAGAGTTTAAACCAATATATACCAGAAAAATTCAAAAACTATCTCAATATAGTGCATAGCAGATGAATTATACAGCAGATCAGTTAACTCTTTCATTCTTAATAAACTTCCTTCCAGTTAGGAGATGAGTAGCAGAGGTTTGGTATAAAAACAGAGTATAAAATACTATCTTTCAATTGGATTTTTATTCTTCCTTCATGAGTACTAATCACCAAATCAGAAATGAAGATGGCGATATTAAGATGGCCTTTTCACTTCAATTCCAACAGAGAAGGAATATAATCTTGCATATGATACATGACATTTTAAGTATGAACTTGAACAACACAGAATTAATTCCAAGTTCAGTTTTCATTTTTGTGCTGACTAGAAAGTATGGAGTCCAGTCAGTAATGAGCTCTTACATTTTTCTGCAGTGTCTAGGATTTTAAGAAGTTAAAACAAAATAGTGCTTCTAATGAAAGCTAAGCAATATAACCTAATGGATATTGATGGATTGTGTTATTATGTAGCTGATCAACCTTACTTATTTGCTGCTGTATTTGCTGCAATCTGCAAGAAAGATCAAATTATTTAGACCCAGAGTGAAATAATTTACTGTAAGGCAATTTTCTCAATTCATAAACCAAAAAAGCTGTTAAAAATCTTTATAACACAAAGATGCATATAAAATAAAAACATACTGAAGCCAATCAAACAGCAGAACGAACAAACAACCCCCCTGCCACTTCAATATTCCCATACTGAACTTTCTCACAGCTGGAACATAACACTATTACTTATCCACTCTGAAAGCACACTAAGCATTTAGCTAATATCACTATTTAAATACACAGAACTCACTCCCAGACTGAGTAAAATTAAGGGACACTTTCAGCCAGAAAAACTGGATAAGACTAAATGGCATTACTTAGACTGCAAGGAACTATCATGCAGAACATGGCATAGCAGAGCTCTAAGACACGTCTTTGGAAAAGGTAAACCAAAGAAAAGTATGTAATGCTGTTTTCTTTTATCTGAATAACTGAAACCATACAGGAATAAATCATAAAGCCTAGTAAGAGTACCTGTTTGTCAATCAAACTGCAACAATATATCTTTTGTTACTATTTCTTATATATATCCCACTTCTCTCTCTGCTCAGGACCCAGGCTTATCACATCATTCTTCCCTCTTCCACCTTATTCTCACAACATCAGCCTTGTGAGGTAGGCTAGGCTGTGGCCCAGAGTCACTTGGCAAGCTTCCATGGCTGAGGAGGGATTCAAACCTAGCTGTTTCTCATTTAAGTATAATACTCTAACCACTACGCCAGGCCAGCTCTGATATCTGTAATACTCTTCCCCCATATGTAGCTAGTATACTGATTTGGCACAGTGTTTGGGTACCTACTGATTCCTATCGTGCCCCCCGGGGGGGTTATATCATTTTACCTGCACAACATCCTAAGGCAAGACAGTGACTGGCCTAAGGTCACCCAATTCTCTTTACGGTTACATTGAACTGGTTCCCTTGTTCATTATACAGGAATGAAGTACTACTGAAGCTAATAATCATATTCTGAAAGGTTAAAATAATCACCAGCCCACCCACCCACCCCACAACTGAATGGAGCTTATTTTTTTTTAATCTATTAGGACATTGAATGGAGCATTTTTAGAGAATCCTTAGTTGTAGCTCCAAAATTATGGTGCTCCGTAGCAAACTGATCCCATAAAATAAGGACTGTATAGCCATTAAGAAGGCAAGTGAAAACCTTCCTATTTTGACAGGCAGTTGTGATTTTGTTTGTTTCAAAATACTGTGAAAATACTTTAGAAATTTGTGGGTCTTGTTTTTATTTTATCTTTCATTATGATTTATAGTTACTAGTGTTTATTTTGAGATATTCTGACTTGGGCAAGACACTATAAAATGTACTAAATCTTGGGCACTAAACTTCAAAACACCAAATTCAAGTATTAATGCAAAGCAGAGGTGCTTTCTTGTGAACACTTTATAATATTATCTTCTATTTATAATGCCATGAAGGGCAGGCAGAGAGACTGAATTCAAATGAGAAATAGTTTTCAATACAAATGCCATAGAACAGTTGATTCATCTGATCAGTTTTAATTCCAGAAGAACACTTTGGGATTTTAAACTCATATATTTAAGACAGAATACTCTCAATGGGAAAAGAATGGGTGTGAGGGAAGAGATATTTTTTTAAAAGAAAGAAATGCCACATTTAATTAATGTTTGCCTCTACCACTAGAAACATTCTTTAAAGAATCAGCTGAGGAAATTAAAATCATTGGCAATGGAGACAGCATATATAGAAAAGACCCCTCTGGCCACAGCTGTCAGCTTGGGCTTTTAGAATCAGAATCTGCCTATGCACACTCAAAGCTTGTAGCTAACAGGTTCATTACAAGTCAAGGGCAAATCAAAACAAAACAAACAAAACTCTTCTTCGCAGTCTACAAAATGCTGTGAACCTTCAAATTATTTCTTTGCACATTCATAGTGAGTAAATAACAATGCTGTTTTAGGAACTGAAAGTGAACACAGGTTAAACACTAAGAGTATCAAAACAGGAAATAAAACATATGACCTCTCTGTTAGTTGCAACAAAGGTTTCAGGACAAAATAAGAACACAAATTTCAATCTTATGCATTGTGTAAGCATTCCATACAATGCCAGGCAAACAACTACTCAGTTCTTAGTTTAAAAGGCCAGACATGCATTAGTCACTCAGAAAACTGCCAGAAAATGGAATCATGCATCACTGAACCATCTCAAAAGTAACAGTGCTAAGTCTGAGCACTAAAGTGTACAACTTACATGTCAGCCAACTTAAAAGTGCTCTTGAAGTGTTTGTTATAGCAGTATCTGTGCCTAAACCAATGACATAAAAGTCCTGAATGCTTGCTAGAGGACTGCTGAAGGGAAATAGGCTTCTAGATTACACTGAAAAATGAATCAAGCAAACACTTTCCTTGCTGTGTTTGTCTCTGCTTTCATATTTCTCCCTCTCCTTTAGGGCACTCCCCATCCCAAAGATTGCTGGTATTAATTGTGTTTGCCTGGTTTGGGACACTGAGGAGAATTTGGCTGTCTTGTCTGAAGTAGCGATCACCTAGTGCACTAGCAGACAGCCTGCGCTTGCTGGAGATGGTAGCGGACTGAGTCTTGGAGTTCCCAAGACTAATAGTTGTGGGATACGTCAATGTCCATGCTGATGCCTCCTTGCAGACGTTGGACCTGGTGTCTTCCATGATAGTACTAGGACTCTCCCATACTGTATCAGGTCCTACACATCAAGCAGGCCACGCAGTGGACTTGATCTTTGACATAGGGATGGAGCTGGATCTGATTGTTAAAGAGGAAGTGCCGTGGTCAGATCATTTTGCCCTGACGGCCCAACTCCATATCCTAGCCCTCTTCTGTCTAGCTGACAAGCTAACTTATGTTCACCTGTACAGACTAATGGACCCAATTGGGTTTAAGAATGCAACTCATTAGATACACTGATAGAGGTCTGGAACTCCCATCTCTCTGAAGCCATTGATGAAGTCGCTCCCCAACATCCTCTTCACTCCCGTCTTAAATAATACCCTGGTATATTATGGTCCTACACACCGACCACTTGCCTTTTAGACTCGTGTCCCTCATGGCTGGTGAAAGCCAGTGGTGAGGGAATATGGCCCCCCCGGTAGACATTATCAATCTGTCCCTGGATTTGGGGGTCTACCCACAGGAATTTAAAAAGACTGTGGTAATACCACTCTTGAATTTGCCATATTTTGATCCAACAGATCCAATTACCACCCAGTCTTGAATCTTTCCTGGATGACACATTGGTGTTGGACCCATTTCAGTCCAATTTCCACCCCGGCCATGGGATGGAGATGGCACTGGTCGCCCTCACAGATGACCTCTGCAGACAGCTGGATTGAGGCAGGTCAGCCTTGCTGACATAGGAGTTTGTAGGGTGGTCTTGAAGTGGCTTACCTCATTTTTCCAAGGTTGTGGACAGAAGGTAGTGCTAGCAGAGAGGATATGAACTAGATACCCCTTAATATGTAGGGTCCTTCAGGGGGCAATTTTCTCTCCAATGTTGTTTAACATCTATATGGGCCCCCCTTGCCCAACTGGTGCAGAGTTTCAGGCTGGGGTGTCACCAGTATGCTGATGATATTCAACTGTATCTGTTGATGGGTGGCCACCTGGATACCACCACCCCAAAATCTGGCTGAGGGGCTGAAGGTCATGTGGAATGGCTGAAATTAAATCCTACAAAGACAGAGGTTCTGTGGCTGGGTGGGTGGGATTCAGGGGTAGGGCACCAATTCCCCACTCTTGATGGCATGCCCTTAATACAAGCACTGACTCTCAGGAATTTGGGTGTGGTTGGATGCCTCCTTAACAATGGAGGCCCAGATAATAAATATTGCCAAGCTACAGTTTCTCCAGCTGCACCAGGTTAGGCAACTCACCCCCTTCCTGTCTTGCCCTGACCTAGCCACAGTAATCCATGCAACGGTCACCTCCAGACTGGACTACTTGCTCTACGCTGGGCTACTCTTGAGCCTGATCCAGAAACTCCAGCTAGTCCAGAATGTGGTGGCGTAGGTCCTGAATGGAACAACATGGACAGCACATATTCAACCAGTGCTGCATCGGCTGCATTAGCTTCCAGCAGAGTACCAAGTCAGGTTCAAGCTCTTGGTATTAACCTCTGAAGCAGTACCCATGTACCTCAGGGACTGCCTCCTCTGGTACTTCTCCTTGAAGAGAGCTACGCTCTGCAGGAAACAGTCTACTGGTGATCCCCAGTCCAAAAGATGTCCAGTTGTTTTCAGCCCTGGCTCCTGCCTAGTGGAACTCTCTGCAAAGTAACATCCGTGCCCTGAGGGACCTAATGCAGTTTTGCAGGGCCTGCAAGGCAGAGATGTTCTGCCAGGCTTTTGGTTGAGGACAGTGATGGGTACCATCTCATCTGGCACTCCCCCCTCCCCCTGTTTCTTCTCTACCTCACCTGTGAGACCATGGCACAATCTGGAATCCTGAAGTTTAGCACCACTTGAGAATGTTTTATCTCTGTAGTATTTAAATTATTTGCATTGCTCTATTATTTTATGAGTGTTTTTACTGTTGTTCACCACCATGAGCCCAGGGGAGGACAGTTTATAAATTTATAAATAAAACCAGGAGCTTTCAAAGTACAAGATTTTATCTTATTTTTTAGTTTTGCTAGACATTTGGTAGTGTTAAATGCCTTTGATTGGGGGAGGAGGATTCTGCTATGTCGAACCCAGGTCATTTCAAGTGGGACCCAAACATCATTATACCCAATAAAAAGCTATTCTTCTTCAATATCATTAATATCATGCAAATTATCACAGACAGATTTGAGTCTAAGAGTGGCAGACTATAACTGCAATTACATTCAAGAAATATAAAAAAGGAGACTTGGAAATTAAATACGACTTCCTTGTATTTCACAATGAGTGTTCCATTAATTGTCAAACAGAAACAATTTATGAATTTATTGCAGTGTAACAGTAGAGGAAAGGATGTCTTGTCTGCATATTAGGTCTTCATCTCAACACTACTGCATATCCATGGCATTTCACATGGCAATAAAATGAACAGTCCATTCAGCAATAGACAGAAAAGTCATTTCATACTGAATTATCATATAAATTTTCACTTTATATCCAACCAGCCAGCATTATGCACTTTTTACATTTCCTTCAGCATGCTCTATAATATACTTTCACACCTCTATTTGAGCTCTGGTAAGTTTTCAAAGCAAACCTACAACCAAGAAATGAAACAATTTTTTGCACTTTAAATTAATATGGAGACATTAATTAATTATGCACAATAACTGCTACCCATAATTTGAATACTTCAGGGGAAATTAATCACTGAGAAAACAGTGCCCATGCGGCAAGATCAAAAAATGTTGAAACAGATGACAGAAAGCTCCAGATTTTTACAAAGCGGTCTCCAATCCTATGCTGCCCTCGCAATACTAATGCGGGGGACAGGAAACTTCTAAAGGGGAGAATCAGCAGATAGGAAAGGATGCTTAATCTTTCCTCTGCTCATCAATTTTCCCCTGAAAATGCTCTCAGCCATTTTTAAAAATGGTTCTGCTGGCCAGGCTTCAGAAAAGGTGACACTTGCTATGGGGAAAACAATTTGGGGAGAAGCATTTGCAGAGGAGAAGTGGCATGAGTAGGAGTTGTTAAACCCCCATTACCAGCCACTAATCAGCCTGCATAAGTGCCCTGGCTCAGAGCTTCCCTGTTACATAGAGATAAGAGGCTGATACTACACACTCCCAATGCAACATCTAGGTTGGTTCTAAGCAAAACTGTTATTTGTATTTTTTTCCCCTGAAGTACCAGATACTCTCCTGTTACCATATAAATGTTCGACCTGAGCTAATATTCCGTGGTGATCTACCTTGTTCAACAAATTAAAATAATGAGTTTGTATTACAGAAGAAAGAGGAATAACAAACACAGCATTATTTGCAATGCAATAAAAACCCTGTTAAATTCAATATCCTTTGATTATCTAAATTCAATTTCGCTTCCAATCAAAAAGAGGATTCTAGAATCATATTTTCACTTTGATTTACAACAAAAGAAGGTCGTCAGCACCTTTCTGTATCGCTGATTGCTACGGCAGTGATAGCCCTATTAACTGATCAATTGATCAACAGGGGAAATTAATCACTGAGAAAACAGTGCCCATGCAGCAAGAACAGAAAATGTTGAAAAAGAAAGCTCCAGATTTTTACAAAGTGGTCTCTAATCCTATGCTGCCCTAATGTGGGGGACAGGAAACTTCTAAAGGGGAGAATCAGCAGGTAGGAAACAATGAAGGTTTGAAAAGAAAGATAAAGATGTCCTTATTTGTTTGAACAAGGACGTCCTTTTCTACCTAGGAGTCCTGAACTCTAGATGATCTGGCTTTGGTGTCCAAATCCCTTGAGCCATCGACCCCTGCAAGTGTGTTCCCCATCCCAGAAAACTGGTGTCTATTCTTACCTGTGTTCTTGTTGAACCCCTCAGATGAGAGCCCATTTGCAGCTTCTCTGGGCTGCATCCTGCTTGCCACTAGTGGAAGTCCCAAAGCAAGCAGCTTGAGAAGGGAATGAATGTTGTTGGTGGGTCATCTTGTGTTGGAAGGGTAAAACTACCCACAGGGTTTGTAATGTCACATAGGGGAACCCTGACAGGACACCAGCATCCCTTGGAGTCTTGCTAGTGTCATGATGTTAATCTGAGACTTCTAGTTGACTTCCTGCAATAGGGAAAAGATCCTGCCCTGGCATTTCTGGAGCAGAAAGACCTTGTTCTGTGCTGTATCTATGGTGATTCTTATGTTCTAATGTCTTATGACTCCCAGGTAAAGAACTTGGGCAGGGACCAAGCAGCTCTTCTCCCAGTTGATTACAAAGCCATAGGTCTGCAGGCAAGAAATAGTTTGTTCCACATCCCTCATGCCCTGACGAAGATGTTGTCCAGGCATGGGAAGATATATATACCTTGCATCCACAGAACAACTATTAGTGAGACAAATTCCTTGGTGAAGATTCTTTGGGCTGTTTTCAGACCAAAGTGCAGAGCTCGGTATTGGAAACTACTTCAATTGTAAGAGGAACCTCAGATCTGATCTGAGGAATGAAATATGGAGGCAAGCCTCTACCTGGTCTACAGAGGTAGGAAGTGCCTTTTCTGAATTGCTGAAGGTCTCCATCCTGAATTCACTTTTATGTTGCCGTTCAGGCATTTTAGGCTGGGGGAAGTGATGCTCTGTATTCTTGGTGCTGGGGGGGGGCAACAGTGGGAGTGCTTCTAGTGTCCTGGCCCCACTGCTGGATCTCCTGATGGCACCTGTTTTCTTTGGCCACTGTGTAACAGAGTATTAGACTATTGGCCTGATTCAACATTGGCTTCTCTTATGTTCTTATGAAGACCCCAGGTTGGTTGTTTTATTAGTATACCGTAATAATTTTATCATGTTGACTGTATTTTACAAGCTTAAAACAGACAAAATTGCAGGGATGGGTGATTCAGGAATCTAATAAATAATAAAAGCTAGGATATTCTGAAAAACCTCCCAGGGAAAGAACTGTTTTCACAGTTGTAACCAGTGGTTCCCCTCTTCCAAGAGCTTCCCCTACTCCATAGGAGAAGAGGAGTCAGAAAAATCCGAAATCTCTTAAGTTTGGTCCACTAAGAGACGTGAACTCTGGAATGTACCTTAGGGGCCAGCGACCCTTTGCATCTCTTGGAGCAGGCAGAAACACAGGGGTCGCTTGCCTTCTATCTAGCCTTTCTATCAGATCTGGAGCAGGAGCAGCTTCTGTTGTATGTATGGACTCTTTTGTTTCGCTGTCTGCCTAGTTTCTCAGAGAGTTGCCCCTTGAAACTTGCTAACGCTGCAGAAACAGAAGCTGGAGGCTCCTTCTGCATCTCATGACTGGTTCAAGCCAAGAGATCAGAATGGGCACTCTCCCCTGTAACATCAGGCACTGACTCTCCAGTTCCTTCTTGGCTGGGGGAAAGGTAGTGGATGGAGGGGGAGGCTGCCAGGTCCAGGGGCTCATGGCTTGAGAGTCCTGCACACACCACAATATTTTGCTTCCTGCATTTTAAAAAAAAGAATCAGTAGGTTACTTTGCATTTAATAAAAGGAGTTTGAGCAAAGTAAATTTCCCTGGCTATTATTTGTATTGAAATTTACAGCATGCCTAAAAGAGAAGAAGTGGATGTCATCAGCATATAAGTGGTACTGGAAGTATTTGAAACCAGATTGCTTGCATTACAACTGGAAGTACTATTCAAGTTCATAACATAAAACCTTTACACCAAAATCTTGCCCACAATATGGGATTACAATAAATCCTTAAAAGCCAGTGCTCTGCCCTTAAGTGCACTTTTTAATTTCAAAAACGATATTTCAAAAGGATTTGTAATATACTATCCACTATATCCAAGACAAGAAAATTGAGGCCCTTAGGATTTCATGGGCTTATATATGGAAAAGCATGTGCATTTTGAGCAAAACAAACGATCGTAAAACCTAGGTTCATTTCCTAGGGCACTTCAAAATCATGCAGGGAATTTCCAGAATTTGTACAGAACGGAATAAAAAGAGCAGTCCAATCCTTATATAATAGAAAAATCTTCAAACATAATGCTTGTTGTACTTTATAACACAAAAAACAGACACCTTCATATCCCCTGCAGTGATCCTTCAGAGGGAATTGGAACACAGACTTCATTACTGTGCATCGATCTTACTAAACAAAGGGATCTGAATTTATTGATCTAGTCCAACTAAACCCTGAGCTGTTTGCCAGACCATGCATGATGTGCAGTTCTGGCTTACTCAACAAGAAAGCAACATGACACTTTCCTTTGTCCTTAGTCAAACAGCAGCTTATTTTTTGCAGAACATAACTAAAGACGTAGATAGGTGGAATGTACCACTAAAACCTTTGTTAGCCTCAGCTGAAGCTCATATATGGCTGAATACTTTCATTTTACCTAGTACTACTTTCCCTTTCTTGGAGTCCATAATTATAATAATCAATGGGAATAATCAGTTAATTCCACAACAGGAAAAGCTACCAGCAATATCAGGGAACAGATTCTTGGGGCCCAACTCAATGCATTTCACTTTTTAATACTTCACTCTGCTTTACCAAAAAGACTTTTCAAAATTTCCTTACTGGTCCATAAATATATTGATGATCTTTTATGCAGCTGTCACTTAATGGATCTTGCAAAATATGATTGCCAACTTTGTATTTCAGTGGGCATCAAATTCCAGGACTAAGGTCTGTTTTTGCATCCACGTAGGTGGATTAGGCCACATAAATTTCAACCCACCCATCTCTACTTGTATTCTGCTTTATCCAAAGGGCTCAAGTAGGTTACAACATAAATATTGGAATTACACCCAAACTAGTAATGTTCAGAACAATAAACAGAAGAAAACTAATGCAGACTAGATGCATCAAATCCTTCAGCATTGTACTATTTAATTTAATGCATTCAGTATGCTTTTAGCTGATGTTTAAACCGTTTTGTAAGGATTTGTACTGTGAGGTATTTCAAAAATAATTTCAATGAGAAGCTTTAGTTTGGATGTTAAAAGTTGACAAATCAATGAAAGATGCCATTGTAAAGTTAAATGATATTATATAATCATATATACACACTTTGAAAATCAACAGGTAGAAATTTGTGTGCACACACACTTTGGCTCTCCTACATTTTATCTTAGAATATTACATGGTAGGGATTTTTTTTTTTAAAAAAAATCTACTTTCAAAATAAATTCTTACATTTTATTTTTAAAGCCACCTAATAATAGAGTGGATAGTTTTAGAGCAATGTTCACTATGCCCCATTTGCTCTGAACTGACAAAATCACTCAGTTGCATTCTCCTTTTTAAATGGAACATATCTAACATATAGTTCCTTGACAGGAGTTATCAGAAAGTGTAATGAGAGGCAGAAATCAAGGTAGATTGATTTAAATAAAGGCAATTTAAAACCATTTATTTAAATTAAGCTATAAATTGCCAAAAGACAGATTTTTAGTTTTGAAATAGAAATGCATGCATTTCTGGTTGCTGTAACAGTTAAAATATAATAATGGGCACCTAAATACACAACATAGGAACATAATCAAATACATTTGGCTGCTGCAATACTGCATTTTATCTTCCCAGACAAAGTTTCTGTTTTGTTTTCTCTGTAAATATACAAAGCAACTAAGAGAGGTTTACCTACTTGAACATGAAAAGTGAGGTCCTATTCACAGTTATTTGGACTGCCATAAGTGAAGCATACTGCCATAAGTGAAGTGTAGTATACTGGACAAGATTGGGCAGAGCTGGGTTCAAATCGCCAGTTGCCATGATATTTATTGGGTGAACTTGGACCTATCATTCTTTCTCAGACTAATCTATCTTACAGAATTGTTGTGATAGTAAAATGGTTAAGGGAAGAACAATGTACATCGCTCTGAGCTCCCAGGATAAAGGGCAGACTAAAAATACAATGAATATTGGCAAAGCAGGCAGCTGAAGGTGATGGAGCTACAGAGGGTGATGGTCAGTGTTAGGAATACATTGAGATATGAAAAGAGATGGGGACGGCAAGGTTCTAAAGAGCCTTGAAGGTAAAGACAAAATGTTTGTGTGGGATCTTGGACTGGACAAGAAACCAGTATAAGGACTTGGGAGGGCATCTAAATGGTCTAAATGAAGAGATTAATAATTTAGTGACATATTTCTGAAAATAAGTGAGTCATCCGGGGTGCAAGAAAGGAAGATCAATGGAGACAAAGTTGCAACCATCACACCAGAGAATTCACTAAGGAGAGTGAAGCACCAGTGAGCTTACTTAATAGATACATTAACTATATAATGCGTTATACTGAATCATATGCAGAGATGCAGGCAAATGTACATTCAAAAACTGCTGTAAAGGGATACCTAGAAAACACACAGTAAGATGTACAACAGATTAAATACAGGGACTAAAGATGTGAGAAAAAAATCAAAGTAAAATTCAAGGCTTTCTGCCTGTCACACAGTGACTTCAACACACTAAGCTTTAAAATAAGAAATTCTTAGCAAGTTATACCCTGATGACTCAAACAACCAAGCCTGATCACGGGCTTTAAGAGAAAGTGATAAGAGTCTAACTGAAAATCCATTTGGACCTTGAGTGAAATTCCTTCCCCAAATATGGTGATCAGTTAAACTCTAAGCATGCAAGTCTGTTAGATAAACTCTTCTACAAGATAAATTCTTTACAGCACTTCAGTACCAAGATAACAGTTCATAATGCTATAATGTTGGTCTCTTTCCTTTTTCCCATTTATTTTTTAAGTATGCAGTAAAATCCAGCAGTAATAAAAATCAAAGAGACCTCTCTACTAACAATTCTGTATTAATATTCAAAAGCATCCATGTACTTACTACATGCATATAATAAATGTATTATAGTCAAATAGAGAGTTGTGGACAAACATACAGTTACAAAAACTGAAACACATGATAAAAAGGCCAATGCTATGCTGGGGATTATTAGGAAGGGAACTGAAAACAAATCAGCCAGTATCATCATACCCCTGTATAAATCAATGGTGTGACCTCATTTGCAGTACTGTATACAGTTCTGGTCACCACACCTCAAAAAGGATGTTATAGCACTGGAAAAAGTGCAGAAATGGGCAACTAGAATGATAAAAGGGTTGAAACACTTTCCCTATGAAGAAAGGTTAAAATGCTTGGGGCTCTTTAGTTTGGAGAAATGACGGCTGAGGGGTGACATGATTGAGGTTGATAAGATTATGCATGGGATGGAGCAGGTAGAGAAAGAAGTACTTTTCTCCCTTTCTCACAAAACAAGAACTTGTGGGCACTCAATGAAATTGCTGAGCAGTCGGGTTAGAATGGATAAAAGGAAGTACTTCTTCACCCAAAGAGTGGTTAACACATGGAATTCAGTGCCACAGGAGGTGGTGGCAGCTACAAGCATGGACAGCTTCAAGAGGGAATTAGATAAGCATATGGAGCAGAAGTCCATCAGTGGCTATTAGCCACAAGGTATAGATAGGAACTCTCAGGCTGGGGCAAATGATGCACTGTATTCTTGGTGCTTGGGGGAGGGGCAACAGTGGGAGAGCTTCTAGTGTCCCGGCCCCACTGCTGGACTTCCTGATGGCACCTGGTATTTTTGGCCACTGGCCTGATCCAGCATTGGCTTCTCTTATGTTCATCAGTCTCTAATTATTCATTCTCTACAGTACAATTGTAAGAAGAGTTACACTTTGATAAGTTATTGACTTTAATTGACTTAGAAGGGTATAACTTTTAAGAACTGCACTATTAATATTCTATATCATTTCTGTGGTAATTCCCTTCAGCTCTGCTATTTGTCACCTGCTCTCACTCCACTTTCTTTTTCCACACTTTCTCTGCTATTTGCTCTTGGATAGCTTCTCAAAACCACATTTTGCTTTCTCATTATTTTGCTGTTATTTACTTCTACTACTACTAGACTATTCCATTACCTCAAGTTTATAACTTAAATCTATCTATCATTTCACAGAATATGCAAAAAAGAGTTGTTCAAGGGACATTTTTAATAAAAGAAATAGGGTTGTAGTTACTGTCTGAAATTTTAGGCAGTTTTCATTGCAGTGTCCCTGATAAATATTGCCCTGTTTTTACTACAGCATTCTTCACTTTTGCAAACGTGGTTTATTATATGTATTACACAGTTCTTCCAATACATTCTCTAATCTTGTAACCCAGTCTTTATTGCATTGTTTTATGGATACTGTTTTTATTCTATTCTACTGCATCGTTTCTAATTGTGTAAACTGCTTTGAGTCTCAGTGAGAACAGTGGACTATAAATGAAGTAACTAAATAAATAATAAATGGCTAAATTTTGTCATTTCACTTTTCTAATGTCTACCATATATGCTATTTCCTCCTCTTTTGGTAGATCATAAACACCTTTTCACACACACTACTGTTCACATTGACCATTGCAACATTCATCTGTTTGGCTTTCCCAGGGCTTTTTTTGTAGAAAAAGCCCAGCAGCAACTCATTAGCATAATAGGTCACACCCAACAGCAGAAACTCATTAGCAAATTATGCCACACCCCTGAGAACACATCTCATTAGCATATTAGGCCACATACCCATGTCATACAAGCACGCCCACCTTTTGCTTCTTATTCTGTTTACCTTGTTTGTTGTCAAAATCCAGAGGTTTTTTGTAGCAGGAACTCCTTTGCATGTTAGGCCACACACCCCTAATGTAGCCAGTCCTAATGAGTTTCTGCTGTTGGGTGTGGCCTATTATGCTAATGAGTTCCTGCTGGGGGTGGCCAACTTGGGAGCCAGCCAGAACTCCCTTCCTGTGTGTTCCTGCCCCAAAATAGCCCTGGGCTTTCCTGCTTTCTCCAGCTTCCACTTTGATTTCTTCAGCTCACTTAATTGAAGTTTGCTGCCACAATCATATTGCTCCTACTTTCTGTTTTCTATATTGGTTCCCTTATTTGTCTCATATTTTCTTTAAACATCTCTTTACTTTTAAATACCTTCACTCTCTTCCTCACACTTGTTTGCTGTTCTCTCTAGCAATGTCTCTTTGTGCTCTCTTTGTTTCTCCAGTACTCTTTCCTCCCATAAATTCAAGATTGCATCATTCCTTAAACCCATACACTCTTGTTTGCTATTTCTTACCGTTGAATCCTTTACCTCCTGACATTAATTTACTCTCTGTTTGTGCATATAAATACTTAATTAAAAACCTCACCTCTTGACTCTGGCACTTAACTGATCTCCTCTATCAATTCCCTTTATATAATTTCTCTCATATGTCTTGTCTTTCATAGATAGTAAATCTTAGGACAGGGATTGAGCCTTAGCTGAATTTCCTGAAAGCACATAGTTTTTGCAAGTGCTCTTGAAATAACAATACTCTAGAAGGTTCAAGTGAATTACATTCTTCATTCTTGTAGCTTTAGTGGTGGTCTTCTCTCACAACCCTTAGAGTCACCTTGTGACAGTTTCTTGGGAGGTCAATTTTTCTTGTGAAAAAATATCTTTTGGAATAAATTCGGAGTTACTGCATGAAAAGAACTCCTGCACAATAACAATAATATTTAAAAAACTTTTTTAAAAATCATGTGATATCAGTCTGTAACAATAGGCCAGTCCTGTTAGTTGCTTGTTCTGTGATACAGCATTAGCAATATGGAATGTTTTGGATGATGACCAATGCAGATAACTGCAATGTGTTCAGGTTCTTTAAAAAATAAATTAATCGACACAAAATAGATTCAGGTGTGTAGCCATGTTGATCTGAAGCAGCAGAACAAAGTCCAGTGACACCTTTAAGATCAACAAAATTTTATTTAAGGTATAAGCTTTCATGTGCAAGCACACCTCTTCAGATAGATTTTTAAAGACATCTTATACATCAGGTGGAAACCAGTAGAACTGTAGTTTTCCAGTTTGTGCTTCGCTACTCCTTGTTTTAATAATTTAGCCCATGAGAACGAGAGAGAGAGAGAGAGAGAGAGAGAGAGAGAGAACGAACTCCAACAGCAGCATATTCTTCAAGCTTCCACTGCGATTTCACTAAACAAGGCAGTCCATCAGGTCCTTTCTGTCCTGGACTAGCCTACAAATGCTACCAGGTCACACCTGGGTGACAAACATTCTGGCACTTGCTGGCTTTCCTGCCTATTCCCCATTCACCTGTTTTTTAAATCTGCCAGGGTTTCTAATCCTGCATAGGTAGGGTTGCTCACCTGGAGGTCTCTCAGTATTACAACTGATCACCAGACAATAGAGATCAGTTCCTCTGGAGAAAATGGCTACTTTGGAAGATGGATTCATAGCATTATACCTTGCTGAGATCCCTCCCCTCTCCAAACCATGCCCTCCCCCAAACTCCACCCCAAAATCTCCAGGAATTTCCCAACCCAGAGTTGGAAACCCTATGAATAGATCTCATAGATAATCTGCCACAGCACTTTTTATTGCGAACTGTTCCTTTTTTGCTTGAACCTAAACTTCAGCAGCTTGCATAGTCCATACCTTAGTGCTCCTTCCCTGAATGATGGGCAGCATTAAAATGTACCATATAAATAATAAATATACTGTCTGTGTATTGTTATTTAAGCAATCTCTGTCTTCATTATTTATTCACTTATACAAACACAAACTGCTTTCTACAAAAATACCATATCCAAAATAACAAAAAAGGGGGGGAGGTTAACAACAGTCTAAATAAAACCAAAGATTCTCATTGGAAAAGCCTGGGAGAAGAAAAAATGTTTTCAATGACTACCTACAATTAAAGATAGCCAGGTGGATTTCCTTATATTCTTTAACTGATATTCCACAACAGTGTTTGATACATCTATAAACTGTGAGTCTTTAAATTCCATTTGTATAGAACCCCCGGGGGAGCATTGGAAGATTTTAATAAGGGGGAGAGATATATAGGAAACTCAGTTTCTTACTGAGGAGACATTAAAAAGAGGTATCTGTGACTAGGATCGCTAACATTTCCCATTGAAAGTCTAATCTTAATAGAAGTTCACAGGTTTAAAATTTAAAACAAATAAAATTGCTGAAACAAATGCAAAAAGCTTGGTTATTCTATGGGCCTCCTGCCATAGTCACTGTGTTTTACTGCTAACTAACAGGATAATAAAGCTTCTACATCTCAGGCATCAGACAGTACAGTAAACAACCTCTAAATCTCTTCAACTTCACAGAAAATTCATAACAATTGAAGTTCAAAATTCAGATCTCACATTGGTATAAACATGTATAAACTCCAATATCAATGAAAACACCAAGTTCTGTCATAGCCTACAGGGTTTCTTACCCCATGGAAGTGACTGTAATACAAGTATGCTCAACTTCTATTGTCATATGCATCTAGTTTAATCACCAGAAAATGGGTTCCTGACAATAGTATTTCAAACTGACATTGGAATTAAATTTTAAGTCAAAGAGGTTCAATGATAGCCTGTACGTTTACGTAAAACCATAAATGACATGCTTTCAAGCATACTGGTACTTTCAAAAAAATTATTAAAATAATTCCACTATGGAAGTGGTTATAAAAAACAAAACAAAAAAACAATGGTGCCCCAGGGAAAAAAAATCAACTATTCCATGCTAATCCACATAATGTGATACACACTATATGATCCTTTAAAACAAAAATAAAAACATTCTACTGCTCTGTTAACATTGTTTCACATGTACAGTAAATAAGGCACACTGGCTGTGATTTGCTAAACAGTTGTTCAGGAATACTTGGCTTTCAGCCCATATAATCCCATTGATCCAAGTACTTTGGCTTAGCTCATTTGTAGTAATGAATGGAGAAATAAACCTTTTAGCTTTTTATTAAGATTCAAATGTAACAGAGATCTCTAGCGACAGAAAGCCATTACTTCCAAATGGATATATGGTATAAATTAAATGCATACATATCTGTGTTCTGGTCTTAGCTGATATCTGTATTCAGCCAAACATTTGCTTAAGAAGAACAATCATAAGATCATAGGAAGAATCATCTGGCAAATTCAGAAACATTCACATTTCCTTAAATATTTCCTTTTATATCCAGATCACAAATATTTCTCTCTTAGGAAGGAATTTAATTTATCATTTCACTTCGAGGCAGGGAAACTTTATCGGAGCTTGTTCCTTTGTTTCTTTAATGGTATAAATGACTCACTCACAATGTAATGCCAAAACCATGATCTGCTACTATATGAACAGGGCCATCACCTTGCACAAAAAGTCAATTAATGACTTCCACTTCAGTACAAACCAAATTGCTGTTACATTTAAACCATCGAACACTGTTTGAACTTCTCAAAACCAGCACTGTACAACAGTTTCAAACCATGATTTCAAATCCTGAGTTGGGATACAATTACAAATCACAGTTTGCCAGTTCAGAAACAATGGCAAAGAATGACTTAAGGTGAATCAGAAGTTCTACTTACTATACATGGGGGGAAGGGGACAGAATATGATTAGAAGACTTGTTCACATACCACCAAACCATACACCTTAAAACCTGCTGGATCTCTCCCCATCACCACCACCTGGTGTAGCAAGACAGAGGCTGAGTTCAGACTGGCAGTTTGCCCCGCTATAGCCACATTTCAGTGACATTTTAAAAGCGGATTAAAGGGGGCGTTCACACAGGCACATCTGCCTGCTGTTCCCCATAGGCAATCCGTGCTGTTCTGCTTCGCTCCCGTGTTTAATAGATACCTCATAAAAGTGGTAGCAAATCCCCAAAGAGTGCCTTTATGCCATGTTTGTCCACTTCTCGGCAGGGTGAACGCTACACAGAATAGCCGGGAGCAACCCGCGTTGTGCGTAAGAAGAAAAAGAAGAGATTGGATTTATACCCCACCCTTCACTACCCAAGGGTGTCTCAGAGCGGCTTACAAACTCCTTTCCCTTCCCCTCCCCACAAGAGACACCCTGTGAGGTAGGTGGGGCTGAGAGAGCTCTTGACAGAAACTGCTCTTTTTTCAAGAACAGCTTTATCAGAACTACGGCTTGCCCAAGGTCATCCAGCCAGGTGCAAGTGGAGGAGTGGGGAATCAAACCCGGTTCTCCCAGATTAGAGTCCGCGCACTTAACCACTACACCAAACTGGAGGGTGTTTGGAGCAGCGATATGATTGGCTGTGCTCCGCTCTACCGCCCAATGCAGAGCCGGCGCAGTGGGATCCTCCCCAAATCGGCTGGATGCCTATGTGTGTATGGGTGCATGGGCATACACACATAGGCATCCAGCTGATTTACCAGGAAAAAGCTGTTTACAGCCGTGCCTCCAGGCCAGCAGTCTGAATGCTCCTGCATCAGTCTGAGCTGTGTGACCGGGAAACCCTGGAACAGTTTGTTCCGGGGCTTTTTTGCCACGACTGGCTCCCGCTGCAAACTGCCAGTCTGTCCTCAGCCAGAGTGTCACTACCCTCCTTCTGGGGAAAAATTGCCCCTTCCTGAGATTGCTGTTTGGCTTCATGGGTGGTGAGAGACTAATTATTTAAGACAACCTGCAGCAAAATCCCGAGGCTAGGAACTGTAAATGTGTTGCTGGCATATTTCAGTTATGCCAGTGTATCACCCACGGCACCAGAGCAAGCTGGCCAGCCTCAGGATGGGGATGATAATGGCACTGTATAGCATCTAACTGCAATGCCTGTTTCTGAATGCTGGTTGATACATGCATAGAAAATCATAATAAAATATGTCATACCAAGAAACTAGTCTGTCAGAATATTTACCTTATGTGATTTGCAAAAACTTGCTTTAAATGAAACATGGAAGTACTTTATTAAGTCAGGATTTTAATAAACTAAAATCAATCAATTCTTCTTGCATTTGGATTAAATTATTGTTATGAAAACACAAGGCAGGTCTGTAAAGCTATAATTATGAGAAGATACTGCTGAATAGAATATGTTAAATACAGACAAAAGCTTTTGTTTCAAGAATCAATTTGATTTGCAGCTTCATTTTAAGAAGTCTTTTTCATTCATGTTAATGTCTTGATCTGTGCAGCCATAATTTTAGGGAAGAAAAGCAATGAACTGAATTAAATTAGTTTTTCTTTAAGATAAATCTGAAACTCTCTGAAACTAATCCTCTTGATCAGCTCCATAATTTTTAAATTAGCTAGAAAGTAATATCTATGATACACATAGCTTATAAAACAAAATTAATACATTTTTCTTACACTGAGGCCCTCTACTGACAATTAAAATTGCACCCAAATACAACTGTGCATAGAAACTTTGTCCAATATTTCAACATTTGAAAATATTCCACTTCAGACACAGTATGTTTTTCACAGAATAAAAATAAATAAGATCCTGATTTCAATTTTAAAGATCCTTGTATCTATGGAAATTTCTACCAAAGTCTGTGGCCTTTCAAATTGAGGCAATGTAGACTGAATGCTGTAGAACGAGGGGGTTCTGTCCTAATCCCAGTCACCATGCCATCTCGGGCAAAATACAAATGGGGCAAAAAATACCTTAACTTCATTATTGTTTAACACAGTTTTTAAAAATCAAATGACAGCTGTGTAATCATTACACTACACTGTACATGCTTTTTTAAATTAAAAAAAACCCGTAATGCGAAAGCCAGGGGGGAAAAAAACATGAATGCTCACTTTGACACTGGGGACAACTGGGGGAAGAAGGTGAGAGTTAATGTTTGAAGTTACCCAAACATCCTGGACTGGGGCACAGTACATTTTCCCAGTAAATGAAAAGTTCTAGTCCCTCATTCTTTGGGATAAGGAACGACTTTGCCATAAAAACACATCCCCAGATGATAGATTTATCAAGTAGGTTTACTAAGTGATTTCATATAACAAAATCATCTCATATGAGTTCCATGCAGAAAAATATTAAACTAGGATAGGCATCTAAAAGCACAAACCTCAAAATTACCCCTGAGGAACAGTACAAAAACTATTCTTACAGCCAACCATTTCTATCTGACCCATCCCACATCCCAATAATCAGAATGAAGAAAACCATGCTAACAAATTTTAAGTAGCAATGCTCAGAACTAATTTATGTGCAAGATACATATAACAAGACACTGAACACTGCATGCAACAATACCATTCAGAAGAGGCTGGCCTTCGTGTATACCCCGGGATATGACTGCATTGTAAACGTCTTCAGGAAATCCAGTCTTGCATAATGCGCCTTCACAAGTTGCCTTTATCGGGGCCTGAAATGCAAGAAAAAATTTATGTAATACTCGCGACCCTATTCAGCTGAGAAACATTCCACTTGGCATAAACCCTGATTTTGCAACTATCTTTTACAAACCACCTCTTTGTTTCCTAATGGCTGCAGTTAGAATTCTGGGGGCAAAGGGTTAATCTTTTTGATAACTGGAATGGAAGGAACAAATCCCACTTGTCTAGTAAGATCTAAATAATACACAATCTTAATTCTTTAAACAACTGAACAGTTCAACTAAAACAGTCATTCAGGCTGAAGTGGAATGGTGGGGGGGGGGAGTGGAGGAAAAGGCCAAACACATTCTTTCAAGTAGAAATAAATGTTCTGGGGCAAAAATCTGATCACCAAGTTTATCAGATATTGATGATATATTAGAGAGATTTCACAGACATATCAAAACATGTTAACTATTCCCATCAATATATTTTAGTGTCTTTTCTATGCAACTGTGCATTTACTTATTCAAATAAAGAAATACACATCTTTAATACATCCACATATGTTTTTAGTACCTTTGTTATAAATCAGTTATTGAGGAATAGCCATTACATTAGTAAAGGGGGGGGGATCTGTTGTTTTCTTAACCAAATTTTAATGCCTCGAAAATATTCCTCATATATGCAGCATTTTTACTATTGGAAAAAAGTGTATTTTGGTAAAAACATTAAAAAAACTGTTCCTTCTTAAAACATCACTTAAATCCTCTATTTGTATGCAGATTATTTACTCCCAGTAATAGGTCTTGCAAATCATCTATAGGCAGGCTAATGACAAATACAAGGCAGCTTTCTTTCAGTGAAGGTTCTGATATACACACATTATACAGACTGATACAGCCTTGCATGGTGCCATAAGCCATGTTGTTGCTTATTCTTATCTTATTATAACACAGAACACAGTTTAACAGCCCAAACAACTAGACTCGTCTCAAGAACAGACATAAAATCAGCATATCTGACTACATTTAGCTTTGATTAGTCAGCCACACATTTCTGAGACAGTAAATTTTATTTAATTAAGGCAAGCACTTTTAAAGGGTTTCTGGTTGTCAAGTAAATCTGTGTCATGTTAACTACACAGCAGATTTGACTGCAACCATCTTAAGCACCACCATCCTAAGTATATTTTATACACAGATTGCCAGCTCCTGTCAAAATATGACAAATTATATTTATAGTAATACGTAAGTGAAGCTCTAGAAACAGGGAGTTTTCATTAAAAAATAAAAGTGGTAAACCCAAAAGAGTTGGAATGGTAGGTTGGTGTCTCAACCCCAAAATACTGTGCAGCTGTATGATTTAATATGTAAACTCAATGTAACTAACAGGGAGGAGGGGTGAAAACAGCTTTTCAAAGTACCCTTGAAACAGTAAATCCTGGGTGGGCAGCTGAGTAGATAACAGGATTTTAACAAGCCTGCCCTGATGTGCATGGGAATCCCTCGGCCTTTCCAGCACGCTATATCTGCTAAACAGCTCCTATAAATTGAAACAATGCTCATTGAAACAAAGGCTTGAAGACATGAATAAAGAGGCTTCTTTATGCTTTCATTTGCAACCTCTCAGCTTTTCTCAGTAACAAAAGAGAGCACTCTGTTCCCAAAAGCAGTCTATTGTAAAGATTATTTGGCCATAAACACATGAGGGGAATCAGAGATTCTAACTTTGACAGTGCTTTACCCTCTCAAGTTTTGCATCTGAAATTAAATAAAACTGTATTGTCATAATGCAATCTGGGTCATTTCGAGTTCAGTCAAGAATATTAAGTACCATCGCCCTACCTTTTTTTTAGTTTATGTCCCAGAAAAAAATCTAAAGTTAAACACTGAGACCTTCATATCAAAAAAGGAACCTCAAGTTTCTTGCTAACCCAGTCTTTCTGTCTAGGGCAGTAGGAGGAACAGGAGAAATCATTGCGATATACAGGCTTTCCCCAAGATTAAAAGTACTGATCATTAAAAAAAAAAATCCTTGAACCACCTGACACAATTGTCGATAAGCTTTTGCTTTTAATAAAGATATACCCAGATCAATGTGCATCCACATATCTTTCAAATAAATTATACAGTTGAAGACTAATACTCCATTTGGAAAGTTTGTTTATACAGCCTTGGCAAAACTATAGAAGCAAGAGTAAGGCTGTGTTTTTTAATTACTGGATCATGGACTATTGCCAATCCTGAGTGTGCTTCCTGCCAATCCACTGCAACAGAATTGGCTCAGCCTTCAGCTGCTGGGTAAGAAACTCCAATGCATGCTCTTCTATCAACAAAATCTAGGGACAATGTACACATTACACCTGACACAGGGAAGACACTTGAAACCATTCCGTAAGGCAGATGTCAACATATCATGAGTCTATAGAGTGTGCATGGGCTAACCAAATGGATTGGACTGCAGGCATTCCTCTATGGGCATTTTTTGTGGCATTAAATAAACTGAATAATCTGGGTTTCTAAGCACAGCACACAAAAGGTTCACAGATAATCTAGAAGTGAATGTAAATGGAAAAACATTTCAGAGCCTATTTCATATTAAAATTCTAGGCTGACAGGAGAAAGTTTTCACTATATTTTTTAAATATCTAAAGGTGCAATGTGTTCAGAGCTGGGATATATTTTTCATACATGAGTAATTAAAGCTATAAGGTAAATATTTAACAGGAGAGAGAAGGCTTTTTTAGGGCTAGGACATCTATCATAAGAAAGGGATCTTGCAAAATGTGATTTGTTTTTTCACAGTGATTCTTCCATCTCCCTGTTATTGCCCTGCCTGGAGTCCCATGTACCTGCTTGCTAGAGATGTTCTCCTAGAGTAGATATGGTAACTTTAAGTGAGCACACACACACAGTATCTTGCAAAAAAAATTACACTTATTTGAAGTGTTTTTATCCCGTTTCTCTATAAACAGGACCCCAAAGAAGCAGATATTACAATGTATGATAAAGGGAGCAGTGCCAAGTAGGTCAGCTAAGACTCCTAGTCAGAGTCAGAAGGAGAATTAAGACTCCAATTCAGGCTTATTTAATGCTTACTCCCAGGAAATGGTTCTAAGGATTGGGACTTCCAGTTTTGGTGACTTGCTGGCGGGCACATTCCATCAGAGTTCCGATGAGAGCGGCTCGGGTTTGCGCCAGATGAGAGGGATCCTGAACAATTCCGGGTCCCCCCAGAGCCCTTGAAGGGGGCTCGTAGCCTGGGACGTGAGGGGTGCCTCTCCTGAGGCGACAGCCAAAGTATTGAGGCTTCTCTTTGTCATTATAGGTCCCACCGCCGTGAGACCAGCCATGGTTTTCAAAGGCACACACCAGAGTGAGTGAGCAAGAGACCTTCCCTACTTTTAGATGCAAGCCGTGAAGCAAAGCATAAGTGACTACTCAGCAAATGAAATAAGCGATTAGAAGTAGAAGCCACAGTGAAGCCCCAAATTAAACAAAGGGGGGGGGGGAGCAACCCTACCCTGGGAAGAACAGCCAAAAAAGGAGAAACTAGAAGGGCAAAGCAATAGCTGACGGGAGAACGTTAATGCAGCGAATTGGAGTGCAGATCAGTAGAAATCGGGCAATTTAAAAGACTTTCAAAATCTTTAAAAACTTTTACCTTTAGTGTAAACAATTCATATCGGGACGATAAAATGGCATCCAGAGTGAAACCTTCTTCAGGAACTGCCAGCTCAACGACTCCGGTCACTAGACCAGAAGTAACCACAGACATTTCTAAGATGATTGCTGCAGCACTGTACCCTCTGCTGGACCAGATGACTAACCTCAATAACAACTTTGAGGCTCTACAAAAGGAACTGAAAGAAACCAATACAAGAACAGAGAAGACAACCAAAAAGCTGAAAAAAGTTGAGGATAAGACAACTGTATTGAACCAAAGAATGGAGGTAGTGGAAAAAGAGGACCTCCAAGAAACAGCAGCTGTTACAGCTCCAGATGGAAAGATCACCATATGTCCTGAGATTTCAAGGTATTCCAGAACAAAAAGGAGAGAACCTGAAAGAGATTTTAAGCAAGGCTTTAGCTCCTGTGGCAGACTGTAAAGCGGAATCCTTACACAGTGACATAGATATGATATATCGAGCCTATCCAGAATTTATTAAGAAAAACAACCTGCCCGGTGAAGTATTTGTGAAATTTTCCAAAAGGTCAACAAGAGATATGATATTGAAAGTGACTAATGGGATAATCTTAACAATCAAAGGAGAAGAAGCGAAAGTATTAAAAGATGTTCCATTTGAGGTGAGAAAGAGGAGGAAGCAATACAGGAATGTGACACTATTTTTACAGAAAAATTCCACTCCCTACAGATGGATAACCCCAGAAGGACTTATCTTCAGTACCTACATATTGATTTCACACTTACACATTCTATACATACATACTCATTGAAAACATGTGTGCAAAAATGTTTGCTTTAATTGGTATCAGTTTGGTATTTAAAATGGAATATATAGATGCCTCACAGCTGTAGTACTTGTTAGTACACCAGCTGATTCCAAGCCAGGACAGACATATTGATGTTTAGCCTTATTTAGCAAGTGATAATTTTATTCAAGACCCCAAAACTTTCACAATTTCTCTCATTTTAACAACCATTTCTTAACTATTTTACCTAGAGAGTACTAGACCTGTCTAACAGTGACCAACAAGGCCAAATCAGCAAACATCTGAACTTTCTGTTAAGGTTTTAAATCTACAAATACGGTTTTTTCTATTGTCTACATCAATTTCCAATTTATCCCACTATCACATTAAGAATCTGGCAGACATTTAAGTATCCAGCAATACTGTTCAGAAGTAATTCTTTGGCTGAGTCCAGACTGGCAGTTTGCCCCGGGAAGGGACCCGGGCCGACAACAATTCAATACCGGAGTAAATGGGACGTTCACACAGGCACATCTGCCTGGCGTTCCCCACCCGTAGCCTACCGGTGCTGTTGCGCTTCACTGCCGGATTAAAAAAACACCTGATAAAAGCCGTCGCGAATCCAAAAGCCCGCGTTCGTTGTGCGTTTCTCCGCTTCCGGGGAGTCTGAACGTGCAGGCGAAAAGCCAGGAGGAAGCCACGTTGGGCACGAGGCAGCAGCGGTGTGATTAGCTGTGCTCCGCTCCACTGCCAAATGCGGTGCTGGCATTGCAGGGCAAAAAAAAAAAAATTGGCAAAATGCGCTTATGCGCATGAGCGCTCATGCGCACATACACCCATACACCCACAGCCGAATTAATGGGGAAATGGCGAATATAGCACGCCTCCGGCGCGGCAGTCTGAACGCTCCCGCGCGCCTCTGTCCCGTATCTTCCAGCAGCGTGGACGGGAAAACCTGGTATAGTTTAATCCAGGGTTTTTTTGCTACGACTGGCTACCGGGGCAAACTGCCAGTCTGTACTCAGTCTTTATAATTAAATAAAATTGGATGTGCCTTTCCATGTGTCCTGTAGGCAAGTATCCAGTGAATGACATTCAGAGCAAAGATCTCAAAAATTCACAAGCCACTCATACAAGTGTAGAGAGGTACAAAAGACTGATTAAAACTATGGCTGCGCTACACAGCTCCAATACAGTAATATAAAATACAAGTGGAGACCCGCAAGAAACTTGCGGGATGGTTATCTCATTCGTCACACCTTTGCTTCCTCTGCTCACCCCCTACCTCTCTCACACTATTTCTCCCCTCTGCCCCCCTTTTCTTACTCTATTTCTGCTCCATGCATGTGATTTCCTCTCTCTTTCTGATCTGTCATCTTTCTCTTTGTTTTTCTGCCTCCCCACTTCATCACTCTTTCTCTCTCTTTCTGCCCCCCACCCCATCATTCTTTCTTTCTGCCCCCAGCCTCCTGGCTGCTTTCTGCCCCCAGCCTCTCTCCCAGCCTCCTGCCTGCTTCTTCCCCCACTCCACAGAGCAGCAGTAGCAGTGGTGGCAGTGCTCTCAGCCACCCATCTGCTTTCTCTCCCCCCCACAGCAGCAGTGGCAGCACTCTGGGAATCACAATGGATCTCCCAGCTACAGAGATCAATTCACCTTAGGGTTGCCAGCTCCAGGTTGGGAATTTCCTGGAGATTTGGGGGTGGAGCCTTAGGACAGTGAGGCTTGGGGAGGCAAGCAGCCTCAGCAGGGTATGATGCCATAGACTCAACCCTCCAAAACAGCCATTTTATCCAGGGAAACTGATTTCTGTCTCCTGGACAACAGTTGTAATTCTGGGTGATCTCCAGTCCTCACCCAGAGGTTGGCAATGGTGGTTCTCATGGAGGAAATGGCTGGAGGGTGGAGTCTATGGCATTACACCAGTCCAAAGTTCCTCTCCTCCTTAAATCCCACCCTCTCCAGGCTTCACCCCTCAAATGTCCAGGGATTTCCCAACCTGGAGTTGGCAACCCTATTTCCTTCCCAACCAACAGCCAACCTACCTTTATCTGCCTCTCTGTCTCCTGTTTTCCATCTCCACCCCCAGCCTCTACCTAGGAAAATTACAGTCTTTCTCCACAGTGAGGGCCAAAGCAGCTTTCATTATTCCCTCCTCCTTTTTATCTGCACAACAACCCTGTGAGGTTGGTTAGGCTGAAATATGTGACTGGTCCAAAATCACGCAGTCACCTTCCACTGCAAGATGGGGATCTGAACCTGGGTCTTGCAGATCCTTCTTTGAAGCTCTAACTGCTACACCTCACTGGCTTTCATAGGGTGGCTGCTGATGAATGGTAGCAAGCAGCCAAGGCTAGGTGAGTCATGCAAATCAGGGGGGACCTGGCAACCCTAGAATGCTGCCAGGCCTAGAGTGGCCAACCTGCAAATGTGCCCTGGAGACCCCCCAGAATTACAACTGGACTCTAGACAGCAGAGGTCTGTCTCCCTGCAGAAAATGGCTGCTTTGGAGGGTGGACACTGTGGCATTATACCCAGCTGAGGCCTCTCCCTTCCCAAACCCAGCCCTCCTCCTTAGAGTCCACCACAAAATCTCTAGAAATCCCCCAGCCTGGCCCTGGCAACTTTTGTGAGGCCTGGCCCCAAGGCTTCCTCCCTCCCTCCCTCCAAGGCTGAAAGAGGCCTGGAAAGAAAGGGCCCTTCCCCCACCCCTTCCATCGACAGAGCCAGTTAGAAGCCTCTCCCTCCCCCCCCAACGTTCTAATCTCTCACCGTTGCTGCCTGGAATTAGGTACCTGCAGAGGCCATTTCAAAAGGCTTTTTGGGGAATTCAAGAGTTCCTGAAGGGATTTCTTCACTTTTGGGATTTTTCTACAAACCCAGGAAGTCTACTGACTATGCAGGAAAAGCTGTTGGGGGAAAAGTGAGGCCCCTGTTGGAGGGAATAGGTATCCGCACAGGAAAAAAAAAGTATGGGATTAGAATATAAGATCTCAAATTGGCAGAATTTGCTGTTGAAAGTTGGTAAGCAGCCCCTACTGACATACAGTGCAAGAGTTCACTGGGTTTAGACCAGAATAACTGTTTTGGATTATGCTGTTAAATTGCACAATTTTATCTGCAAACTCTGCTCACAGTAATGTTTGATACAAGCCCTACTGCCAAGGTGGGAGGTTCTGCATGCTGTAAAACAGAACTGCTTCATTTATCACTGTAGCTGAGCTTCAGACAAGACAACCATGTAGTTATTTGTAGGATCACTTCTCCAAATACGCTCTGCTGTGACAGCGTTGCTCATCTGAGCTAGCCTTTTGAAGAAACTGCCTTACAAAACAGGTAAGATTGGTCACTGCCTGGATATATGTATTCTCTGTTGTGGCCCCTACCTGGTGCAATCATCCATCTACCCAACAAGGAAAGGAAGGCTTCCATACTAGCACCACTCTGTAGTATGAGCAAAACAGAACTTTTCATGAAGACATTTTTAAAAAACAGTATTGTTGTGGTTTTAAATGCTTGTAAATGGGTTTGATTGTACTTATTGTTGGTTTTTAATTTTTGTAATCTGCCTTGAGTTTCTGTGAGAAATGTGGACTATGAATGAAGTGAGCAAGTATGTAAGTAAACAAACAGTCGATTAGAGTGGCACCACCACACCACTCAGTGATACAGCATTTGCTTTGGATGTAGAAGTTCCCAGCATCTCCATTTGAAGGGGATTAGACAGGAGATGAGGCAGATGACCTCTACCTTGGCTTTGGGAGAGCATGCTACCAATCAGAGTGGATGATACTGATAAACCAACAGCTTACCTGCCCCTGCATTCCCAAACTTCAGCTTCTAATTGTGTTGACCCAAAAGCATCTTGTTAGTCTAAACCACAAGATTTTATTTTCAGTTTCCATACACATCCATCCATGTCTAATGCTCAGGAACTGTTTAAGTATCTTAAGTAAAAACAGAACAATTGCTGCATGAGCTCAAGTGCTCTCTCTCTCAGTCCTGTTCATGTGAATTAGAACAACCATCAAGCAAGCTTAACAAATACTTCTTTATACACATACCACTGGCAATTTAGAAGCCAATACAATAATATTAAGCCACATTAGACACCTGACTAGTCAAATGGGCAGGAGAGATCGATCTTTCATTCACTGAAATATGACAATAGGAAAAAATAAAAATAAATTGGTCTATAAACTATTATGTCACTCATGGGCTAGTATATATTTTTACTTGAGCTAGCAGGTGCATCTCACTAAACAAATGAACCCTAAATCATACTGTGCCAATACAAATCACATTTTGTTCAGCTCAGGAAAGGATTCCCCGCCCCCCCCCTCAGAAGAAGAAGAAGAGGAGGAGGAGGAGGAGGAGGAGGGAGGAGGAGATTGGATTTATACCCCGCCCTTCACTCAGAGTCTCAGAGCGGCTTATAAACTCCTCTCTCTTTCCCTCCCCACAACAGACAACCTGTAAGGTAGGTGGGGCTGAGAGAGCTTGTTCAAGAACTGCCCTTTCAAGGACAGCTTTTATCAGAACTATGGCTTGCCCAAGGTAATCCAGCAGCTGCAAGTGGAGGAATGGGGAATCAAACCCAGTTCTCCCAGATTAGAGTCCGCACACTTAACCACTACACCAAACTGGTTGTCTCAAAGAAACCAAATAAGTATTTCCATCCACTGCTGAGAAGTCAAATCTGAAAGCAATCCACAACATGGGCCTGCTAGAATCCCAATTAATTAGTATTTTAATTCATTATTTGTAACATCATAAGCATATGTAAATACATTTTAAATATGAGAGAACTACTGTTCCATCTCTACAGATCAATCCAACCAGTTTTGAAGGGCAGAGCCAAATCTCCAGGTGAGAGACATTTCCATGGTCACTCAGAGGGATAAATGGTTGGTTCCTCATTAAAACAGTGATTTTATCTACAGTAGGTAGTATCTCATAAAAACAGATTTCAAAACACGAAAGCTTTCAGACCAGCTATCTTGTTTCTTTAAGCATTCTAAATGACAGTAGTAGTTTTTTTTAAAAAAAACCTGTGAACATCTAACCAGAATTCCTGATCAATCACTCATCTGGCTGGCTGCAGCACCACGTGCAACCACACCACCAAACACATACAAAGAAACCACAGTGTTTTATAGCCAGCCAACTGTGTGGCGTAGATGCAGCAGCTGTGGTCTCTATCCTTTTCTCGCCTAGCAGAGAGAGTCAAGAGCACCATGACAAGAGGAAAGTTTGTTTCTGTACACTCTCACTGCTGTCTCTGTGGTCTTTTCATGTCTCTTCTGAATAAAATAGTAACAGGAAAGTACAAAGTGCTGAGATCTCTGTAGATTTCCAAATTTAGGGTCAAAGGAGCCCACAGGTGCTCCTTTGCACTATACTGTGTTTCCACAAGTAGTGGTAAGGTGTTAGCCAGGCCTGATTCCTTCTGGTTTAGAGCACAAAGCATGGAAGGCAGAACTGTAGGAGAAAGGCTGAGAAGCTAACTGGCAGAGAAGAGAGGAGAAGAAGAAGAGATAAGAGATTGGTTTTATACCCTGCCCTTCACTCAGAGTCTCAGAACAGCTTATGATTTCCTTTCCCTTCCACTCCCCACAACAGACACCCTGTGAGGTAGGTGGGGCTGAGAGAACACCTTTGAGAACTGTTCTTGAGAGAACAGCTCTGACAGAATTTGTGACTGACCCAAGGTCACACCAGCAGCTGCATGTGGAGGAGTGGGGAATCAAACCCAGTTCTCCCAGATTAGAGTCTATGCATGTAACCACTACACCAAACTAGCTCACGAAGGATGAAAAAGGGTTACTGCCTCCCATAATTTATTATTTTTACTTCATTTTTATCCTACATTTCTCCCCATTTTATCCTCAAAATAATCCTGTGAGATAGGTTAGGTTGAGAGAATGTGAATGGCCCAAGAGAAGGGGATCGAGGAGGAGGAGGAGGAGGAGACTGGATTTATACCCTGCCCTTCACTCGGGAGTCTCAGAGTGGCTTACAAACTTCTTCCCCTTCCCCTCCCCACAACAGACACCTGTGAGGTAGGTAGGGCTGAGAGAGCTCTTTCGAGGACTGCTCTTGAGAGAACAGCTCTGACAGAAGTATGGCTTGCCCAAGGTCATCCAGCAGCTGCAAGTGGAGGCGTGGGGAGTCAAACCCGGTTCTCCCAGATTAGAGTCCATGCACTTAACCACTACACCAAACTGGCAAGCTTCCATAATATTGATTTATTGTTGAATAATGCTCATTTCCAGTCATGGGTATCTTCTATTCATGTAACCTGCTATATAATCAGTTCATGCTTACTTTTGTAATAGGTTATTTATTATAGCTTCGCTTGTCTCTCCAGTGCATGAAGCTGCAAACTGAGCTAAGGTCCATTTTTTTCCCTACAAATACAGCTAATCTTTTCTTAATTATTATCTCTTCCAGAGACAGTGAGGATCATCACCAAGCACAAAACTACAGTAAAAAGTAGTTGCTATACATAGAGAAATAAATAAGTACATTTTTTAAAAATATACTTTTAAAAGGGCATTATTCTGGGTAGGGAGAAAGGAATGATTTCTTAGCGTAAGGCACCATTAGTTTCCAGAACCTGCTGCTGCTGAGTGTGGTGATGGCCACTAGTTTAGGAGATTAGGCAAATGCATGGAGAAAAGATCCATCAACAGTTATTAGCCACAATGGCTTCATAGAACTTCAATGTTCAGCGACAGTATACATCTGAATGCCTGTTGCTAGGGGAGCAGCAGTAGGGGGAGGCTTTAACTTCTGTGCTCTTTCTGTGCCTTTTTCAAGGCAACTGGTCTGCCACTGTGAGGAAAAAATCAGTGGGCTAAATGGAACCCTAGTGTACTCCAGCATGGCTCTTCTTATGCTGTGTTATTATAAAACTGATATTACCTATTACAAAAGCGCTTTCTCAATCTCAAAATCTTTGCTGAACTACAATAACATTGAGAACTCTAGTGGATTCCCTGCAGTATACTCAAGTATCTTGCTAGAAAGATCATGTAAATTCAACTTCTATCTCCATCTGCCAATTCACAGGCACACATTATTTTCAAAAAACACAAAAGTAATAAAATGGTTTTTAGGCCAAATCTGGCCCATATTCCTTTCAGGTTTGGAATTCTTGAAGAGATAGTTTGTTAGTCTGATGTAATGGTTCTAGTATTGGATTAAAACTGTGGTGACCAACATTCAAATTTCCATCAGCCATTAAGTTTGCCAGATAACTCTGAGTTTGTCTTTCTGTCTCTCTAAGCCTAACCTAGCACACAGGCTGATGTAAGCATAAAATAGTGCCACTTCGAGCTCCTTGGAGGAAAAGACAAATGCTTAAACTTAAACAAGTATGTTTGCTTCTCATTGGCTTAAGTCATCAGAAAACACTTACAAAGCCATTTTAATACATACATTAGAGTTATTGTTATGAAAAGCCTCTTGAGAATAGCTGTGCACATAAATGAGTTCTACAACTGAACTCCCAAGATGCTGTCTAGCAAGACCACTAATCTAGTAGTAGAAATTAGTATGTATCATAGAAGTACATGAGATGGTCCTAAAAGGTTGCATGGATAAAGAACACCAAGTTCCAGTTCTCCCTAACGAAGCAGCTTTTCTAGTGGTGTGACCCCATATTGCAGGAAATGCCTTTGGGTTCACAGAACAGTCATTTAGCTTATGACTCTGAGGAACAAATTATATTCCTCAACATTTTAAAAAATGCAAGGTAATCTCCAAAATGACACTTGTCACTATTCTAGGCTGTCCTTTTCCCAAACTGTAACAGGACAGAAGATACATAGTTATGGTTCATGCTCAGGCAGCAGACCAATAATTTAGTTCAAGTTGCACAATAGCTTATGTCTCAACCCTTGATCACAAGCTTACATATCATTAATTTTAAAAGGGACATAATGGCAGATTTCATATACTTGCAGCTACCTTTTTTTGGTAGAAATGTCCTTAGCGTTAAACCATTACAGAATGAAAAATTTACAATAGCTTTGGTTTTCAACTACATTTTATTGTACAGTGAACACTGAATGTTTGAGAGAAAAGTGGGCTGGGTGTCATACACAGTACTCTAGAATGCCTCTGACAGAGACAGGGTTACATTAGGGCATTGTGGCACCATGTTGCACAATGGAGGATATATCATATATGTATCTTGTTCTCCCGTTCCTCCTCCATTGTGATATGTCTCTCCATCTGCCGACCACACTTTTCTGCTGTCTGCACAAACGTATCTGTTTCTGCCCAAAAGAAAGAATGCAAATATGGCACCAAAAATGGTAACGTTCAGAAACCAAAACATTCTGCTACTACTCAACAACAAAACAAGAGGCTTCAGTGCACAGGTGTGAGGGCCCAGAAAAAAAGGAAAGATTCAGAATAAAGCACAGAATAAAGCACTTTTTTTTTCTGATGCCTTTTTCTGGAAAGTGCAGAAAAGAACCTCCTATGAACAGTCCATGTTTTAAAATGAGGTTTTTTAAATGTACAGCATGAAAAAGGTCTGAAGACTTTGGGGAAATAGCTTTCCTTTTAGAGTGAGAAAAATCTAGTCTTACAAAGCATTTCACTCATTACAAATGTACAGTATGAAAAGATTTGACAACTTTCTCAATTTTTGCAAAGTAAAAATTAGGAAATTTGGGAAACACTGAAGAAATACTCTTAATACTGTAGACATATACAATATTTTCAAGATGTTTTCTGTTTAAATAATTGTAGCAACAATTAATATGCTATAATGTTTTAATGATACATATTAAGAATTCAGTGTTTTCAATGCTGTCACATTTAGCTTAATATTCAAACATGCTAGCAGTTCTACCTATTGGGATTCTATGAGAAAGTGGCTGTCCAAATAATACACTTCCTTTTGTTTACTACAGAATTTGTTTTCTATCATCAACTTTTATTTTTTTCTACCTCTCAGACACTAAAAACTAAATATACATGTGGTAGTATGGGGTACAGCATTCTGTAACTCTTTCTCAAGTATTTGGCATACCTACAATTTCTCTTACAGAAAAGGAAAATATTTATATTTTAAAGTCCACAAATATGCTATTTTATATACCATCTATAGTTTTATATACCATTTAAATTATAAATGATACATTTATGTTGCTCAATCACTAAAAGATTAGATTTGATAGGAAAGTAAGTATTGCATATATTTCCCCCTAATTTTCTGTTAAAAACAAACAAACCCCAGAAAACTTTTTTCAATATAGCTTCAAAATTTCTGGAAATTTTACATTTCCACCCCAGTATGAAAATAATAAGCTTTATTTAATCCAGGTTTAATTCTATTCATTTACAGCTCAGCAAATATAAGGAGTTTTCCTCACTCTATTGGTTCTAATTTCACAGTCAAACTAGGAAGCAAGTTAAAAAAAAACCCACTTAGGAAGCAAGTTCTCCAATTACTACGGCTGTGAATGGAACACACACACACACATATATATACACACACACACACACATGATGCCTTGTGCTAAATCAGATCCTTATTATATCAAGGTAAGTATTGTCTACACTGTCTTCCAGGGACTCATGCAGAGGTGTTATCACATAATTTGTTACCTGTCCCTTTTAACTAAATGTGCTGAGGTCTGAACCTGAGACCTATTGCATAGAAGAAGAAACTTTGTCACTGAGCCATAGCCCCCCCCCCCATCTCTGTGCTTATTGTGTATACATTTGAGTTTTGCATATAAATGTCACATACTACACCTCATAGACCTTGGGGTCACCTACTTACAATTTCCCCTTAGGCCCATGTATGTTGTATGCAAACAAACATTTATCTGCAAACTAAAGATATACTTGATGCATCTTATAAAGCAGTAAGATATCATAAGATTGTTTTGTTCTATTGCTCTCATTATAACCATAAAAAGAAAAGAAAGGGAAAGGCAGAAAAACTGATATATGTTAAATTTTAAAGAAGCTGAGAGCAAATACTACAAATGTGACCAACTCACTTTCATAAATGAGAACTAGGAGGAAATATCACAAGACAAGGATTTAAGTAGAGCATGAGTCATTTCTGAATGGTCATCTTCACTCAATTTCCTCAAACTATTTTTATGGTTTACCCAATAGGTTTCTATAGCAATTGGAATCTGAACATTATTATGCTTTCTAATATTAGACTCTTCCCCAAGTTTGACCCAGTTTGTCAGACCCCCATATGACATCTGACTTGGCTGGTAATTTTCCTTTCTACTGGAGAATACCTAGATACTGACCTATTTACTGATATGAGATGATGACGGGAAACTTCCTACGAATGTTCAAATGTGGCTGGAAGGACAGAGCAATGGAAAAGCAAAGACAAATGAAGGACAGGAATCATCCCAGAGAGGAAAAACAGGACCACAAAACAGGATAATCGTAGAAGAATTTTAAAAAAATTATATATATATTTCTTTAGAAAGAGAGATGATCCTTTGTGGGGACTTTTGAAAAAAGCTAAAAAGAGGGCAAAGTTCTTCAGATACTCATTCTACTGCCACTTTAAACTGAATAAAATTACTAAGAACCAAAGCCATTCAAAATATGAAATGGAAACAGGCTGTTTAAAGTGACTTTTTATAAAGTGTAAATATGCCTTACAGATTTATTTGCAATTTTGCTATTTACTATAATGAAAATGTCTTATAAAACATTAATGTATTCACCTTTAAAGGCATATCATCATGACTTTCAACTAGATACAAGTAAGTAATGTTCATTTTGTCAAATAATTTTATTTCTCCTGACTAGTCTCCAAAACATACTTGAAATGCATCTTCTAGTTTAATATCTAAACAAAACAATTCCTGAAGAAACAATGGTTTCTTCTCCTATCCATCTGTCAAAATAACATGTCTGTATATCCCCCAGAAAATACCTGTGACATCATTAAAGTAAAAAACAGTATAATTGCAGCTTCCTGGTTTGTCACAGACTGAAATGATGTCAAAGACTAATACAGAGTTGAAGAGAATCTTGAACTCTTGGGAAATTACTGCAACTCCTATTAACCTTTTTATATTAAACACACACACACACACATACACACATTTAAATCATTAATACTAAAAGACTACACTGGTTTTCTACATGCTCTTGCAACCATTTGAACCATAATCTTTGGAAGGAAAGCAAGGAAGACAAAACATTAAAGAATTCAGTTTTTTATAACCAAATTGCTCAAGGAATTCCATACACTTGGAATATGACAAAGGAAAGACATAAAGGAAAACTGCAGAATAAGTCATAAAAGCCTAGAAGCCTTCCAAGAGAAAACACAAAGGACAGAAGGGTCAGTAGCATAAATAGA
Organism: Gekko gecko; assembly: GCA_029375565.1. Taxonomy (NCBI): domain Eukaryota; kingdom Metazoa; phylum Chordata; class Lepidosauria; order Squamata; family Gekkonidae; genus Gekko; species Gekko gecko. The sequence continues at coordinate 66,044,114 of JAPDNY010000009.1, forward strand.
CCCAAGTTTTTGTATATTAACCTACTAAAGGATCTTATGATTATTCTGACTCTAAAACACTGTTTCTCTTTACTCTCTCCCCCTTACAACACATAGTACAAACAAAGTCTAATGTGATGACATCACACTATGGACCTACCCACCTCATGTGGCAGGGGCAGCAATATGTGCTGTGCACTGACAACATTACACACTGTTTTACATGGTATGAGAAAGACAGTAAAGAGTTATGGCATAGCTGCAGCTCCATATCCTGTATAAAGTCTAGTTTGCCCCACAGTGTTAACATGAATGGCTCATACTAAAAGCCAGATTGTAGATCTGCACACAGATTTCAACCCTCAGGTAAAGCCAGCCAAGAAAGGTGTTACTGCCCCTACCCGTATCAAGGAAAAGTGAACAAATGGCTTCCATTTCACACTGGATTTGATTCTAATAGTTGACTCAAGTTTCCTGCAACTTCCCTGTTGCCTAAAATCCATTTCTCATTTTCATTTGATCAAATTATCTCAGTTTTAATACTACTATTGCCTTTTTATATGCTTATGGCTGTAATCTTAGTCATATATTGCAATCAATGGCCACCAGTCAATTGTAAAAATCAATTGAATATACTAATGTAAGACTTCAAGATTAAGTACACTTTTGTGGGAGCAACCCCACTGAATAAAATGGGACTTACTTTCAAGAAGAACTACTTAACATTGCTCTATAACTGTACAAAGGATTACAGTTTTAATTGATAACTTTGGATTTGTTTCCCTTCGTAATATTTCCATCCTATTTTCTCTACTTCATCTCAAATTCCTCCCCTGTCCCAATTGCACAAGCACTTGTAGCTGCTGATGTTATTATAGTAAAACTATTTTAATTTCAGCATCTTTGTTTTTGTCCTTAGTAGCTTGCTCATAACAACTATATGTTTTATAAAGCATAAATTATCCAGGGAGCTAGTTTTTAATCTTCACTGTTGCTATCAACATTCAATATGTTCTTAAGTGCTATATTTTCTGAAGAGCTGATGTCTTGAACTCAAACTGATCATGTAAAGACTTGTATTCTGATATGTTTCTACTTCCATTGCCCTTTTGCATAACTAAATCATGCCTGCTTTAATGTACAAATGATGAATGAAATAATACAAAACACACAGAAATCTTTACGTGGCAAATAGTGAAAAAAGAAAAACAATTTAAATAAACTTTGCAAATGGATAACTCCTAAGGCAACTCTAACATATGAATTCCTCCTACACAAGCAATCGATATGATGTAAACGTTCCAAATAATTTCTGACATGCAAGAAGTTCTTAGAAAGAAAAAAGCCAAGTTAAAAATCAACCAGCTTTCCAGACACAGGCTTATAAAATTAATTTCATACCTATGTTACAGTTTTGCTATCCCATATTAAGAAAGACTCTTAACCTGATGTAACAGATATCCAAGCAACAGGGAAATTGGATTCTCCAACCATGACATGCTACTGACACTTAGTGATACACAAGAGCAATAAAGCTCATTCCTGTCCAGAATTCATAGAATGTATTTTAATTTAAAACCATCTCTGGATTAGTGAAACAGCAACTGAATTCAAATTAAGATTTATTGCGCAATATTTTGTAAGGATAAAAAGTAGATTTTTTTTTTAAGGAGGAGAATGGAGATACCACCCCCCAAAATCCAGAAACAATCCTTACAAGGAAGATGATCTCAAGGGAAGACCCTGCAGGTTAAACACAGACACTATGCCACCATGACAAACTAAACTCCAAAGCCAAAGAGAAAATCTTTTTAAAGGAAATCTTCCATTAATTGTGAAATCTTAAAAATCAGTGCACTTCAAATATCTGGTATAGTCATCAAAGCAAGGGGGAGGATAGGGACAATAAGGGAGGGAGTAAAACACTACAGTGATTTGAATAAGGATAAAACAAAGCTCTGCAATCTGCCAAGGCCATGTTTATTGCATTTCAACAGAAAGGATCCCGTTCACAGCCAGAGAGTAATCTGAGCTCTGCACCATGGACAGTGACTGCTACTGCAGCAGGGACTGCAGCTGCTTCCCTACACCCAACCGCCCAAGCCTCCAGGATTTAAACGGGCAGCCATCCACTACCAAAAAGCCGGTCTCACTGACACACTATACTGTCAGCCAACAATATTCAATCCCCCAGAGTGCAGCAAAAGCAGAGCCTTTTACCTCTTCTTGGAGAAATGTTCCAACCACAAATACCATTAAGGGGTGATGATCTGCACCATCTGTCCCTAAGAATTATTCCTCTCTGCCCTTTGCACTAGGAAGAACACTAGCAATCAGGGCTTTCACACTGCCCAGAGCATCAGTGCCCATCCTATGCACTCATTTCAGAGAAAGCTCAGGAACCCTCGCCCACAGTATACACACATGGCCAATGTTTTCAGATCCACATACTCTGTGAACTAAAAATCATTCCAGAAAACATTTCACAAATGAATACTTCTAACCCATTCACTGTTCTAAAATGATAAACTTTTTAAGTGTCAAAAGGCAACATGTCTTCCTCATGAGATATAACCCTACCATCCATCTTTCCATCTCTAGAATGCCACAGACACCAAAGATACAATTCCACACATTGCAAACATACAATGCACAAGCTATGGTAATTCTCTGCTTTCAGAAACATAAAATCCTGCTAAGGAAACACCTGTCTTCATCCTCTCTTTTTGTCCAATTAAACTAAACTCTTGTTCCAGAAATCTTCTTAATTTACCTCCTCCCAGCATGTATTGTTTTTCAACACAATAGCCCCACTGCTAAACCAAAAACATTAATGTACCAGCTAGGACACCTACAATACCTACATACTGGCATACATCCATTCATGAACAACTATATAGGTCCACACAATGTGCACTAGCTACAAATTCCATTCACCCAGAGATGCCTTTCCTTAACAGAACTTACTAGAGGTTAGCACAAATAAACCCTACATAAACTTTCATTCCCATTTCTACTACCAACATTTTCTTCAAAAAAGAATATGCTTCTATGAAGCATATCACCTTTTCCCATCATAGAGTGGCATAAACACCCTCAGAAGCATTATATCAATCAAGAGAACCAACTCACTCCTTGCCACCACCTTACTGGCTCAAACCAAGGGCATTCATGTTTTTTTGATATCCAGGCCAAGGAACCTCTCCCAAAGCGCACATTCGGGACAGGACCTCCACCAAAGTCCTGGGGTACTGCTTTCTGCTTTGCCCCCAGCGCCCCCTATTGGTAATACAGAGAAAAAGAGTTTGCCCCTGTGGAAATTCCCGTTAGCAGCAGTAGCAGCAGCAACAACAGGAGGGCGGAGGCTGATTAAATTCTTCCCAGGAAGGGATTAGCGGGTGGAGCAGAGGGGGGAAGAGAAGGCTCCGCACGTTCCTCTTACCGAGCCGGAGGCCACGGAAGGGGGCGTTGCAGATACACTTGACCCTCCACTAAGCTACAGATTGCAGGGCATGGTGGGTGTTTACTTAGGATATCTCATCCCAGATGAGTTTACATCCTCGAAACACAAGAGACACACGCTGGGCGGCCAAAGACTTGCAAAAGCGCCTATTCAAAATTCATGCTCTAGCCACCCTCATCCAACATCACACCATCTACTCCGTGCAATTCATCAGAAACAGGCCCTGCGAATATCTGAAAAATCCACGCTTAACATTCTCCTTAGGGACACAGGAAATGTAGTCAAGGAGCGTTAATCGCGAAGAGCAATTTCGTAATCCAGTCAAGGAGTCTGTGCCCCAAGATTGTGGCTACGCGCACCGCTGAGGGGGACATCTGTGTCGTCATTCCTCTAGAGCAGAAACAGCACGTATGCGAAAAGGAGGCAAAGGGGAAGAGAGCGGCGGGACCCTCGGGATGGGCTGCAAATCCCCGTCCTCTCTGACACTTGTGCGCGCGCACACACGCGGAGTTTGAGAAGCTCCCTCAGCCGAGAGGCCAGCGCAAGCCCCAACTTTCTCCAAGCAAGGTGACTCCCATTCTCATGAAAGCCTAATCGGAACTGTTTGTTTACCAACTGTCTACCCAGCAAGGCGTAAAGCGGCACCAGCTCCCACATTCCCACGGGAAGACGTGGGTGGCCCCAACCTCTTTCCCAGGTTCCCCTCCGTGGAAGAGCCCAGGGCCTGACCCGTTAGAAACGCCCCTGCCCGAATCACAGCGACCCCAGCTCCCCTGCACAACACCCCCCCCCCCGAAGCCCAACCCCAGGCGCGAGCCCCTGCCTCCTCCTGGGCTGCCTTCAGGACAATCCGCGCATCCGTTTACCCTTCCCTCCCTTCCTCCCTCCCTCTCTCTCTCCACGGAAGCCGCGATCTGCTCCCCCGCCTCCAGTAAGTGCGCGGGGTGAGGTGGGGTGTCATCATTCCGTGTAACTTCCCAGCGCGAAGCCCCTTTTGCACCACGCTCTCTTCCCGGGCAAAAAGTCTGATTTTTTTCTGTGCGGTTACTATGAAAGCAATAACGGCCACCTGCTCCTCTCCACCCTTCCAGGCAGGAAAAGAGACTCCCCAACTCCCCTTTTCCACAAGCAGCAGCTACGGCCCGCCCTCTCCGACACTGGAGCGGCCAACAGGCCCGGGGGTGGGGGATCTGCTGCTCGTCCTCTGTAGCCCGGACACCCCCCCCCCACTCCGATGCACCCCCAGTTCTCTCCCCATCTTCCCGACAGAACGGGGCGCTTTCGCCAAACCCTCCGGCCTCGGTGCTGCGTGGCTGCTGCCGCCGCAGTTCCAGCTTAGCAACCTGCTCCTCTCTTCCCGGCAGAATCCTCCTCCTCGGTCTCTATTCGACCAGGCCCAGCTTAGCCTGCGGGCTGCCTGGAGAGGCCGTTTCCCCCACCCCACCCGCTCGCCGGCATCTTTCTTCAGCCCTCGCCACCGCCCTTTCCCGGGACCGCCAGGAACAAAGAGCCCCAAGCCCAGCTGCTCTTCTCGCGCGCGCCATCCTTTTACCTGCTGCAGGGCCGCCAGCACCATCAAGAGCAACGGCGGCAGGATCCGCGGCGGCGCTCCCGCTATCCGGCACATGGAGGCGAAGCGGGGGAGGAGAGAGAGAGGGGGGAGCCCAAACGGGAGCGAGCGAGGCAGGGCGAAAAGTCAACGGATCGGAGGGCCCGGGAGCGCCTCGGGCCAAGGTGGGAAAGAGGCGAGGGGGCGGCAGAAGATCCCAGGGGCTTGCCTCGGAGCAGGAGGAGGCAACTGAGCGCCAGGTCAGGCTGAGGCTTGGCTTCTTAGTCTCTCTTCCTCCCTCCCCGGTTGGCGCCCTGGATGCCGGGGATGGGCTGTACACACAAAAGGCGGCGGGCGGCAGAGGAGGCAATAAACGCTGCTAGGGGTGGCTGGCGGCGTCAACGACTCCTCCGGGCTTTTCCTCGGAACATGTCCCTTCTTCTTGCTGCTGCTGCACGACTGCCCTCGCCGGCGACTCGAAGCAGCCCCTTTCAGTGCGTCGCCAAGTGCTCCCTGGCACTGCCACTCCAAAGCCGACTCTGCTGCCGGTGCCGCTGCTGCATGCCCACCCGGAGTCTCTCGCTTCCTTCACTTTCTTGCCTCGCCTCCCCCGGCCAGCCGGCAGCAGCGGCAACCCCCTCCTCAGCTTGCGTACAATGATAACAATACCGGAGCAGCCTCTGCCTCGCTCGCTCTGCGTGCTTATGTGAGTGCGCGTGTGAGTGTGTGTATGCGCCTTCCCTTGTGCCTGGCTGCTGCTGGCTGCTGGCAGCTTCACCTCCTCCTCCTCCTCCTCCTCCTCTCCCCCTCCTCTCTGTCTCTCTCTGCTGGCCACACGGCCAATGAGAAACAACCGGCTTCAGCTCAGCCCTTGTCCGGGCTCGGCAACCGCCCACAACCACCCCAGAGCAAAAGGTTGGGTTTAGCTATCACCGCTGCTCGAGCCGGAAAGGGGTACGCAGATAAAGCCGTAGGAGGAACCGGGGGGGGGGGCAGGGTGGGTCTGGTGTTCCGAAATACACACAGCGAGAACTGAGGGGAGAGACTTGAAGTAATTTTAATAAAACAAGTATGACAAAGCTTCGCGGATTATTTATGGGGCGAGAATCTCTTGCTATTGTGAGAAATGCCTTTGCAAAGGAAAGCAAGCAACGCCCGGCGACGGTAGGGAACGCTGTTCCAGCCCCCATTGTTTGAGGCGCTTTGCAAGGAGCCACCTGCTGGGAAATTACGCTTCGCTGTTTAGGCGGCTGGGGCCGCTTTTGTTTTAACTTCTCTCCCGCCTTCGCTGAGGAGCCTGGAATTTGACCACTCTGACAATTAGGAAGTTTTCGCTCCCTGTGGTTATTGGGTTACTGGGCCTTTTCTCCTCGCTACCTGCATCATTTCTCAGTGAATGTTTTTAAAAAGCTGTGCCTGGCGGTAGGCAGATCGCCTATCCCTGTGTCTACAAAGATGTTAGGCCGCATAGCGGAAATTAGGAAAGTCGCTCAGTGCACATGTAACCTCACTCAGGTTGTGGGTTCTGTGGAGCAGAACTTGGAATGAATCTTGCTGTGATTCAAAGAGAATTAAAAAAAAAATTACTTTTCACCTAGCATCATATCATGTAACCAAACACAGAACTTAATAACACAACAGGACAATGATCTTTTAAAGTCTAAACTATTAACTTTTCCCTCTTTTCACAGCTTCCCACTCCCTTTGTACATCGCTTTCCTCTTATTGGCTGTGCACCAGCTTTGAAGATGAGGGTCCCAAATGAACTCCCTTGTTAGATAATTCAGCCTTGAAACAATAATTCTAAAATGTACAATTTAAAAGAGAAGCCCCCCCTTTAACAGTTTCCATACACAAATAATAGTTCCCTTAAACAAGGTGTTAGGAGTGTATGATTAAGGTTCAAGCTCCCCAGCAGGGCACTCTAGTGTCCCCTTTCTGCTTTCAACATATTCTGAACTCTTCTGCATCTAAAGGCTCCACCCCTTCCTGGCTCTTTCCATTTCTAGTTAGGGGTTACATACTCTATCAGCAAGTATTAGTGCTGGGTCATTTGTGGAGCTGGCAAAGATTTTCCTTCACCCTACAGGTCACTGAGCAAACTTGTTTTGTGTCCAGGCATCAAAGCCTCCCCCTTAAGTGAGAAATAGCAAATGAGAGGGGGGTGGAGAGGAAAGGGATGCTAGGTTCTGGCAGAGGGGTTCTGGATGGCTTGCTCTGGATTGTTTCATAATTGAGATTGCGGTGCAAGAGGGAATTTTTTTTCATGGTTTAGTTCAGGGGTCTTTTGGGGGAGCTCAGGAGCCAAGCCCCGCCCCCAGCCGGTATCCCGGGAGTCTTTCAGGCAGCCGAATGTCACTTTCAGCTCCATTATATCCTATGGGCCATTGAAGTCAATGGTGAAAACATAGGATATATTCTGGGGGCTGGAGGGGAGGGGGTTTGATGGAGAGGCTCCAAACTCACAGGGTAGCTGTCGGAGCCTCTCCCCAAGATACCCATCAAGTTTCAAGAACATTGGACCAGGGGGTCCAATTCTGTGGGCCCCCAAACAGGTTGCCCCTATTCCCTCCATTGTTCTCTATGGTGGGGAAAAAGTTACTGGAGGGAATAGGGGCAACCTGTTTGGGGGCCCATAGAATTGGACCCCCTGGTCCAATGTTCTTGAAACTTGGTGGGTATCCTAGGGAGAAGCTCCGACAGCTACCCTGTGAGTTTGGAGCCTCTCCCTCAAACCCCCTCCCCTCCAGCCTCCAGAATATACCCTATGTTTTTACCATTTACTTCAATGGCCCATAGGATATAATGGGGCGGAATTGCCACCGATTTTCTTTCATTCCCTCCTTTCCTTCTCTCTTTTTCCTTTCCCTCCTTCTTCTCTTCTTTCTTTCTTTCTTTCTTTCCCTCTTTCCTTCCTTCTTTCCTTCTCTCTACTCTCTCTCTTTCCTTCCCTCTTTCCTCCTTCTGTGGCCCAACTCTCATGAGAAGGAGTTTAAACTTTAAACCCCTTCTCTCTTAGCTCCCCCACCCAGACCAGCTGGGGAAGGGGGGGCTTTTGAAGATGCCTCCCCCTCTTTTGCTTTCCCCTTCTGACATCACTTCCGGTGATGTCAGGGGGCGTGGCATATGCTAATAGCCTAATAGCTCATTAGCATACCAAATGCTAATGAGCTCCTGCAGCTGTTTTTCTACGAAAAGACCCCTGGTTTAGTTTGTACTTTTCAGATGAATGTAAGCTTTGCCTGTATGTGTGTCCAACATAGAGTTAATTATGCTTAACCCTAGTGCTTTTAACTCCCTCATGGATCACTGCCTTGTCGTGGCGAGGGGGCTTGCGTGGTTCGATGAGGCTGTGGGCTATGCCGTGGAGGGCCACCCAGGACGGACAGGCCACAGCAGAGAACTCAGACCAAGCGTGATCCCCTGGAGAAGGAAATGGCAACCCACTCCAGTATCTTTGCCAAGAAAACCCCATGGACAGTAACAAAAGGCTAAAAGATATGATGCCGGAAGATGAGCCCCTCAGGTCGGAAGGTGTCCAATATGCTACTGAGGAAGAGCAGAGGGCAAGTATGAGTAACCCCAGAAAGAGTGAAGCGGCTGGGCCAAAGCCGAAAGGACACTCAGTTGTGGATGTGTCTGACGGTGAAAGGAAAGTTCGATGCTGCAAAGAACAATACTGCATAGGAACCTGGAATGTAAGATCTATGAATCAAGGTAAGCTTGACGTGGTCAAAAATGAGATGGCAAGAATGAACATTGACATCTTGGGAATCAGTGAACTAAAGTGGACAGGAATGGGCGAATTTAACTCAGAAGACCATTATATCTACTACTGTGGCCAGGAATCCCGTAGAAAAAATGGTGTGGCCTTTATAGTCAACAAGAGAGTGAGAAAGGCAGTATTGGGATACAATCTCAAAAATGACAGAATGATCTCGGTCCGTAATCCAAGTCTATGCCCCAACCACTGCTGCAGAAGAGGCTGAAGTGGACCAGTTCAGCTCACAACACAACAAATAGCACACAGAAAAAGCCGACTATATACATTTTGACAAAGGTCTTTTCATAGAAAAAGAGCTGCAGGAGCTCATTAGCATATGGTATGCTAATGAGCTATTAGGCTATTAGCATATACCACACCCCCTGACATCACAGGAAGTGATGTCAGAAGGGGAAGCAAAAGGGGGGAGGCATCTTCAAAAGCCTCCCCTTCCCTAGCTGGCCTGGGTGGGGGAGCTAAGAGAGAAGGGGTTTAAAGTTTAAACCCCTTCTCACTAGAGTTGGGCCACAGAAGGAGGGAAGAGGGAAGGAAAGAGAGTAGAGAGAAGGAAAGAAGGAAGGAAAGAAAGAGGAGGGAAGAAGGAGGGAAACAGGGAAAGGAGGAAAAAAGAGAAGAGAAGAAGGTGGGAAAGCAAGAAAGAGAGAAGGGAAGAAGGAGGGAAGAGGAAAAGGAGAGAAGGAAAGGAGGGAATGAAAGAAATTTGGCGGCAATTCGGCCCCATTATATCCTATGGGCCATTGAAGTCAATGGTGAAAACATAGGGTATATTCTGGGGGCTGGAAGGGAGGGGGTTTGAGGGAGAGGCTCCAAACTCACAGGGTAGCTGATGGAGCCTCTCCCCAAGATACCCACCATGTTTCAAGAACATTGGACCAGGGGGTCCAATTCTATGGGCCCCTAAACAGGTTGCCCCCATTCCCTCCATTGTTCTCTATGGTGGGGAAAAAACTTACTTTTTTCCAGGGTGCTGTTAGTAGCTCTGGGGGGAGGGGGTTTGAGAGAGAGGCTCCAAACTTTCAGGGTAGCTTCAGGAACCTCTCCCCACATACACCCCCACATCTCAAAGCAATGCAATCAGTGGGCCTAATTCTGTTGTTGTTGTTGTTGTTTAGTCGCACAGTCGAGTCTGATTCTTCACGACCCCATGGACCAGATTACGCCAGGCCCTCCTGTCTTCCGCTGTCCGCTGAAGTTTGCTCAATTTCATGTTCATTGCATTGATGACACTGTCTAACCATCTCATCCTTTGCCGTCCCCTTCTTCTTTGACCTTCAATCTTTCCCAGCATCAGGGTCTTCTCCAGTGAATGCTCCCTTTTCATTTGGTGAGCTTCAACTTCAGGATCTGGCCTTCCAGGGAACAGTCAGGGTTGATTTCTTTTAGGATTGAATGATTTGATCTCTCAGTTTATTTCATAGTTGTACAGGATGAAATGGAATGCCCCCATGTTGACCATTTTGCACTCTTTGGAGTATGGATGGGTATGCAGATATGATATATAAAATAAAGAAATATTTCCTCTGTGTGATTCACTACTAAAAAGCCTTTATTGCTTGAATGTATTCAAACAGCAATAAATGAGTTAATGTTGACATGTTTCCCATCACTTTTCTTTTACATAGTCAAAGTTGTTTAAGTGTGTTTAAGATATGATTTTTGTTTGTTCAATATGTTTTATTAAAACAAAAGACATACAGAAAGTTATGTCTTTCTCTCTTAGTTTTGTAATTTGTTTTCAGTAGCTGGAGGCCTGGATACATTTCTACCACATGTGAAAAAAGTCTACACTACTGTAAATCTTTGACAATCTCAAGGGTGTCAAATGCCATTTGTGAATCATTTTCCATAGATTTTCCCTAAAAGAGAAATGAACTGTAAAAGTGGGCCAATGGATGAAAAAAAATCCATTTTGTGTCATTGAAATCATTACCTAAATTTGCCACTTGTAGTGAAAATTTTGGCCAAGTTTGAGCGACTTGTTCAATAAAGTATTAAAATATCTTTTCATCTTTTGAAATCAGATTTTCAAACACTGACAATGGTCTCAATATAGCATCTTTTCTTAGCAATTCACAAAGGTAATATTTAACTTGAAGAGTCTCAAATATAGATATACTGGGTTCTAAGTGATCCTTAATATCATTAAATGGTTGTTCATTGATTAACGATTTCTTATATTGGCTAAGTTCCAAGGACTCCCACCTTCTCAAGTTGGAAATTTCTGGACTCATCGACCATATCACTGGTAACAAATGCAAGAGAGGAGATTCTGGATGACAATTTATTCTTTACCTGGTCCCATACAATGAGTAATATATTTATAATAGTATTACCATTATTATAGTATTTTCTTCTATTACTTTTCTTTACCCAGGGACAAAATTTCAGGGATGCCTGTACAAAAAATTGTTCAGTAGCAACTGACATGTTTTCAGGGGCATTTGACAGCCATAATTTTAACCAATTAAGTCTGGCAGCCTGGTAGTATAAACCTAAATTTGGTATCTCTAAACCCCCATTTAATTTTTGGTCATACATGTGACTGTTTCATATCCGAGGTTTCTTTTTGTCCCAAATGAATGTATTTAACAACAGATATCATTCTTCTAAAGTTTTTTTTCTGAGATACTTGCTGGAAGATTACCAAACAAAAAATGTAATTTAGGCAAAATCATCATCTTAATCACATTTATACATCCAAAAAAGGTAGTTTTATGGATTCTCAGGCCTGGATCTTATGCTTAATTTCCCACTATTATTGCTTCACACTTGATCTTTAAGAGCCCATTGTTATTCTTTTCAGCCAAATGCCTAAATACTTAATTTTATTGGTGCTTTAAATTCCCCCCCCCGAATTTATACCCCACCCTCCCAGCCAAGGCCGGCTCTTCATATTCTTAATCCAGTTGTCTCTTTTGCATACATTTGTATCTCTATTAAAACATATAACTCCAGATTTGTCCACATGTAATTTGTAACCAGATGCATTCCCATATTGTACAATAAGATTTTCTTATTCTCTAGCAGACTGCTCTATGTATGTTAGAAAAGTAACAATATAATCTGCATAAAGCCCTATTTTATATTGGGCTGCTTCTATTTTAATTCCCTGGATTTTTAAATCATCTCCTACTGAGATCAATGGTTCCAATGAAATTACGAACAACAGAGCAGAGAGTGGATATCCCTGATGTATCCCTCTGGTAATATCAATTTGTGGGGAAGGGCACTTACTTTGACAATGGATTGTGTATAAATTAGATTGCCTACCTTTTAAAGTTTCCCCAAACCTAAAAGCTGCAAGGGAACCTATCAAAACACTGTGTTCCACTCTGTCAAACACTATTTCAGCATCAAAAAATAAGAAAGCAGATTCAATTTCCCCCTTTTTAATAGCATCAATCAAACTGACAATTTTTCATATGTTCGTACTTAAACAGTAATCCAGTATAAAACCAGTCTGATCTGGTGATATATAGTTACCAATTATTGCCTTCAATCTGTTTACTAATATAGAAGTTGTTATGTTCTGACTCTGAATCAGCCCTTTACCTTACCATTTTAAGCTTGACTCAGCAAAAGGGATTGTAAGAGTCGACATTCCCATTGGTTGTTTCTTTGAATCTCTGTAAATAAACCAATAAGAACTGTATATACTTTTATGGAGGGAACAGACCTCATTGGTCTTTATCCCTGTGTTATCATTGGATGTTAACTGAGTTATGGGTGTGGCTTTGACAGCCCGATTATTTAAAAAGGGAGCTTTGCTCCACTGTTGTGTGTGTGTTGTCTGATCGACTAGTTTGCTGTTAAATAAAGCTGAAATCACTTGTTGAAATCACTACCTTGTTGAGTCTCATACTTAACAGAAGTCAAAATGTATGGTCTAGAATTAATAGGCTAATTGGATGATATGAGCTAACTGACAAGGGGTCTTTTTTTTAAAAAAAAGGGTTGAAGAATCACTATTATTTTACTCTCTGCCCAGGTTTTAGATAAACAGCCAGAATCAAATATATCAGTTATTGCTTGTAAAACTGGTAATTGTATTGCTTGAATTTATATACATATATGTATATATATATATATGTGTGTGTATATATATGTGTATATATATATATATGTGTGTGTGTATATATATATATATGTGTGTGTATATATATATATATATATATATATATATATATATATATATATATATATATATATATATATAAACCCTCAGGGATGAGATCATCAGGACCTGGCACTAGATTAAGTTTTTTAAATTGCTGTGACTGCTTCTTCCAAACTTATTCTTTGCCTTATAAATATTGCCTGATAATATTCAGTGAACTCTTTAATAATCAAACTATTACTTGAAGCTATTAAACCATCTTTCATTTACTTTTACCTGTTCATTTTAAACTTGTCTCACTTTTTATGTTAAATGTTTTTATGGTTGTTAATCTATATATTGTTATCTGCCCTGAGCCTACTTGTGGGATAGGGTGGGATGTAAATCAAACTAAATAAGTAAATATTCCAGCAACCATTTCATTTGCTTGTTTCTTTCTTAATATTGCTGCTAAGAATCTACCAGGTTTATCTCCATTTTCATAAAATCTCTTCTTCATATAGAATACTTTTTTGTGAAGAGAAACCACATCAATTTGTTTAGGTCTATTCTTTTCTTGATTAACTGCTTTCAGGAAATATTCCTGCTGATTTAGCTTATATTGTCTTTTTAGGGAGGATATTTTTTATAAACATTAGTTCCTTTCTTTTTCCCTAGTTCTGTTAAGATGTGCAGCAGAACTTATAGCTGTTCTTCTAAAGTATGCTTTTCTGCTTCCCAAATATGTATCGAGGAGCTTTCAGATTGTGTATTTATTTTTTAAAAATTCCTCAAGATCCTTACCTAACTTTTCTCAAATTTTGTAATTATTCATTAATTCTTTACTTTTACTACTTTACTTTACTATTTTTAAAAAATACTTTGGACTATTTATTTATTAGTTTTGATTTATATCCCACCTTGCCTGGCAAGCAGACTGCTCATAGTTAATGAAATTGGTGCATGATCTGCATATATAAAACTTACAGCTATTTTCTATCTTATTCACTGTTGTCTTTGAGATAAGAAATAAATCTATTCTGAAATAGGTATTATGAGCATGCAAAAAAATAAAATAAAATCCTTCTCAAATGTATAGTGTAATCTCTGTATGTCCATTAGTCTAAAATAACAGTTTTTTGGAAAAGAGACTTAAGAGAGTTACTAAATGATGAACTCTTACTCTCCTTGCTATGTGATCAATCCAAATCTAACTCCATCATTGCACTGAAGTCTCTCCCTAATATCAGGTCACTCTGTGAAGACAACAAGTTGCTGATGGAGATTGTTTAAAAAGGAGCCTTGGTGATTATTTGGTGCATGAATATTTCCTAAAATGATTTTGTATATAATTAAGATTGCCTTTAATTAAAATATATCTTCCCTCATCATCATGACATATTTGGGCTTTGCCATCAATGCCCAGGGCATCCATCCTACTGATGAGAAAGTCTGCGCCATCATCCACACACCTGGCCCCACTTCCAAGTCGGAACTGCAGGCATTCTTAGGCCTGTTGAACTTTTATCATTCCTTTTTGCCACACAAGGCAGTGGTAGTGGAGCTGCTTCACCGGTTGCTGGACAAGCACACCCCCTGGGCTTGGGATGCCTCGCACAAAGCCGCCTTCTGGGCTGTTAAGGGGCTCCTAACTTCCAGTGTGGTTCTTGCACATTTTGATGAGAGGCTCCTGGTGGTGTTGAGTGTGATGCTTCTCCCTATGGGGTGGGGGCAGTTCCGGGGCACTGCCTGGCAGACGACCGCAAGATCCCCGTAGCTTATTATTCCCGGACCTTGTCATCGCTGGAGCAAATTATGCCCAGATTGACAAGAAGGGCCTGGCTACAGTTGAGGGTATCAAGAAGTTTCATAACTACTTGTACGGCCGGCCTTTCACGGTTGTCACAGACCATAAGCAGCTCTTGGGTCTCCTGGCTCCCAACCACCCAACCCCGCAAATGTTGTCTCCCAGGGGGCTCCGCTGGTCCATTTTCCTGGTGGGATACAACTATGCACTCATCCACCGCCCCGGTAAGTCCATTGACCACGCCAATACCCTGAGCCACCTCCCACTGCCTTCCTCCGACCCCCGACCCTAACCCATCACGTTGCCCTCCTGGAGGCCCTCCCTGACCAGCCAGTCTGGGTGAAGGACATTGTGCATGGAAACGGCCCTGCCGCCGCAACCTCTGCTGGTCGCCCAGCTGAGCGTTCGGACCCCAGCTCCAGCAACCCCAGAGCTTCACCATTCCTCTAGAGCAGGGGTGGGCAAACTGCAGCTCGGGAGCCACATGCGGCTCTTTCACACATATTGTGTGGCTCCCAGCAGGGCAGCTGGGGAAGTGAAGGGGAGGCATGCATTTGATCCCTTCCTCCCTCCCTCCCCTGTCCCTCCTATCTATTTGCTTTCTTTGTTTCTCTCTTTCTCTCTCTTTCTTTCCACCTCCTTCATTCTTTCTTTCCACCTCCCCCTCTTTCTCTCTCTCTTAGAGAAATAAATATCATTATCAATATCTGTTTTTACCCCTTTTGTTTTTATTTTTGGCAGTCTCATTTAATGGTAATAAAAAGCAAATCTGCATATTTTCTAAATAAAAATGTGCGCGTAATATTTGTTCATGTCTTGCAGCTCTCAACCATCTGAAATTTATTCTATGTGGCTCTTACGTTGAGCAAGTTTGCCCACCCCTGCTCTAGAGTAAGAAGGATGCTGACTTATCTCAAGGATTATGTTTGTTGATGTGCTCTGGACTATGGGGAGAGGGGTGTTGTGTACTGACCCGACCACATGCAAGGGTGGGTCCTCATGTGGTCAAGCAAAGAGCCTGAGCTTTGCACAGACAAACAATAGATGATTGAATCTTAGCCTGCTCCAATCGAAAGGCTAGGATCCAAGACTAGACCTATGAAGGACTGACACTGTAAATAGACCTATCATGGGTGTTGGAGTGTGTGGGAGGGTGGTTTGCCTTGGGGTTATAAGCCTGCCTGCAAGCTGGCTAAAGTTGTTTTGTTCCCGAATAAACTATGAGCTGATTCACTTCTTCATGCCTCGGACCCAGTATATTATAGGAGAAAAATCGCTTCCTGGTCCTAAAGTGGTGATCAGCATTTCCCTGAGCATGTAAGAAAGGGCCACAAGAACTAAGCACTGATGGAACCCTTCCTGCCCTCCCTCTCATGATCTGGCTAAGTTCACAGAAGCAGCATAGCTGTCAGATGACCATCTAGCCTCTGTTTTAAAACCTCCACCACCTCCCAAGGAAGCCTGTTCCACTGAGGAACCTCTCTAACAGTCAAGAAGTTCTTCCTAATGTTTAGCCAAAATTTAATTTCAACCCATTGGTTCTGGTCCGACCTTCTGAAGCAACTGAAAACAACTCCACACCATCCTCTATATGACAGCCCTTCAAGTACTTGAAGATGGTTATCATATCACTTCTTAAACATCTCCTCTCCAGGCTAAACATATCCAGCTTCTTCAACTTTTCCTCATAGGACCTGGTTTTCAGACCCCCCACCATCTTTGTTGCCCTCCTCTGGACATATTTCAACTTGTCTATATCCTTCTTAAACTGTGGTGCCCAAAACTGAAGACAATACTCTAGGTGCGGTCTAACTAGAGCAGAGTAATGCAATACCATCAGTTCCTATGATCTGGACACTATACTTCTGGCATTTGTCTTTTTAGCTACTGCATCACACTGCTGACTCATGTTTAGTGTATGGTCTACTAAGACCCCTAGATCCTTTTCGCACATACTACTGCCAAGACAAGTCTCCCTCAACCTTTAATTATGCATTTGATTTTTCCTACCTAAGTGCAGAACTTTACATTTATCCCCACTGAAATTTATTTTATTTGTTTTAGCCCAATTTTCCAGCCTGTCAAGATCATCCTGTATCCTAACTGTCTTCTACCATATTTGCTAAGCCTCCCAATTTAGTATCATCTGCAAATTTAATAAGCATTCCCTCTATTCCTTCATCCAAATAATTGATAAAGATGTTGAACAAAACAGGTCCCAGGACAGATCCTTGAGGCACTCCACTTGCCACTCCTCCTCAAGAGGATGAGGAACCATTAACAAGTACTCTTTGGGTTCAATCTGTCAATCAGTTACAGATCCACCTAACAGTCATAGGATCCAAACCACATTTTACCAATTTGTTAACAAGGATATAATGTGGAACCTTATCAAAAGCCTTACTGAAATCAAGATAAACTACATCTACAGCATTTCCCTGATCCAGCAGGGTAGCAACTTCCTTGAAAAAAGAGATAAGGTTTGTCTGACATGACTTGTTCTTGAGAAACCCATGCTGGCGATTAGTAATCACAGCTGTCCTTTTTAAGTGTTCAAGGACTGACTGATGATTTGTTCTAAAACTTTTCCAGGTATAGATTTCAAGCTGATGGGTCAGTAGTTACCTGGATCCAACTTTGTCCCCCATGAAGATGGGGACAACATTTGCCCACTTCCAATCTTCTGGCACCTTACCTGTTCTCTAAGAATTCTCAAAAATAATGGAGAGATTCAGAAATTATATCTGCAAGTTCCTGTAGTACCCTTGGGTACAGTTAATCTGGCCCCAAGGACTTAGTTTCATTTAAAGAAACTAGGTATTTGTGTCTGCAGGGACTGAAAGACGGACCTGTTCCACCAGGCCTTTAGGTTGAGACAGCGGGTATCCATGTGTGGCCTCCCTGAGCTTGTTGTCATCCACCAACTGACAATTGGTCATTACTCATCTGTTACCAATGGGCCAGGGAACCTCTTCCTGCCAGCTAATTTTTGTTTTGAGTTGTAGCCACCAATTTTAATGTTTATTATTGTTTTTTAAAATTTTAACTGTGTTTTTTTTGAGCTCCCCATAGGGGATTATTTATTGCTTTTTCTATAAACTACAAAGAATAAAGGGCAGGTAACTACATAGTACAGGAGAAAGTAAAGAAAACCACTAAAAACCCAAGAGATGGTGGTCATACATAATGCTTATAAAATTAGCTCATAATTAAGTGCTGTTAAAATTTGCTATGTCAAGTGAGTATACAGTTGTTACCATTTAAACTGAGATTGCCAACAAGTGTCACTATGTAAAAAGCCTTAGAGAAAAATAAATTGAATTCATTTTAAACAGGATCTAGAGAGAATCAAAACTCATTTTTGCTTTTTTTTACTCCTCAGTCTATCTCTTATTTTGGGAGCAGCCGCCCCCCCCCCATTCTGAATCTGAATCCTCATCGGAAGATGCCAGTACTCCTTCTTCTTCACTTCCCTTGTTGCTGTCATTTCCTTCTTTATCCTCTTTGTCTGCTGGAACAGCGTGTTGATGAAGAAATTCACGTGCCTTCATAACAGAGTCAATTCATTCTTTCTTGTCTTTAAATTTAAAAATTAATCCTTCTGGGATAATCCATTTTTAGGAGACGTTATTCTTTTGTAAGAATAGTGCCAAATCTCTAAATTTCTTTCTCTTCTTCCTTATTTCAAATGGAATATCCTTCAAAACTCTTACTTCTTTGTCCTTGATTTTCAGGGTGATTCCACTTGTTGCTTTCAATACTTGGTCTCTCACATGACTTCTGGAGAAACTCACCACAACCTCACCGGGCAGATTATTCTTTCTTATATAGTCAGAATATGACCTATAGATTGCATCTATTTCATTTTGTAGAAAATCCGCTTTTAAATCTGTCACTGGTCCCAATGCATCGCACATAATGCCTCTCAGGTATTCTCCTTTTGCTTCAGGAATTCCCTGAAATCTTAAGACATAGCTTGCCTTTTCCATCTGCAGCTGTAAGAGTTGGGCCTCATTAACTTTTTTCCCATCTCCTGCATTTGTTTCTTAAACTTCTGTGTATCGGTGTCTACTACTTTAAGATCTTGCTCCATTTTATCAGTCTTTTCGGTAGTTTCAGTCAACTGGCTTTGTTGAGCATCGAATTTCATGTGCAATGATATTTCCTCCAGCAGAGGGTGCAAAGCCTCAGTCAGCATATTTTGGAAGTCTCCGATAGTGTCCTGTCTGGGCACAGAACTTGCTGGGCTGGCATTTCTGGTAGGAAACTTCAGTTTTGGTTGCTTTTCTTTCTCCATTTTTTGAGGAATTTTTTCCTTTTTTTAGAAAGTTATAAAAGTCTTAAGACCCTTTGACACTGCCTAGTAAGTTCTCAAAAGTTCTTTACTATAGTTTAAATTCGCTTATCCTCCGCCCCCCCCCTCACAATTCGCTTATAAAATCAGTTCAGCTTTTTCTTCCTTACAAGGAGGAGTTTCCCTCTCCTTGAGTTGTTGGGGGCAGGGCCGGCCCCAGGTGTCTGGGTGCCCTAGGCAAGACAGCCTGGGGCGCCCACCCCATGGGGATGCCAACCTCCCGGTGGGGCCTGCAGACCGGGGGGGGTGGAGCGCTGGCTTTCCTGAGCACACTGCACTAGCGGCGTGCTCAGGAAAGCCAGGGAAGGGGCGGCCATTTGAACGGCTGCCCCTTCCCAGCCCCAGGGCTGGCTGGAGACCGGGGAGGGGTGGAGCACCAGCTTTCCGGAGCACGCCGCAGTAGCGGCGTGCTCAGGAAAGCCAGGGAAGGGGTGCCCGTTTGAATGGCTGCCCCTTCCCTCCCAGCCCCAGGGCCGGCTGGAGACCAGGGGGGAGTGCCGGCTTTCCTGACCACGCTGCAGTAGCGGCGTGCTCAGGAAAGCCAGGGAAGGGGCACCCGTTTGAACGGCCGCCCCTTCCCTCCCAGCCCCAGGGCCGACTGGAGACCGGGGGGGGAGGGCCAGCTTTCCTGACCACGCCGCAGTAGCAGCATGCTCAGGAAAGCCAGGGAAGGGGCGGCCGTTTGAACGGCCGCCCCTTCCCTCCTAGCGCCAGCTTCACAGGGGGCAGGGCGGGGGCGCTTTGGCGCCCCTGTGGGCCCCAGTGCCCCAGGTGAGCCAGCAGTGGTTGGGGGGAGCGTTTTATTCACTTTCTGGTGTCTTCGCTTAACAATCACTCACATTTGTGCGTAGGCTCACCTTAGTTTCGTTTTCATTGCCTGGCCACCAAGTGCTTGTTTCGGCGTGCATCCCTGCGTCCATTGCTGGAAATCAGTGACAGGACCATCGGGGCAGGGAGTAGCCCCCCTTTGCCAGCTGGTTGCTGGAGGAAGGGCTCTCCAAGCACCCCATGGCTTGGAGCCCAACGCTAGGGCTCCAGGGAGGGTGCGTACGATTACACCCCCTCCCATCCGCTGACTCATGGCACAATCCTCTCAGAGCTCTGGGGGATCACGACCGCCATTAAGGGAGCCAAAACCAGAAGCCAATTTTTAACTGTATTCATTATATTGTTTGATATGCTGTTACCCACCCTGAGCCTACTTGCGGGATGGGCAGGCTATAAATATGAAAAATAAATAAATACTACGCCATGCCAATCCTAGGCTGCAACTCGCTTCCCTCATCACATGTTCTGTTTTTACCACGTTGAACCATTTCCCTCACAAGAGAAGACTGAGGAAAAGTAGGAATTGAGCAGTTTTGCCCTCTCTTGAACTTTATCTAAATATATCTAACAATATATAGGGTATGTACAATGCCCTGACATCTGAATGTGATATGACTGGCACTGAGTATCCCATAGAAAAATACAGCTGAAGATAATTACTTTTTAAAAAGTTAACCTCTATTTTCTGAATTAGGCAGACATTGCATAAACCAGTGCTCACTGATGATTCCAATAAGTCAGCTGGCTGGAGACAGGAAGGGGAGCTGGGCAGACATGCCTGGCTTCCTTGCGCGATCTTCTCTGAGTGCCCCACAGTTGCGGGGCAGTCGGAGAAGATTGTGCTGGGAAGCCAGGCATTTAATTTTCTCCCCTCAGGAGGGGGCAGGGCCTGGGCTCCTTACTGCCGGAGTGCCGCTCTGGGGCACTCCAGGAGGACCCTGGTCTTTTTTGGCACTCCATGGTATCTGTAAAACTCTCCTCCAACAACACATTTCAAATCAATTTTCTTCCTGTCAGTTTTCTTCACTGTCCATCTTTCACATCCATACATAGTAATTAGGAATATCATAGTATGGGGAAACAGAATGGTTTCCAATTGGCAAAGATATCAGACAAGGATGTACTTTATCTCCCTTTAATCTATATGCAGAACATATCATAAGGAAAGCTGGATTAGATTTAGATTCAGGTGGAGTGATAATTGATGGAAATACCATTAAAAATTTAAGATACGCAAGTGGCACCGTATTACTGGCAGAAAATAGTGAAGATTTGAAATGATTTCTAATGAAGGTTAAAGAAGAAAGTACGAAGCCTTGATTACAGCTGAACATCAGGAAGACAAAAGTAATGGCTACAGAGGAATTACACAATTTTAAGGTTGACCATGAAGGAACTAGAATTGTTAGAGACTTTCTATTCCCTGGCTATTCCCTGGAGCCTGCAATCAAGAAACCAGAAGGGCACCCATGAAGCAACTAGAAAGGATCCTTAAGTGGATGGGAGTGATGCTGAAGACCAAGATCAAAATCATTCATACTGCCTTTGTTTTTTTAAATATGGATAGGTTATGACTCATGACCCTGCTAGTGAAATCTTTAGTAAACCTGTACTTTGTAGGACCACTTGAGTTGAGATGTTAGCAAGATGGACTTCATTATTTTAAAAAAATCATAATGAAATTGCCTTTTGTGCTGGTGTGAATTTCACTGTACATTAATTTTATCTACGATGATTGCAGGCTAATAAATCTTGAACACTAAAAATTCATACCATCCTGTTTCAATAGCCAAAATAGCCACAGGGATGCTAATGTACAAACACTGAACACCAACTTCCTCGCACCGACATCTGTCAACATGGGAGCCTGAAGCCGTGTAATCAGCAGCACAAGTCACACGAAAGTAAAAATTCTCCTAATATGGAAACAGAAGCACTCTCTGCATTGGTGCAGGAAGCCCGTGTCCCATTTGGCAAATGGAATCTGAGAGAGAGCATCTTGCAAATGTCACCTGGAGGAGCCAGAGTCAAGAGCAAGAGTAAATAGATAGCTGGCTAGTGCCCAAATCTGACACTTAGTGAACAGGTTATATCTAGTCTTTAAAAGTGTAAGGAAATATTAATACAATAGAAAAGTCCCGGGATAATGGAGATCAACAAAAGAGATAGTTTGGTAACAGTTTTTTTATCTTTAGGAGGTATTTTTTAAATTCATCCAGTTATCTGTAGTGACCGTGACAGACTAATGGCCAATTCATTATAAGGCAGCTTCATGTATTCATGAAAAAATTAAAGTTTGCATATTGACCCAAATTGCTGATTTTCTACTGATGTTTAAATGGTATATGTTTCTAAAGTTATTCTTAGTCATGATTTTGTTTTTATTGTTACAGTTTATGTACATTGTAAACCAGCTTGAGCCACTCCTTGCAAAGGAAGGTTGTCGAGAAATACTTGAATTGATTAATTAATATATTCAGATAATTGTTCCACTTTGAAAGTGGCATTGCACACATGCTGGCATGGTGCTCTTTACTATTTAATATTTAATACCAGGTGGAGCAAGAAGTGACATTTGAAATGGGAGTTAGGAAAGCTGTTTTCTCAATATCAAGATGAAATGATTAAAAATTACTGACATGAAGATAAACAATTAGCATTTTCAGAAACATTCATTTTGGTGTTGACATTCACAAAAGCAAAATGTTTAGTGGTGTTTTTACTGTAAAAAATGTGTTGAAATGTACTGAACAAATTTGATTTGTTTTCATAGCCCACTTGTTGGCCTATGTGGTAGTGATGGGGGGGTGTCTTTATTTCCTACCACAACTGTATCAGCTCATTCATATCCATCTGAAATACTCTATGTGGATGGATGTCTATGAAATCCTAATCCAATGAAAAGTAAGTTAATCTTTTGCATACTGTGAACATTTTGCATATTTCTTTCCTAGCAAAGCTGCTCAAATTTAAACCAATGTAAGATGTCTTTTTGGCTTCAGAGTTTGCACTGGAGGTATCTGAAACAGCCACTTGAGGTTGGTGACATAAGTAATTATTGACTAGAATTACCAATACTTTGTTGACAGACTTTTGAAGAGTTTTATAGCATTGTAAAGTTCCATTCAGTTTTTTAAAAGGCTATCAATTATTGAAACAAAACTTCTGAAAGAGAGGGGAAGGCCAACTTCAGCATGTCCTTTCTTGAGCAATACGATCTAGCATGTGGTGGCAGGACAAGTCCAAGCTTTTTTTCCTAAATGAAAGTTTTTTTCTTTGAGCCATGCCAACCAGACTTCAACCCTAGTGGCAGGAGACAGACAGCTTTAATAGCTCTGGTCTATGACCTAACAAAGGCAACAACAACTTAAGCTCATTGTGTTAGGATTTCTGCAGCTTTTGTGGTGTAGTGATTAAGAATGCTAGACTAGGATCTGGGAGGCCCTAAGTCTGAATCTTTACTTGTGCCATGGAAGCTCATTGGGTGACTGTGGGCCAGTCGTATTCTAACCTACCTCACGTTGTTGTGAGGATAAAATGTAGGAGAGGAGAATGATGTAAGCTGCTTTGGGTCCCCACTGGGGACAAAGGTGCGGTATAAAGAAATCATCATAATATTGTTTTTTACTGGTTTGAACATCTGCTGGGTGGCTCTGGGATAGACTTAGCTCCTTTATTTTAAAAATTCACAAAGAATGATAATTGGATAGCTTCAGTCATCTATCTGCTTCAGATGTATTCTGTGGGATTTTGTTACTGTGTGTGATCAGAGAGATACTTGTACATTAGACACGTGTCAGTGTGAATGTTCCTGTTTCCCCACTTTCTAATTCAAGTCAAATCCACTCTAAAATGCCATGGGCTTAAGGAAGAGAACTGTCCTTCTTCCACTTCTCATTCCAAAGATAAAGAGAAGAGAAGAAGAAAAGGGCTGATGTGTTAAATTCCACAAATGAAAAGAATACCCCCATTCTGGACAGAGATCCACATAACCTGCTGCAGGGAATTTGTAGCCTCTGCAAGTCTGAAATAAGCGCTGAGAATATAGAGTGAAATAAAATTGTACTTATTGAGGGAAATACACAAATCTGGGCTGGAGAATTAGTAAACTCAAGTAGCAACAGTAATATCAAATATTATGTACTTGCAAGCCCACCAATTAGGGCACAAACCAGGAAAATGGAGGCTTGTTGGAGGCTTGTGGTTCAGGGTTTTCATGAACCCCAAACCATGAACCTCCAACGAACTTTTCCATTTCATGAACTGGTTCATGGAGTTCTGCCCATGTGGAAGTGAGCTCCAAAGGCATTTAAATGCCTTCAGAACCCACCTCTGGGTCAGACTGACCTGACTAAGCTCCGAGAGTGAGCTCTGAAAGCCTTTACAGGCCTTTGGAACTCACTGTTGGAACTCAGTTGAGTCAGGTGGCCCAATTTGACTGAGCTCCCAGAGTGAGCTCTGAAGGCTTTTATAGGTCTTATATGCCTTTATATAGGTGGGCCCTAATATGGACAGGCCTCACTCCTGGAGCTCAGTTGGGCCGGCCTGACCTGGAGGTGGACTTCAAAGGCATTTAACTACTGGACCTGATAGTAAACTACCAGACCCAGAAGTAAATGCCCCGAAGGCATTTCACTACCGGACCAGGAAGTAAACTCTGAAGGCATTTAAATGCCTTCGGAGCCCAAGAACATATCTCTCACAAACCTCACAAAACTCCATGAAAAATATGGAGGTTCATGGGCGGATCATGGGAGACATGTTCTCTCGAACCCTGGGGTTTGTTTGTGGGTTCATGCCCATCCCCACCACCAATATTAGCAAGTCCAAAAAATAGGCAAATATTCCAAACACTTTCACAATTAATGCAGTAGTAGGAAGCCAAGGGATAGAGAAAGAGGGTAAATCAAGGGCTATAGCTACCTATCCATGCAGGTACAGGAAGGGTACAAGCGTTCAGGCAGCAAATAATCCAAAAGAGAATTGGGGCAGAGATATAGAATGGATATCCAGAGCCCAAATTTGTATTCTGAAATGAGAGGGAAAAGGTCTTTTGAGCATGGATTCTGGCCTCAATTATACAGCAAAGATCTCGACTCAAAACAAAAGGTAATTTTCTTTCCAGAAGGGGGAAGAGGTTGGGAATATTTCCCCAAACAGATAAGAGAGAGAACTATCTATGAAGGGAGGAGGTATCTTTGGAGCAACCCTGACCTCACAAGTGAAGGAGTGTTTTTGGTGAGCAAGTCCAACTGCATTATTATACTATAATGACCAGATTTATTTGTGGTAAATGCAGATTGCAAAATACAGTAGGATTCCTTTGCGGCTAATGGCACACTGAACTCAAAACTTTCATTAATTCCTGAAAGGTCTTGATTAATGATTTGATAGCCCAGTTCAGGGTTCACTTTGATTTTCTTTGGAAGGACTGTTTTCCTCAGTAGGTATGATGAGATTAGCAGATGTAATCCTATTCCTTCTGTTTGGTCTCTGCTTTTTTGCAGTGTTAATGGACAGACACCCCCTCCTTTGTTTGCTTCATGTAATTTGAAGAAAGGAGATGGTCTCATATCAAGATGGGGGGGGGAGAGAGAGAGACCAGAAGTAGGGTTGCCAACCTTTAGGTGGGGCCTGGAGATCTCCCTGAATTATAAATTCCCCTGAATAAAATGGCTGTTTTAGAAGGTGGACTCTATGGTGTTAAACCTCACTGATGTTCCTTCCCTTCCCAAACTCTGCCTTCTCCAGGCTCCATCTCTAAATCTCCAGGAATTTCCCAATGCAGAGGTGGCAACCCTAGCCAGCATGCAGGTTGGATGACAGTAGTACTGCAAGGTTCATATTGATCCCTAGTACATTTAAAAAATACATATAAAGCTACACATAGCTATGGATTAATATGCTGATGAAACCAGCTCTGTACTTCTTTTAACAAAGCAGCCTACAGAGCTGTCTATGTTGAACCAGTGTTTGGAAGCCACGGTTAAATGGACAAGGATGAACACACTGAAACTGAATCCACACAAGAAGCTGGAAGAGAATGCAGCTGTTTTGGAGGAGATGAAGTTTCTGGGTCCCCAGTAGATAAAATGTGTTGGAATACTGTTGGATGCCTGCCTGATTTTGAAGAGCAGGTTGCTGCATTTTCCTAAACTTGCCTTTTTTCCACCCTCATTTTGTGCAGAAATGCTCATCACTCTTAAGTAGGTCTGATCTTGCTACACTGATTCATGAATCAGTAAAATAACATCTGAACTGCGTGTTCGTGGGTTCTGAGACTGAACAAATTTGATTGGAAATGGCTTTCGAATGTTTCTAAAATGTTTAAAGTAGTTTTAGTTATGCTAATTGTTAGCTTTTTATTATTGATGTCTCTTCTTATTGGATCTGTGTTTGTAGTTATATTAGCCATCTTGAATAAAGGAAAGGTGGTACACATTTGTCTTTAATTATTTCATATATTAATTTATCAATTATTAACAGCACAATTTTAACCCTTGAAATGCCTCAATATTTTTAGGTTTTTGTGCACTAAATTTTTATTAGGAAAGGATTTAGAAACAACTAAGGTTTTGAATATTCTTATAAATTTGGGTTGTATATTCATTTATCTGGATCAGGAATTATAGCTTTGATCAGCTTTTTAAAAAAATTATTTCACCAGGATAACATGAAGCAAACAAGTTGCTAGCTATTTGCTATATATTAGAGAAGTTATACAGACTTCACGTTCCTGGGATCCCAGATAACGGCAGATGGTGACTGCAGCCATG
Source organism: Gekko gecko (assembly GCA_029375565.1). Lineage (NCBI taxonomy): Eukaryota > Metazoa > Chordata > Lepidosauria > Squamata > Gekkonidae > Gekko > Gekko gecko. The sequence goes on from JAPDNY010000009.1 coordinate 66,070,750, forward strand.
AAATTAAAAGACGCCTGCTCCTTGGGAGGAAAGCGATGGCAAACCTAAACAGCATGATAAAAAGCAGAGACATCACCCTGCCAACAAAAGTCCGCATGGTCAAAGCAATGGTATTCCCCATAGCAATGTATGGGTGCGAGAGTTGGAATATAAGGAAGGCCGAGCGCCGAAGAATAGATTCTTTTGAACTATGGTGCTGGAGAAGACTCTTGAGAGTCCCTTGGACTGCAAGGAGATCAAATCATTCAATCCTAAAAGAAATCAACCCTGACTGTTCCCTGGAAGGCCAGATCCTGAAGCTGAAGCTCAAATACTTTGGCCACCAAATGAGAAGGGAGCACTCACTGGAGAAGACCCTGATGCTGGGAAAGATTGAAGGTCAAAGAAGAAGGGGACGGCAAAGGATGAGATGGTTAGACAGTGTCATTGATGCAACGAACATGAAATTGAGCAAACTTCAGCGGACGACAGGAGGGCCTGGCGTAATCTGGTCCATGGGGTCGCGAAGAGTCGGACTCGACTGTGCGACTGAACAACAACAACAAGAGAAGTTATTTTACAGTAATGTGTTCAATTCTTTCATATGAATTCACAGGAATTTTTCTGAATATAAACTTACTAAACTCAAAAGTTGACAGGAAATTCGATAAGGTATTTTTCAGTTATTCTGCATAGACTGGACCTTCATATTTCTGTATCCAGTCTTTCATTAAACGCCAAGAAATGAGACAGGCTTTATAGTATATCTGGATGATGACCAGACCTTAGCTTTGGCTGTCAGTCCCCACAGACTTTTGCTGCCAAAAAAACAAATTATTAACACAAATAGCAACCCTATGAAATAAAAATTGTGTTTGCAGCAGCTTTCAGCTGACACATGCAGGGTCATATTCTTCTTTTAGCTGCACAGTTGTGATCAACAAAAGATTCTGGCTAATGGCATGAGTCTGTTGCAATGAGATGTTTGTAACTGTGTTTTTTAAAGTTACCTGTTGCAAGTGCTACTAGATTTTTTAAAATTTCACCAAATGCATACTTGTAGCCCAATGACTTAAAATCCTTGCTGTACATATTTATTTTAAAAGTACCAGTGGCCCTTCAGAATGTGAAATGGCCATCTATCCCACAAGAAGTTATAGAAGTCTACGTTTTTGAACTGTAGTAGACAATAGCATTATGGTGGCTGTGGATTATGGCAGCATATTACTACCTCCATTACAATCACTGATGATGATTTATCAAAAGAGTGCTGTATGCTGTACAAAATACAGATGTGACACAATACTTGGCAGATAATCTCATGTGAGACAATTAGAAACCAAGGTATAATTTGAATGGTTATATGACAACAAAAGTACAGAAAATGATATGGCAATCTAGAAAAGTTTTGTTAAGATGGAAATGACGCAAGGGTTTGGGAGAAGGAGCTGGGGACAGATCAGCCTCCACCACAGATTAGACCCAGTCTCCCCAGAGTTATCCTTCTGAGTGGTCACTGTAGGTCTGCATGTTATTGTCCGGGTACCTGAGAAATCATATGATCTTCACATATCACTGATCTTGGTCAAAAAGTGCATTATCAGGCATTTTTCAGTACTGGTTCATTGGCCTCTTGGTTAATATGATAACTGGTAACGATTCTTAAGGCAATGTAATATAAACATAGGCAGAAAGAAAGCAACTGATGTCTTAGTTTATGATTTAGAAAATGTACATGTTGTCTAGCTGCCTTTGAACATGGTCATTCTCTAAGATGCAAGGGTATATTTGACATTGCTTGGCATGCTGTTTAAATGACCTGAATTTAGAAGAAGTTTAAAAAAGAAAATATGATCTCATCTAAAAGGTCACATTCTATGATATTTTTGACAAATGTGACGGGTATAACTTTTGATGTCTATTTGCCCTTAAAAATCCTATGCTTTCTTTTTTTTAACCCAATAATGTTTGCTTTATAACAAGACTAGGAATAAGGCCTGTTGTGGAAATAAATACAACAGGCTCTAGAAAGAGGCTCTGGGAGAGTGCCCCGGCTTTGGGCACTCAGTGACAATTTGCTGTGGCAATCTCAGCAGGGTATAATGACAGAGTCCACCATTTTCTCCAGAGGAACTGATAATTGCTACCTGAAGAGCAGTAGTAATTGTGAGTGATCTCCAGCCCACCCCCAAGATTGGTAACAGTGGTTCCCCAGGAGGGAGTGGCTGGTTTGGAGGGTGGAGTCTATGGCATTGTACCTGTCTGAGGTCCCACCCCTCCATAACACTCACCTTCTCCAGGTTTGACCCCTCAAATCTCCAGGAATTTCCCAACCTGGAGTTGACAACCCTATCTCCCTCCCAGCCAACCATCAACCTACCTTTAGTTTTCCATCTCCTCCCCCATCCCTCCTACAGAGCAGTTGTAATTTTGAGTGATCTCCAGCCCCCACCTGGAGATTGGCAGCAATGGTTCCCCATCAGGGAATGGCTGGATTGGAGGGTGGAGTCTATGGCATCGTACCTGTCTGAGGTGGCACCCCTCTTCAAACCTCACCCTCTCCAGGCTCCATCCCTCAAATCTCCAGGAATTGCCCACCTGGAGTTGGCAACCTGATCAGGACTGGGCCCAATGAGTTTTCTCCCAAAGGCCAACATAGGTGTGGAAAGGGCCTTTTACTGACAGAGGAGAAAGTACAGGTGCCAACTCTGATTAGGGAAATACCTGGAGATTTGGGGGGGTGGATCCTGTGGAGGGCAGCATTCGGGGTGTGTGTGGAAGGACTCAGCAGGGTATAATGCCATAGAGTCTACCCTCCAAAGCAACCATTTTCTCCCGGGGAACTGATCTCTGTCATCTGGAGGTCAATTGTAACAGTGGGAGATTGGCAGCCCTAGGGGAAAGTCAGCAGCACATTGGGGAGTTGAAGAAAATGGTCTGATGGTCGCTGGCCCAGCTCGTTAGCCAGCCAGCCATGCTGAAGCTAAGCAGGAGAAAGAGCCTTTTTCCATTTATTCTGACAGGAAAGTGGCCATTGGGGAGGGGGTTATGGGCGGGGAGGGGGTTAAGCTGAAAGTCCTTTGTTTTTTTACTCACAGAACCAAGCTTGGCTGCCTACCAACAGCTACTGAGGGGACAGTCCCTCACAGGAGTCAAGAGAACTGTCTTCCTCAGGAGACAGAGCTGTCTGCCAGGGGGAGTGGGTGGGGAAGAGGAGCAGACCCAGCACCCAGCCAATGGCACGTGAGTACTCTTGAGTGGCGGCTGATGGGCCAATGGCTGAGGGAGGGCATTTTACAGCCAATGGGAGCGCATGAAATCTTGCGAAACCAAAAGATAAATGTTTATAAGGAGAGATATGCTATACCATTTTTCATGAATGTCTGGCATGAACTTTCTTACAGTAAAAAAGACAGTTGCCTAATAAATTTGTGGAATATTTGTCATTTCAAAGGTTTTTTTCTCCCTCTCCTGCCTCCATATGGGCTGTTCCCAGAATGTGAACCTTGACCTCTCCTATTCAGGGCCAGAATCCAAAAATTGAGTCTTCAGACCCACAAGCCAAACTTGACTCAAAGCTTGGAGCCATCTCTGCCAGAGCTATAAACAGAAGTATGTGAATCCCGGTGCCTTTAATGACTGTGCATCTTGTTCCAGGAAGCAATCCTGTCTAACACACTGTATTTCTTTTATGAGATATTCACAGCCAGGGGTTATTGTAGTTTTCTGCTCTTGTGTCTATACACTGGGTAAAGGCACATGAGTTGTGGTGCTTTGTTTGGTATTCACGATCCTATTTTTTCCCCCACTTAGCATTTGCCTTACACTACCACTATATTAGCTTTTTTCCATCTTACAGACACAAATCAAGGTATTGATGTTGATGGTGTTGACCCAGGAAGCTTGTAACATAAAGTTACTTGTAACATGAAGTTACAAAATATACTATTTTGATTTTGGCTGAGGATTAGCCTAAGTGGGCCTAAGGTTTTACCTGGAAGACCTTGATGGAATGTTGCTCAAAGGATGGAATGTTGCTCAAGAAGATGCAGGGGAAATTGGGGAGAGATGTGGGTCAAAATATGACCATGCAGCGAACAGTGGGGAATTGAGCAGTACAACCGTGGGAAATGGGAAGTTGAGGGCACAACAACTGCTTTTGCAGAATCAGTTTGAGATACCTAAAGAAACAGTTGCAATTTGAATGGGGACAGAGATGGTGGGTCAATGAGAATAATAAGTTTTTATCTAGCAATTGGGTGTGGTTGTTCTTTGGAAATCTAGTGATTGTGTTGTATACTTAGGAGATCTGCTTACGGAACACCTGGGCTTCCCACCACTCGGTGCTTAAAAATACCTGAGGAATTGACTGCTCATGGTCAGTCACCATTAGATACATTTACCAAGAGGTTACTTATCTGCAGGGCTTTTTTTCTGGGGGAATGTGCCAGAATGGAGTTCTGGAACCTCTTCGTCAAAATTCTTTTTAAAATGTTTAAAAGTTCATGAGTTTTCAGTATATAGATTGATAACTTTATTTCCTTCTTGAGAGTTCCGGCACCTCTTTTTCAAAAAAGAAAAGAAAAGCCCCACTTATCTGTGATCTAAAAATTCACAGTTGAATAAAGACGCACAGAGAGATGTTCTCATTGGCAGCTTTGAAACAAAAGCCAGTTATAAAGCACCAAAACAAACTCGACTACTTTAATATATATCAACATGGCATGAACTGTGAACCTAACAGTCATTCTTGAAAGCAGATTCCCATGAAAGCAAATTACCCCAGAATTTACAGTGGAGAAAAGCCATGTGAAATCATCCTAAATGGATCACCCTGCCAATGTATGTCATGAATATCTCATGAAACTGAAGCAAAAAAAAAAAAAAGAAAAAAAGATGACATTATGAATTTCAACTCCCAAATATTATTGATTTTACTCCATTTGTTTAAGAGAAATCCTAACCAGGCAACATGCTACAGATGAAGGGAAAGGGGAGATTTGTTTGCTTGTTTCATTACAAGGAAATGAAGCAACAATAAGCACATCATCCTCCATCCAAATATTAAATAATCTAGGCCTAGATTTGTTTTTTAAGTAAATAAAACCAACTGCTAGTGTTGTCCTCCTCCATGTTTTTTATCTATTTTGTTAGTCAATATTCTTGATTAAATGAAAATATAGGGTATATTGCTGACATTTAAAAGTGTCATCTTTTTGTTCTTTTGAAGAACCCTCATTTTATTATTTTAACAGTTGTTTGCCTTGTTCATAAGGAAGAAAAATGTTTTTATTGCCAAACAAAATGTGAGCAAGATACATGCTGATGTACCAAACCAGGGAAACCTTAAGGACATGCTGCAATTCCATGGTCATAGCACACATTTAGAACTTATGCAGGTAGCACAGCCTACCATATCCTTCTGATCTGCTGGACTTCAATCTGAAGACAAGTAAAAAAACAAAGTTTCAAAAAAAGTATGTAATTGAAAATTGAGATTTGTAGGATCTATAAGCACAATTTGCACATGCAAGTAAGAATCCCCTCCTATACCTTTCTCCCACACATAGGCTCTTAGGTGAGAAAGTTGAGTATGCATTCTATTGTGTGCACTGCATCATGCCTGCATATTGTATGAACACCTATGTGTTTTATACAGGGCCGTCCAGCTGACAGCAGTTGCCAGTGAAGTGGTACCCTGGAAATGAGCAAAAAACAAAGAAAAGGGATGACCAGATGTATTGGAGACAAGGGGGCTGCTACATCAGTACTATGCTACTGACTGGCAGCAGGCGGTGCTCACTGCAGGTGCTGGCCATGAAGTCAGAAGTGCTTATATGATGTTGACTTAGCAGTCACTATGGCCCATTATGCACGCACATCTTACTGCAGATTTTCAGAGCAGTAAGCCTTTAATCTTGACTTTAGATTCTGTACCTACCTTATGCACCATTCTTTTTCCTCTGGTATATTTATTCTGCAGCTACAATTTTAAAAACCCACACTTTTCCAAATCAGGGTGGAACATCACTTGTGACATGTAGGGGGTGGTGTCTAATTTTTTAAAAACTATATATGCAATTGCCCTATCGCAGCTCCGAAGTATTATCCAGAAAGCGCCTTCAATTTAAATCAAAGGCAAAGGGGGGGAACCTCACACAGGTCCTTCTAAACTTTCCCCCATTGTTTTTTTTTTCCAGAGATCTGAGGCTAATGATAGTCTCATATCAGTAGACTCATGCTGCTTGTCCAAAAAAATAAAAATTAAAAATGAGAGGAAAATGGAGCTTGTATACCAATGAAGGAGGATGGTGGAAGGTGCAGAGTGGGTGGAACAACCTTGATGTGAGTGGGGAGTGACCTTTCAGGGGTAGCAAAAGGACGGGGGTAAAATCTGAGGGAATCTGTATGCTTTTGAATTACCTTTGGCTTGGAAGTGAAACAAGGGGAAAACTGGCACAAAAGCACTCTCAGAAAACTCAAGGAAACAGAAACCAGAAAGCAAACTGAGCTCTGAAGGGAAGAAAATCAGTGCAGAATGACCAAGAAAACCCAATGGACATGCACGATGAAAGTGAGGGAAAACACCCGTGCATAATAGGCCAGTGTCTCTGCTGCTACTGCTCAATGCCCACCGGTAAGGGTGCTGAATCCCCTTTTCCCTTTATAGCCACTCAATACTACTAGCTTCTTGAGCATGTGAACTACAAGGCTGTCTGAGTCAGTCCCATCTTGCCCAGTAGTGTCTATTATGACTGGCAGCATCTCTTCAAGATTTCAGCCAGGAGTCTTTCCCAGCCCTGCTATATAAACTTTTTAAACCAGGGGTCTTTTCGGGGGGGAGCGCACCGGAGCGCAGCTCCGGGAGCTCAGGAGCCAAGCCCCGCCCCCAGCCGGCGTCCCGGAGAGTCTTTCAGGCAGCCGAATGTCAATTTCAGCTCCATTATATCCTATGGGCCATTGAAGTCAATGGTGAAAACATAGGGTATATTCTAGGGGCTGGAGGGGAAGGGGGTTTGAGGGAGAGGCTCGAAACTCACAGGATAGCTGATGGAGCCTCTCCCCAAGATACCCACCACGTTTCAAGACCATTGGACCAGGGGGTCCAATTCTATGGGCCCCTAAACAGGTTGCCCCTATTCCCTCCATTGTTCTCTATGGTGAGAAAAAAATAACTTTTTTTCCCACCATAGAGAACAATGGAGGAAATGGGGCAACCTGTTTGGGGGCCCATAGAATTGGACCCTCTGGTCCAATGGTCTTGAAACGTGGTGGGTATCTTGGGGAGAGGCTCCATCAGCTATCCTGTGATCTTGGAGCCTCTCCCTCAAACCCCTTCCTCCAGCCCCAGAATATACCCTATGTTTTCACCATTGACTTCAATGGCCCATAGGGTATAATGGGGCTGAATTTCCACTGAATTTCTTTCATTCCCTCCTTTCCTTCTTTCTTTTTCCTCTTTCCCTCATTCTCCTCTCCTCTCCTCTCCTCTCCTCTCCCTCTCCTCTCCTCTCCTCTCCTCTCTCTCTCTCCTCTCCTCTCCTCTCCTCTCCTCTCCTCTCCTCTCCTCTCTCTCTCTCTCTCTCTCTCTCTCTCTCTCTCTCTCTCTCTCTCTCTCTCTCTCTCTCTCTTTCTTTCTTTCTTTCTTTCTTTCTTTCTTTCTTTCTTTCTTTCTTTCTTTCCCACCTTCTTCTCTTCTCTCTTTTTCCTCCTTTCCCTGTTTCCCTCCTTCCTCCCTCTTTCTTTCCCTCTTTCCTTCCTTCTTTCCTTCTCTCTGCTCTCTCTCTTTCCTTCCCTCTTTCCCCCTTCTGTGGCCCAACTCTCATGAGAAGGAGTTTAAACTTTAAACCCCTTCTCTCTTAGCTCCCCCACCCAGACCAGCTGGGGAAGGGAAGGGGAGGCTTTTGAAGATGCTTCCCCCCCTTTTGCTTCCCCTTCTGACATCACTTCCGGTGATGTCAGGGGGCGTGGCATATGCTAATAGCCTAATAGCTCATTAGCATACCATATGCTAATGAGCTCCTGCAGCTGTTCTTCTACGAAAAGACCCCTGTTTTAAACTGTACATGCCCGGCATTTAAACTGGAGCCTTCTTCATTAAACATTTATTGCTTTACTGCTGAGCTGCGGCCCCCTTTCCAGAGCACCTCCTCACTGGCTTCTCTGGCAGCAACAACCCCTTCTTCCCCAGTTCCAAACACATGGGCTATTCATACTATCTGTGGAGTAGAAAATATTGTTCTCTGCCAGATTCATTTAGTTAACATTAGCCAAATCCTGTAAATATCTAATCACACGATATTGCTATTATTTCCAGTTAATTCCTTATAAGTAAACTACAGCTAACAGATAAAATATTTTGCTTTCTATAGGAGGCTATTTCCACAACTGATAACAAAAAGTGTGGAGAACTCTGACATAGAATAATGAGATTAATTGTAAAAACAGGCTCAGCTTTAGACATTATGTCCACAGGCAAGCACAGGATTATTATTCTCTTGAAAGAAAATTAAAAGTTTATGCTGATGGAAAACAAACCTGCTAGAGACACACCAGTGACTTTGGAGATTAAGCAAATGGAAGAATTGTGTTTGAAACTGATAGGCGAAACATCATGGAGTATGTTTTAGAAGGATTTTCTAGAGATTGGATGAATGGTTGATATTGATTTTATTGAGATTCCTGCTGTTAAAACATTAGAGTGAGCCTAGAATTTCCTGGAGCTTGGCTGCTTGGGAACTTGACTTGACTTTGCCTGTCAAGCAAGTTGAAGGACACAGAAGCAGTTAAAACTATTTTATGTTCTACCTTGAGTTTAAGGAGAAACGAAGGTTTTATTCCTACTGAGAATTTTTCATGCAAGAGAGTTCTATTTCTTTTTATGCATTATAACAGGATTTTTATCATGTGACTGCACAGCTTGGCAGTACCATACACTGTTTGAACACATGCAATGAACAGCCAAGCTGACAGATGCCAACAACTTTTTGTTTCTGAGTTTCCTGGTTTTTATACAACAAAAATGTCAACTTTAAATAGTGTTGAAATGCTGATGGAAAAAATAACACTTGCCTCCTATACATTCTAGGGAAAAAATTATAAAATGTGATGTGTATTTTCAACAGTCTTCTGATCTGATGACTATTTTGACACAGATAGTCTAGTTTGTTTTCTGGAAAAGTGGGAGGGGCTGGGACATTGAGGGAAGAAAGTGAATCAAGAGATATATGTGACTTGTCACTAACACATTGAAAGATTTCCTACCAGTCAGGATAACCCTGATGTGCATTTTTGTTCTTGTTCAGCATTTCTCCATTTATCATTGTATTGTCTCACTGGCTTGTGAAGAACTTTCTGACTCTACATAACCATGGGTTCTGGTTGATTCTTTTATCTGGAGCAATTATGCAGGTGGGGGAGTGGATCACTACTTGCATCCAATGTAAGGGGAACACCAGTAGGTAGGGATAAAGGCATAGATGAGTTCTAGCCAGCTCATCTGACCTAAAGGTGGCAAAAATAATGCTTGATTGTACACACTGGCAGGAAGGCAGGACAAACAGGGGGTACATAAGAACATAAGAACATAAGAGAAGCCAATGTTGAATCAGGCCAATGGCCCATCTAGTCCAACACTCTGTCACACAGTGGGCAAAAATACCAAGTGCCATCAGGAGGTCCAGCAGTGGGGCCAGGACACTAGAAGCCCTCCCACTGTTGACCCCACCCCAGCACCAAGAATAGAGTGCATCACCTGCCCCAGACTGAGAGTTCCAATCTATACCTTGTGGCTAATAGCCACTGATGGACTTCTGCTCCATATGCTTATCTAATTCCCTCTTGAAGCTGTCCATGCTTGTAGCTGCCACCACCTCCTGTGGCAGTGAATTCCATGTGTTAATCACTCTTTGAGTGAAGATGTACTTCCTTTTATCCATTCTAACCCAACTGCTCAGCAATTTCATGGAGTGCCCACGAGTTCTTGTATTGTGAGAAAGGGAGAAAGTACTTCTTTCTCAACCTGCTCAGTCCCATGCATAATCTTATAAACCTCGATCATGTCACCCCTTAGCCGTCATTTCTCCAGGCTAAAGAGCCCCAAGCGTTTTAGCCTTTCTTCATAGGGAAAGTGTTCCAACCCTTTTATCATTCTAGTTGCCCTTCTCTGCACTTTTTCCAATGCTATAATATCCTTTCTGAGGTGTGGCGACCAGAACTGTACACAGTATTCCAAATGAGGTCACACCAATGATTTATACAAAGGCATTAAGAGACTGGCTGGTTTGTTTTCAGTTCCCTTCCTAATAGTCCCCAGCATAGCGTTGGCCTTTTTTATTGCAGTTACGCACAGTCTAGACATTTTCATTGAGTTATCTACTATGACTCCAAGATCTCTCTCTTTGTCAGTCTCTGCCAGTTCAGATCCCATCAATGTGTATTTATATTTATAATTTTTGGCTCCATTGTGCATCACTTTGCACTTGGCCACATTGAACCCCATTTGCCACGTTGACGCCCACTCACCCATCCTCAACAGATCCCTTTGGAGTGCCTCACAATCCTCCCTGGTTTTCACCACCCTGAACAACTTTGTGTCATCTGCAAATCTAGCCACTTCACTGCTTACTCCGAATTCTAAATCATTAATACACAAGTTAAAAAGCATCGGATCAAGTACTGATCCCTGTGGTACTCCACTGCTTACCACCCTCCACTGAGAAAGTTTCCCATTTATACTCACTCTCTGTTTCCTATTTATAAGCCAGTTTTTGATCCACAAGAGGACTTGTCCTTTTATCCCATGACTATTGAGCTTACTTAGGAGCCTTTGATGAGGAACTTTATCAAAAGCTTTCTGGAAGTCAAGGTAAACAACATCTATTGGGTCTCCTTTGTCCACAAGTTTGTTCACTCCCTCAAAAAACACTAACAGGTTAGTGAGACAAGATCTTCCCTTACAGAACCCATGCTGAGTCTGCCTCAATAGTTTTTGTTCATCAATGTGCCTACTAATTATTTCCTTAATAACAGTTTCCACCAACTTACATGGTATCGATGTCAGACTGACTGGCCTGTAATTTCCCAGATCTCTCCTGGAGCCCTTTTTAAAGATGGGAGTGACATTAGCTACCTTCCAGTCCTCAGGAATGGAGGCAGATTTTAAAGAAAGATTACATATTAATGTAAGGAGATCCACAAGTTCACATTTGAGTTCTTTCAGAACTCTCGGATGAATGCCATCCGGGCCTGGTGATTTATTAGTTTTCAAATTGTCCATCAGTTGTAGGACTTCCTCTCTTGTCACCTCAATCTGATTCAGGTCTTTCAAACCCCCTCCTGAAATCGGTGGTTCTGGAGTGGGCAAGCACTTCTCATCTTCTGCAGTGAAGACAGAAGCAAAGAATGCATTCAGCTTCTCAGTCATTTCCCTGTCATCCTTCAGTAGTCCTTTTACCCCTTGCTCATCCAAGGGCCCCACTGCCTCCCTGGCTGGTTCCCTACTTCTAATGTATTTGAAGAAAGTTTTATGTTTTTTGCAATATGCTCCTCATATTCCTTTTTTGCTTGCCTGATCACAGACTTGCATCTTATTTGCCACAGCCTGTGTTCCTTTTTATCAACCTCACTGAGACTAGCTTTCCACTGCTTAAAGGAATTCTTCTTACGTTTTACAGCTTCCACAGTCTTTTTGGGCAACTCCCTATTTATACAAATGTTAAACTCAATAATTATGGTCACTGTTCCCAAGCAGTGCAATCACTTTTATATCTCTCACCAGGTCTTGGGTGTTACTTAGGACCAGATCCAGGATCGCCTCTTCCCTGGTAGGATCTGTGACCATCTGTTCCATAGCAGTCATTGAGAGTGTCTAAAAACTCAACCTCTTTTTCCCGACTAGAACTCATATTGACCCAATCAATGTGTGGGTAGTTAAAACTCGCCTATAACAACACAGTTATTTCATCTAGCCGCTATCTTTAATTCATTCATCATTTTATAATCCTCCTCTACCTTTGATCTGGTTGGCGATAACAAACTCCCACTGTTAAGCCTCCTTTTGGACCTACTATTTCAACCCATAGCATTTCCAGAAGTGAATCCAATTCTCTTACCCTCTCAATCTTACTGGACTGTATACCCTCCCTGACATACAGAGCCACCCACCTCCAAACCTTCCTCCCCTATCCTTCCGATTTATAACCAGGAATCACCGTATCCCACTGATTTTCCTCATCCCACCAAGTTTCCTGGCCCCACTGCTGGACCTCCTGATGGCACCTGGTATTTTCAGTCACTGTGTGACAGAGTGTTGGACTGGATGAGCCATTGGCCTGATTCAACATTGGCTTCTCTTATGTTCTTATGTTCTTATTCTTGATTTTTAAGGGGTTCCCCTGTGTGGATTTCAGCACCAGATCTCTGGTAGACCTCATGAATTTCAAACATATTTCTCCCGGAAGTTTATTTATTTTTTAATAAAGTCTGGATAAGTCCTGTAAGCCCAGTCCAGCTTCTTCAGTAAATCTTCCTGTTTGTAATCCATTATTGGAGCCAAAGTCTCTGCTAAGAGAGGCTTTAAGTCTTCGTTCTTTTCTTCTGGGATCCCTTGGAAACGTAGGATGTACATGGATCTTTCCAGCTGGAGCTGTATTAGTTGAGTTTTATTGGAGGATATCTCTTTTTCTGCTTCATCCGCTCTTTTATTGATACTCTTAGTCTGTTTTTCCATTTTTTTAACGTTTTTTCGGTTACCGAAGTCCTTCTGTCCATTTGAGTCATCTGCTTTTGCATATTATCCATTTTAACGTTGAGGTTAGTCATTTGCTCCATTACGGGGCGCAGTGCATTCGCCAACAGTGTAGGCATATCTCCAGCTACTTCCTGGTTGTGGGAGGGAGTTGTTGGTAGGCTATTTCCAGTTGATGTTTTTTTCTCCAGACCCAGCTTCTGCCCTCTCCCAGCCATAATATCAACAAGAAGTAAGTTTCCCAAAACAAAGTAAAAGTTAGCAGAACTTAATCTGCTTTTTGTTATTATGCAGCTTTTGTTTTCGCTAATCCTCTAATGCATTTAGCTTAATTCAAAGTTTTTTAGTTCTATTTTAAAACCGACTTGCTTTAGATGGGGGGGTGAATTCTTGAGCTTCTCCCTTCTCCCTGCCACTTTGCCCTTAGGCACTTCTAATTGCTGCCAAGGCTCTTTTGTTCGCTTAAATCACCTGAGCATTGCTTAACTCACATGTTGAAACCTTGGAAGTCTTTTGGAAGCCTTTCAAAACTTTTGATCATGTCCGCTGGTCCGGCAGTCATCTCTCGGCGCCGTGCTGGCTCTGCAGTGACGAGACCTTTCAGAGATAAAGGTGAGCCTCAATTCCTTGGTTGCCACCTTGGAAGAGGCTCTCCTCAGCTCTCCAGGCTGAGGGTCTCCTACAGAGACCCTGGGAGGGTCCAGGATGCACTCAGACTCTTCCCGTCAGCCGAGTCCCGGCACAACCCCGTCAGAGCAAGATGGGGATGTGACCAAGCAGCAAGACGCTTAAACCAGAACTGGGGTAGTCAGAGTTGATAGCTCTATTGGTCAACCCTTTTAAGCTTTCCTTCAAGACATTAATGGAGTCCCCTGTTCCATAGCCTCTGTGGTCCTCCAATTGGAATTGGGTCTTGGTTCAGTGGAATGTCAAGCTTGGAAGCTGGCTTTCCACCTTTACTTGAAGATTCTGTTTTCTAGGGAACCTTTAGTTTCCTTTCTTTTTTATATTTAAATTGCTGTTTTTCATAGTGGAGACTCAATCTCAGTTCTAAACTGCATATTTTGCAGCTGTCCTTTGTGTTTCTCTTATCTGCTGGCCCTCTTGATAGAGCATTGGAGGCCTTAAATAATCAGAGTATGTTCTACATTATTTTTTGGTGTTGTGTTGCCTTCTACACTTCTGTATTATTTCTATGCTGATCCTTTAAGAGATTCCTGAATTCAAGCAGTGATTGCTTCTAATGCTTTTTCCACTTCCCTGGCTTTTTTTGCTAGCTCATACTGATTTGGGCATAATGCTGGTTGTGGCAAAATCTTTGGCTACAGAGGCCTCTATACAAAGGTGGAATTAGAGGTTGGTATTAATTGTGATTTATGTTATCCAAGATTGTTGGGTCATTGGATTATTTGAAATAAAGAAAGAACTCATGAAGTACAATTCCAATAGACTATAGATCAGAGTTAAAAGTGTAGCAGTTTTTATTCACATGAAAATATAAGAGTAAATAAATAACCAGCTGAACCTATTCATTAATGCAGTTATGGTATATTCCCCATCAATCCTGTTTGCACAGGAATCTTCCAGAAACAAGAAATATAAAATATTAGTCTTCTTCCTACTCTCAGAGTCCCAATAACCCCCCAGCCTGATTCTCAACACTGGTACCTTCCTTCCAGCTTCTTCTTGCCAACATTCTATCCTGCAAAGAATGCCCCCTCCTTTTCTTCCAGACACCCCACAACGTGTGCCAGCACATATATTTATTTAATGGACTTGCATACTGCACAGGTAGAAACAAAGGCTAAGACTTTTCTCCCCAACAGAAAATATATGTGCACCCATCAAACCAATAATGTGTAATGTTGCTAAAATCAGCTTCTGTATCAGGGGACTGAAAAGCAGCAAATGCTACACCAATTTTTTAAAAGAGAACCAGAGTTGATCCAAGAAACTAGATACGAGTTAGCCTAATGTCTGATCCAGGTGTATTAGTAGAATGCTATTGAAGACAGCATTATTAAACATAGAGGACCAAAGACTGCTGGGGTAACATCAGTATGGCTTTTGCAAAGTCAAATCCCACCTCCCCAGCCTTTTGGAGTTCTATGAAAAACTTAACAAGCATATAGATAAGGATAATCTAGTAGCTATATACTTGGACTTCCAAAAGGTTTTCGTCAAGGTCTCTCAACTCATGAGTAAATTTAGTAGTCATGGGATGAGAGAACAAATCCTTTTGTGGATTAAAAATTAGTTGAACCAGAGAAATCGGACAGCTGGGGGATATGAGAAGGTCTTGTGATGGAGGGAAGTAAGCTCTGGGGTCCCACAAGGATTTGTATTGAGGACCAGTGCTATTTAATTTGCTCATAAATTGATCTGGAATTGGGGGTGAGCAGTGTAGTGGACAATTTTATGAAGGATAGTATTGTCAATGGGTACTAGCCATGATAACCAAAGGGGACGCATATCTAGAGGTAGTAAACCTATGAACACCAATGCTAGGAGGCAGCATTGGGGAAAGCCTTGGCCTTTGTAGCCTGTTCCTTGGCCTTCCAGGCAGGGAGACCTCCTGCCTCCCTTTTTGTTTCCTGCTGTCACTCGGCAGGACATCCGGAAGGGGGGGAAGTCACCAGAAAGCCAGTATCAAATCACACAGATCATTTTTATATTTGACCATCTTTTAAAAAAAACAACAACAAAAAACCAAACTTCTGCATAATCTTTAATGGTATAAGCCACGACAGCTTTATATTTTTAAAAACCCCTTCATTGTCTAAGAAGGATAAGGTAAGTTGAACCATTTTATGACTGCTGATGCTGTTTCTCTGAAATGCTTTGTTATCTGTTGCAAGTATTCTTCATAGTATATTAATGGCAACATTGTCAAGTGTGGGGTTTTTTAACACTGCAGTTTGCTGACATGAAATTATATCATATATTAATGCAGGAAAAACCATAGGAAAGTTCATTCATTTTCTTTCAAGGCATAAATTTGAAATGCCAATTGAACACAACAACCGTCATTCTTCCTAAGTGTTCATGGCCTTGCCATTTTGTCTCTGATTACTTAGCATCTTGTTCTCATTCCTGATTTCTGGTACTGCCACCATACCTACATCTGCCTTTTGTTAGCAAAATACAATTGTTAGGTACTAACAATTAGAGTGAAGGGCGCTAATTGCATTCTTACCTATTTCTATACACTCACTAGCGGCTGTATTGAGTTGAGGTGTTAGCTACAGTAGAGCTGGGAGATAGAAGAAACAAGCTGTGAGATAGAAGTAGGAGACAAAGGAGTGTACAGAAAATGAAACAATGATTGATAAGCAAGTGGTGGGTGGGGCAAAGTGATATACTGATAAATAAAAAAAAACCTGATACTTGAGTGGTATACAATTGTGTTTTAGTGATGAAACAGAGTATATCCCATATATATATTCATGATTTATGTTTTGTTAATTTCCCATATATGTAGAATATATCAGTCCTTATTCCAGTCTTTCCATTCTGCACTTGTTCTTTTAAGTTTCCTGCTCTTCCTTCTCCTAATATATTCATCACGACCTTGCTTAATTTTTCTTCTGCTGGCATCAAGATGATAGATTCAACTACTTAGGTTACAGAGAAACCTTAGCCATTTAAACTCAAATATCTCCATATTTGGATAAATTCTAATGACTTGGAAAGCATTTGTGATTTTATAGCCATTTGCCTCAGGGTAGCATTTATGGAAGCAGATATATCAAAATTTATGTCTGGTCTTTCAGAGTTTGTGTAGGAATTAGTTAGTTCCATTTGGAATCCTCTTGATCTGAGCCAAATTTTGTGGTCTGATCTTGTAACCCTGCAATAATGGGTAGGAAGGAGTTATTCATTCTTCAACTAGATTCGGATTCACATAGTCCGTTTCTCATAATGAAATATGCCAGATTCACCATATATACTTTATAGGGGTATTTGGCCCTGCAAACTCATCTTCAATGCTCCAGTCTGAGGCAAAACTGTGACCGCACATTCTGTCTTAAACTCATTTTTAATGGCTGGTTCATAGCTATAACCTTAACAATTATTTCAAAACAAAATTTCACTAGTCAGACTCCTTACACATATCACAAAATGGAGCTACATACAATGCAGAATTCTGTATTACATGTAGCTCCATGATTATCTTGCTTTGTTTGCTTTTTTTTGTAATGGATTGTAGCCATCATGGCTGAGTTCAGACTGGCAGTTTGAAGCGGGAGACAGTCATGGCAAAAAAGCCCCGGAACAAACTGTTCTGGGTTTACTTGGTCACACTGCACGGACTGATGCAGGATCATACCGGGAGGAGGCACGCAAGAGCGTTCAGACTGGTAGCCTGGAGGTGCAGCTGTAAACAGCTTTTCCCTGGTAATTCGGCTATGTGAGCATGAGCGATTTGGGGAGGATCCTGTTGCACCGGCACTGCATCAGGCAGTAGAGCAGAGCACAGCCAATCATATCGCTGCTGCCTTAAGCACGGTGGGGGTTGCTCCTGGCTTTTCAGGTTGGCGTTCACACTTCCCAGCAGCAGAATGAAGCGGGATAAAGGCACTCTCTGGGATTTGCTACCGCTTTCACCAGGTATCTTTTAAACGTGGGAGCGAAGCGGAACAGCATGGGTTGACTACGGGTGGGGAATGCCAGACAGATGTGAGTGTGTGAACGCCCCCTTTAATCCGCTTGTAAAACATAGCTGAAACGTGGCTATAGCAGGGCAAACTGCCAGTCTGAACTCAGCCCATGAGAACTATGATGTAAATAGGAAGAGTGGCTCCTGGAGAAAGAGGCTATTTAGCTGTTTCATTTCATGCTTTCCCCCTACTTAAGATTGCCCACCCCAAGCTGCTTTTATCCTCCTGGGGAACATGTATGAGTACCCCAAAGCTTTCCCTTTGGATTGATGAAAGAAACTGGGGACGATGATTTTCCATGGGGAAAAGACACACAATATAAAAAGCCCTTCTCCCCTGTACTTGGAGCTGCGGTGGCTCAAGTGGTTAAGATGCTGAACTGCAGGCTGTGGAAGGTCAGTAGTTCAGCAGTTCGAGACCTGAGAGTGCTGCATGACGGAATGAGCTCCCGTCTCTAGTTCCAGCTCCTGCCAACCTAGCAGTTCGAAAGCAAGAAATTACAAGTAGATAAGTAGGTACCACTTTGATGGGAAGGTAACAGTGTTCCGTGCACCTTGGTGTTTAGTCATGCCGGCCACATGACCACAGAAACGTCTTCGGACAGTGCTGGCTCTTTGGCTTTGAAATGGAGATGAGCACCGTAACCCTAGAGTCGGATTCGACTGGCTTTCGAGCAAGGGAACCTTTACCTTTACTTTACTCCTGTACTTATCTTCCCCTTTATATTGCAGCCCCTACTGTTGTGATCTGTAAAAGAAAAAGTATGGAAAAATAATAATGAAACAACCTGCATGTGGCAAAATTTCTAGCAGCTGTTGTCAAATCACATGGAAAATTTTGCAGTAGCAACCTTTAATTTTTTCCATGTTTTCCTGTGGAATGAGGTTTATTGTGGGATGAGGGCTTGCTGTTCATGACTCTGGTTCTAAAAACAGTGATTACAATAAATAAATATGTTGTTGCACCCCTAGACATGACTGTCAAGAGCCACCACAGAACCCCTGCAAAGATTTCTATTGGGCCCCCCTCACTCCTCTTGGACCCAACCCAAACATCATCTGTCCTTACATATATTTGAATTTTGGTTCCAAAACATTCTATGGTCACCATAATTAATTCAGCTCAAGAACTGGCAGTCAGAAAATGCTGGCTGGGGCTGACTGGCTGCTTGGCAGAGTCCCGCCCACGTCAGCCCCGGCCAGTATCTTTGGCTCAGTCTCCTCAGAGGACCGTCTGCAGATTGAGCACAGGGACAGGCCTTCAAGGCCGAGGCAGGTGAGAGAAGCCCCTTCCGCCCCCCACCATCCTCTGGGCCTTCTATGGGCACAGTAGGCCAGAGAAGCCCCTTCCGGCCCCCCCACACCATCCTCTGGGCCTTCTGTGGGCCCAGTAGGCCAGAGAAGCCCTTTCCCCCACACATCATCCTCTGGGCCTTCTATGGGCCCAGTAGGCCAGAGAACCCCCTTCCAACCCCCACCATCCTCTGGGCCTTCTATGGGCCCAGTAGGCCAGAGAAGCCCCTTCTGTCCCCCCACACCATCCTCTGGGCCTTCTATGGGCCCAGCAGGCCAGAGAAGCCCCTTCCACCCCCTCACACACCATCCGCTGGGCCTTCTATGGGCCCAGTAGGCCAGATAAGCCCCTTCCGCCCCCCACACCATCCTCTGAGCCTTCTATGGGCCCAGTAGGCCAGAGAAGCCCCTTCCGTCCCCCCCAACACTATCCTCTGGGCCTTCTATGGGCCCAGTAGGCCAGAGAAGCCCCTTCCGCCCCCACACCATCCTCTGGGCCTTCTATGGGCCCAGTAAGCCAGAGAAGCCCCTTCCGGCTCCCCTATCCTCTGGGCCTTCTATGGGCCCAGTAGGCCAGAGAAGCCCATTCCGCCCCCCACACCATCCTCTGGGCCTTCTATGGGCCCAGTAGGTCAGAGAAGCCCCTTCTGCCCTCCCCCCACACACCATCCTCTGGGCCTTCTATGGGCCCAGTAGGCCAGAGAAGCCCCTTCTGTCCCCCCCATCCTCTGGGCCTTCTATGGGCCCAGTAGGCCAGAGAAGCCCCTTCCACCCTCCCCCCACACACCATCCTCTGGGCCTTCTATGGGCCCAGTAGGCCAGAGAAGCCCCTTCTGCCCCCCCCACACCATCCTCTGGACCTTCTATGGGCCCAGTAGGCCCAGAGAGGCCCATTCCGCCACTCTTCCCTTCCTTTCCCCCTTTTCCTTTCTTCCTCTCTCCTTCTTTCTTTCACTCTCCCCCTCTTTCTTTCCTTCCTTCCTCCCGCCCTCCCTCCCTTCCTTCCTTCTAGGGCCCGTTGTCTTCCTCCACAATGGGCTTTGCTCCCTAGTATGAAAATAAAAGAATGTGGTGGTAATTTTGAAAGAATAAGGTATTTTTTACCTGTTCATATGCAGCATATCTAATAAGTGAACTGTCTTAAATGTCATCTAGACATGTATGTCCCATGTCTTTTTCATAGCTATGTTCAAATTAATACTTTTAAAGTTATGTTTTTGACAGATAGAGACAAATTCATTTCTCTCCAAATGGCAAGATTTGCTGCCACCATTATAAAGGGTAAAAAGATGATGGGGCATGCTGAACATAATATGTCTGACCCATGACTGCTTCACTCTGGGTCAATTGTTATTTGTCATCTTTTATTTGTTTCTGGATTGTAAAGTCTTTCTTACTTTTAGATATACAATTTTAATGAAATTTTGTATTTGTATTTTAATCCTAATTGGAAATGCTAAATTATTAAATTATTTTATGTTTTTACTTTTTAATTTTATCTTGGTGGAATCTCCACCTTATTCTGCATTGTTGCTATGGCTTTTCTTTGCTAATGCAATAAAGATTGATCGATTGAGTTATGTTTTCTGTTGGTAGTTTCTATGAAGCATTCTAGAATCTGCTTTGAGTCTCTGAGAGGAAGATGGACTTTAAATGAAATAAGTAAGTAAATAATAAGTGGTATTATGTAGAGATGAGCTTTGATTAAAAGCAGCCTCTGTGTACCCATGCCGAGTGACAGGCTGAAAGCTATCAAGGGCACAGATTATCTGAGCAACAGCTTTGCCCCCCTAGTTGGAATAAAGAGACAGACACCAATATAGATTTAATAAGGGCCACTTTATTAATTAATTAATAACAACCAATACTAGCGAGGGGTTACCAGAAATGTACTAAGGAAAATGGCAGGTGCCAAACTCCTGACCACCTTCATTTCCTTCTGGGCGATGCACCTGCTCCAATCTCAAGCCACCGAAGGTAGCTTTTTGACCAGCAGCTTGGCATGTTGAAAAGAACCCTGACCCATCACCCCAGAAGCCGCAAAGGCCCGCTAAGGTAGACCAGGCCAGATTGTTCCAAGGAAGGTCACCCCTTCCCGACCTTGAGCTGCAAAGGGCCGAAAGCCGTTCCTGGAGGACTCTTTATTTCCTTTATAACAATGCCCAGGTGCTCACCATTTCCATCCTGATCTCCCTACCCCGCCACAGCAAAGGTCAAGCCTCTGCTTAGGCCTTGGCCCCCACCATGCAATCCAGCACCGCCAGGACCCCTCGCTTCAGATCTGAAAGAAAAATGTCGTTGCTCTTGTTAGAAAGGTGCACCCCATCCCCCCTATACAGGTCAGAGAACTCAACCCATATATCAGGGTGCAACAGAAAGATGCCCAAACTGCCCTCCATGGCATTCTTAAGCTGCCGGTTGGCATTCTGTCTTGCCTGGTCCAAGCACCTAAGATCCCCTAGGCTGTACCACACCTGACGCAATAACATCGCTTACAGGACCAGTTGCACCCCAGGCCAACAGTCTGCAATGCCAGCCAAATCCGCCTTGGCCTGAATGACTAGGGCCTTACCTTTCATGAGACCCAAATCATTACCACCAAGGTGTATCAGCAGCACATCAGGCAGAGGACCACGTCTCTCCCCAAACAGTAGCGGCATCAACTTAGGTCAGTGCATGCCTCTTCGGCCAAGCCACTTGAACTCTGCCCACTCACTGCATCCCAACTGGGATCTGATGGTCGTTCTCTTGGCCCAGCACACAGCCCAGAACACCATACTGTGGCCACAGATAAGCACCCAGCTCCTCCGCTGGCCACTAACAGCACAGAAACTAGGTTAACCATAACAAGACAAGAGCGCTAAGGCTCAAAAACAGCATGCTCCATTCCCATTATAACAAAACTGAATGAGCAGCTCAGCCTTTGCAGGTCTGCACATACATCTTGTAATGTGCTGACCACCACCTGCCAATTCTTTGGATGTCAGGTCCCTGATATCCCATAGCTGCAGCAGTGGAAGCCACCCGAATTCTGAAAGAGTGAGTACCAAATTGGAAACTACCAAGTCCCAAAGCAACCAGAGCCCTCTTAGTAATTGACCGAAATTGAAACCTGGTCAAAGGCGATCCATCTTTGTGCGTAAACAGGACACCTGCACTACTCCCCCTCAATGCCAAATATGAACTGAGTGCCACAACTGGACACAGGTTGGAATCAAAACAAGGGCCCACTGAAATCATAGTACCAGTACCCAATTTGTCCATCTTAGAACACCTGATCATAATTTGTAGGCTGTCCTTGCTTACCTGGACATCCCCTATGCCTAATGCATAGCTCAACTTGTCCTGTTGGGATTGAGCCACCAGCTCACTAATTCTCAGGGCCCCAAATAATGCAATCGAGGCAGCCGCATGAAACAAGGCAGCCTCATATGCATCCGTATATAAGGAAACCCATTGGGGTTTCAATCCCTTAAGTACAGGAAGGGGAAAAGGTTCCCTCGTGTCCCGAGGAGCACCATCCTCTCAGGCCCAGCCATCCAGCAGTTTCTGAATATGGAAATCCCCAGTGTCATCCCTGAAACCCCCAGCCTTACCTACAAAGGCAAGGGCTGATAGCTTGCCCCGGATGGAACGGACAGACAGACCCTTACCTTTCACAGACACGCAGAATTGGATCAGATGTGACATTGGGATAGGCCAGAGCTGCTGAAGGCCCACTTTCTGCCTAAAAGCCACAAACTGTTGGCCAGCCCACATATAAGCTTGGCACGTGCTGGGTGCAAGAGCTAAGCCCATTGCCCTTTCAGCTTCAGTCCTCCAATCTGCCACAGGTCTTCGGGCATTCTTACCGCTACTTGGTTGGAGTCCGGGGCCAACTGACAAAACCTCTCCATCTGTTTCCAAGACAGAGTGTCAGTGACCCCATTATTGACCCCTGGCACATGCCTGGCCTTAAACCATATACTGTAGTGCAAGCATTTGAGGGTAAAAGCCCGGACAAGCGCCATTACTCTGGGGGACCTAGACATTAAGGAGTTGATGACCTGTACTATCGCCATGTTATCACACCAAAAGTGAACTGTTTGGCTAGCCAGGTCATCAGCCCATATGTACACAGCTACCACTATGGGAAAAAAAACTCCAAAAATGTCTGGTCATGCATCCACCCAGACTGAATCCACTCAGATAGCCAGTCCTCAGAACACCAGTGACCCCTAAAGTAAACACCAAAACCTGAAGATCCTGCTGCATCAGAGGTGACCTGCAGTTCAGCCTCAAGTTGGAGATCGTTCCTCCAAAAGGACACCCCGTTATATGAGGCCAAGAAGTCCCGCCAAACTAACAGGTAATCTCTAATCCTTTGGGTAACCCTGGTCCTATGATGTGGACATTTTAAGCCTATCATCGAGTTGCACAGTCTGCGCAGGAATGCTCTCCATAGGGCCACCACTTTACACACAAAATTAAGGTGCCCAATTAACTGTTGCAACTCCTTGAGTGTCAATTTAGTTTTGGTACACGCTTCCTCAACTAACCGAAAAAGGTTAGCCAATTTATCAGGAGGCAAGCATGAAACCTGCTGCGCAGTGTTCAACTCAATGCCAAGAAAAGTTAAAACCTCATTAGGGCCTTCCATTTTCTCAACGGCTAATGGAACTCCAAGTTCCATAGCCATTTGCTCAAAATTAAACAATAACTGTGCACAAACTCCAGATCCAGCAGGGCCAGCAAATTAAAAAATCATCCAAATAATGAGCAGCACTGGACAAGCCCATGCGTGCATGCAAAACTCATTCCAAAAAGGAGCTGAACCTTTCAAATGCAGTGCAGGAAACAGAGCATCCCATAGGGAGGGCCCTGCCCATATAGTACTGCCCATCAAAGGAGAAACCCAGAAGGACAAAGTCATCTGGATGGACCGGCAGAAGATGAAAGGCCGACTTGATATCACATTTAGCCAACTCGCCCCCCCCCTGCCCACAGCTATGGACCATACCAACTGCCTCATCAAAAGAAGTGTACCTAACTGAGCAGAGTTCACTAGGTATGGCGTCATTCACTGAGCTGCCGTAAGGATAAGACAAGTGGTGAATAAGGTGATACTCCCCAGGTGCCTTTTTTGGCACTATACCTAAGGGTGATACCCGCAGGTCAGGCACAGGAGGAAAAGGAAAAGGACCAACTACCCTTCCTTCCAAACATTCTTTCAGGATCTTGGCTCTAACCACCTGCTCCATGCCTCAGACTGAGGGCAAATTAGGAGTCGAAAATGAACACCTCTCACCCACATAGGGAATGCGAAACCCAAACTTAAACCCATCCAACAAATACTGCCTATCAACAAACTTTGGGTAAAGGCGCGACAAGCGCTCTAACCCAGGAACCTTAATTGGACTGGGTCCCTTTGTCAGGTAAGGCCTGACCCCCCCCCCCAACATCTGCCACCTTTGCCATCCTTGCCTGCCGGTCTGTGTTTTGCTTTGGGGCAAGATGGAAAAGCATGGGGGCCGGCATTCGTGCCGAAAGGAACAAGGTTTCCTACTGCAATTCCCATGAGAGGAAAACTCATAACACAGGGAGCACCTTTGGATTACTTGGCCACCCGGGGAACGCAGAACTCCTGCAGAGGCCGCATTGGCCCTCTTCACAACGTGCCCACTGTCTGAATGCTCCCCAAGTGTAGGCCTGGCAGGGGACATCGTCTGCATCCAGATATGCGGATGGATTAGGTCCCAATGTAGTGCTGGGTACATAGCTGCCTTCATACGGAAGGCCCTATCATACTCCATCCAGGCAGACCCCGAAAAGTCCGAATAACCTTTATGGATTATATCCATATACTGGAACAGCAATGAAGTCCTTTCTAGCCTTGCCCCTAACAATCACCCCGGCATAAATTAAGAAGCCAGGGTACCAATTAGCATAGATTTTGTCTACACTGTGGCGCTTCAAGCGCTCCTTATCCCATTCGTCCAATTCCTCCCCATCCTTCTTATCCAACTCCCTATATAACAAGGAGAAGACATCTATGTAATCTCCTTGCAGCATCTTCTCCCTGGTAGCCGCAGTGAGGTGGTCACCTAATGGCATAGCTAGCTCCCCAGATGGCAATGCCTTTGCTGGCACCATCTCATAAGTCTGATTATCAGGATCTGGGGGAGCACATCCAGTCCACACCCCACCCTGCAGTTCCTGACCTGGGCAGGATGGGGGAGTAGTGCCCGCCGGAGCTGATGAAGCTCCACCAGCCAGTGATGTCAGTGAACCCTCACCAACAGGAGGATCCACCAATGTGCCACCCTGTGTTACCCCGTCAGCTGTAGTCTGAGCATGTGTAGTCCCAACAGAACCAGATGGAACAGGCGTACTGACCGCCCTAGGCAAAGGTGCCCCTGCTGTCATGGACACAGGGGATCCAGAAGAAGTCTGCAAGCCATGGCCAAGTGATGTCCAGTGTTTGAGTTGCCATTGGCCTATCTGACACCTGTGATGGGGCACCTCTAATAGCCACCTGCTGTTCCTCGCATCCACTTTTCACCATGCCGACTTCCGTCTGGGTTGTTTGTGTTCCTTCGCTCACAGGTTCACCAGCCTGGTTCAAAGCATCTGCACACTGGCTTTCAATGACAGAAAGACGGTTCAGTACCTGAGATTGAAAGAGCTCCATGGAAGACATAGCCGGCTGCGCTGAGGGCAAAGGCCTATCCAGATGCTGCTCAATGCTAGCTAATCTGTCCAGAATGGCCCTGCTAACCGGTCCATCCCAGAATGCATCCAGGAGCACTGGTGAAATAGCACTGGTGGGTGCCCCAGGAACCACAGCCAATTGTGCAGTGCCTGATGGTGCAGCAGGCACCAAGAACCATGATGTTGGAACTGTGCCTGGTGCAGCTCCTGAAAGCATTGGCTCCTCTACAGGCACATATGAAGGGACCAACGAAGGCCATTTTTGAAGAGGCAGCCTGCCCTGCACTGGAACTACCCCAACCTGTTTTGGGGTGGGCTGTTTCCCTTTAGAAGCCCCAGCACCCTTCTTAGGAGTCATGCCTACAATGTCAGGCCAACACAGGTGTCCCTTGTGTGCAGCACTGCTCACACTTCCCCCCCCCCAAGCCAGAGAAGGTGAAGGAACAACTATCAAACAGGCAAAAACCCAAATGGCTGTCAATAAAATGGGGGAGGGCAATGTCTAAATTGGCTGCCCCCAAAAGACCTAAAATGGCTGCCATCTAGAAAGGCCTAAAATGGCCACTGGCAGCTAAAGCCCAAAGCTTTACAAGGGTAACAAATTTAAAATGGCCACCAGAAAAAGGACCTAAAATGGCCACTGTCAAAGAAGGACTAAAATGGCCACCTGCAGTGAACTGAACAGGGCCAAAGTAAGACTTCAAAATGGCCACCCCTATCAATTTGCAAAGGGCCACCAATCCTTCCCGCTCCAAAAACGGCCGTTGCCTTTATGGGCCTCCAATGGCAACCAGGAGCACAGGGAGGACTCAATTAAGGGGCATTTGTGTCTGAAGCAGCCTTACCATGCTGCTATCCACTACCCTCTGGACCTTATTAGTAAGGGAGGGAGGGCAGAACACCCAGGGCCCCTGACACTGCTGGACAGCCGCTCAAAGACGCAGCGATCCCACCCAGGGACTGCATCCCAAGCCCAAACCGCTGCCGAACTGCCACAGGGCCTCTGTCGCCACCGCTGCTCCTGTGTCTCCCCCGTCGCCAGGTCCTCCCGAAGCCAGTGAGTGCAGTTGATGTGAGGCATGCATCTCAGAAAGCCAGCAACACAATCGCCATCTGAATGCATGCCACCAAGCCCAGACCACCCATAAGCCCCACAGACGCTGTGACTGCTGCTGCTTGTGCCTCGACAAATGGCCTAAAGTACCCAGCAGCACAGCCCGTTATTCCATCTCCGAGCTCTCCAACGGACTGGTAAGGTAGAGGGCGGGAGCCAAGCCTAATAGACTGTCTCTGCCCCCTGTCAGTATCTTCTTCTTTATGCCTCTCACGGAGGGAAATCAGCCCCCCCTGCCAGCGTAGGCTCGGTGGGGGTTGGGGCTTGCATTAAGGATGCAGTGAAATAACACAAATAGAAGGTCTAGTCTTGAGCTGTGTTCCTTCAGCTGTAGAATCACCAGAATTTCTTAAATTTCCAAGGGAGGGTGCTGTTGTCATCAGTGCCATCATCAGTCACAGCACCTAGTGTTATTTTTTAAGGCCCTAAAATATAAATATATTGATGCAATGTTGTAAAAAGGTAAAGGTTCCCTTGCTCGAAAGCCAGTCGAATCCGACTCTAGGGTTGCGGTGCTCATCTCCGTTTCAAAGCCGAAGAGCCAGCGCTGTCCAAAGACGTTTCCGTGGTCATGTGGCTGGCATGACTAAACACCAAGGTGCACGGAACGCTGTTACCTTCCCACCGAAGTGGTACCTATTTATCTACTTGCAATTTCTTGCTTTCGAACTGCTAGGTTGGCAATGTTGTAGTGATAGGTTAATCAGGTTCTCTGAGTTCCCAGCTTTCAGGTTTTTGTTTTTTTAAAGTAAGTCCCTAGCTCCTTCTCTCATGAAGATATAAGGTAAAAGGCATGTCTCCATGAGGGAAGGGCTAAATATATATATTTATTTTTAATGAAAGATGGGAATTTAGGGAACCTACTTAAACTACCACTGTAACATTGCATCGATATATTGATATTTTAGGGGCATTTTTTAAAACAACAACAACAACAGCCCTGAAACAGGGTAAGGGGAAGAGAGGGAGTGGTCTGATGATGATCACAGTCCAGTAATTAAAAAGTGGGCAGGAGATGATTGGGGTAAAAAATGCACAAACATTATACATGAGAAAAAAGGTGGCTCAAAATCAACTTCTTGAAAAAGATCAGGGTAAAAGTTGGTTCAAAAGAACCAGGAAAAACCTGGAAAATAACATCCCCCCAAGTGAAAACTAAAGGTACAAAAATGCGTGCAGAATTGGTGGATGAACTGAAGCAGTACGGGGCCAGGATGTAAAAAGTCCATGCAAAAAAACCCCTGTATCTGCTGCTGTTCTGATTTCTCCCAAGCCTGGGCCAATTAATCAAGAAAATTTCTGCCGCTGTTGAACATCTTTTTGGTTGGCAAACCAAGATCATTCCTTTGTTCCTCTCATCCACACCTATGATTCTTGCTCCAGCAGACACTCACAGCTCAATGATGGCAGTATATGGGTGCATCTAACATTTGCTTCACAGTTTCTGAACTGGGAGGGAAAAGTGCAGCTCAAAACCACATTCAAATACCCCAGGGCAACACCATACTGACTGCAAAGACACTCCTGAATGGCCATAAATCTATGCAGAAGGTACCATAAAATCTGATGATCAAAGGAAGCAGGGCCGGTGCCAGGGTTTTTTGCACACTAGGCGAGGCTACCCTCTGCCGCCGCCCCCCCCTGCGCCTGCCCTAAAGAGTCTCAAAGTGGCTTACAATCACCTTCCCTTCCTCTCCTCACAACGGGCAACTTGTGAGGTAGGTGGGGCTGAGAGAGTTCAGAGAGAACTCTGGTCCAAGGTAAGCTTTCATGCGGAGGAGTGGGGAATCAAACCTGGTTCTCCAGATTAGAACCCACAGCTCTTAACCACTACACCATGCTGACTTTTCCAGAGTCACTGGAAAAGACAATAACGCTAGGAAAAGTTGGAGGGAGCAGGAAAAGAGGAAGACTCAACATGAGATCGATTGGCTCAGTCAAGGAAGCCATCCTCCTCAGTTTGCAAGACTAGTTTTGCACACTAGGCAAGACTGTCAACAATAGGATGTTTTGGAGAATATTAATTCATAGGATTGGGAGCAATTTGAAGGCACTTCACACTCACACGCACCCACAGTTTAAGCAAAAGGCTTTAACATTCATAGCAGGAAATGTCTCTTGTGTGGAAGCAGCACATGTGGCCTTCTCCCTTACCAGCCCCCTGTAAAGAAAGCCTGCTGCTAGTGGCCTTCTTCATGAAATCCAGACTGGTGGAGAAGAGAAGCAGACTTTTCTGAGCAGTAGCATCTTCTCTTTGAAAATTATCCCCAGGAAAACCACCAGGCTGGCTCCAGAAATCAGTTAAGACTTTTTAATTTTTGCAAGCATTGGTCAAGTCACAGCCAATTTACGGCCGGTGACCCTGTAGGCATGCCTGATGCAAGCAGGTATAAACAAAAACATTCAAAAGTCAGTAGCCAATAAAACGGAGACCCTACAGAAACGAAGAAGGTGAGGCTGATTTTACTACACGGAAATTAAGCAGTGTATAATTTCTAAATAAGAGATGCAGAAACTTTGTGCTGTCCCTGCTCATGTATCTAGGACAGTAGTCTGGTGGTGAACAGGGGATCTGGCAAATGAAACTTCCCTGTCCTTTGCCTGGGTGTGTCCTGGCTTCGCAATCCTCAGCAGGCGGGCACGCAGGACCAGAAGGAGGTGGCAAGAGGGGCCGTGTAAAGGCCCCGCCTGCCAGGGAGGGAGGGCAGTCCCCAGATCCCCTGGCATGGAGGGGGCGTGTGGGGGGTGGGGTGCCTTCAGCCGGGTGCCCGAGCAGGGGAGGGGGGGCGTTGGAAGCCAAGCAGCCACCATCCGCGGGCCCCTCCTGTCGCCCCACTCCACGCACAGGCAGAGCGGAAGAGGGAGCGGCTGGCCAGGGCAGGGCCGCCTGGAGCTTAGCAGCGCCCGTCGTCGCCTCCTGAACTTCCTGCGCTCTCATGGCAGCTGGCGGGGGGGTGGCATTGTCAGAGTCACCAGAGCAGCCCGGCAGCACCCTGACAGCAGCGGTGTGGCAGTGGCGGGAGAAAGATCCTGGGCCAGGAGGAGGCAGCTGCCTGCCGGAGAGCTTCCTCCCACCCGCGCACCCCAAGTGATCATCTGCCGCTGCCGCCGCCGCAGCAGGCAGGCGGGCCCTCCAGGCGCGGACCAAGCGGCTCCTACGGCAGCTGCCCATGCCGGAGTGGCTCCTTCTTGGCTGGCGGGCTGGCGGGCTCCTGGGCTCCGGCTCTTGCTGGCTGGCTGGCTGGCCTGCCTCCTCCTCCTCCTCCTCCCCCCCCAGGAGGAGAGGGAGGGCAACTTGCGCCCTAGCCGGTCGCTTTTCCGTGGCAGCGGCAGTGGGCGCCGGGTTAGGGCGGGGGGATTTTCGGGGGGGGAGCCATTTGGCGCCCCTGAGGCCGGCACGCCCTAGGCGAGTGCCTAGTTCTCCCAATGGGCGATCCAGCCGTGAAAGGAAGTGAAAGCAGTGAACAATGCAGAAGGGAATTTCTGTTCCAGTGTGGGTTTCATAAAACAATGTCGGGAAAAGGCAAGGCAGGTCCCTCAGTTTTGTGTATGTGTGTGTGTGGGGGTGTAAATCCCAGCAGCCCTGCTCTTGGAAAGTCAACTCATGGTGATTTCTTCATATAACTCCCAGTTTCTACTCTCGGGGCAAAACTCTTCTATAACTTTTAATGTTGCCTGTTTTCCTCAATCTGCAATTCAGTTCAGGGAAACTATAAACTATCAGTTTTTTTCCCCTTGCTGTTTGTTTGTTTGTATGACAGCCACATTTTTGATGTATTCCTAAATTTTAATGCACTTTTATCTCTGATATGCCAATAAAGGTTGTCTGTCTGTCTGTCTGTCAGTCATATAACTCCCATTTATATGAATTGCCACAGAGTCTGATTCTTTACACAGCAGCCTGCTTTATGCATTTGGGGAAAGAGTAGGGTACAGAAAGATATGTAATAAAGTAAATCTTAGTGTCAGGGAACCAAAATCTTTACATTTCCCACAAGTGAATTTAAAAAAGACTAGCCTGCTACATTGTGAGGTTTAGAGTTCTTAAGAGAAAAAAAAAGGACCATGCCAAGTTTTAGTGAGACTAAAGGAAAAACATGAGGTAAAAAGGAATGTTCAAGAACAAAAGAACCATTTCATATATAATACTTTAAACATCACAAACAATGATTCATGCTGCTTTATGGCTGATCACCACCTATGCTACAGCTGTTGTTTTAAAATTCTGCAAAGGTCTTATGACAGTGAGAAACAGCAATTTTTAAATGACTGCCTGAAATATTTTTTTTTAATTAAAAGAGGATTATGAAAAGATTCTCTATTAAATGGTGCCACTTTCCCCACATGTGGGCATACAGGAGAAAAGGAACCTAAAGCAATGCTTTCAGTTAGGTTCTCTCTTCTTGGCTTTCTTTTTCACAATGTAGTCATCAATGCACAATATAACCTTTGGCTACATTTATACATAGCTCTTCTTAATTGATTCTACTCCTATGATACTTTCAGTTTAGTTACTTCTAGCATCTGCATGCTTAATTTTCTTGCCTGCCTTTCTTACCAAGTTTTGGACAATGCTGAGGAAAATGTGTTACAATTTATAACTCAGAGAAGCATGATGGGAGCATGTAGTTGAGAAGAACCCTCTATGCAGCTATTTCTGCACAGGATGCCAAGCATTGATAGAATGAATCCTAGATACATCTGTGCAGCCCTGTTAATGGAGAAAGGCTTAGAAGATTTGTTGAATCTGCATGTAGGCATTAAATCTACCACCAAGCTTGTCCATTTTACATGGAGCATTTTGTAGGGCCCTTGCCCATTCCATAATGACTTCTTGCATATTCTATTTAACTTTAAAATAATTAAATATGTAGGCATTTCTCCTTGAAACTTATTTTATTGTTATTAGTCACCCTGTTCCTAGGGGAATGTCAGGATTTAACTATTTTAAATAAATGAAGTGTGTACTACAGTTTGATTAAATCCATCTATTCAAAATGTACTCTTCCCTTTTGTGTGTGTTTTAAGATTCAGGTGGGTAGCCATGTTGGTCTGAAGCAGCAGAACAAAGTTTGTCCAGAGGCACCTTTAAGACCAACAAAGTTGTATTCAAAGTATAAGCTTTCATGTGTGCACACACTTCCTCAGACACAATGAAATGAAATCTCCTCCAGCCCCACTTACAGGAAAAAGGGGGGGGCAGATGTTAGGAAGGGCTTTAGTTATCACAGTGTACTGCCTTTGAGTAGTGATGAGGACCTTGAAGAAATCCCATTTATGCTACTGAGAACACACATGGTATGTTGATCAGTTGCTGATTCAGTGTACGACTTGCACATCTGAAACCATTATAACCAAAGATCAATCACCTAGCATTTTCATATACCCTTTCCTGAAAAAACAACAATTTTAAATGGAGGTAGCTCACATATTCAGGTCAGAATCATGAGCAATGAGATACTGACTGGGGTACATGCCTCTCGGAATCTGATCAAGAGAGACTTAACACTGTGTTTCTCCTTTGGCAAAAGGCTGTGTCTCAGTGACAGACTATCTGCTTTGCATGTAGGTCTCAGGTTCAGTCCCCAGCATCTCCAATTCAAAGGATCAGACAGACTCTTCCTGAGAGTAGAAAATACTAACCTTGATAGACCAATGGCCTGATTCAATATAAGGCAGTTTCATGCTGTAGAAATAATTCCAGAGTGGTACCCATGTTAGTTTGTTGCAGTAAAATAAAACAGGAGTCTAGTTAAATACCAGTCCCATAGCTATGGTGGGGCCTCCTGGGGCCTCGCCCCCGAATTCCTTCCCAAGGCCCCATGACTTTTGGGAAGAAGCAGGGGAGGCTGTGTGCGCCTGCACTCCAAGCTGTGGATTCATGGCTTGAAGTGCAGGTGGACAGCCCTCATTTCCCCCAAAAAGCCTTTAAACGGTCCCTTTAAATGCTTTTGGGAAGAAGTGGGTGGAGTCCATACACGCCTGCATTCCAAGCCACAAATTCATGGCTTGGAGTGCAGGCACGTGGCCCTCCCTTCTCTCCCAAAGCATTTAAAGGGACCCTTTGAATGCTTTGGGGGAGAAGCGGGGGCCATGCACCTGCACTCCAAGCTGCGAATAAACAGCTTGGAGTGCAGGTGCGTGGCCTCCCCTTCTTACATGATTTTTTTTAGCTCAGTCTACATGAGTTTTTTATTTTATTTTTATTTCAACCCCTCCCCAACTTTTTAAAGGCCTCTCAGATTAAAAACTCCTGACTATGGGCCTGCTTAAATGCTATCAAAAATTTATTCCAGCATAAGCTTTCATGAGTCACACCTCAGACATATGGATTTCATAATGATTTTTTAGGTACCTTTATATCCCAAGTTAAGACAGGGTGTGGAGTGGTAACAGAGAAAGATCTGTTGTAAATCATTCAGATGTGAATCCCTACGAAAGGGACTGAAATGGATGTGATTATTATTCGTAAGGAAAGATGAGAGAGTTCAGTTGTTCTAACTTCTTGTGGGGAGGGGCTTCCGGTCTGGGATCCATGGCATTCTAACGTGTTCTGGCTTCGCTTCCAGAGCAAATGGAGGGTCTTTATGACAGGGTGGGCTATTAAGCCTGCCACAGATCTTCCCAGGTAGGGGAGTGACCAGCAACGAGCATTGGCCCAAGAGGGAGTTGAGATCGGCTGATAGCGAGGCTTTAAAGAGCACCGCGAGCAGCCTTGATCCCCTCCCCCCAAGCAGGCACTTCGGAACTTCTCTAAAAGACCCCACCGAGTTGGATTCTCAACATAAGAACGCATGACCCTGACCTCTGAGACATTCTACGGAAACTGATACCAAAGAAGCACTGCTATGACAAAACACTGACTTTGAAGGTAACTTTTTAAAATTGCTCACCGGAGATGTGTTGATTTCAAATATAAACAACATCCGATGAAGCGCAGGACCGTGCGGCATATTATTTACTAACTCGGATTCAGAAAAATGCGATTTAAAGACTAAAAAAAAGCCAAAAAGCCAGATTGTTGATCATTCCTGCGGTCGGGATATTAACTTTAAAACAGAAACTAACAATAAATCCCGCGAGAAACAAAGTGGAAAGTTATTTAAGCTGTGACAGAAAACACCAGAACAGGAAATGACTTCAGACCAGACAAGCAGCGCTTCCTAGAGACAACCAAGGAGGACAGAAGGAATTTGCAGTGACTGGCAGTCAAAACAGGAAGGAACCAAAAGACAAGGGGACGAACAAAGGAGCCAGACAGGAAGTAAAGAACAGGAAAGGGACACATATCATAGAGAAATAGCGCCCACCATTTTGGGAAGGTCAAAACTTCTAAATTAAATTGCGGCTAAACGCCTGAACGAAAAAAAGCGAAAATAGAGCGATTTAACTGGGCACTTAAAGAGCTTTAATTTAATGTAAGTTTTATAAATATAGGAAGAGGAGAACATGGCAGTATACATTGATTTGGTGTACAGAGTCAACTCTGTGATTGCTCAAAAAAAGAAACTACCCAGGGATGTGATTGTCCAGTTCATATCTAAAAGAATGAAAGAAGATTTGTTTAAACAACAATTCCAGGAAGACTTCAAGATTGGGCAAAAAAAAATAATGATATTGAAGGAATTACCCAGAATAACTCTTCAGGATAGACGAGTTTTTAAAGACTTGATTGACAAACTGAAAACAGAGGGCATCAGATACAGGTGGGAAATTCCAAAGGGTGTGAGTTTTACCTTCAAGCAGAAGAGAGTCACCATCAGATCAGTGGAACAAATGACCAAGTTCATTAAAGACAATTTTAAATACTCTGATAAATAATTATGAAAACAATATGGAGAGTCAAATTATTTCGTGGAATGTAAATGGACTTAACTCCCCCCAAAAAGGAAAAAAGTCAGACTATGATTGGAAAAGCAAAAATGTGATATTGTTTGTTTGCAAGAAATACATATCAAAAAGACTGATGCCAAATTTTTGATTCAAAAAAGACTGGGAGAAGAGTTTTATTCTCTCTCTTCGCAGAAGAAAAATGGAGTTGTTACTTATGTAAAAAAGAAGCTGGAACCAAAAGAAATTTTTAAAGACAAAGAAGGAAGATTTTTGGCGGTGGAAATCACACTCCAGAACAAAAAGACTTTAATTGTAAATCTCTATGCCCCAAACGGAGCCAAGGAAATTTTTTTTCAAGATTTATGGGAAGAACTACATCAGTTAACCTATGAACAAATGATATTGATGGGAGATTTTAATGGCACTGTTAACAATGTAATTGATAGAAAATAAAAAAAGAAATGAAGTATTAGGTAAACTTCCAAAAATATTTTTTCAACTGGTGAAGCATGAACACTTAGAAGATGCATGGAGAGTACAAAATCCAAAGACTAAAAATTACACTTTTTATTCATTTAGACATGAATCTTTTTCAAGAATTGATATGATTTGGATGTCTGGCAATTTAATAGCACAAACACACAAAATAGAAATATTACCTAGAACTATTTCCGATCACAGTCCGATAAAATGGTCACCTTATGCTAAGAAAAAGAAATATCGATGGAGACTCAATAAAGATTTACTGGACAAACAAAGCATCTTGGATAAAATAAGGACAGAAACCAAAACATATTTTCAAATAAATTTAAATAAAGAAGTACAGACGCAGACGGTATGGGACGCCTACAAGGTTGTGATGAGAGGACATTTGATTGCAATTAATAACAGTGAAAGAAAGAAACAACTCAAAATGGATAAAGAAATTTTGGAAAATATTCAAAAGAAAAACAGAGCTTAAGAAGAGACCTGGCAAAAAGAAGATTGTGAGAGAATTGAGGATTCTAAAGGAACAATATGATGCGAGGTTAAATAAAGAAGTCTATTGGAACTTGAAAAAATTGCAACAAAAGTCCTTTGAAGGAGCGAACAAACCAGGGATGTACCTGGCATGGCAATTGAAGAAAAGAAGAGAAAATAAAACAATAATTAAACTGAAGGAAGGCAACAGAGAAATTATAGACCCAGGAGGAATCCAGAGAGAATTTTATAAATATTATGCTACTCTTTTTCAGGAAAAACAAGTGGATCCACAGAAAATTCAGGATTATTTATCAAAGGTAAATTTGATGCAACCGAGTGAAAAAATAAAATAATTCTTGAATGCTACAATAACTAAAGAAGAAATCAGCAAAGCAATATGGGAAGCAAAAATCTCCAAAGCTCCAGTACCAGATGGATTTTCAGCCAAAGTTTATAAGAAATTTCAAGAAGACCTGGTGCCGGTTCTAGAGATTCTTTTAAATGAAATTAGAGACTATGGGAAAATTCCAGATTCCTGGAATGAAGCAGCAATCACCTTGATACCAAAAGAGTCACAAGATTTAACTAACGTTAAAAATTATTGGCCTATTTCGCTCTTGAATAATGATTATAAACTTTTTGCAAAAATACTAGCAGAACGCCTCAAAGAGTATTTGAAAGGAGTTATTGCCGAAGACCAGGTTGGTTTTCTGCCGGATAGACAAATAAAAGACAATTTGAGGGTTGTATTGGACGTAATAGAATATTATTAAAAACACCTAGAAAAGGAAGTTGGCTTTTTATTTTTGGATGCGGAAAAGGCATTTGATAATTTGAACTGGGAATTTATGTTTAGAGTGATTGAAAAATTGCAGATGGGCGAAAAATTTTCAAGAATGATCAAATCGATCTATAAAGAGCAAAAAGCTACGGTGATTGTTAATGCAGAGTCAACGGAACCATTCCAGGTCAGAAAAGGTACTAGACAGGGCTGTCCTTTATCGCCACTATTATTTATCTGGATTTTGGAAATATTACTGCAAGCGATCAGAGATGATAAAAATATAAAAGGTCTTAACATTAGAGGTTTCTCATATAAACTAAGAGCATTTGCTGATGATATTATGTTTATTGTTGAAGATCCTATTAACACTATGTCATTGGTTCTAGAAAAAGTAAAAGAGTTTGGTGAACTCGCAGGGTTCTATGTAAATAAAAATAAATCAAAAATATTATGTAAAAATATGACTACTGTAAGGCAACAATTGTTACAAAAAATGATAGACTGTGATGCACATAAAGTACAATCTTTTTTGAAAGAAGATGTACCAAGCTGTGTCAAATTACTGTCTGCCATCTGACTGATTAGTTTTAAACTGTTGCTATGAATCGGGTTTTCATATTTAATTATTAATTTACTTATTGGGTGCGTTTAGACAGCGTGCTGGAGCGGTTTAAACTGCTCCGGCACGATGCGTTTTTTTTTTTAAACTGGAGAATCGCGATCACACACCTCCTCCTTCCGAGCTCCCCGCCGTCCTCCTGCAGGTGGGGTTTTTTTTCCCCCTCTCCTTTGAGCATGCGCACAGGCAGCCCTCTCCCGAACAGGAAGTTTGGCGGGTGCACAGAAGAGCGATCTCAACAGGTCCCTTTAAAGTTTAAATGAAGACTCCTTTTTAAAATGGCCTCCCCGAGATCCCGGACTCCTCTAAATGCCTAAACTAGGCACCAGTGAAGCTTTTCTTTTTTAAACTTAAGTGCGGAGCTCCGCTCAAGCTCACACCGCTAAGAAAAAAAAACAAATGGCGGACTGAAACCGGAAGCCGGAGGCAGCTTCCCAGAGGGGGGGGTTGAAGCACCCGGAAGTGGCTGGATGGAGCGATCAGACAGTGGAAAGTGCGGCTTGAAACGGAGAATCATGGAAAACACCACTTGGGTAAGTGGTGTCAAAATACTCCGTTTCAAAGGGGGTTTGCTCCAGAAAGCGACGGCTGGGGACGGTAGGCAGATGTTGGGTGTGTGAACGTGCAGGTAAAAGCCGTTTCTGAGCCGTGCCGAAAACGGCTCAAACGGCGCGTCTGAACGCACCCATTGTTTTAATGTTGTTGGTAGTACCTGTTGTTACCTGCCCTAAGCCTTGCTGTGCAGGGGAAGGAGGACTACAAGCTGAATATAATAAACAAACAAACGGATGAATGAATGAATGAATGAATGAAAGCTTATGCTGGAATAAATTTGCCTATAATGTGACAAAGAGCCTGACAATCAGCTTTAAGGAGACATCTATCCACATTATTGGAGTTCTCTTGCACTTTCCCATCATTTATCTTCCTCTGAGAGTACAACACATTAGGCCAAAAGTATAAATAAGAGCACTTTTAAAATCTGCTGAAAATAAATGAAACATTTGCAATTTCAAGAGCACCTTAGAGCGCCCTTGCCCACTCCATGTTTAAAGTCCTTTTACATACCCTGTCTGTCTTAAAAAACAATTAATTATGTAGGCACTCTGCTACAGTTTGATTAAGATCCATCTAGTGAAAATGTATTATTCCCTTTTCTTTCATGATTTAAACTTGTCTGCATGAGAAGCCAGCCCCAAGCTGAGCTGGTACTTAAGCTGTCTTCTGCAGTCCCTTTAAACTTTAACGGGATTGCAGTAAAAGCCCAACAAACAGCTGAGAGGTGGGAACAATCCGCTCCTGCCTCTCCTTTATTTTTGGATCTACAGGTAATTCCCAAATATATCCAGGATTTTTATGGGATTCCCCCCCAAAAAAACCCCTAGATATTAGCTGCTGTAGATTTTCCAGGTTGTATGACCATGGTCTTGGAATTGTAGGACCTGACATTTTGCCAGTAGCTGTGACTGCCATCCTCAGAGGTCAAACCTAGATACATTTGGGAAGCCAAAATATACCTGAAAATACCAGTAGACCCGAATGCATAACCCTGCTGGTGACTGCACTGATAACATAGTAAATGTTAAAACACACTACTGTATAGGACAGACAATGGATGTCAGGCACATCTTTCTTCACCTAACATGATTGGGGCAAAGGTATGTCACAAAGAAGGTACTAGAATAATATGATCCCTTCCTTCACTGCAAAGCACCAGGTGAGATACAGAAGCCAAACCATGGGTTGTCTTACAGGTCTTAGGCCTGTGTCATTCTCTTCTCCTTTTCCTTTTCTTTATACCTCCCTAATAGTCTGGGTTGGAGAAACCATAATTTACCATCACCACCAAATCAGTAAGCTGTGGTTTGTATTTGCTCTCCAAACAAGCAAAGAGCTACAATTTGCTAGTTCACATATGATAGCAAATCAATAAATCTGAGAGACAATATGTAAAGGAGAGGAGGGAAAGGGAAAGAAGGCTGAGCCCTAAGGCTAGTCCATACTGGCAGGAGGTGGTAGAATGGACCATAACACTATAGGCCCAAAATGAAATATCATTTACTTAATTAATTTATACCCTGCCTTTCTTCCCAATGGGGACAGAAAGTGGCTTATGTCATTCTCATCTCCTCTATTTTATCCTCACAACAACCCTGTGAGGTAGGTTAGGCTGAGAGATTGTGACTGGCCCAAGGTCACCCAGTGAGCTTCCATGGCATGAGTGGGAATTTGAACCTGGGTCTTCCAGATACTAGTCAAATACTCTTAACCATTACACTACACTGGGTCTGATGGAGTATCACATTTAGGATACTCTGCTGTTAAGAACTGCTTACAAACAGAAGGCCAGCAGAGCAAGCAGAACCATTGTCCCTGCTGTGCTGGTTTTCTATTTGCAGAGCCGCCAAGCCTCCTGCTAAAACACAGAGTTTCCGGCAGTTCCTAGAGTTACCCAATGTCATTCCCAGTTTTCCCTGGAAGTGATAAAGCAACAAAGCTGACATTGTTACCCCTTTTTCCATGCCCCCAGCCCCAACCCTTTCACCCTAGGCTTCAGGCTTGACAATCAACCCATGGTTTGGCTATTACCCATAGCAGTCCATTGTACTGTTGTTTGGAGTAATATCATAGTGGGAAACAGTTTTTGAAAGAGCTGAAGGTGGCATGGTAGAACCATGATGACTTTTGGTGTGCACTAGAGATGGGCACAAACTGAGAAATGAATCATGGTTTGAGCATGAACCAGGCTGGTTTGTGTTCTATTTTGAACCAGTTTGGTTGCATCATTCCCGAATCCAAAAAGAAATCACCTATTTTCTGTGAAGATTCATTTGGTTCATTAGAGCGATTTGTTCTCCAGACTGCCATTTTAATCAATTCCTAGGCAATGCTGGGGGTGGGCTTGTGGCAAGCCCTAGAAACATCCATAGCAGTTGTCCATAGCTTGATTGGACTCCCATTCTGCTCTATGGGAGCAGATTATATATATGTATCTCTTCCTGACTCAGCTGCTTTCACTTTGCAGCAGGAAGAGAGAGGAGAGGAGTTAGTTGTCATGTGAGAGCAAGTTAGGAAGAATTGCTTTCTGTGTGGCTGATTTAGGGGAGGCTAGAACTGAGCTTTCCTGGGGGCACCTGATTTGGGGGGTTATAACTCAAACATCTGTTAGCCCAGCTGCCTCTATTGGGCTATTTCTGGACTGGTTTTGTGTGGTTATAAACCTGATAGTGGGCCAGCCAAGAGATTGTACGATAGGTGCCACAGAGAGAAACCCAGAGAGGAAACAGAAGCCAGCCAAGGACGATGAGATGCTGGCTGAATTCACTCCAGAGGTGCTCCACAGCCTGCCTGCTGCTTGTCATGTCTTACACTCACAGGTTTACACTCAAACAAAAGACTCTTGCATACAGCCCAGACTCCTGGTCTCCACATAATAAAGGGACAGATGTAGTAACCCCCTCCCACTTGCCAACTCACACGTTCCTCATGGAGAATCTGCCCGTATACTGAAGAGTCATCCTCCTTTGTTTTCAACTTCCTCTTTTCCCGCTCCCAGGTGTCCAACGGTCAAGGTAGCCACTAGTATTTGAAATTGACCCTGATAACCAATCCCTAGCCAGCAGGGAGTGTCCCCAGGTGTAAGCCACCTGGCCTCCCATGCCCACCGCTTGAGAAGCTTTAAAAACACTCCCACACGCTTCTCAAGAGCTCTTTCTCTGCCGCTGTCTATGCCCTACCAATGACCTCTCTCAGCCTGCTATTACCTCTTACGCCCAGCTTACTTTACCCAAACCCTTACCTCGCTTTAAGGCTTCAGTCTGCAGCTGAAGTAGCGCATGTGTCCTTAGCAGGTCTAGTACACGTGTTCCCCATTTTCTCCATATTCCTTCCCACCCTGAACCTCCCACTGGAAGATTTAGGAGCTACGCATCCCAGAGGTAAATATTGCCCCTCATCGCTTCAATACCTGCTCATGCGAATGTGCTATTTATTGCCTTCCTGTTTGTACTAGTTTCTTGTATGCCAGTGTGTGTGATTGTATGTTCTAATTGATATTACTGCACAGTAAACAAAAGATTTATTTTACTCCTGTCTCTCACCTCTTTACTGGGAAATAGCGTGGTAGCCCATCCTCCGTATACACAGACCAAAGAATCCCGATATTAAATATTGTTCTGAGTGCTCTATTAACTATTGATCAGAGCACTCTCAGACTCTTAAAGAAAAACAACTTGAGTGAGAAA
This sequence comes from Gekko gecko, assembly GCA_029375565.1. Lineage (NCBI taxonomy): Eukaryota > Metazoa > Chordata > Lepidosauria > Squamata > Gekkonidae > Gekko > Gekko gecko. The sequence continues at coordinate 66,111,677 of JAPDNY010000009.1, forward strand.
ACACTGATGTCTTTCTATCGTTGCTCAATAGAAAGCATTTTATCATACTGTGTCTGTGCCTGGTTTGCCAGTTGTACGGCTGCTGATAGGAAGGCACTCCAGAGAGTTACCACCACAGCTCAGAAGATCATTGGCTGCCCTCTCCCATCCCTGGAACAACTGTACAGTTCTCGATGCTTGAAAAAGGCAAAGAACATTTTGCAGGACTCATCACACCCTGGACACTCCTTGTTTGAATTGCTGCCTTCGGGCAGAAGATACAGGACAATTAAAACAAGGACAAATAGATTAAAAAACAGTTTTTATCCAAGAGCCATTATTGCCCTAAATGCTGTATGAGATTGGAATTGGGGACATCAGTGGTTTAGTTGCTGTGTGAACTTTAGGGGAGCTATGAAGCAGTTGTGAATGGCTGTGTGAGCGCGTATGATTATTGTTGTAGATTACTGAAATGATTGCACTTTTAATTTCATTGTGCTATGTACAATGACAATAAAGTATTATTATTATTATTATTTCGGCTAACACATCCCAAATCCAATCTTTGCCAAACTTGGAGGGTAGGTGGAGGAGAGCCTGCTGAAGACTCCTTGTGAGTTTGTCATCTCTAACTCACAAGGGGACTGTTCTGCCACCTCCCAAACTCCCAAACTGAATGAACTACAAACCAGTTCAGGAAACGAGAAAGGTTTGTGCAAGTTCATGATTCATTGTTTATATAATCAAATGACCCACAAACCACCACGAATCACCATTTTCCTGGTTCATGTCCATCCCTAGTGTGCACACACATCTATTTTGTCTCACTGTTACCTCAAATCAAAGATAGTTTCTAGACTGTTGAAACTCTACTTGAATCAGCAAAATCTGAAAATGGAAATAATAGTTGTCCTAGGTGCTATTTGCCAAGCAATGCAGCACCTTGAGATGCTACAATGTTTGGGGCACAGGATATCTGATTTTATACCATCCCGACTGCCTTTGCAAAGTGTTCATTTTGTAAAGGAAGGCTTTGATTCCATATTGAGACTCGTAATGTCCATTGGTGGTACAAAACTTCATTACCCCCAAGCAGGGGTCATTTGGGGCCAAAGCACACTGGAGTGCTGCTCTGGCAGCCCAAGCACTGGCACAAATGGTGGCGGTGGCAAGCCCCACCCCCAGCTCCCTACCCCCAAGCGCTGCGGCCCAGAGGAGGCCTGAAGATGCCTGTTGCTGGCCCATGCTGGAGCGCTCTGGCCCTGAGGAGGCTGGAAAAGGCCCATTGCCGGCCTCCTGGGGCCCATGCTGGAGCGCTGTGGCCCAAGGGAAGCCCATAGCTGGCCTCCAGAGACCCACGCTGGAGCACTGCAGCCCTAGGGAGGCCCAAGGAGGCCTGTTTCTGGCTTCCTGGGGCTCACACTGGAGCGCTGTGGCTCTGGGGAGGCCCAAGGAGGCCCGTCGCCAGCCTCCCAGGGCCAGCGCTGGAGTGCTGCAGCCCTGGGGAGGCCTGAGGAGGCCCGTCGCTGGCCTCCTGGGGCCCATGCCAGAGCGCTGCGGCCCTGGGGAGGCCTTGAGTGAGAGATCTACGTGAGGGATCTGCAGGGGTGGTGGTGGTGGGGGGCTTGATGGTGGGCTGGGAGAGCCTCCTTCTCCCCATCTCTTTGCCCTCTTTCTGTCTTTCCTTTTCTTTCTTTCCCTTCTCCTACTTCTTTCCCTTCTCTCTTTCTTTCCCTTCTTCCCTTCTCTCCTTTTTCTCTTTCCCTCCTTTTGTTCTCTCCTTTTCCTCTTTCCCTCCTTCTTCCATTTTCTCTCTCTCTTTCTTTCTTTCTTTCTTTCTTTCTTTCTTTCTTTCTTTCTTTCTTTCTTTCTTTCTTTCTTTCTTTCTTTCTTTCTTTCTTTCTTTCTTTCTTTCTTTCTTTCTTTCTTTCTTTCTTCTCTTCTCTCTTTCCCTCCTTTCATTCTCTCCTTTTCCCCTTTCCCTTCTTTCCTTCTCTTTCTTTCCCTCTTTCCTTCTCTCTTTTTATCCCCTTTCCTTCTCTTTCTTTCCCTCATTCCTTCCTTCTTTCCTTCCCTCTACTCTCTTTCTCTTTCCTTCCCTCTTTCCTTCTTCTGCAGCCCAACTCTAGTGAGAAGGGGTTTAAACTTTAAACCCCTTCTCTCTTTGCTTCTCCCCCCCACACAGGCCAGCTGGGGAAGGGAAGGGGAAGCTTTTGAAGATGCCTTCCCCCCCTTTTGCTTCCCCTTCTGACATCACTTCTGGTGAGCTCCTACAGCTCTTTTTCTACGAAATGACCCCTGCCCCCAAGGGATAGAAACACTCAGCCCAAACAGCCAGATTTCTGAAAACAAAAGCTAGCAAAACTGGCAATTCCTAGGGTTGCCAGCCTCCAGGTGGGACCTGAGAAGCTCACAAAATTGCAATTGATGTCAAGACAACAAAGATCAGTTACCCTAGGGAAAATGACACTTTCAGAGGGTGAACTACAGCACTATACCCCTCTGAGGTTGTGCCCCTGCCCTGGCTCCCAAATCTTCAGGAATTTTCCAACCCAGAATTGTACCCATTTCAGCCTGTAGATTATAATAATAATTTAGGTTAGCCAACCCAATATCCTCAGCAGAAATATTATGAAACCCTTACAGAGTTTTCAGCCAAACTTGTGTGTATAAATAAAGTGCTGGGTGGAGGGGTTCTGTGCGTGAGGCTATTGAATTGATACTATGCATAGTGGAGTCCCTAGGCAGCTTGTGTATAGGTGGCATATGTGTGCCTAATAGACTTGAAATGATTTGGAGCATGGCTAGTTTAGTCATTTGATAGAACATTCAAAATACATGCACTTGTTCCATTCACACCATGGTGCAATAGGTATAGTCTCTCCAGAATCTTAAAAATGGACTTCTATATGTACCAAGCTTGTGTCACCTACTTATTTATTATATCTCAGCTCTATCATTCTTATAAATTACAAACCCGATCAATGAACAAAATCAGCCAAGATATATGGTTCTGCTTCTAAATCAGTTTTAATTCTAATGACTTAAATATGATGAAGATTATACATTCAGCCTGTCTAAACAACTATAAGCATCATTAAGGTTTGTGACTTGGGTTGAGTAGTACATTAAAAAAAATTCTTTGTAGCATATTACAAATAATAGTTTGTAATATCATTAGAACATAAGAACATAAGAGAAGCCAATGTTGGATCAGGCCAACAGCCCATCCAGTTCAACACTCTGTCACACAGTGGCCAAAAATACCAGGTGCCATCAGAAGGTCCAGCAGTGGGGCCAGGACACTAGAAGCCCTCCCACTGTTGACCCCCCCCCCAAGCACCAAGAATACAGAGCATCACTTGCCTTAGAGTCCCTATCCATACCTTGTGGCTAATAGCCACTGATGGACCTCTGCTCCATATGCTTATCTAATTCCCTCTTGAAGCCATCCATGCTTGTAGCCACCACCACCTCCTGTGGCAGTGAATTCCAAGTGTAAATCACTTTTTGGGTGAAGTAGTATTTCCTTTTATCCGTTCTAACCTGACCACTCAGCAATTTCATTGAGTGCCCACGAGTTCTTGTATAGTGAGAAAGTACCTCTTTCTATCTGCTCTATCCCATGCATAATCTTATAAACCTCGATCATTTCACCCCTCAGCCGTCATTTCTACAAGCTAAAGAGCCCCAAGAGCCTCAACCTTTCCTTATAGGGAAAGTTCTCCAACCCTTTTATCATTCTAGTTGCCCTTTTCTGCACTTTTTCCAAAGCTACAATATCCTTTTTAAGGTGTGGTGACCAGAACTGTATACAGTATTCCACATGAGGTCGCACCATTGATTTATATAGGGGCATTATGATATTGGCTGATCTGTTTTCAGTTCCTTTCCTAATAATCCCCAGCATAGCATTGGCCTTTTTTATTGCAGTCGCACACATTTTCAGTGAGTTATCTACTACGACTCCAAGATCTCTCTCTTGGTCAGTCTCTGCCAGTTCAGTCCCCATCAACGTGTATTTATAGTTAGGATTTTTTACTCCAATGTGCATCACCTTGCACTTTTCTAGTGCCACTGCTTCTGTGGGGCTAAATTAACTCAGAATCAACTATTCTGTCAGTGCAATCCTAAACAGAGTTGTAGATTTCTAAATCCATTGACTTCAGTGGATTTAGAAGGGTATAACTCTGCATAGCATTGCACTAATATTTATGCTTTCTTATTTTTGTTCTAATCAATAAATGATTTGCACTATTAATTTTGTGAAGCAATAATGGAATCTATCAAAATAAATGGCTTCTTGTGGATATATTTTAACCTGATAATGTCACATAAGTAACATATTGTGTTTCTACAGTCCTGTTCAGTGTAAATAAAGATAATGATTCTAGTGTGTATTTAACTCACTTTAAAGATTAATATCTGTCCTTTATGGGAAAATACCCCTATTACTTATAGTTGGTACTGGCTCACCTTTCATCAGTATCAAATCAACATTTTTTAAATTAAACAATTATCAGGGGTAATGACAGCTGGTCAGCAATATATATGGAGCAGTAAAACAATGTTCTGATATTTCAGGGTTTGGCTGGACTTGCTGAGTAGACTGATATATGAGGGGCAGTTAACTAAAGTTTCTGTTTGAACTGTAAACTAAGCAGATTTAATTTGGAAGCCACTCAGGAAAAATAAATGGATCTGTGATAAATATCATTTCTGGTATAATGTTTCTGACCAAAGTTATTTTTTTAACAACTCAGTTGACATGATATATTTTCTAGCAGGCACTTTGTGTCTTACAGAATCTGAAGTATTAGGTCCTGTTCTAAACAAAAACATCTGTATAGATAATAAAACATAGAGCAGAACAATTAACATTTGTTAAATCTTTAAAACATGAAAACTCAGTGTTCCCCAAAAGTTAAACATTTGTTAACAGTTTGTTTTGCTGACAGCACAGATATATTTCAGAATGTCTTCTTTATGGCATTGTGGGAGGTCAGTTCTCCAAGATACAAAACAAAGATTGAATTTCCAAAAGCTCTGAGCCAGATTTCTTCATAATGATTCTTAATAACTTTTGTTGGAAAACTTGATGTGCAGGACCATGTGAGGGAGCCCAGCTTGTAAAACTTGTTGTTATGATTGAAAGAACCATTTTAAGCCACATCGTCTTTAAATTAGTATGTCGTAGTTACTGTATGGCTTAGTGTTAGGGCTGTCAGCCATTAATTATATCAATCTTGGTGGATTAATTAATTGTCTAAACAAATGTGCATATATAAAAAATGATGGTTGAGAGGTAGAAACCATTATATTTGGATAATGCATGTCCATACCATAGCAATCAATATCTTAGGAAAGGTATTCCCTGTTATTATTGTACCAAAGCCTCTGAACAAAGTCCTTTTTTAGAAAGAAACATCTTAAACAATTATTTGATGTCTCTAGGTAAAGGTAAAGGTTTCCCTTGCTTGAAAGCCAGTCGAATCCGACTCTAGGGTTGCGGGGCTCATCTCCGTTTCCAAGCTGAACAGCCAGCGCTGTCCGAAGACATTTCCGTGTTCATGTGGCCGGCATGACTAAACACCAAGGTGCACGGAATGCTTTTACCTTCCCACCGAAGTGGTATCTATTTATCTACTTGCAATTTCTTGCTTTCTTTTTTTTTTTGATATAACTCTCCTAAAAAGGAGAGCATTTTATTCTTTTTATAGGAAAAGGTTAGGGTATACAGATGGGGAAAGGAAAAGATGGAGTGAAGTTTTTTCTGTTAAAAAAAGGTTAGTTTTAGTTAGTAATCAAAACCGTTTTTGGCATCTATCACAGTTAGAAGATCTTCTTTTTAACTTTGCAAAGTCCAAAATCACTCTGTTAGTACAGTTAGTAAAGTCCATTGGGGTTAGTTATTAAACAGCTCCTTTCAGATGTTACACGAACAGTTAGTTCTCAAGGTGTCTTCTTTTTAAGTTTCTTCCAATTATGGATTGAGTCCTTTTTAACCTTGATGCCTTCCATTCCGTCACCTCCTTGCCCTGGGCTGCTGTCCTCTTCACTGCTGGTATTAGTCCAAATTTTGAGTGCTGCGTCCTCCTCCATGCTGGCGTGTCTCTTCAGAAGTTTTTGTGTTTTAAAGATGTAATCCATCTTCTCTCTTTTCTCTTTTTCCTTATACTTCTGGCCTTCAAATTTCCCGGGCTCCATAGACACTACACATGAAATTAGATCTCTGATATGTTCCCTGCTATGCTCAACAACCCCTTCTACTGGCAGATTATTTTTCTTTATAAAAGCGGAATAGGCTTTGGGAGCCATATCCACATCTTCTTTTAATTCTTTCGCTTCACTGCCAGTTAGGGGTGCCAAGACATTCGTCACGGTAAATCCGAGATCTTCTTTCTCTTCTTCTTTTACGCCCTGAAAGCTTAAAGTCAGATTCGATTTCTGTACGATTTCCACCATCTTCCTTGTTGTTTCTGATATGTGTTTCTGTCGACTGATGAGAACACTTTCCACTTTAAACAAAGTTTCGTTGATTTTCTGCGTTTGCTCCAGCAGGGGGCACAGTATCTCATTTTCCTGTTGATTGACAGCAAGCCCTGGGGGGGGGGCTACCTGGACCGGAAGTCCCTCCCCTCTTCTCTTCCGGTTTCTGCAGGACTTTTTCCAGTGTCGACATTTTCTTTTTTTGTTTACTTTTTCAAAGTTCGTGCCGCATCCCCCAGGAAGCTAATAGGGTCATAATCTTCCGTAAAACCCCAACAGTACTTTCACCAACACTTTTTTCTCTCTACCCCCCTTCGCACTCCCTTTGTAGATCTTGATTCTCAAAAGGGGTGGGGACTCCTCCCTCCTCCCATACGCTTATACGCTTGCGGGGGGGTTCAAATTCACGCTTCAAAATAGATCTTCAACTCACGATTCGATGCCAGTTCTTCTTTTTATATTAAATCATAGCGCTTTCTTCACTCCTGGAAGTCGGTGGCGCTGCTAAGTCCCATTGCGGGCACGACGCAGCGGGGCCGATTGGGGCGGGGAGAAAGCCTCAATTTCCCAGCTGTCTGCCGGCAAAGAGGCTACTCCCCAAGCGCCCCCGGTTCGGAGCCTTTGCACATGCGAAGACCCCCCCGACTGCGCGTGGGCTAACCACCTCCGGGAGCGTCCCGAAAGGTGGCCGCCATTCGCAACGCCGAAACCAAAAACCGCAATTTCTTGCTTTCGAACTGCTAGGTTGGCAGGAGCTGGAACTAGAGACAGGAGCTCACTCCGTCATGCAGCACTCTCGGGTCTCGAACTGCTGAACTACTGACCTTCCACAGCCTGCAGTTCAATTCTTGAACTAGAGCATCGTTGTTATCTTCTATTGATTATAATCAGAATGGTTTGTTTTTTTTTTGAAACAAAATTTTATTGGAATATATTCAAAATTGTTAAACATCGTTACCAATACAATTTAAAAATTACATCCCATCCCCCCCCCCAATAGGCTTCCAACACTGCTAATAACAAAAAATAAAAAGTTAAAAGGTAATCAAGTTTAGACTTATAACAATCGACAAACCAGGTAACACAATTCTGATACATAAAAACCTGACTTTTTCAAACATAGTTTCCAATAAAGGTACAGTACAATCAAGTGTTCATTTCATTTCTCATTCAGTTTCAATACAAATCAAGACTGTACATTTTTCCTTTCATTCTATATTCAGTTTCCATATACAATTTCAGGCCTTCCCAGTCTTTTAGATATTGTTCTGCCATTTGTCCATTTAGTTTTTTTGTCATTTTGTCCATTTCAGCTAAAAACAGCAGTTTCCTTAACCAGTCTTGTATATCTGGCACCTTCTCCGCTTTCCACTGTTGCGCAAAAGCCATTCTCGCCGATGTGATCATATACCATAGTAATGTCCTCTTTTCTTGTGGAATTTTTTCCATTGTCAAACCTAGAAGAAGTTCCGGACTTTTCCTGATAGGAATTTTTAATATCTTCTGCATCTCACAAAGTACATTTGACCAGTATACTTTTGCTTTATCACATGACCACCACATGTGATAAAAAGAACCCTCTGTTTTTTTACATTTCCAACACTTATTACTCAAGTTCTTATCCATACTAATATTAGCAATCTTTTTTGGTGTCATATACCACCTGTACATCATCTTATAACAATTTTCTTTTATATTAACACAGGTTGACATTTTAAAGGTTTTTTTCCACAGAAATTCCCATGATTCCATAGAAATTTCCTTATTCATATTTATGGCCCATTTTATCATTTGCTCTTTAACAGTTTCATCCAAAGTATATACAGTCAACAAGGTTTTATACAACTTAGATATCATTTTCTGCCCTTTTTTCAACCAAATATCTTCAAACTCATCGTTCTTAGCTCTAAAACCAACTTCTTTACAGTCTTTGTTATAAATGTCCTGTATTTGGCAATATTGTAACCATCCATACTCAAATGCTAATTCATTATTTGGTTTTAAAACATATTTTTTCCCTTCCTTTTGAAGCAACTCTTGGTATTTCAACCAATCATTACCTTTATGTTCTGAAAAAGGATGAATAACTGCAGCAGGAACAATCCATAAAGGCCTCTCATCGGGAACTGTATTCTTGTATCTGGTCCATGCATCAAACAACGTTCTCCTTATATAATGATGCTTAAACATTGAATCTACTTTATTTTTCCCATACCAAAGATAGGCATGCCAGCCAAATCTGCAATCGTGACCCTCAAGGGCCAAAAGTTTTCTGTTTTCCAAATTAACCCAGTCAGTTAACCCAGTCTGTTTTCCAAATTAACCCATACAGCTTCATGATACAAATGCAAATTCGGGACTTGGAAGCCACCTCTATCTTTAACATCATACATTATTTTCATTTTAATTCTCGGCTTCTTTCCTGCCCAGATAAATTTAAAGATTTCTCTTTGCCATTTCACCAACACTTTCACATCTTTCACAATTGGTATTGTCTGAAACAAAAACATTAACCTGGGCAGTACATTAATTTTGACAACGGCAATTCTTCCAAGAAGAGATAATCTGAGTTTTTCCCACTTTTCTAAATCACGTCTTATCGAAACCCACAATTTTTCATAATTATTCTTAAACAGATCGATATTTTTCATTGTAATATCAACTCCCAAGTATTTGGCCTTTTTAACCACTTCACATTCTGTCATGTTTTGTAAAGCTTGTTGTTTTATAACATTCATGTTTTTACACAGTATTTTCGATTTATTTTTATTTACATAGAACCCTGCGAGATCACCAAACTCTTTTACTTTTTCAAATACCAATGGCATATTATTGACAGGATCTTCAACAATAAACATAATATTGTCAGCAAACGCTCTTAATTTGTATGAGAAACCTCTAATACTCAAACCTTTTATATTATTATCCTCTCTAATCACTTGCAGTAATATTTCCAAAATCCAGATAAATAACAATGGCGATAAGAGACAGCCCTGCCTAGTTCCTTTTCTGACCCGGAACGCTTCCGTTGATTCTGCATTTACAATCACCGTGGCCTTTTGTTCTTTATATATTGATTTAATCATTTTTGTAAATTCTACGCCCATCTGCAATTTTTCAATCACTTTGAACATGAATTCCCAATTCAAATTATCAAATGCCTTCTCTGCATCTAAAAATAAAAAGCCGACCTCTTTTTCCGGGTGCTTATCATAATATTCTATTACGTCCAAAACAACCCTCATGTTGTCTTTTATTTGCCTACCTGGCAAAAACCCAGCCTGATCTTCGGCAATAGTGTCTTTCAAATATTCTTTGAGGCGTTCTGCTAGAATTTTTGCAAAAATTTTGTAATCATTGTTCAAAAGTGAAATTGGTCGATAATTTTTAACATTAGTTAAATCTTGGGTCTCTTTCGGTATCAGGGTGATTGCTGCTTCGTTCCAGGAATCTGGAACCTTCCCACTTTCTCTAATTTCATTTAAAAGAATCTCTAGAACCGGTACCAGGTCTTCTTGGAATTTCTTATAAATTTAGCTGAAAATCCGTCTGGTCCTGGAACTTTGGAGATTTTTGCTTCTCCTATTGCTTTGCTGATTTCTTCTTTAGTTATCACAGTGTTTAACAATCCTTTTGTTTTTGAACTTGGTTGTGTCAAATTCACCTTAGATAAGTAATCCTGGATTTTTTGTTGATCCACCTGTTTTGCTTGAAAAAGAGTAGCATAGTATTTGTAAAATTCTCTCCGGATCCCTTCTGGGTCTATAATTTCTCTATTCCCATCTTTCAATTTAATTATTGTTTTGTTCTCTCTTCTTTTCTTCAATTGCCATGCCAAATATTTCCCAGGTTTATTCGCTCCTTCAAAGGACTTCTGTTGCAATTTTTTCAAGTTCCAATATACTTCTTTATTTAACCTCGCATCATATTGTTCCCTTAGGATCCTCAGTTCTCTCAAAATTTTCTTTTTGCCAGGTCTCTTCTTAAGTTCTGCTTCTTTCTTTTGAATATTTTCCAAAATTTCTTTATCTATTTTGAATTGTTGTTTTCTTTCATTGTTGTTAATTGCAATTAGATGTCCTCTCATCACAACCTTATATGCCTCCCATACCATTTGCATCTGTACTTCTTTATTTAACTTTAGTTGAAAATACGTTTTGGTTTCCGTCCTTATTTTATCCACAATGTTTTGTTTGTCCAGTAAATCCTCATTGAGTCTCCATCGAAATTTCTTTCTCTTAGCATAAGTTGACCACTTTATTGGACTGTGGTTGGAAAGAATTCTAGGTAGTATTTCAATTTTACGTGTTTGCACAATTAAGTTCTCAGTCATCCACATCATATCAATTCTTGAGAAAGACTCATGTCTTGATGAATAAAAAGAATAATCTTTGTCTTTAGGGTTTTTAGCTCTCCATGCATCTTCCAGGTGTTCATGTTTCGCCAATTGAAAAAATACTTTCGGAAGCTTACCTATACCTTCCTTTCCTTTTTTGGATTTTCTGTCAATAGCATTATTAACAGTACCATTAAAGTCACCCATCAATATCATTTGTTCATAGGTTAACTGTTGTAATTGTTCCCACAAATCTTGAAAGAATTTTTCCTTGGCTCCATTCAGGGAATAGAGATTTAAAATTAAAGTCTTTTTATTCTGAGGCATAACTTCCACTGCCAAAAATCTTCCTTCTTTGTCTTTAAAAATTTCTTTTGGTTCCAACTCTTTTTTTACATATGTAACAACTCCTTTTTTCTTTTGTGAGGAGAGGGAATAAAATTCCTCTCCTAGTCTACTTTGAATCAAAAATTTAACATCAGTCTTTTTAATATGTGTTTCTTGTAAACAAACAATATCACATTTTTGTTTTTCCAACCATAGCCTAACATTTTTCCTTTTTTGGGGTGAATTAAGTCCATTAACATTCCATGAAATAATTTGACTCTCCATGTTGGCTTTGTATTTATTTATCAGAGTCTTTAAAATTGTCTTTAATGAACTTGTTCATTTGCTCTACTGACTTGATGGTGACTCTCTTCTGTTTAAATGTAAAGCTGACACCTTTTGGAATTTCCCATCTGTATCTAATGCCCTCTGTTTTCAGTTTGTCGATCAGGTCTTTGAAAAGTCGTCTGTCCTGAAGAATTGTTTTGGGTAATTCCTTTAGTATCATAATTTTCTTGTTGTCAATCATGAAGTCTTCCTGAAATTGTTGCTTAAACAAATCCTCTTTCAATCTTTTGGATATAAACTGGACAATCACATCTCTGGGTAATTTTTTCTTTTGTGCAATCACAGAGTTGACTCTGTATACCAAATCAATGTGTGCCGCCACCTTCTCCTCTTCTAGTTTTAAGAAATCTGCAACAGCATCCACCATAACTGAGTGGATATTCTCATTTTTGTCTTCAGGGATTCCACTAAATCTCAGATGGTTAAGCATTCCATTATACTCCACCATTACATTAGCTTTTGATGCTTCTTTAGCAACCTCAGTTACACCAGTTTCCACTCCTTTCACTCTCTCCTCCACCTCATCTGTTCTTTTGTTCAGCGTCTGTATTTCCTTTGTAATCCCAGCCAAGTCTTTTTTCAAGTCAGCTACTTCATCAGCCACTTTACCTAGAGTTTTTTTTCCATTTTTTGTATAGCGTCCATCATCCGTTTTTCCATGGCTTCCATCATGCCCTGTAGTTTCTTCTCCTCTTTAGCAGCCATTTTCGGGGAGGACCAAGAGTTCGCCCTCTGTCTTTGCCGGAGATTGTAAGCTGTTGTTTACAATTATCACAAAACTTACATCAAATTAAAGCTCTTCTTGTGCCCAGCTAAACCGCTCTATTTTCGTTTTTTTCTGTTAAGTCTTTTAGCCAAAATCCGAATAAATCGTTTCGACCTTCTCAAAATGGCGGGCGCAATTTCTCTATGGTAAATAGCTCTTCCTGTTGTTTACTTCCTGTCCGGCAATCTTAATCTTCCTCCTTGACTTCTGGTTTCCTCCCTTCTTCTGGCCTCCTTGGTCGTCTCTAGGAAACGCTTCTTGTCTGCTCTAAGGTCACTTCCTGTTCTGGTAATTTCTGTCACAGCTTAAGTAATTTTCCACACTGTTTCTCGTGGGACTTGGTGTTAGTTTCTATTTTAAAGTCAATATCCTGACCGCAGGAATGATCAACAAACTGGCTTTTTGGCCTTTTTTTGCTGTTTAACCGCGTTTTCCGGAGTTGGTGTTAGTACACAGAATACAGCACGATCATGCGCTTCATCGGGTGTTGTTTATTCTCGGGATCAGCGCGTTTCCGGTGAGCAATTTTAAAAAGTTACCTTCAAAGTCCATATTTTGTTATAGCAGTGTTTCCTTGGTATCAATTTCCGTAGAATGTCTTGGAGGTCTGGGTCATGCGTTCTTATGTTGAGAATCCAACTCGATGGGGTCTTTTAGAGAGATTCCGAAGTGCCCTCTTGGGGGGAGGGGATCAAGGCTGGTCACGGTGCTCTTTAAAGCCCCGCTATCAGCTGATCTCAACTCCCACTCGGGCCAATGCTCGTTGCTAGTCACCCCCCTGCCTGGGGAGATCTGCGGCAGGCTGTATAGCCCGCCCTGTCATAAAGATCCTCCGTATGTCCTGGGAGCAGAGCCAGAATACGTCAGGATGCCATGTATCCTAGACTGGAAGCCAGAATGGGTTTTTTTGTTTGAAGATCAAGTGTAAAATATGGCAAAATCTGTGGTTTAGAGCCAAGAATAGGCAAGGCATCTTTCTACAAACCTGAAAAAGGTGCAGGCTTGCAGAAAGATTTTTTAAAAAAGGATTGGGATTATAACACCCCCCCCCCTCAATAGAAACAGTTCCTGTAACTTTTAAGACAATGACTGTCCTCTCAGTGGCTATTGTGGGGCTTGCTAGGCAATCACAACTGTATTGCCAGCCTTCAAGACTGACAGTGAAAGGTGGGGGAAGGGGAAGGGCCTTTTCCAGGGCAGTGAGGCTAGGACCCAGGGGAAGAACATGAAATGGCTGAGCATTGCAAGCTCCCCCCCCCCGGTCTACTCAAAGTGGTAGTGGCTCTCCAGGGTCTCAGGGGTTTTTTAACAGGGTGGTTTGAGATTGGGTGTCCTCTTCAGCACTTATTCTGCTATTATTCCTTTGGAGCTCCACACTAGGAGAGTGTGTGTGTTAAAACTAATATTTCTCTGTAAAACTGGAGTCCCTTAAGTTTCCAGAACTCCATAGTTTAACGCTGGCTGGACCCAAACCTTCCCCCCTCATGCCTTTAAAACTTGCCTGCCTAAATTGGAAAGGTGGGGTAATGGAGGGATTTTGTAAAGCAAGTTTTAAAGTAAATAAGAAGCACAAGGATCATAGCAGAAGGATCCCCAGCTCCTACCTTTGAGGAGGACTGCAAAGGCCGGAGCAGTGGCTGGGAAGTTTGGCAGCCCCACCCTTTGCTCTCTGCTCTCAGAGGCAGCCCCACCCTCTGCTCTTTATACTCCAAGGCAGCTCAAACGCAGAACAGCAAGATGGACAGGGGAGGGGGGAGAGAAGAGAGCCCCATTCCTGGGGCAGATGAAAGGTCTGGGTGGGTTGGTTCGGCCCATGGGCTGTAGGTTTGACACTCCTGATGTAGTAGTAGCTAAGCATTTCAGACTAGGATCTGTGTTGAATTCCCACTCTACAGTGGAAGCTCACTGAGTAACCTTGGGTCAGTTTATACTTTCAGTCTAACCTACCTCACACATTTCTGTAGGGATAAAATAAAGAAGTGGAGAATGATGTCAGCTGCTTTTGGTTTCATTGTGGGGAAAGGTAGAGTATAAATTAATTAATTAAATAATGTTGTTGAAGATAGGGAGGCAAATTAAAGATTGGTTCATTGATGGGAAGGAGAGAAGAAAGTATGGAAAGGTAAAGATATGGGGGAAATAGTGTGGGGAGGGGGATTCAGGGAAAAGTGAGGTGTGCCCCACAAGTCTTTCCCTCCTTGCATTTGGGGCCAGTTTGTCAGCTGACACTCACCAGTTGGTCATAGTTTTCCTGGGCAAAGCATGCTAAAGGCAAGGAAGGAGGGAGAGCTGAAGATAGGAGGCCAGATAAAGGTAGACTGGTTGGTGGGTAGGAAAGAGAGAAGGAAGCCAGAGAAGGGAAGAGGCTTTCAGGAAAAAGAGGGAAAGACAAAATAGCAAAGGGATAGAAATAATATGCCCACATAAAGACCTTGAAGATCCCTTGCTTATTATATTAAAAATAGAATGTTAAGAGCTAATTTGATTAAGTTGTTAAAATATATATTGTAATAAGCCTTTAAAGGGTTTGCTGACTGAAATATATGGTGTGCTAATTGAACTGCAGGATCATAAAATGCATTTGGACAGAATGGCTAATACCTTTTGGATGTTTGGTATTATATCTTTACAAAATGTCCTGCAGTTTCACCCTGTGCTAATTTTACAGAAACTCATTATAAAATTATGCACCATTGGTATCTTTGGCCTTTTAAATTGAGCAGGGTCCATACAAAGGTAAAAGATGTTTGGTGCTGGCATAGAAAGGCTTCAGCAAATAATGTACAAAATCTCACATATAATCTAATGTGTCCTGATAGGATTTTTGGATGTTTCAACAAGCAAAAATATCAAGATCAGTTTGAATTTCACTGTCTGCTACAAAGATTCAGAGTGCCTCAACATGACATTCTTTAGTTCCTCTTTCTTTGAGAGAAGAGCTTGATAGGACCTTAATACTATCAGTTTAAAGCTTCAGGATATGTACACATTAAAGAGAGAAGAAAGCAAAGGCCCAGTGTTTTTTTCACATTTGTTTAATTGTATTGACTTTTAGGAGATAAGATCAATATTAATAGATTTTGATTTTTTTACTGTTATATAATATCTTTTCTTTGAAAAGGAGGCTGCAGTCCAAACAGCACTTCCTTTGGCATGCTCCCCTAATGTTTGTTTCTCCCCTCCCATTTTATACTGTGAACAGATACTTTGAATGATTCATAATTTTGATAAGCTTGTAAATTCACAAATTCAACAATAAATAATGAAAGATGCAGCATTCTTTCCTCCGTGAGGAAGTATGTCTCATCTGAGATGGCACTTGCAACCTATGCAGCCATATATTAAAAATAGTTTACTTAAAAAAAATCTGCTACCTTATTGGTGGCCACCATTTTAAGCACACAAAATGTTGTTAACCAATTGATCAAAGTGATTAACTGACATTCAATGCAATCCAAATTATGTTTACTTGGAAGGAAGTCTCATTGAGATCAGTGGTGCTTACTTCCTAATAAGCATGTTTAAGGTTGCTGCCTGACAGTGCCATTCTATGCAGTTACTCCAGTCTAAGCTTACTGAAAGCAAATCCTATTACGTCAGTTATCATATGTCCAATCCTATAGGTTGTATTCATGTACAATTTGTAATCTGCTTTGAGGCTCAGTGAGAAAGGCGAACTATAAATAACACACATAAATAAACTTCATACTGAAATAGCTCTGGATAGGATAGCTATGTAAATTTCACAGTCACATTTACTATCATTTAACTAATGTGAGAGTAGGTGTCTTGTGCACCTCTTTGGGGGTTCCAAAATTCCATCCAAAGCAGAACATAGTGACTTTCCACTAGGGATGGGCACAGATCAGAAAAATGCAGTTCATTCGATTCATTCAATTCATTTGATTCGATTGTGGCCAAACCATGAAGCAAACCAATCCCAAACTGAACCGGTTTGTGGTTCGTGGTTCTGCAGACCTTATTGAAAGGGACCACAGTCCCTTTGAATGAGGTTTGCAGAAAGCCCAAAAAACAGCTTAGTAACAGAGAGCCACCTGCTCCCCGCTGCTCAGCTGTTTTGGGCTGTCTTGTCCGTTTAAAGGGACTGCACAAGACAGCCCAAAACAGCTGAGCAGTGGGGAGCAGGCAGACCCTGCCATTCAGCTGCTTTTTGGACTTTCTTGTGCATTCCATTTTGGAACTTTCATGGGAAACAGAAAGCAGGAGTTTAATGGGACCTGGAGTCCCTTAAAGCCCTGCTTTCTGCTCTACCCATGAACCACCACAAACTGCTTTAAAAGTTTGTGGAAGTTTGTGACTGTAGACCCGTCAAGAACTTCAGTTCAGGAACCATTAATAAGACCAAAGTAATGATTAATTTTGTGTGATGATTCAGTTCGTCCCCATCCCTTCTTTTTACATCTCAGGGTATCTGGCAGTGAGGGAAACTCATTGTTATACCAGTTTATAAACTTGTTTGCCCTTTCACAAAATACTTGATTTGTCCATGTGATCATCTGTGACCTAGGTATGGACAGCAGCAATTTTCATGCTTACAAAGAGTGCATTCATACGGGCAGCTAATCCCGCCATTATGCTGGCTCAAATTTGACCCAGATCTTTTAAATCCATCTTCGTGTGACCAGACATCCCCCATGGGAATTGCCTTACCACCCGCTGCTTCCACTGTGGATTGTCTAGATGGCGTCCATTGAAGGAGGTACGTGTGGTGTTTTTTTTTTTAAAAAAAAAAAACTTTTTGCACACACGTATAGGCATGACTGCATATTCACGTAGATCCGAGGCACTTTCAGGGATGGACTAAAGGAGTCCCGGCCATCCCCCTTGCCATTGAGATCATGCTCAATGGAGGGACTATTTTGCATGTTAGAAGACTCATCCTCCCTCCAGGTCCCATCCCATTAATCGATCGTCCTTAAAGTGATGGGTCATTAATAAACATTAAATTCTTCATGGTGCTGAATTGGGGTTCCGCAGCCTCATTTTTAAATGTGTTTAAGCGCATCGTGGGTAGTGATTTTTAAAAAATCACGCCTGCTTGGGATGGTCTGATGTCAGACCACCCCAACGGGAGGATTGCGCGCTGGTGGCACAATCAGATGGGTGAAAGTCCACTGTTGTCCCATTGGGCCCAGAATACTCCAGATTTGAAGTGCTATCTTTTAAGTCCGGATACGAGGCATGGCAAAAAGGGATGTCTATGGAACAGGGACATTTCCCAGATGTTTGTGTCTGGTCATTCCGCTGAAATCCACCAGGAAATCGTACACGTCACGGATCTAAAGATCGGGACCAAAGATTGTAAAAAGTGTTCATTTGGAATAACAAAAACTGCTGCTGACAGTATACCTAAAACTGTCAGGGCCAGCTTTTGCCATGACACAGGATGAAATAATTATTTCAGTTTATAAATTCAGGGCACCTAAAAGCAGCCAAGTTGTCATCATTTAATACTGGGCTGGATCCCATTGAAAATTTCTGCTAATTTCCCCCTCCTGGTCTAGACCTCTGACACCCTTTTTATTCCTGGGGGTTCTCTGCCCTCACCCTCGGACCAACATTTTGGGGGATAGTAGGAGGGGATACTCATTCTGGAAATCTTATATTCTAATAGCAATGTCAGCCAGTCTTTGGATACTTAAATCTGGTGACTGAAGCTGTGAATAGTCAGGACAGATCTTGGAAAGGTCGCCAGGTTTGCAAAATATGTGAAATCTAAAAAAAAACCATTGGTTTTTTAAAAAATCTGAAAATGATAAAAGTACCAATAGCTTTAAGCAACAGATTCCCTCAGTGGCTGTTGTTCAGCCACCACAATATTTTAGACTGGGTTCTGTCTGTAAAAGTCAGGGGGAGGAGGCAAGGGCCCCTTCCAAGCTTATTTTGGCCTTTGGGAGAGGATTCCTTGGGTCCAGGCCTAGGGTTGCCAGTTTTAGGTTCAGAAGTTCCTGGAGATTTGGTGGTGGAGTCTGAGGAGGGCAATTTGGGGAGGGGAGAGGCCTAAGCCAGATATAATGCCATAGAATCCACCTTCCAAAGCAGCCATTTTCTCCAGATCTGTGTCATTCTGGAGTTCCAGTTCAGATGTAATTCTGGGAGATCTCCAGGTCCCATCTGGAGGCTGGCAACCCTAGACCTGGCAGCAGTCTCTGGATGACTTGATACCACTCAACTTGCATGACTCTACTAGGTTTGACTTTTTACTAATGTTCAACAGCAGCTACCCTATAAAAGCCAGTGTGGTGTAGTGGTTAGAGCTTCAGAGTAGGGTCCGGGAGACCCATCTTGCTGTGGAATTTCACTGGGTGATTTTGTACAATTCACAAACTTTCAGGCTAACCTACCACACTCAGTTGTTGTGCAGATAAAAAGGACAAGAGGAGAATAATGTATGCTGCTTTTGTCCCCACTGTGGAGAAAGGCAGGATATAATTAAATACAGCTGCAGATAAAAGGTAGGTTGATGAATGGCTGAGAAGAAGAATGGGGCAGGGAACTATGGCACCACACAATTGGGTCACAGTTTTCCTAGGTAGAGGTGGCTGAGGGGGGTGGGAGAGGGAACACTGAAGTGTAGATAAGAAGTGTAGATAAAGGTAGGCTGGCTGCTGGGTGGGATAGGGTTGCCAGCTCCAGGTTAGCAAATTCCTGGAGATTTGGGAGTGGGACCTGGGGATGGTGGAGTCTGAGGAGGTGAAGGATCTCAGAAAGATATAATTCCATAGACTTCAGGAAAGGGAAAGAGGAAATAGGGGGAGGGGGAAATGACATTCCTCCTGCAAGTCATTGCAGGTTCTCACTTGTCCTTCCTATCAGTAGACATTTACTGTGGGATCCAGCCTTTCAGCTTTATGGCGTAAGCATCACATTTTCATCATAGGCTTTAGTATATGATTAACACATTATTTTTGCTACATAGGTCAAGGTTTATTCAGGGAAAAAAAGTATTGTGTGTCATGAACCAGAGGCTATTCTAATAGAATAAGAAAGCCCTTCTTAGGTATTCTGAGTCTGCATGCATCTCAGAAGCTGATGCTGGATCAGGCCAATAGGCCATCCAGTTCAACACTCTGTCACACAGTGGTCAAAAATACCAGGTATCATTAGGAGGTCCAGCAGTGGGGCCAGGACACTAGAAGCCCTCCCACTGTTGCACCCCCCCTCAAGCACCAAGAATACAGAGCATCACTTGCCCTAGACTGAGACTTCCTATCTGTACGTTGTGGCTAACAGCCACTGATGGACCTCTGCTCCATATGTTTATCCAATTCCCTCTTGATGCTGTCCATGCTTGTAGCTGGCACCACCTCCTGTGGCAGTGAATAAGAAGTAGTTCATTTTATCCATTCTAACCTGACTGCTCAGCAATTTCATTGAATGCCCATGAGTTCTTCTTTGTGAGAAAGAGAGAAATGTACTACTTTCTCAACCTGCTCAGTCCCATGCATAATCTTGTAAACCTGTATCATGTCACCCCTCAGTCGTCGTTTCTTCAAGCTAAAGAGCCCCAAGCACTTTAACCTTTCTTTATAGGGAAAGTGTTCCAACCCTTTTATCATTCTAGTTGCCCTTCTCTTCCCTTTTTCCAATGCTATAATATGCTTTCTGAGGTGTGGTGACCAGAATTGCACACAGGATTCCAAATGAGGTTGCACCACTGATTTATATAGGGGCATTATGATACTGGCTGATTTGTTTCCAGTTCCCTTCCTAATAATCCCCAGCATACTGTTGGCCTTTTTTATTGCAGTCACACACTGTCTCGTCGTTTTCAGTGAGTTATCTACTATGACTCGAAAATCTCTTTCTTGGTCAGTCTCCACCAGTTCGGACCCCATCAATGTGTATTTATAGTTATGATTTTTGGCCCCAATGTGCATCACTTTGCACCTGGACAAAATGAACCCCATTTGCCACACTCATGCCCACTCACCCATCCTCAACAGATCCCTTTGGAGTGCCTCACAAGAAGTCTATCCTTACTCTTAGTTTAGCTACACCCTACCTCATGCTTGGCACTTTGTTTGGTTATTATTAACATTATGTGACCTAGTTTTTCCCATTTCTTTGGAGAGCATCATAATAGTTTTTTAAAAATCTTAGTGCTGCAATAGGACATATTTGTTAGTTAATTATTGTATTTCTTTAGTAAAATAGATAAATATTATGTAAACACAAGCTTCATGTCTAGGGATTGTCTTCTAGGGGTGTCTCTATGTGGCGAAGGCAGTGGTTAGTGAAAACAACAGCTAGAAGTTTATTTGGGAGCTCCACAAGATAAATGGTGTGAAATGAAAGAATCATATTGGTTTGTTAGATATATATATAATATGATTAGGTAACTGACCTACTTTGTGTAGCTATTATAGCAAATATAACTTTTTGTGGGGAAATGGCTTCAAAAGAAAAAGCATAAAGGCTTTTTTTTCCAATTGGCCCTGGTATTATAGAACAGCAGTAGAGACAAACTGAGGTACTGAAGTCTCAAGGAGGCATTAGCAATGTAAAGAGAAAGGTCAGATAAGCAGGGAAGGCTTCAAATATGAAAAGCTGAAACTTTATGCCAGGAGAAACAAGAAGACTGGTGTTGTATCATGTGGCTAAGTGGCATGGAATATTCTTTTAGAGGTTTTAGGAAGAGAAAAAGAAAAGAACTTCAGCGTGAGGAGGATTTTAATCTGGCATGGGTATTGTGAATAGTTTAGTTTTTAGTCACCTCCTCTGTATGCTAAATGTGAGTGTCAGGAGATGTTCTAAGTCGCATTCTTATGTACCTTGCTTCATGGTCACATGCCAACACGGAGGTCGTACAGACATCATCTAAAAATTAAATACTAATGCTAATCAGTTGTAGTGGTGGCTGTAATGGTAATATTACTATTATTATTATTTTATAGCATTGTTTATAGCTTTATACTTCACTGCAGTGAAAGCAGCTCTCCCAGAACTCTTCCAGATGAGCCAGTTGCCAACATGAAAAATAATGGTGTTGCTTTCATACTGACCTGAAAAGACAATAGCAGCATGCTCAGAGACCTCTGGTCTTAATACCTCCTCAGCACTTATCATGTTAGATTACAGTCTGGATCAGTTTGATCCCACACCATACGTCTGCCAACAAAGCAAGCACAAAAAGCACCCATCTGTAAAATCTGAACCACTGCTGACTCAGGAGTCATTCCTAGTGCTACTGCCTGCAGTTCATAATAATATAAATCCTGCCACTATTGCCATTATATTCAATGATTAAAATAAATTCACCACTGGAGGAGGTATGAAATCCTTTTTTTGAAGTGTGTCCATATCCTCAATAGGGTTTCATTTTTGTTCACAATCTGCAAAAGAAGTCTGTCTCCCTCCCATTATTTATGTGATGCAGGTGGCATTTTATAACAAAACCATCCATGAAATGGTATTTTGATACAACATAATCAACACATTGTATTTGCAGAAAACCCTCCATTTGATGCTAGCTTGGCACTTACTTCTTTTGCTGAGGTGAAAATTGTACTGGAGTAACTGAATGTAGGTGAGTTGGGCACTGAACCAGTCAATTGTATTCAACATTTCAAGTTGTGCAGGTCCCCCAAACCATTGGATACTGAAGCACCGCCCTGTTCTTTGAGGCAACACTGAGGAAAGGAGTTGGTAGAAGTATTTTATTGAACTCATGTTTGATTTAATATGTCAGTCTGGAGAATGCCTTGTTTTCCAGAACAGACACCTCCCTTACACACGGCATTTTCTTTACATAGATATATGCTGGTGAAGAAAAAAGAAAATGTGCAACACCACCATATGCCCGTCATAGAATCTGCTCTTGTGGTATGTTTTTACTATTCATGGTTCTAATCTCACTAAGAAAAGGAAAATGCTATGTCAAGTCGCAGCTGACATGGCAACTCCACAGGGTTACCAAGGCAAGAGATGTTCAGAGGTGGTTTGCCATTGTCTCTGTGTGTGTGTGTGTATGTGTATATACACACACACACACAAGCATTCTGCTTGAATAGAGGGACTACTGTGGATCTCTTATATAGAGGATTGGACTCTGAGAAAACATATCTGAATCTGCACATTTTCCAAGGCCAGTTCCTTTCCTCCCTATTGCAAATTGTGAGAGACATGTGTAGCTGAGAATGCAGGTCCTCTGGAGCCAATTGTCCCCTCCCCCATTAAACTCCAGACTGAAAGTAAACATGTAATAAACCAATTACTTTCTTCTAGTTTGACACCTAGTCCCAGAAGACTAAGAGTTTGTGCCTTTGCCCCTCTACCTGCTGCAGCTTTGAAAGTAAGCATGAGAACAGCATGACTCAAAAATCTGGTGAGTGGCTATTCTGGAGCATACCTTGGGAGTCCCCTTGAGGATAAGAACCACACAAGGCCTAGCCTTTGTATCCTTTCCCACCCAGTATGTCCAAATGAGGGGCATCCAGTTTTCTAGTAGAGAGAGTGATGAGTTCTTTGCCACCCCTGCTAAACAATCAGAGATTAGAGTCCTGGGCCCCCCAGAATGAAAACTGCAGAGCAACCTAGTACAATTTATTAAACCAAACATTAAAATGCTGGAGAGAAGCTTTCAAGTCAAACATCTCTCTTCTTATTTAGGTATGGGGGGGAACAGAATTGACGTTGCATTGCTGCTATGGTCTGCTGCTTTTTCAAAACAAAGAAGCGTGAAGTTGCAGCAGATGCTGTGTTAATTAGATTACAGATACTTAGGCCTTGGAGATAGGATTCAAGTTACAAAAAATCTCTCTAGAGGAAAACTGGTAAATGAGAAATATATGTTAACTTTGGGAGCATCAGAGCCAAGAGGAAGACATGTTTGCCATTCCAGTGCCATTTGAGTCCCACAAAGGCCGATAAAGGAAGAAATTGTTACATATATGCCTCTTTAAAGTTTTAAGCTGTAAAAAGATAGGGGTATTTGATGTAAATGATTAAGGGAAATCATTTTAACAGTAATGCAGGGGTGAACTATATCAATTAGACTCCCCCCGTACAAAAGTCAGCTATACGTCATTCAGTAACTTTCCATAAAGATTACCTTACCTCTAACCCTGTTTACCGGTGGACTGCTTTATGCCACCTAGTCAGTTGTAGAAAAGGGATACCATTTTTGCTTTTTGCTGCCAAGAGGCAAAGGAATGTTCAGCCAAACCCACTGCTACCAGTGGGAGAGGCAGTAGAAAGCACACCTACCTCTTCATTGTAATGACCTTCCAGGGGCAGCATGGTTGCCTTGTCTGTTCCCTCCAGTTCATCCCATCCCACTAACTCGGGCCATTGCTTTCCTGCTCTCCAGGCACGCAAACAACACTAACATGAAAAACCTCCTTCTTTGTTACGGCTGGTCTTTCTTCCCCTGTTTCTAATCTGTTTGAGAATAGGGAAATTCCTATGCATGCACACTGTAAAATATTCAGTGTCTATTTATGCTTCACGAAAGAGCCAAGAGCACTTTGCCCATGTTCCCTGTACTTCCTTCATCCCATGCTGGGAGACAAACACAGAGGCTGAGTTCAGACTGGCAGTTTGAAGTGGGAGGGAGTCATTGCAAATAAGACCCGGAACAAAGTGTTCTGGGTTTTCCCGGTCACACTAATGCGGGAGCATACCGGGAGGAGGCGTGAGGGAGCGTTCAGACTGCTGGCCCGGAGGCGCGGCTGTAAAAAGCTTTTTCCTGGTAATTTGGCTATGTGCGCATATGCACATATGTACTCATGCGCATAAGTGCATCAGGGTGATTTGGGGAGGATCCCGTTGTGCCGGCACTGCATTGGGCAGTAGAGCAGAGCACATTCAATCATATCACTGCTGCCTCTCCAGGGCAAACAAGTGCACCTTATACGTGGAAATATCCAGCAGACATTACCATGAGTTGTTCCCGGCTTTTGGGTTAGCATTCACACTTCCCGGAAGCAGAATGAAGTGGGATAAACGTGCTCTCTGGGTTTTGCTACCACTTTCACCGGGTATCTTTTAAATGTGGGAGCGAAGTGGTACACGATGGGTTGACTACGGGTGGGGAATACCAGACAGATGTGCCTGTGTGAACGGCCCCGTTAATCCACTTGTGAAACGTTGCTCACATGCAGCTATAGCGGGGCAAACTGCCAGTCTGAACTGCTTGCAGCTGGCTTTTTACTATATGAGGGCTGTTAGTAAATATATTATGGTGCACATTGAGATTAATTAGTTTGTGTTTATGTGACAGTGCTACTATTCTGTTTGTTTCTAGGTGTTACAATATTCACATTTGACTATGTATACATCTACAAGAGCACTTCAGGTAGTTTTCTGATTCACGGCTGCTTAATGCATCACATTACCTATTTAATTATTTACAAGTGTAAGTATGGCTCTCCTGTATTGACTTGTGACAGGGTGCCTGCATTTACCCCATTAACAACAACAACAAAAAGACAGGAGGCAATACTGGCATTATTTTTGCATCTACCTAACTGCCTAAAGTCATTTGTTACCTACATCCAATCAAGTCAAAATATGATCTTCTCATGTATTAGATGCCCCCATTATTTTACACTGAAAATCTGATCACTCCAACCCCATTATGTTTTTGAAATCAAGATTTCTAAAGCTGTCTAGAGTATTATGCAGAGAATTTAGTAAGAGCATTTAAAATCCCTTCCAAATTCATGTTTAAATCCTTCCATACAATTGCACCTTACTTTCTCAACCCAATTACTCTGGATTATTTTAAAACAATCACATTTCCTGTGGACCAGATTCTTTTGATATTCTAAGCTGCATTCCTTCTCCGCCCTCCTACAGGCAGCTTAGAAGTGCACATAATTTTCATCTCTTTGGAAACTGTTTCAAGGACAGATATTGTAAAACTATGAACATCCAAAGCAGAACATCAGTTTGTATATTTTCCTCTCCCGTGTTTATTTCATTTCATTTTTATTACTTCAATTTATACCCCGCCCTCCCCATAAGCAAGGCTATATATACCCTCTTGAGTGTGGTGTGCCCCAGGGAGCTGTACTGTCCCCGATGTTGTTTAACATCTACATGCGCCCCCTTGCCCAGATTGCCCGGAGGTGTGGACTTGGCTGTCATCAATATGCTGATGATACCCAGCTCTATCTGATGCTGGACGGCCAGTTGGACTCTGGTCCTGATGACCTTTTGCAGGCGTTGCCAGCTGTGGCTGGCTGACTCAGATTGAGTTGGCTGAAATTAAACCCGGCAAAGACAGAGGTCCTGGGCCTGTGCCGGACCGGCCGAGAGTTGGGGATCCCTCTCCCATCCTTCGGTGGGGTACCATTGGTGCCTGTATGGGAGGTTAGGAGTTTGGGTGTGCTCCTGGACTCCTCATTAACAATGGAGGCCCAGGTGGCAGCCACTGCCAAGTCAGCCTTTTACCATCTGTGGCTGGCCCAGCAGTTGGTCCCCTACCTTGACCGCGAAGACCTGGCCACTGTGATCCATGCAACAGTCACCTTGAGGCTGGACTACTGTAACACTCTCTACTTGGGGCTGCCTCTGTCGCAAATCTGGAAGCTGCAGCTAGTGCAGAATGCTGCAGCCAGGCTGTTGATGGGCCTCTCCAGGCGAGACCACATCCGGCCTGTGCTGCAAGCACTGCACTGGCTGCCAATAGCATACCAGATTCACTTCAAAGTGCTGGTGCTTACCTTTAAAGCCCTGAATGGCCAGGGTCCAGCTTATCTAAGGGACCGCCTCTTCCCGTATGTACCCCCAAGAGTACTGCGATCGGGGAATAGCCATTGCCTGGAAGTACCAGGCCCTCGAAGTGTGAAGCTTGCCCAAACCAAGGCTAGGGCATTCTCAGTGGTGGCTCCCACTTGGTGGAATGAGCTCCCAGAGGAGATCCAGGCCCTGCGGGACCTAGTGCAGTTCTGCAGGGCCTGCAAGACGGAGCTCTTCCGCCAGGCCTTTGAGGAGGAGCTGCTGCTGCTATCATTCCATCATTGAGAGTCTATCATCCATCTGCCCCATTATCTGGAGGGATAGATGCTGCCCGTGAGCTGGGATATACTACTCCTGGTGCCCATGCAATTAAGAAATTCGCTGCCAATGTGGGATATTGTGCATCATGCATCCTGGTTTCATATGAATTTTACTGTTGTACTGAATTTTACTGTAGTATTGATTTTTTTACTGTATGTAATATTGTTTATTGTTTTAGTCCTGAAACTCGGCTTGGCCGCTTGTTAGCCACCCTGAGCTACTGGATAAGGCGGGGTATAAATCTCTAAATAAATAAATAAATAAATAAATATATAATTTGGTGGTGTTTTGTTAAGGAGTGGGTATTCCAACACTGAACTTTCTATAGGCAGAGAAATATTCCAATTACTTCACCTCTTTCACAAGCACAGATGGCTACCTATTGCTTTCTACTGCTAATATGCATAGTGATACCTAAAATCTGAGAAGCCATCCTGCATATGCTTTTGAGTGACATTGTATTCACGCCTGTGTTAATAGAAAGAATGCTTTTGCAGGTGTGTTGTGCGGTGTGGGTCACTGTACATGAGAGCAGCTATGCATGGTGATGGAACATTAGAGAGAAGTGAAATTCCATCTTTACCTGAATGGGGTCAAATAAGATGTTCTCTATCCAATTCAGTTGTCATCTACACTAACAAAAAGGTAGTAATCTTCCTTATAGGATGCTGAGGGCAAATGTGATAAAGATGGAGAAACATTCTGTATGTGAATAAAGAATTGTAAATCACAACAGGAGTAATTTCATATGGCCAAGCCTTTGCTCTTCATTTGTCTTTTTCTACTCCCTCTTACATTTCTTTCTGTCTTATTGTATGTCCCTTGATGGCTGTATATAAATATAAAAAACAAAGCTGCTCACATAAAGCATAAAGCATCTTCACACAGAGATAGCTGTTCTTTAGGAAACTGTTTTGCAAATGGTTCATGTAAAAGCAACCATCTATTTTTAAGTCAAGCTAGGCTTTACAGCAAGGGAAACATGCCTGGGTCTATTACGTGTTAATGGCAGCTAGAAACACAAATGTTTGAGGAACTGGTGCTGTGGCAGGAGTGGATAATTAACTCTTCCTCTTGCACTAGTTTTCCAAATTAAATTGTCCTCCCATTACTATTTTCAAGATGTTCAGTTGCTGATGAGAATAGATGCAAAAGGAAAAGTCCAAAGCTCTTAGATGAATATAATATGAACATGGTCCAGGAGCAGTATGAATCAAGGTCAGCTCGAAATCATAAAACAAGAAATGGAATGTTTAAACACTGTAGTACTGGGCAGGGGTCTTTTCCTAGAAAAACAGCTGCAGGAGCGCATTAGCATATGGTATGCTGATGAGCTATTAGGCTATTAGCATATGCCATGCCCCCTGACATCACCGGAAGTGATGTCAGAAGGGGAAGCAAAAGGGGGGGAGGCATCTTCAAAAGCCTCCCCTTCCCTTCCCCAGCTGGTCTGGGTGGGGGAGCTAAGAGAGAAGGAGTTTAAAGTTTAAACTGCTTCTCATGAGAGTTGGGCCTCAGAAGGAGGAAAGAGGAAAGGAAAGAGAGAGAGTAGGGAGAAGGAAAGAAGGAAGGAAAGAGGGAAAGAAAGAGAAGGAAAGGGGAGGGAAAGAAAGAGAGGGAAGAAGGAGGGAAACAGGGAAAGGAGGAAAAAAGAGAAGAGAAGAAGGTGGGAAAGAAAGAGAGAGAGAAGAGAAGAGAAGAAGGAGGGAAAGAGGAAAAAGAGAGAAGGAAAGGAGGAAATGAAAGAAATTAGGCGGCAGTTCAGCCCCATTATATCCTATGGGCCATTGAAGTCAATGGTGAAAACATAGGGTATATTCTGGGGGCTGGAGGGGAGGGGTTTGAGGGAGAGGCTCCAAACTCACAGGGTAGTGAGTGAGTTCACCATTGACTTCAATGGCCCATAGGATATAATGGAACTGAAATTGACATTCGGCTGCCTGAAAGACTCCCCAGCACGCAGGCTGGGGGCGGGGCTTGGCTCCTGAGCTCCCGCAGCTGTGCTCCGGTGCGCTCCCCCCCAAAGACCCCTGGTACTGGGAGTGAGTGAACTAAAAAGATGGATTGACTCAGTAAAGGAAGCCACAGATTCAGTTTGCAAGAACTGAGCAAGGCTGTTAATGATAGGATATTTTGGAGGTCATTAATTCATAGGATTGCCATAAATTGGAAGTGACTTGATGGCACTTCACACACACACACAACACAACACTATTTTCACTAAAAAATATACAGTTACAATATGGCATCATACAGCTTTGGGTTTTATCCAGTCAACATTAAATACTTTTGAATCCCATTGATTTCAAGGTAAGAGAGTTAAGTACAGGCTTAACTTTGACTTGATAATGCCCAGGAACAAGGATCTTTTCAGTGAGATGATAATGATGTGTTAATATAAATTACATGCTTGTATATATTGAATGCTTCCTTCTCTGTATTTCATTAGGTTAAAGAAAGTGTCCACAATCCTGCACAAAGTTGCATGCTAGCTCATTGACTGCAGTAGGAATTAAAAGTTATAGTGGTGTAATTGTTAGAGAGTCAATCTAGGCTCTGCGAGATTCAGCTTCAAGTCTTCATTCCCTCATGAAGGTCACTGATGACCTCAAATCACTTATTCTTCATTCTTACCCTAACCTACCTGTTGTCAGGATACAATGGGAATGGGAGAGACAGGTTTGCTGCTGGGAGCTCCTTGGAGGACAGAGTGGCATAAAAATGGACCAGAAGACAAATGTGCAATCTTATGTAGGGCTGCCTTTGAAGGTCCTAAAATTAGGCAGCTCCTACTCTTTGGAATGGCCTGCCTGGACCAATGCTCCCTCTAAGCTGTGGAGTCTTGTGAGCAAAATTTTACTTTGTGAGCCACTGGCATTAAAATTGTGAGTGAGCGGTTTGGCTGCTGCATAAATTAGTCTGCTCCGGAGCCATCCTTCCTGAGCTAAGACAAAAATATGTGAGCCTGAAGCTAAAAAACCGTGAGCTAGCTCACACTAACTCAGCTTAGAGGGAACACTGGCCTGGACCACGGATCACCAATGTCTCTACAAGGCATGCAAGTCAACCCCCATTTTGGAGAGAAGGCAGCTGGAGAGAGATGGTGAGAGGGTCTGCTAATTGTTGTTTCACTGAAGTATTTCTACAAGCTATTATTCGACGGTGGTGCTGTTTATGATTTGTAATTGTGTTTTATTGTTTATGTTTTATTCTATTTTAAATTTTTGTTGCTTTGGAAGCTGCTTTGAGCATTTATTTTTTTAGATAAAAAGGTTAAAAGAAGTCTTATTCAACTCAGACGGACCTACTTCAATGTAAATATGCATCAGGTCATGCTGCCTGTCTCATTCCATACCTTCCTGTGGAAGATCCATGGCTACTTTTCAGTCAAGTGGATGGTTACTACCATCATCATATTTTGACTGTTTAAATATCTCTATTTTTACAAATTGCTTTATAACTTTTAAAAAACTCTTTTAAATATCTTATTAGAAAATGAAAAATGCAACAACAGTTAGAAAATATAGTCAAAGAATTTGCCAGGGAAAAGAACAGAACAGAAAAGAAGAAATTACAGTGGGATGTGCAAACAGAACACTTGGGATAAACAGAAGCCTAATTGTATTCACCCAAGTATAATCTCCCTTGGCAAAAGATACAGATTACTCCTCTCTCTCTTTTTTCCTTTGAGAAATGAGACTCAACAACATTGCCTCCTAGGTCTACATTATGAAATGACCCAAGGAAGTTTCAGGAGAACCGTGCACTTGAAAGCTTTGGCAAGGCACCAAAAAAATGAAGAGAAGCTTTGTGATTATAACACTGGTAGGAAGAGATTAAGCAACAGAAAACTGCAACTAAGGCTTCATTAGTGCTTACCAAGGTTCTGCCTGTGAAAGTAGAAGGCACAAGGAGCTGGAGACAGTTCTCTAGACAGTTATTTTTACTAACACGACATTGCTCTTACATAAAAACCTCTGAAAGGAATTCATTTTAATACACATCAGAGCACTGAAGCATGGAAGAAAGGCTTTGGCACTGACTAGCAGCAGCTCAGGGAACAACAATGACCCCTCCCCACTTTTTCACACTGAGCTCATCATATTTGAAAGTTAATTACAGAACATTGATCAAAACATATTGTTCTTCAAAACGAACAATAAAAAAATTGGTATCAACAGTAGAATCAATACTTAATGGTCACATACATAATGAAAGGAAAGGAATTAAACACCCTCGATTATTTAACCAAATTTATAGACTTTCTTAACCAATATGTTGTACTTCATAGCCACTGCACAAACGTTGATGGGTTTGGCTTTTTTGGGATAAAAGGAAAGAAAATAGATAACTTGTAGTAATGGTACCCAGAAACTATCAAGCCAAGATAAGGTGTTGCAACACAAACATGATTCTTGTGGCAACTAAAAGAGCTGTCAAAGTATGGCCAATTGCCATCAAACTCTTTTATTTAAAGAAAAAAAATACAGCTGCAGAGTCATATTGACAAGTATTTCAGGGCAGGGCTGGAATAAGACAAGCTGAGGCCCTAAGCTAAACCACCGATAAGAGGCTCGAATGTGTTACTGCCTAAAAAATGGCAACTTAGTACAGCTTAGTAATTATTTTACTTAAAGAAATACAGAAGGCAACTCATAATCTGAGGTGCTAAACTGTAGCTCATTTCACTTATGCAATCCAGCTCTGCTCCAGAGACACCAAAGACAGCCTTTGGATACTGCATCCTGAAACCATTCACTTTGTTCCACACTAGCTCACCAATACCTCTCATATACAAGTAGACAGTCATGAGGGTATTTTGCATGTGCTGCCTTTACAGGCAGCACGTAACAGGATGAAATTAATTTCAGATCCCAGCATTCTTGTGAGGATGCCAGTTATGTTCTGTGCCAGTCCTGGGATGTCCAGACCTAGTCCTATGGCTGGATGCAGAAGTTCACAGGACTGGGATGCAGCACAGTCACACCTCCATAAATACAGAGAACTGCAAATATACATCAGGAGGGAAATTCCCATATAATCCAGTGTATTTATGTATTGCATTTGTATGCCACCTTTCTTCCAAAAGTGGAATACAAGGCAATTTATATAGGGTACCCAGGATGTTTCCCACCCAAGCACTGACTAGACTAAAGTAAAGGTAAAGGTTTCCCTTGCTCGAAAGCCAGTCGAATCCGACTCTAGGGATGCAGGGCTCATCTCCATTTCCAAGCCAAAGAGCCAGTTTGGTGTAGTGTTTAGGTGCGTGGACTCTTATCTGGGAGAACCGGGTTTGATTCCCCACTCCTCCACTTGCACCTGCTGATGTGACCTTGGGTCAGTCACAAGCTCTGGCACTGCTGTTCTCTCAAGGACAGTTTCTATCAGAAGTTCTCTCAGCCCCACCTACCTCACAGGGTGTCTGTTGTGGGGAGGGGAAGGGAAAGGAGTTTGTAAGCTGCTCTGAGACGCCTTTGGGCAGTGAAGGGCAGGATATAAATCCAAACTCTTCTTCTTCTTCTTCTTCTTCTTCTTCTTCTTCTTCTTCTTCTTCTTCTTCGTCTTCTTCTTAGATGTTTCCATGGTCACGTGGCCAGCATGACTAGACGCTGAGGCACACGGACTACTGTAACCATCCCACTGAAGTGGTACCTATTTATCTACTTGCAGTTTCTTGCTTTCGAACTGTTAGGTTGGCAGGAGCTGGGACCAGAGATGGGAGCTCACTCTGTCATGCAGCACTTGGGCCTTGAACTGCTGAACTACCGACCTTCCAGTCTGCAGTTCAGCGTCTTAACCCCTTGAGCCACCGCAGCCCTCTTGCCAGACCAACACCTGCTTAATTTCAGCAAGGTTAGCACATCTACCATACCCTGGGCTCAAACACAGGCAATGATTTGAAATTCCTGTCACGCTCCCCCTGG
This sequence comes from Gekko gecko, assembly GCA_029375565.1. NCBI lineage: Eukaryota > Metazoa > Chordata > Lepidosauria > Squamata > Gekkonidae > Gekko > Gekko gecko. The sequence goes on from JAPDNY010000009.1 coordinate 66,143,874, forward strand.
GCCCCGGGTACCTTTCCTCCAGTCGCCGTGGCATCAGGCAGTCCAAACCGTGGGGGTGCGGTCCTGGGAGGCAGGGGGAGGTCCCAGGGGCAAGGAGACAGGGGGGCCTCAGAATGACAGGGGGCGGGGTTGACTTCACCCCTCTTGCCCCTCTGTCCCGTGTCAGGGAAGCAGCCGGTTCGCTGGGCTCTCTCTCTCGCACACGCACGGCTCTCTTCTCCTTGACACGCATCTCCACCCCGGCCCCTCCGTCCTTCCTCCCTTATATCCTCCTCCCACTGCCCAGCACCGCCCGTGCTCCTCCACGGTCCCACCTTCCCCCGGCCCTGCCCCCCTTGATAAGGTAGGACGCCCTCCTTGCGTCAGGGGCGTGCGTTCCTGTGCCGGCGTCTGCCTTGCCGGCCCGAGGGCTGCACCGTCGGTGCCTCCAGTCGTCTGGGGAGGATTGCTCGCCTCTGTCGCTTCCCAGGGCTTGCGCCGACGGGGCCTCGCTCGTCCTGACGTCCTCTCCGTCGGAGGGGGGCCGGGGCGCGCTCCGGGTGCCCCGTGTTGGCCTGGTTTCTCGGGTGAGTGCTCGGGTTGCGTCGTGGTGGGGGGGGGGCGCAGCCCGGCCCGGACCGCCAGGGCCGGGACAATTCCAAAGTAGTCATATTGTACCATTTGTTTTAAAGGAACTGGGAGTTGGTGCACATTGTTCTGAGACACTTGTATTAGGTGAAAACTGCTCTTCCAAGAGTGGCATCAAGATCCTTTCATTTCCTATGTCTGCTGTTCATTTCTGCCTGTTCTGATAATGTGCTTCTAATGATATGCATTTCCCAAGAGCCTATCTTTGTTTTCTGCCTATATATATATTCACCATCTCTAGCACACCCAGTTGAAACAAGTAATATCTTCACAGCAATAAGGAGCAAATATTCTGTTCATCTAAGTTCATTAGAAATGTAGTTGACAGACAGAGGGGTGAAGAGGGTTACCTTCCATTCTTTAAGCCCAGTCCAAAAGAAAGGCAGATACCCAATTTTCCTTTGTGGCTTGCAAAGGAAAGGAGCAAATTATGGTTCTGCACCCACTTGTCGAATTGAACAGAGGGAATATGTGTCAAGTTAACCCTTCTTGGAATAAACATTATTCAGATAATATACTATGCTGTAAAACCAGCTGCAAGAAAATAAGTTGCAATCTTTAATTTGATAGAGCAGAGCTGGTCAGTTTACAGCTCACTCTGTTAGGAAAAGCACAGCTGAAAATTTGCAAATTGACATACTTTGACTTTTCACTTCCAATTATCTCCTTGGTAACATTTGTTGCATTCATCATGTATTCTGGCATCAGGGCAAGGCATAGAAATAGCCCTGAGTCTGATTCTGTTTTGCATATTCAGCCACAGAATGTTTAGAATGCTTTTAAGGAAAACCCCATTGATGTCCATTTAACCTTTTGCCATTGTTAGCATCTATTGGACCCCATCGTCTCACTAAAACTGACACACAGCTTTTCAAAGGCCATGCTTTTCTTTTAGACCATATATATTGTCAAACAAGGATGAGGTCAAATCTCTGCATTCCCTCCATTATTCTACATGTAGTGAGACTGTGGAAGAAACAAATGAATAACAAAGCATTGAGTCTGGTAGTCAACATTTAAGATCACATATAAAACTGAAAATTTTGTTTTTGTCTCCTGTCTCTTCTGAGCATTGCCATGTTAGGTCAGACCAGCAGTCCATCAAGTACTCCCCAGAGTTTTTGTACTATGAGTAAGTCTGAATAGACATTATTCTGTCTACACTAGTCATGATTTAATTATCTCTTTATGTTAAATATTTTTTGAGTATATTGAGATTCAGTGTAAGTAAGGCTGCCATTCTAGCCACACTTGCTTGGAACTCCTACTGAATTCAGTGAGGTTTTCATGTATGTAAGCATGCATAGATCAAACTGAAAGTAAAAAACAACAACAATGCAGTATATGTGTGTGACAGAGAGAGCGGAATGAAGAAACAAATTGATAAGGCCAGACTAGTGCCCAGAAATAGCTTGCTACAAGACAGGCCAAAAAGAGATAACAACAGAACACCACTGGTTGTCACTTAACAGTATCCAGCTCAAACCAGTACCGTATATTGTTACTGATCTAAAGCCTGTCCTAGATAATGTCTCAAGTGGTAGACCTTTCCTTGCTTACACGACCACTAACAGCTTCATTTCACCAACTGTAGGGCATCTGACAGAGAACAAACATAGACCCTGCAACAAATCCTGAAGCCAGCTCTATCTCAATATACATCAACAAAACAGGGACCACGATGGAATAAGTACAAAACAATAGGAAGCACCATGTATAAACATACAATATATGCAATAATATTTAATGAAAATATAAATTGTGTGCAATATACTAAACAAGTATAATCACCTTATAGGTATTTACAAAATTCATTCAAATTCATATATAAGCAATCAAATACAGAATCAAGGTGATGGTCACACGTGCAAGATAATGTGGGGGGGAGCGAGACTATTTGCTCCAGTGTAATTTCTACATATGAAAAACTGGTCAATGTCTATACAAAAGAATGAATGGATGCCTATCTGACAATATTTAGAAACCGTTTCAGTCTCTCAGGGCACATTATTGCTGATCTAAAAGTCACCATTCTTGACCAAAAGACCTTCAACAGATGGCAACAAGGGTATAATAGAGGTTTATAAAAATATGAATAGTGTGAAAGACATTTTTCTTCATTTCTCATAATACTAGGACCCAGGATTACCTAAGGACATTGATTGTCTAGTTCATGACAAGCAACATTAACCTGTGGAACTTCAAGATGGGATGATGGTCTGCAGCTTTCAAGAGCTTGATAGTTAAAGATGAATAAGGCTAGTACTGGTAGTTAAATAAACCTCCATAATCAGAAAAAGCATGCTTCTAAATTCCACATAGTAGGGCGAACTGATGGAAAGGAGACTATCACCTTCATTATTGTCAGTTTCTCAGGAACTTCTGGCAGGGCACACTGGGGAACTGATGAACATTGCTTGACTTTCAAAGGAGTGTGACAGCACTGCCCTAGCATAGGTAGTGAATTCTGATTATGGGGAAATCAAATCAAACTCCCAGACTGAATGGGCTGCTTTTGAGCTGAGGTACAATAGAGATTAAGGAAAAGAGGGAAGGATAGTATTATTTCATATATTTCTCTACTGTCTTCATAAATGATCAGTTTGAATACTGCAGAACCATATTTTTAAAAGAACTGTGTTTGAGTCCAGTAGCACCTTAGAGACCAAGAAGATTGGGTGGTGGGGGGGGATAAGCTTTCAAGAGTCAAAATTTATACTCCCAAAATCTTGTTGATCTCTAAGGTGCTACTGGACTCTTCTACTGCAGACCAACATGTCTACAATCTGAAAATATTTTTAAAAGATATCTTGTTGCAACCACTGTGACTACCAGTGTAGTAGGGTGAGTAGTGCCTTGGACTTGCATTGAGGAAACCTAGGTTCAGCTCTCAGATAAGATTATTGCATCTTGTGTTTTATTGCACGCCTTCTTGAGCTATCTGTGACTGGAAAGGCAGTTTCAAGATTTTCTGCATAATTGTGTTTCCTCACACTGAGTGCTACTTAGCTAACATGGTTGCTGTGAGGATAAAATGTGATGAATCCATGAACAACACTGTGTTCTGTGCCTGTTGTCAAGCAGACCAAAGATTATAGCTGTTATGAATAGGGATGGGCACAAACAAGCTGAGCTGAGCTTGTTTGTCACAAATTTTGGCCAGCTTGTGGTTTGCAAAGCAAGTTCATGAACTGAAGAGCAACCATTAACTTCCACAAATTTTGATGGAGTTCTTGGTGGTTTGTGAAAAAATAGCTGAGCGATGGTCCCTACCACTCAGCTGTTTGGAAACCCCTGCTTTCTGCTCCCCATGAAAAGCTGCAAGAAGCAGAAAGCAGGGGGTTTAAACTTTAAATGGCTCTCAATCCAGTTCAAACCAGTTTGGTTTGCAAACAAGCATATTGGTGAATGGTTCAGTTCATGGTTCAGTCGTGAACCACAAACTGAACCGTAAAAATTTAGTTCATCCCCATCCCTAGTCATGAACCACATAGGATCCTCACAAATGAAATTTAATTTTTATTTGTTTTTGGGGTTATTTATAGTTTGCCTTTCTCACTGAGATTACAGTGACACATGATGCAATTAATAGGATGAGACATCTAATAAGCAGTATAATTAGGACCATCTCCACACCATCCTGTGTTCTGGTTCTGGTCATAGCAGTTTATGATTCCCCAGGGAAACTGAATGAAAAAAATAATTGAAGATCATATTTTAGAGGGAAATCTTGACCTGCTCCCTCAGAGGACTTCAACTACAGCACACGACTAGAAGACAAAAATAATGAAGGAAAAGTTTTACAAGGAGCTAAACAAAACCCATAAGATTGGACAAAACACAAATATTATTTGTAAGCTGGAAAGGTCTTATTAGTTTTAGCTGTATGCCATCCCTCAAACTTCCTTGAATTACCTTGGTGTATTGTGTGTGAAGCAAAGGAGAGAGCTAGCCGTAGGCACAAGATAAATAATAGCCTATTATCTGGTACAGACTGCATCAGGAAATGTCTTCTCTCACTGATTTTGCTCCACAGCTGAAGGAGAAGCAGACAATACAGACATATCTATTTAGCCAATGAAAAGTTAATGTGCAGGGGTTCTAAGATGTGGCCTTTAGTTTTTCTTCACAGTTATGCAAATTCAATTAAAGAGATGCTGTCTGTCCTGAGGATCCTTCAGTCCTGATTAGAAAGAAAGAAAAGAGTTTATCTGAGGTTACGCAATTTATATTAAAGAATGTGAGGTTAATCATAATTGCTATGGAACAATTATTTTTTAAATAATTCTAATTTTATAAATTATACATTATAATACACTTATCATAATTTATTAGAAGGGTATAGGTGGGTGGGTGGGTGGGAGGATGCCTGCCTGTGTATAGTCCCAGAGAAGCAGATTCATGTACAGGATTGTCTGTTCCCTTTAACTTCAGAACACCTCATTTTTTTGTCAGTGTATATCACTGATAGTAAGCAAATATAGTATAATGATGATGATGATGATGATGATAATAATATAAAATCTTGTTTATGTGTTTTAACTCATTTTTCAGCCCAAAAATTTGGCTCCCCCAGTAGGGGAGTTAAAAGCTAATACAAGTATTAATTAAAATACAATTTTAGTGGGGTCTCAGCCCAGGCACAGTGGAAAGATGTCTGGCTGCTGCCTCTTCTTCCTTGCTGACAGCAGTCTGTAACTGGGAGGAGCTGAACTCTCAGCTGGGTCTGGAATCTCTGAGCACACTGGCAGAGTGCCTGACTGCTTCTTTTTCTTTGCTTAACCTCACTGATGGCAATTGGTAACTAGGAGAAGAAGAGCCATCAGCTGAGCTGGCTCCAGAGAGTATTCTACAATTCTACAAATGTAAAACCAAATTATATTTTCTGTTAAGTTTCTTCCATAATGGAAAAGAAGATTGTGTACCATGTTAGGTCAGGATTAGATGTTCTTTTCAAATTTAGATTTCAGTCCAGAAGCACCTTATACACTTTTGAGAGTCAAAGCTCTCTTGTCAGATAAATTTAATTTCAAATTTCATAATCTCAGATTTGGGAGAGTACAAGTGTTTACAAAAGCAGCCAAGCAGCTGAAATCATTCTTGGTACAGCAGCATATTCTGGGACAGGTGACCTGACAAGTAAGAGGATCAAGCAAAGCACAAGAATCAAGAAGCAGGGTGGGTCAAGACAGGCAGGAAGCAAGGACAGGTTGTAAAGGCTGCTTATATGATAGCTGTTTACTCTGGGACTGACTTCCTTTTTGGGGAGAATCCAGTCAACATTGTTGCCATTCCATTGTATTCCAATGTTTTATAAGTTGTTGTGCTATTTTTTTCCTTACTTATTTATGGTGATTATTTTTTTATTTAGAAAATATATATTCCAGCTCTTCAGAGACCAGAATCCACAGATAATTTATAAGCAGGACACAGAGGCTAAAGCCTTCCTTCTTGCAACCACCCAGCTCTGATATTCAGAGGGACAAGAAGAGGAACCTGCGATATTCGTGGGGGAGGCTCCGCAGCGATCACCTCCCCCCCCGCTCCAGCAGCGTTGCCCGAGTGGCTTCCAGCCATCGGGCCACCAATCTCCTCTCTTCACCCCCCCCGGCTCCAGCAATCTCCTCTGTGCCGATCTCCTCCCTCCCCCGGCTCTGGTGATGTCCCCCTCCTCCGCTGCTGCCGATCTCCTCCCCCCACTTCTTTCCCTTGCTGCCCCCAAGCTAGGGTTGCCAGCTCCAGGTTGGGAAATCCCTGGAGATTTTGGGGGTGGAGCCTGGTGAGAGTGCAATTTGTGGAGGGGAAGAACCTCAGAGTCCACCTTCCATAGCAGCCATGTTCTTCAGGGGAACAGATCTTGGTTGTCTGGTGATCTCCAGGTACCACCTGGAGGTTGGCAACCCTACCCATAACCTAAATATCGAGAGAGAGAGAGAGAGAGAGAGAGAGAGAGAGAGAGAGAGAGAGAGAGAGAGAGAGAGAGAGAGAGAGTGAGATTTTCTCTTCCTGGCTCATGCTTGCTGCTTCAAATGTTCACAAAGTGAGTGCAGAGAGCAGAAAAAATATGAGATCTCTGGACCCTACTTAGGAAAGAGAGTGAGGAGAGATTTTAACCTAGCTGTGGGATTTCTTTCTTTCTTTCTTTCTTTCTTTCTTTCTTTCTTTCTTTCTTTCTTTCTTTCTTTCTTTCTTTCTTTCTTTCTTTCTTTCTTTCTTTCTTTCTTTCTTTCTTTCCTTCCTTCCTTCCTTCCTTCCTTCCTTCCTTCCTTCCTTCCTTCCTTCCTTCCTTCCTTCCTTCCTTCCTTCCTTCCTTCCTTCCTTCCTTCCTTCCTTCCTTCCTTCCTAAGTAGGGTCCAGAGATCTCATACTTTGTCTGAAGGAATGGCTTATTTGTGTATTTACTCTTGCAAGGGGCCACCAAGGTCATCTAGTTCAACCCCCCTACCAGCGCAGGGACTACAACTGTAATATCCCTGGCATGTATGTATTATCAAGTGTGTCATCTCTGGCTGTGTGATATTTCCTGTGTCACCTAGAGAGTGTTTCAGAAGAAGGGCAGTCAGGACACAGCATGTGAGCCCTTCTAGAGAGCACTGGCTTTCTGCAGAGCTCCCCCCCCCCAGGGCCAGTGCTTGGTAGTTCCTGCCCAGGCTTCTCCACCTGCCTGCTTCTCCTGCAAGGCGTGCACTGCCGATTTGGAACAACTGTGCCTTAGCTGACAGTTCAGAGCAAAACAGGCGGAACAGGCAAGCTGGCTGAGTGAGTGAGGGCAGGCACAGGAGAGGGAGAGCAAGCAGCAACAGTAACTGTATTAGGCAACTTCTCGTCAGGAGGGGCAGGCAGGCGGCCGGTGCTGGACTGGGGAAAGCAGCTTCCTACCCTTTCTGCTCTTGCTCTGCATTCCTGGAGTGGGGCTGGACTGGAGTCAGGTCGCAGAGCCTGTGGGCGCTCTGAAACTGCAGGAGTCAGGCCCTTCCGTCCTCCCTCCAATGCAGATTCTCTCCCCCTCCTCGCCCCCTTCCACTCCTCAGGTCTGTGTTCCTCGTTTCTTTCCCTGCACGCACGCACTTGCTTCCCCCTTCACATTGACTCCTGAGCCCCTGGGTTTTTGTGACAGAGAGGGATGGGGAGGGAAGGCTCCTTGTCTTCTGTGGATTAAAGGAGGATAAAGCCTTTGCCTGTCGGGTTTCTGAGATGGCAGTTTGTGCTGCAGGTGGAGGGCTGGAGCCACACGCCCTTGTCCTCGCGGCTCCAACAGCTGCTCCTGCCATTCTTAGTGGCAGCGTGTGCAGCTGCGCAGTTTTCCTTGCGCTCCTGAGCATTCTACTGGGGATCTGTAAGTAGAGAACACAGTTTGACTTTGGGAGAGGATTCAAGGATCCCCGTATACTTTTTTAAACATGTAAGATTTTTCTGCAACCCTGGAGAGTACTCCAAGCGTGCAGAAAAACCTCTTTAGCCTCCAGGTACCCTTGTTTTGTGGAAATAAGTATCTGCACGGGGGGGGGGCACTTGGGAATTAGATATATAGATGCTGCCTCATGTGTATTCTGTTTAGCCAACATGGCAAATAGCCATTGACACAACTATGTTTCATGAATTTGTCTAATCACCTTTTAAAGCCAAGAATACCATTGACCATTGTTACAGTCTATGGCAGTTAATTCCATAAGATAACAACTGTATATGAAAAAGTACTTCCCTTTGATTGTCTTGAATCTACTAAACTTCAACTTGAATGAATTTTAGTATTCTGGGAAAGAGAAAGAAAAGTTCTCTATTTCCATGTTCTCCACTCCATGCATAATTTTAGAAACCTGTTTTGTCACTCTCCTTAGTCATGTTTTCTCCTTAACCATTCCTCATAGAGAATATGCTTTGTTGCCAGTCTAGTAGGCTCTAAAAGTTCTATGAGTGTAGGCAGGCCCTGAAATACATGTACGTTAACTTGAATGGCACAATCTCTCTTCCATCCAGATATTAGCATTTATAAACTCTTTGCTTTCTTGCATGACTAGAGAGCTCACTTTTCCATAATTAGGAGACAATGGCTACATTCACATGTTCTACTTGACTCGTGTTAACTAACAAGGTTCATGAGCATTGACATTCCTCAACTTCTTGCATAGAAAATTATCATTACAAATGACTCTAGTTGCTGGCTAGTATATGAATGCTGATATGTGAGTTAAGAGAGTTTTCTTCCCAACCAGCTGGAATCCTAAATCTAAATGCAACTCTGCTTTAGAATCCTGGCTTGTGAAGAAATGGGAAAACTAACTCTAGTTTACCTGTATGCCAGTGAAACAGATGTTTAAGCCCATCAACAATCTTTCTGGCTTTCACCATTGTGCACATGACCAATCCTGTGCTGAATATATTAAATGCATGAACATTCAAGTGCACATAAAACAGTGCTCAGTTACACATTGGTAGTTCATTTTGTTTGGTGTGGCACAATATTTTTTTAAAAATTGTGCCGCGTTGCCACTTGGGTGGCGTGGCTGTCTGGACAGTGCCTGGAGCCTCATTGTGCAATGCAAGTGGTTGGGCAAGGGATGTGTGATCATCTGAACCCACTAAAAATATCCCTAATCAAATCTACAGCAGGAACAAATCACGGTAAGCTTGCCATATGACCACACCCTGAGTACAGAAACCAGATTCCAACATTTGGTCAGTAATATAATAGCTGACAGAGCAGATAATCTGTTTGGCAGAGAAGACAGCAAGGTTGCCCAGTGTAGCATGCAGACTTCTGCTGTGCAAGGATTTGATCTGTACTATGAAATATGTTCCATGAATTTCTTGACCTATGGTAGATGTATTCATTCTGAGAGAAAAATAACATTAACATTTTTTACATAATGTTGGGGGTTGGAGACATCGCCTGCAAAAACAGATATAATAGAACTCTGCTGAAAATTAAAACCCAAATCAGTTTCTCATAAGAAATGATGGATTAATATGAAATGTCTTGCTTTGCAGTCATTGGCCCCAATCCCTTATGGTCTGGGATCCTAAGTTATTTAAATTGTATCATACTTACACACTGGTGTTATGACCTAGAATGGAAATCCCATTGACTTACACTTCTCATTAATCCTTCTTTATCTTGTCCAAAGCATATCTACATGTCTACATATTTTTCCTGGTGAGATACCTGTTTTTCCTACCTTTCCTGAATCATAAGAAGAATGCTTAGCTCCTTGAGGTCTGTATACACTTTTCCAGGATTATAGAGTCCTCTGTATCCACACATTGGGTGCGATCAGACAGCGTGCTGGGAGTGGTTTAAATTGCTCTGGTCCCAATACATTCTTTTTTAAACCCAGAGAATCGCGATCACACTCACCTCCTTGTTCCGGATTGCTGTGCAGCCACATCGCTCCCCACCGTCCATACGCAGGAGCATGCGTCGGTTATGTCCTGAGCTTGGACTGCATCCCCATTGACATGCTGGTATCCTAAATGGCAATGCCTGATTGGCTACTCTGTGTAGCAGGCCAATCAGGGGACAAGGATTGTGCTGGAGGGAAGCAAAGTGACTGGATGTTATTTCTGAATTATTATTGGATGTTAACCTGACAATGTGCGTGACTATGCTAGCCCAAACAGTTTAAATAAGAGCCTGTTGCTCCATGTGCTCTTTGTCTGTTCTGAGCTGTTCTGAGTTGCTGAATCACTATTAAAAGCTGAATCACTTTTGTTGAGAACTGCCTACGTGTCATACATATCAGCGTAGGTGGTTTTTTCCCCCTCTCAGTTAGAGCATGCACACAGGCGGCCATCTGTAGAACTAAAATTTTTACACGTGCACAGAACAGCGATTTCCACACTTCCCTTTAAACTTTAAATGAACAGTTCCCTTTAAACTTTTACCCCGAAACTGACCTCTGTGAGATCCTGAACCATCTAAACATGAAAACTAGGCACTGTTTAAACTTTGGTTTTATTAACTTAGGAGCGGAGCTCCGCCTATGCGCACACCGCCAAGGCATAAAAAAATGGCGGACAAAAAGTGGAAGCCTTGGGCTTCCGTGGCAGCTTTCCAGAGGGGAGGGGGTTTAAACTGGAAGTGGCTCGACACTGCAGGAGTGATCAGATGTCAGAAAAGTGCAGCTACAACTGGAGAATCAGGAAAACACCACTTGGGGACCTGGTATCAAAATACTCCATTTTAAAGGGGGTTTGATCCGGAAAGCGATGGCTGGGAATGGTGCGCAGGTGTTGGGTGTATGAACGTGCACATAAAATCTGTTACTTAAGTGTGCCGAAAGCAGTTCAAACGGAGTGTCTGAACACACCCATTTTCTTTTCATTTTGACATAATTAGATACATTTTGAAGGTGGTAGATGAAAAGCCAGATGTCAGTTTGTTTGGGGAATTAGTTATGGCAAGAGGCCATACAGGCTAGAATAGGAAGAAAACAGCTTCCTATTCACTTTATATGTACAGTTTAACATAATAAAGTACAGTGGTTACAGATAGCCACATTGGTCCAAAGCAAAATCCAGCCTCACAAAAGATATTTTATTTTAGATAGCAAAGCACTATGAGCTACTGAATATTGTTGCAGGGAGGTGGAAGAAGAGAAGCTGAGACATGTGATTCTGGCCTGCATAATATTGGATTGGGTTGCACCAGTCACCACCAGGTTGCCACACCTCTATGCCAACATAGGATAAAATAGCAAGCAGCAGGAGCAATGTGGCCATTTCTGTAGAAATGTCTGGAGTCCGTACAACCAATGTATCTTGTGGATTGTAGCTTGCGTGCATTCTGCTGGAATCGCTATGCCGTTTGAGTTCTTGTGGCGAAGCGCTGCTGAGTTAAATCAGCACCAACCATTGGCATGATTTATTCTATTTTATTTTGGTAATGCTTATTATGATAAGCAAAATATAATTTCTGTACATAATAATACCCAGCGGGGATATAAATCTATTTTTAATGAGATTGTGTACTCTGCGTCCATCTATAGGAAATACGCTGAAACATTATATCCTCTGAATGTGTGGGTTTTTAACCAGAGGTTTCCTCTCACTGTTTACATGACGTGTAAGTCTTATTGTCTCAGTCCTGTGTTTTTCAGGAAGGATTTAAATCACAAGAAAAGCCAAAACAAATATATTAACTGCATCTGCTAGGAAGGGATGCCTTTTTAAGAAGACCTGTGTAGTTTGTTTTGCTTTTTGTTATCTTTTGAATTTCCTCACAGCTTTGTGTTTGAGCTCTTAGCCTACAAAGTCCAGATTCTGTCATTTGTCCCATTTCATGGGAGTCTTGTCACATCTGTTAATTCTGTTGCATTTTTATATACTCTTACACAAAATGAAACACAGAAATTAGGGCTGAATCCAACCAGCCTTTCTGCTAGTGAAAAAGGGAGGACACCCTTTGACCATCAAAAATGCTGTGCTAGGGATCATAGAGCCTGCATGAACAAAAGGTTTATGAGAGTGGGACAGGGGCTGGCATAAGGAGAGGAATTAAGTGAGGCTCAGTGACAAACCCTAAATGGGGACAAAATTCATGGATGTAGCACTTCATGGACATCACATGGGGGTGATGGTAGAGTGAATGCTATCTAATCACCATTGTGATTGGGAAAAGCAGAATGCTTGGATTAACACCCCAAGAGGCCCCTGGCCTCACTCTGTTCTGGGAACCAAGCAATAAACTGATCCCCCTTTATGGAGACAGACAGGCAGGGAAATGATAACCATTTACTCACCTGCCCCAAAGTGGAAAACTACTAGAGGACATTCTCCTGATTATAATTGAATTAACGGGAATGGTGGGAAGCATGAGGACTCAGCCCTCAATTCAGGATAGGTTAGAAAAGCCCTCCCAGCAGGAATAGAAAAAAGTTATTTGGTTTAACACACTCTGAACTAGGGAGCAGAGAGAAACAGAGTGAAGTCTGCCTCGCCCAGCCTCTGTTTCAGAGTTACAGCTTTGCTTGTGCCCATTCCTTGGAAAGGAACATCTGGGGGGGAAACAGTGATTCATACAGCCTAATTAGCTTCATGGTGTTTGTTTTCTTTTTATGCATTTCTGTAACAATTCTGCTAATGCTCTGATAGTAGTTTCTGTGCGTCTCTGCTCCTAGTACATGTGTTAGCAAATAAAGATCCTTTTTTCCCTTTTAATTATGTGACCAAAATATCTTTACCCTAGTGCCTGGCCATTTCTCCATGCTTAGACCAAGCACCTGACCAGACTAGAGAGATAGCGGGCAGGGGAGAGAGAATCTGCCAGTGAGTGTCCACATGGAGGTTGCTGCTGTCAGCACCTTAAACTACTTACAGCAAGGGAAGGACATAAGTTTGAGTGGTAGCAGGAAACTATCCGTGCATGATAAGAAGAAAGGGAGCAAGTGGGTGCAAGCCACCTCACAAAAACATAGACCTTCACCACCTCTCAGAAACTCATGGGAAAGGAGAACAGGAAGGATGGTGGTGGATCATTACAGTCACTTCCCTGTGATCTTCATTTGGTGTATGCCACTCTCCATTCCGTGACATATTCTTTGCATACAAGATGTATTGCTAGAAAGGTGGGAGAAGAATGCACGAAGGAAACAATAGGGCATATGTAATGGAAAACACGGTTATACATTTGTTTGAATTTGTTTCCTTCATTTATACCCTGCTTTTCTCCCCAGTGGAGACCTAAAGAGGCTTACATTTGTTCTCCTCTTCTTCATTTTATCCACATAGCAAACCTGTGAGTCGGTTAGGCTGAGAGAGTTCCTGGCTCAAGATCATTCAGAGTGCAATGCTGGGGTGGGTGGGTGAAAGTGCTCAGGGAGCAGGCCAGCCAGAATGACCTGAGCACCCAAGTGGCTGTGGCAGAAGGCCTCAAGGCAGGCACTGTTACAGCCCTGGGCTGTTTTTGTTTTTTTGGGGGGCTGTTGCTGGCCCTACCTCCCAGGGGAGCCAACCTGAGTCCTTTCCTCTGCTGAGCCAGGATTCTCACAGAGTAGGGAGAGCCCATTTAACCAGTTTCTGCCTGGGGTCAGATGGTGGCCACAACCCAGGGGTCAGTGGCTAAGTCCACATCCTATGGGTGCATCATTGTTGACATATTTCTTCATCAGCCTAGACCTGTGCAGTGATCTGTCCATGTGCTGCTGAGCAAGTGGTATCCAGAACAATAGTGCCAGTGGAAAGATTAGCACACGTACCACAGAACTCCCCCCCCCCACCCAAACCCTGGGTGTGGATGGGGTGTCCTTGGAAGGGGATGGGGTGGAGATCATAGAGGATGGAGGGAAGCTGGTGGGGTGGCACTTTCCCCTGGGTGGGCCCTTTATGCTCCAGCTGGTGTGGCACCTGTGGCACTGCCTGCCCCCCAAGCACTGGGTCCATGCCCTGCACAGTGCATCCTCCCCACCCCCTCATCTATGTGGGCAGCCTACTTGGGAATTTGATAACTAACTAACAATTGTTGAATTATGTATTTGAAGGTAAGAAGAAGTTAAATTGTGTGCTAAGCTTTACATATGTGTACTTTCCTGCATGACCTTGAATCTGACTTTGTGGCTGAAGCCAAAACTGCTGTGATCGATTAGTCATATTGTACATGTGCAATAAAATAAAAATCACAAGCATTTAGCTACTTGTGTTAGGACCAGGAAGGGGAAGAGAGAAAGAAGTAAATACAGCACATTGGTAATCCAGGTGCCTTGAACAGTATGCTCTAGATAGTCTCTAGGTAGTCTCTAGAAACATTACTTTCCCCCTTCCACATCTCAGTGTTTTGAAGTCGGAGAAAAGGGCTCTTCCTAGAGAGTCTCCCTTGCTAGTGTCTGCAGACACTGTACATTTTCCATTTGGTCACCCTGAGGAGCCAACTGAGACAAAGGCATCAATCCTCTGAGTAATGAGATTTGAAAGTAGCAATTGGTAGAGCTCCACAAGGGGCTAAGAAGGATGCTTACAAGACAATAGTAAGACTAAAGTTCCTCCAGAATTGTTTACTTCTGTCTGCTGTAGTGTCTGTTTGCTATTTCTCTGAGTCACATCAAGATAACAATAAGCTATGGCACCATAATAGAAGAGGTTGTAAATGGGCAGGAGGTGGATGGAGAAGGAAGATTGTTCCTTTCCGCTTCAAGTCCCCCACCACTGAATAATACCTAGCATAAGTCTTCAAATCACATCTGTTTCCATTTGTATCTTAAGTGAAAGCACACTTGATTCGCCTTAGATTGGAAAATAAAAAAGAAGTGTAAAACTAGCAGAGTATAAAAACTCTTCAATCAAATTATACACCAATTTTTTTTCTTACTAAATTAAAAAAGAGAGAGAAAAGTATCAAAGCAGATATAAAAACTTTTTTTTACTCACACATACACACAAAGATATGTATATACACATACATAGTTATATTAAGATTCCTAAAATGGAAGGGTGGGGTATAATAAAAAATATACAGTTTCATCTGTATTTTAATCATCCAGTCTAAATTTAGGTATTCACAGAAAACTAACTTATTGAGCTAGTGTGGCATAACAGAGGCCCCGGTCATACGGGCCAGAAAATGCGGTGGGGGGAGGCGTGGCAGTTTGCCCCGGAGCAAAATAAGGTGTGGTAGCCTGATCACACGGGTCACCGGGTTGCCATGCTCCAGCTCCAAGTGCCAATCACACCATGCTGCTGCAGCACGGCAAAAAAGTGGCGCAGCAGACCACGCAAGCCGCACTGTCACGAAGTGCACATGTGCTGTTGGGGGGGGGGGCGGGCCGCTGCCAGTGTCTTGCATATGTGCATGCCTCATTCAGCGTTGGTGCGCATCCCATAGAAACTTACAACATCCGGAAACCCTGGGACATGGGCTGGCGTCGGAAGCTGTGGGATACTGGTGCTCCCACGATCAGACGCCGGCCTTTGCCCTAGGGTTTCCGGAAACTAGTACTTCAACCCTAGTAGTTTTTTACTCCGCGTTTTTGGAGGGAAGCCGTGGGTTGGCCATGGGAGTGCTATGCCTCCCAGATGTGCTCGTATGATCATGCACAGAAAGTCCACGGGGCTCCCGTGCCTTCAGCGGGGCAAATGCTCTGTGTGAACAGGGCCAGAGAATTGAACTAGGTCCAGGGTTTCAAATCACCGCTCATTCACACTGGGCCAGTCACCTTTTCTCACTCTTTCCCATAAGGTTATTATGAAACAGGGAGGAGAGAAACACATAGAGAAATGATAGGATTATAATTTTTAGAACAATATAATAGAACAGTAGTACAGTATAAAATAATGACACATTATAGAACACTGTTATGGAACAATGATCAGCATAATTCACCTTTGACTCCCATATATACACAGCCATATAAGTGCTGCCTTCCTGGGGTGCATCATATTTTGTGGGCCTTTACTACTTGACCACAGGTTGGAAAGACCCATGCAACTGCCCCTCCTAGTCAGTTCAGGTATTCACATATATACTGCAGCCACATGGGAAGAAGCTTCAAATAACTGATGCTTAGTTCCATGAACATATTACCATATTTATTTTTGCCTTTATCTAGAAGGAAATGGCCATGAATATTAGATGAACCTGCACCTAAAAAATAGATGGCCCTTTATTTGGAATGAAGCTCTGATTTGCCCCATCCTTTACTTCTGAGCCACTTGTGATGTCTCCTGTAGTCCCTTTAATGAAAATTCACAGCTCCCTCAGCAGCTGCTTCTTTGCCATTGTCTTGCATGTGTGGGCAAATTGCTTGAGTGACTTAACTAGGCAAAAGGTGCTGGTAAGCCACAGAGCTGATGATGGCCTATTCCTCTAGAACTGAACTATAACTAGGGCTCAGGTGGGTAGCCATGATGGTCTGAAGAAGTAGAATTTGGAATAACCCCCTGCTTTGCCCCATCCTTCATTTCTGAGCCACTTGTGATGTCTCCTGTAGTCCCTTTAGTGGGAAATCACAGCTCCCTCAGCTGCTTCTTCTTTGCCACTTTCTTGTATGTGTGGACAAATTTTATTATTTATTTATTTGATTTATTCCCCATCATCCCCACTGAGGCAGGTTCAGGGTGGCTAACAGGGCCATTGGCATCATAAAACAATAAAAACACTTTAAACAGTTCAAAATCATCAAACCATTTTGAGGTACAACATATATAAGATGGCTTGAGTGACTTAATTGCTTAACTAGGCAAACTGAGAGCCAGTATGGCATAGTGGTTAGGAGCACAGACTCTGATCTGGGAGAACTGGGTTTGATTCCCTACTTCTCCACATGCAGCTGCTGGTATGACCTTGGGTCAGTCACAAGTTCTCTCAGAGCTGTTCTCTCAAGAACAGTCCTCGAAAGAGCTCTCTCAACCCCACCTACCTCACAGGCTGTCTGTTGTGGGGAGGGGAAAGAGATTGTAAGCCACTCTGAGACTCCATGTGAAGGGCAGGGTATACATCCAATCTCTTCCTCTTCTTAGAACAAAGCTTGAGTCCAGTAGAAGTATATATGCACACAAAAGCTTATATCCAGAATTAAACTTTGTTAGTCTTAAAGGTGCCACTGGGTTAAAACTTTGTTTTGTAACTAGGGCTGTGTGCCTGTTTTCAACTGCAGGCACACCCCTCCCATGGGGAAGAAATTGCAGCTTCTATATAGATGTTTCTAGTTCATACTAAGCCTTTTGATCACCACCCATTCTGTTCTCCTCTTAACAAATCAGCTTCTGTCTCCTTCCACACCATCAATGCTGTCTTTCCAGAAGTATTCTGCAAAGAAAGGAGCATACTAAGAAAGCAGAATATATCTTGGCTCTGCCAGCTTCATTACCTTTGGTACAGTAACACCACTAGTACTATTTCCATCCAAGATCAAACAGCAGCAAAATACTCACTAACATCATTTGCACATGGCTGGTGTTATTTGTCCTACATGTGAGATCTCTGATACCTGACATATACAGTATATACAAGAAAAGTCAATATTCTGTCCTGCCCCCTTTCTCCCTGTACTACCTTATTTCATCCATCTGAAATAATATGATTATATATGTCAGCAGCATATATTCCTTCCTGTATTCTTCTAACAGCATGTTTTCTTATAACTTGGGCACACCTCCTGTTTGCTGTTGGTTCTGCAGAGACCCAATATTGAAATGACATTTCAGGATCTACGAATCTTTTGGCTTTAGAAATATTTCAAAAGTTGTTAGATCAGTGTTTCTCATGAGTTTCTCCTCCCCTCCCTGCTGAGCTTTTTTCTCTTTATGCTATATTGCTCATATGAATACCCATTTGCATTTAATAAAATCACTGCTGGTCCAGTTTCCCTGTGTAAGCGGACAGACCTCCAGGTGTTCACATAAAAACCCATTAGTCTGCGTGTCTCCACTGTCTCTTGGGACAAAATGTCCCATTACCATGAAAATGGAAATAACCCCAATTTTCCGTCAGGTTAAGTGTTGCATGGCATATCTTCCAGACTACTAAATATTCATTTTTCCAAATTTGTATGTGCCATACAACTCATATTAGTGCTACAATATACCTTAGGTCACAGATTAAGACAGCTTTACAAATGTGTGTTTTAGAGGAAGGAGGGCAATATTGGAGGAAAAATAAACTTGTTTTTGAGTTTTGTGGAGATAAACAACACTGGTGAATTGGTACTTTCCACTGGACCAACAAGTTGTTCCAACTTTTATCCACATGCAGTTTCTCTTTAAATACCAGTTCAGGGCTAAAATAAAACATGAAAGACAGAGCTCATTGGATCACTTAGGGTATTTTGAAAACAAAGGGCTGGTTGATTCTAGTCTGGCTGGTTGATTCAGTCAAATATGAAGCAGATGAACTGGTTTCTTACTCAAATACCAAGTTTTTAATCAATGAAACAGAAATAAAAATAGGCATTGGAGCTCTCTCTTATCTGTTGTTTCATTTCATTTCACAGAATCTTTATGAGATAAAGGTAAAATAATGCCATTGTAATATCTCTGTTGGAGGTTAAATGTTTAATTACTGAGTACAGTTATTCTCATTGCACTATAGTTGGATTATAAAAGCATTATTGCACATTAACCAGAAAAAAAATGATAGTGTTTATTAAAGAAGTATTTCTTGTCTGTGAAATTTACATCTATCGTGATTGCTCTGGACCAAGCAGCAATTCTTGCAGTGCCAGACTTCAGGAATACATTGAGTATGGACAACTCAACCCCACAATGATAATACTCCCCCATGTGAAACCCCTCCCCCTTTATATTTAGAAAACATATTAGGAAGACAGACTTAATATAGCATAGCCTTCTCTATTGTGGGGCTAGTTACTACTCCAGTGGGGTGTTTTACTTGGGAAAAGGAATATTAGAAAATATGACCCATACTTGTAATCTGAGGTGATAAAGGCTCCCTCAAGAACATAAGAGAAGCCATGTTGGATCAGGCCAATGGCCATCCAGTCCAACTCTCTGTGTCACACAGTGGCCAAAACCCAGGTGCCATCAAGAGGTCCACCAGTCCTGCCAGAAAAGACTCATTCCCACCTTATTCTCTTATGGCAAAATAAGCCCAGGGTGTTCCCATCACACCACACTCCATATCAGCAGAGAACCTGGCATTACCATATTGCTTGTAAAATGGCTTGGATCAATTCCTCAGCCACAGCTATAGCTCTCTGAATCACTGTCGAGACCTGATCCTTATACTGCCTATGGCTTAACACTGACAATAGAGACAGTTATACCTGAAGCAGAATTCCCCCAAACAAAGCACATCACTGGTGACTGTTCAGTTTGTACCTATTTTTCTCTTTACTTTTCAGACTTTCCAAAAGGGTTTTTTCAGCAGATAAGTGATGCTGAGCTTTGTGTAAGACACAGTGAATGAGTTCATGCAGGATGTGCGGCTTCAGGGAGTTTTGTAACAGAAGTCTTGAATTCCTTTCATTGACTGTATTCAGAGTTCTGTCTTTATGAATAGTGCATGAGTTCAAATTTATGTTATAATCACAATCCAAACCCATGTTTCTATACAGCAGCTATTGTCCATGGGGATTGGTCAAACCATGGCATGTTTTAGAGGAAACCATTCTTCAAGATGATATCACACTAACTAAAGTACAGGGACTTTCAGTCATATGCTAGAAATCGTTTGTGTTGCTTGCATATCTAACTTACAGATCCTGTCTCCTCTGCTTGTCTTTGATCTTCACTGTCATGAACTTGCATATGCTTCTACCCCTCTTCACTGAGGCCTCCTGTTCCCAACTCATTCTTACTGAGACATAAAAATAAGCTCTGAAGTTTAAACAGTTTCAATTTATTATTTCCTTACATTTTTAGAAAACTTGGGTCTTGAATAGCATAAGAGGGGGTGGGGAGTGCAGAACAATGATCTAAAATAGGGGGAAACCCTGAACCTCAAAACATAGGGAGACAGTACAATTTATTTCAAACTAAGTTTTGAAATGAGCTCTTGGTGACAGCATTGGGTATCCAAGCTGTTCCTAATAAAATTCTCTGTTGCGCCCCCCCTTAGTTCCATGTCTCACTACCCCCTTCCCTTCCCATACAAAATGGCTTGACAACAACAATCATGCTCAGAAGCAACTTACAGAACAACCCTATGTGGAGCTACACCAGTCCAAGCTCACTGATTTTAGTGAACCTAAAGTGGAATAATTCTGCAAGAAATGGTCATGAACTTTGTAATAATACAACTTTGTATATAACTTTGTAAACTAAATGTAATAATTAGGAACTTCAGAGGCTCAGTAGTCATCAATAGCTACTAGGGGATAAATCAGCAAATCATTCCAACAATTATTGAAATCAGCAGGTGAACTTGAACACAAAACTTTAGTATATTTTATTATTTTGGGAGGTGTGGTTTTCTAGAATGAAAGGTGCCTATGGTATACTGGGAGGTAGTCAGGGCCGGCCCCAGGTGTCTGGGCGCCCTAGGCAAGACAGCCTGGGGCGCCCACCCCACGGGGATGCCAATCTCCCGGTGGGGCCTGGAGACCGGGGGGGGTGGAGCGCCGGCTTTCCTGAGCACGCCGCACTAGCGGCGTGCTCAGGAAAGCTAGGGAAGGGGCGGCCGTTTGAACGGCCGCCCCTTCCCAGCCCCAGGGCCGGCTGGAGACGGGGGGGGTGGAGCGCCGGCTTTGAACGGGCGCCCCTTCCCTCCCAGCCCCAGCACCGGCGGCGTGCTCAGGAAAGGGGCGCCCGTTCGAACGGGCGCCCATTCCGCCGGCTGGAGACGGGGGGGAGCCAGGGAAGGGGCGCTCGTTTGAACGGGCGCTCCTTCCCTCCCAGCCCCAGCGCCGGCTGAAGATGGGGGGGGAGCGCCGGCTTTCCTGAGCACGCCGCAGTAGCGGCGTGCTCAGGAAAGCCAGGAAAGGGGCGCCCGTTTGAACGGGCGCCCCTTCCGCCGGCTGGAGACGGGGGGGAAGCCAGGGAAGGAGCGCCCGTTTGAATGGGCGCCCCTTCCCTCCCAGCCCCAGCGCCAGCTGAAGACGGGGGGAGCGCCGGCTTTCCTGAGCACGCCGCAGTAGCGGCGTGCTCAGGAAAGCCAGGAAAGGGGCGCCCGTTTGAAGGGGCGCCCCTTCCCTCCCAGCGCCGGCTTCACGGGGGCGGGGCGGGGGCGCTTTGGTGCCCCTGTGGACCCCAGCGCCCTAGGCGAGCGCCTAGCTCGCCTAGTGGGCGAGCCGGCAGTGGAGGTAGTGATATCTGGAAATGAAATAGCCCTTTATAACAGGGAAAACTGTCCACCCCAAATGAAAGCTGCTGCTTTCTACCAGGTAGAGGAAGATTTTCCTATCTCTTTTAGTACTCTCAGTTCAGTGACCCAAATCTTAAAAAGACTAAACACTTTGGCTGATTGTTTTAAGTAGCTCAGTGGACAACTGAACAACCAATTATTAGAAAACATTCTCAATATTTAGATAGCACATAAGCTCATAGCAATAAAGTCACCCGGAAGCATAATTATGCAATAAAGGTGTATGTGTACACACACACAAGGGGAAGTTGTACCAATATACTACAGGCCCCAGAGCGTAGATCACAAAATCTGCATGGTGGGTCATGAAGATAGGAGAGATTTTCCTGCAAGCCTAGGGAAAGGGTTGCCAGGAAATACCTGGATATTCCGGGGGTGGAGCCTGAGGAGGGCAGGGTTTGAGGAGGGGAAGGACCTCAGCAGGGTATAATGCCATACAGTCCACCCCCCAAGCCATTTTCTCCAAGGGAGCCATTTTCTCCAAGGGAACTGATCGTGGTGGTCTTGAGATCAACTGTAATAGTGAGAGATCTCTGGGTGCCACCTGGAAGCTGGCAACTCTAGGGAATCCCCAGGTTTGCCATGAAATCTCAAAAGCTAAAATGGTAAAGTGGGTTACAATCCCTGCAAACCCAAACAGCAGTGTTTGCATATGTGCAGACCTTGCAGAGGAAAAACAGAATTGGGTGGTCTTTTCAGGAGAATAGCAACCCAAAATAACAAAGAAAAAAGGGAAGAGGTAAGTAGGAAAAGAGAGCAAACAAACTGGCTGGTGGCCCCACACAGCATGGGATTAGGGATTGGCAGGAGAGGGGAGAATGAGATCTCTTCACCTTTTGTGAGTTGTCACAGGTCCCCTGCTTGTATGTATACATTAAAAAAATGTTATAATGGAGTGCAGAGATTTTTTATTTATTTATTTATTTTGTTTATTATGAGATTTATACTCCGCCCTCCCCGCGAGGCAGGCTCACTCATTGGACCACTCACACCACACATACCTCAAAAAGAATATTTATAGCACTGGGAAAAATGCAGAAAAGGGCAACTGCGGATGAAAGGAAGTACTTCTTCACCTAAACAGTGATTAACACATGGAATTCACTGATACAGGAAGTGGTGGTGGTGGTGGTGGTGGCTGGCATGAACAGTTTCCAGATGGAATTTGACAAATGTATGGAGGCTGGAGCAGACAGGGAAAAAAACAAACCAAACCCCCCCTACACACCAAGCAACAGCAACTGGCAGAACTTTTTAAAGTTGTAAACCTGTAAGAACCAAAAAACCTTTCATCTGTTCTAACTTCTAACCTGACTGCCCAGCAATTTCATTGAGTGCCCACGAGTTCTTGTCTTGTGAGAAAGGGTGAAAAGTACTTCTTTCTCTCCCTGCTCTATCCCATGCATAGTCTTGTAAACCTCTTATCATGTCACCCCTCAGTCATTGTTTCTCAAAGCTAAGATCCCCAAACGTGATAACCTTTCTTCATAGGGAAAGTGTCCTCCTCTTTCCCTTTCTTCATAGGGAAAGTGTCCAGTTTGGTGTAGTGGTTAAGTGTGCAGACTCTTATCTGGGAGAACCGGGTTTGATTCCCCACTCCTCCACTTGCACCTGCTGATGTGACCTTGGGTCAGTCACAAGCTCTGGCACTGCTGTTCTCTCAAGGACAGTTTGTGTTAGAGTTCTCTCAGCCCCACCTACCTCACAGGGTGTCTGTTGTGGGGAGGGGAAGGGAAAGGAGTTTGTAAGCCGCTCTGAGATGCCTTTGGGCAGTGAAGGGTGGGGTATAAATCCAAACTCTTCTTCTTATTACTGCAGTAGCCCTTTTCTGCATTTTTCCCAGTGCTATAAATATTCTTTTTGAGGTGTGTGTGGTGTGAGTTATCCAATGAGGTTGCACCATCAATTTATACATGTATAAATGATGTTCCTTTTGGTCTTTTGGGGTTTCTGTGTGGAACTGTGGCATGCTTGCATGGCCACAGTGCCACTTGTTCTGGAGTGTGCCACTTGTTATCATGGCAAACAAGCACGTCCCAAGACAGTTCACTTTCCCTGAGTTTCTCTGAGAGAGTCTGACTGCTGGTGCTGCCTGCTTTCCTGCCTTAAGAACTGCTGGCTGGGTTTCCCCATTGGAAACAATGGAGATAATGGGAGTAACCTGTTTGGGTGCCCACAGAATTAGGCCCATTGGTCCAATTGCTTTGAGACTTGGGGGTTTATGTGGGGAGAGGCTCCTGAAGCTACCCTAAAAATTTGGAGCCTCTTCCTCCAACCCCCTCCCCCCCAGAGCTACTAACAGCACCATGGGAGAAAAGTAACTTTTTTCCCCACCATAGAGAAAATGGAGGGGATGGGGGCAGCCTGTTTGGGGGCCCATAGAACTGGACCCCCTGGTCCAATGTTCTTGAAACTTGGTGGGTATCTTGGGGAGAGGCTCCATCAGCTACCCTCTCCCTCAAACCTCCTCCCCACCAGCCCTTAGAATATACCCTGTGTTTTTGCCATTGACTTCAATGGCCCATAGGATATAATGGGGCTGAAATTGACATTCGGCTGGCCAGACTCCCCAATGGGCTTGTACTGCCGAAACTGACATGCGGGAGCCTTTCTGCCCTCCAAAACTGCTTGTGCCCGATTTGGCCAAACCAAATTGGGCCAAATTATTATTATTATTTTTTGCGCACCTGAAAAGTACTGAGACTGACGAGTGATTTCAGCTCACACATACTTTATTTAGATCGGGAACAAGACAACTGAGCCGGCTCACAGGCCGGCTTTTATCCCCAAGGTACCCACACCCCAAATACACACACACCTGGTGATTCGCTATTTACATTGATTGGATTAACTCCTGCTCCTCCATTGGAGGGGAGTCAGGATCCACTAGTCCATTGTCCTTCGGGGCAAAGCTCAGGCCCTTCGCCTGGCCACATGGTGGACCGGTTAGAACCAGTCCAAGCACATGGCTGTCCAGAGCCCATGTTCTCCAGTGGATACATTACACCCCTCCCCCCTTGGTCCGATAAACACCCGCACACATAGTCTTTCAAATAGCTGGGGGGCTTCCGCTCTCACGTGGAGCGACGGGGCTCTGGCATGGGGGAACTGACAGCCTCCTGGGCGGCTGTGGGGACTGGTGGCCACTCTGGTGTTGGCGGGGCTGGGCTCACCATCTCGGCCGGTGTGTCATTTGCAGTGGCTGTCAGTCCAGAGTTGCAGTCCCCCGGGATTTCTTCTGGTGCGTCCGCCCCCGCGTCTGGTTGAGCTGGCTCGTCCCACTCTTCCCCCTCATCCGGCTCCAGGGGTAGCACCCGGCGACGTAGCTGATCGATGTGGCGATGCAGGATCTGGCCGTCTTCTACCGAGACTTCGTAGGACCGGGGGCCACGGACCCGGACTACTCGGGCGGGAATCCACGGGGGCCCTTTCACGTAGTTCCGTGCGTACACCGGGTCCTCTGGGAAGAACCCTCATGCCGCCGCTGGCGTTTCCGTGGAGGGCTCCCGCTCGGGCGCTCGATCGGGATGTAACTGGTCCAGCCTGGTGGTGAGGCGTCGGCCTATCAGTAGTTCCACCGGGCTCCGGCCGGTTGTCGCATGGGGCGTCGTTCTCTGGCCGAACAGGAAGTGTGCCAGCCTGAAGTCCCAGTCCGTTCCTTCGGTCCGACGGAGCGCCTCTTTGGCCGTCCGCACCATGCGTTCGGCTTGGCCATTGGTGGCGGGGTGGAACGGGGCCGACCTGATGTGGCGAATCCCGTGCTGGCGGGTGAACTCCTGGAACTCCCCGGACGTGAAGGCCGTCCCGTTGTTGGTGACCAGGGTGTCGGGGAGTCCGTGCGAGCTGAAAATCCGCCACATCGCTCGGATGGCCGCCCGGGAGGAGGTGGATGGTACCGGCTCTACTTCTAGCCACTTACTGTAGGCGTCTACAAGTATAAAAAACAGCTGCCCCTGGAACGGGCCCGCAAAGTCGAGGTGCAGGCGTGACCAGGGGCGGTGAGAGGATTCCCAGGCCCTGTCTGGGGCCGTCGGGGGTGCGGGTCGGGAGGCCTGGCAGGGTTGACACCTTTTTACAATGTCCTCAATATCCCGGTCTAACCCTGGCCACCAGACGTACCCCCGCGCCAGAGCCTTCATCCTGACTACCCCAGGGTGGTGCTCATGAAGGTCCCTCAGTACCCATTCCTGTAGTGGTTTCGGAATGACCACCCTGCCTCCCCACATTAGGCACCCCTTATAGGTCGACAGCTCATCGCGCCTTGTGACAAAAGGTGCAAACTCCGGGTCTTGTCTAGCTGTCGGCCATCCCCTCCCCACCCAGTTCAAAACCCGACAGAGAACCCTGTCGCGGCCCGTGAGGCGGGCCACCTCCTTTACATGTACTGGGCGATCGGGCAGCGATTCTAGGAGTGCGATGACGTGGGCGGGGGCCGGGTCTGGGTCCGTCGCGGGCAGTGGGAGGCGGCTGAGTGCATCCGCGTGACCCATGGCCTTCCCTGGGCGGTGGGTGAGGGTGTAAGAGTACCCCGCCAGGAATATGGACCAGCGGAGAACCCTGGGCGAGACCATCTGTGGCGTCTGTCGATCGGGTGCAAGGAGGCCCAGGAGAGGCTTGTGGTCTGTAAGGATCTCGAATGGGCGGCCATAGAGATAATGATGGAATTTTTTAACCCCCGCCACTATCGCTAGTGCCTCCTTGTCTATCCGCGCGTAATTACGCTCCGCAGAAGACAGGGTCCGAGAATAATAGGCGACCGGAACCTCCCGGCCATCCGGCAACCGATGCCCCAACACCACCCCCACCCCGTAGGGCAACGCATCACACGCCAGAACCACTGGTAAAGCCTCGCAGAAGTGGTGCAGCACCCCGTTGGAGACCAACAAGTCTTTTACCGCCTGGAAAGCTGCCGCATGCTCCGGCTTCCAGGCCCACGGCGCCTCCTTGTCCAGCAGCCGGTGGAGGGGTTCAGCCACCATTGCCTTTTGGGGCAGAAACGCGTGATAAAAATTCAAGAGGCCTAGGAAGGCCTGGAGTTCCGGTTTGGACGTGGGGACCGGGGCTTGTGTGATCGCTCTAATTTTTTCGTCTGTGGGGTGGATGCCTTGTGCATCGACTGCGAACCCCAGGAATTCGATGCGGGGCACCCCCAGGAGGCATTTTTCCTTCTTCACCTTGAGGCCGGCATCGTTGAACCTCTGCAGGACCCGACGCAGACGTTCGGTGAAGGCGGTGGAGTCTGGTGCCGCGATTATGACCTCATCTAAAAAGGGCTGGACCCCTGGAATTCCTTTCAGGAGGGAATCCATGAAAGATTGAAAAATCCCTGGCGCCACTGAAACCCCAAACTGCAGTCTATTGACCCGGAAAGCCCCCTTGTGGGTGGTGATGGTTTGTGCTTCCACAGCGGCCGTGTCTACTGGCAGCTGCTGGTAAGCCTGCGCCAAGTCCAATTTACCGAAAACTTTGGCCCCCGTCAGGGAGGCCAGGACATGGCTCACTACCGGGACCGGATAAGCGTGGTCCTGCAGGGCCTTATTTATGGTGCATTTGTAATCTGCACAAATGCGTATAGCCCCATTCGGTTTAATAGGCGTGACAATGGGGGTTTCCCAGCGCGCTGACGCGACCGGTTCCAGCACTCCTTGGGTGACCAGGCGGTCGAGCTCGGCCTCTATTTTTTCCCGCATGGCTATGGGAGGGGGCCGTGCCTTTATGCGGATGGGTCGTACGTTAGGGTCCAGGTCTAGCAAAATCGGGGTCCCATTGTACCTTCCCAGGGTCCCATCGAATACTTTGGGGAACTCCCGGCAAACTGCCTCCCAGTCTGCGGTCCCGAGGTGGTTTACACCCGGTATTTGGAGTCCCAAAGGCCCAAACCACGACAGCCCCAGGAGGCTCGAGAGGCGCCCCTCCACAACCAGCAGGTCCAGCAAGCCCGAGAACCCTTTAAATCGGACTTGAAACTTGCCCCAGCCACGGACTGCCACTGGGTTCTTGTTAAAGTCTGTCAGTTTCAAACCCCGTGGCTTGTGCAGTCGGGGTCCCCCCTTTGGGCATAGCGTTTTAAGTGTCTCAGCGGAGATTATAGAGAACGAGGACCCTGAGTCTATTTCCATTTGGCAGGGGGACCCTTCTATTTGGACAGTCACATGCACCTTGTCCGGGCTCTCAGGGGGCAAGTTACATACCGTCTGCCGGCACTGGGTCGTCACGGTGTGCAGGCTTGCGGCGTCCAGCTGGGCAGTGGATCCCAGGCGCTTGCCCTTGGAGCGGCAGACTCGGGCGAGGTGTCCGGCCTTGTTGCAGGTCCTGCAGATGGCGTCCCAGAAACGGCAGGTCCGGCGCTCGTGAGCGTCGCCACAGCTGGCACAGGCAGATGCGTTGGGCTGGGTTGGTGTTGCGGGGAATCCCTTGTGGCATTGGGTGCATGGCTGTGATCGGCGGTTCACCTGTAGGACCTCCTCATCGTTCGAGTCATCAGAGGGGCCGGAGTCCTGGAGGCGATGGACCGTCTTTGGCCGGCGATCCGCGTGGGACTTCTCGTAGGCGGCCGCTTCTTGGATGGCGGCCTCCAGAGTGAGGTCATCCCGGCTGATGAGCCTGCGGCGCAGCTTCGACTCCTTCAGCCCCACCAAGAACTGGTTTAGGAGGGTATCTGCGAGGTTGGGGAAGGCACACCTTGTGGCTGCGTGGCGTAGTCCGGCCAGGAATTCTGGAGACGTTTCGTCGGGGCCCTGCGTTCTCGCGAAGAACTCCATTCGTTCCGCGAACTTGGTGGGCTTTGGTGCCAAGTGGTTGGTAAACGCCTTGACCAGCATGTCGTAGGTGGTGGCCGCGTCTTTCGGCAGGAGGGGGTTCACCAGGTCCTTCAGGAGGAGGTGTGCCTCGATGCCGCAGTAGCGCAGGAGATAGGCCTTCTTCGTACCCGCATCCGTGATGCCATGGATCTCGAAGTGACGTTCCAGCGTCTCGATCCAGGTCTCCCAGTGTGCGGGACGAGAGATGTCGAAGGCTGGGAAGCTCTCGTTGCTAGCGGCCATGGTGCTCACCCGTGGAGGTCGCGGTTCAGGCGTAGAGTTGGCGGCGTTGGAAGCGAGGCTGCTCTCGGGGTCAGCGGTGCTCGGGAGCGGTGTGGTGCCCAGGAACTGAAGAGGCGGACACGAAGCTCGGCGGCGGCGTTCGGTGCTTTCGGCATTGGGGCGGTCAGCGGTGCTCGTCTCATGGTCGTTGTTCATGGAGGGAGTTGGCATCCCATCCCACCTTCGTCGCCAGTGAAAAGTACTGAGACTGACGAGTGATTTCAGCTCTCACATACTTTATTTAGATTGGGAACAAGACAACTGAGCCGGCTCGCAGGCCGGCTTTTATCCCCAAGGTACCCACACCCCAAACACACACACACCCGGTGATTCGCTATTTACATTGATTGGATTAACTCCTGCTCCTCCATTGGAGGGAAGTCAGGATCCACTAGTCCATTGTCCTTCGGGGCGAAGCTCAGGCCCTTCGCCTGGCCACATGGTGGACCGATTAGAACCAGTCCAAGCACATGGCTGTCCAGAGCCCATGTTCTCCAGTGGATACATTACAACACCCCTACCGGGGACGCTGGCTGGGGGCGGGGCCTGCTGCCACCGCCATTTGTTGTGGCTCCTGAGCTGCTGGAGCTGTGCTCCAGCACGCTCCCCCAAAAGACCCCTGGGCTTTTCCAGCTCTCCCCCACTCAGGCAGTTACATAAGTTTTGGATGAACATGTAGAAGGCAAGCATGGATGAACATGTAGAAGGCAGACATGTTCAGAGTTTCTGCATGCTAGGGGGGTACTATCCTGTCATACAGGAAAACAGCTGTTTATAAATTTACCAGCCCCCCCGAAAAACCTCCGCCCCTCCAAACAGCAGGATAATAACTGAGCATGCTCATTGCCCTCAATATGTTGAGAGCAGCTGAGAGTCAGTTTGGGGGTGGCAGTTGGGATGGGGACACTAGCCTGCTTAAGGCCCAGAGAGTTAACAGTATCCTAGAGATGAAGAAATGGTGTGTGTGTCTGTGTGGGGGGGAGGATTTCTCCATTATTTCTCCTACTCCTCTGTGATTTCCTTGGAGCTAACTGCCAGTTTTGTATCTATTAAATCCTTCTGCACTATTATTTAACATGCTAAAAATGCATTTGTTACCAGCTTGTTACATTTGTCTGCCTGTTTGTTCTTGAAGTTGCTATACATAGGCTAGGATCCAAACCTTAATTGCTGACAACAGAAGGACTCTTCTGTTGGTGAAGGGGGGAGAACAATTTTTGATGATTCTGCCCTCCCCACATGGCATCCTATGCTGATCTTAGGGAACTTCTGACCCCCCCCTGGGGTAGCGTTTCAGGGGTTGTATGGGCTGCTGTGGGAGAGGGAAAGTAGAAATTTCTGATCTTTTCACTGAGCTTCACTCGCTTTACTTTGGATCCAAGTGATACTGAACAGTGACTCTATTTTATCCCACAAAGCATTTTTGTTCCTGTCCCCATACTGAATGTCTACAATGATATTTATGCCCTCCTTCCTTTTCAGTTTCATCCTGGAAGTCAAGGGGGGAGGGGGAAGACAGTGAGAGAGCTTTCTGTTTTCTGGTTAACTCTGCTGCAGCTATACCTCCCTTCACCTTCAGGAGAAAGGGTATTTCTTCTGCTAATCCAGCCCTCTAGAGGAATTTTAGCCACTAATCTGGATGAATCAAATCATTGCTGCTGTGTATGATTAATTTTAGGCCAATTTAATTTCTTAGTCATGGGTTTCAATCACCTAGACATGCATGAACGGAATTACCCTTGAGCACACAATAATGATTAGCTGTTGGTTTTAGCTGAAAACCTAATGGATGGCTGAATCTCTCTTTGTATATCACTATCTGTGCACAGGGGGTCTGCTCCCTGTTTAAGAAGCAGTTTGGTGCACAGATACAGGTGAGGTTCATGGATTACATGGATCTTCTGCAGAACTACAACCCAGTTTTGAAATTCAGTGTTTCATAGTCTCTATTCATTTCAGTGAAGCTTGTATAATCATGTCCTATGTAATGGTTCCCTTGGGTGAGACCCCAAAGGGTTTTTCAACATTTCCCAGGGGATTTTTCAGCAGGAATTATTGTTCCTGGATCAATAACTGAAGGATGTGGTAAACTGGCAAGGTCCAGGGATAGATGGTTTACTTTTTTAAAAAACAAACACAAGAACAAAGTTTATTAAATAGAAAAAAACCCATACATACTGATGTAAATCTTACATAATAACAAGATTATATAGGATGTCAGGTTTTAAGCAGCACATGCCACTGGGGGGGGCTTCCTAGACATATAAATAGAGCACTCAGATGCAACTTGTTATATACTAACCCCAGCAAATCTTGCTAGAATACTGTAAAAAACCTTTTTAAAAGTTCAGTTACCTGGACAGAAGAACTTACCCAGAGGCCTAATACCTATAAAGATATTTAATTTGCACTCTTGTTAAACTAAGTCCTTCAGCAGCTTTTCTGTCTCACAGTTCCAACCTCTGACAGAAACCCAAATGGTTAAAATTTTAACTCACTCTTGCACCTTGTCCCACAGCTTCTAGTGCCTGGTTCAGAGCAGCACTCTCATTGGCTCCTATGCTGCCCTGATAATTCGTACTGCTCTTCATTTAAGACCCACTGAAATGAATGAAATTTACATATTAGCAGAGGTCAGCATTTTGTGCCAGTTTCTTTCTTTATTGTAAACTAGGAGTAAGGCCCGTTGTGGAAATAAATACAATGGGCTCTAGAAAGAAGCTCTGGGAGAGTGCCCTGGCTTTGGGCACACAGCAGGGTATAATGACAGAGACCACCATTTTCTCCAGAGGAACTGATCTCTGCTACCTGAAGAGCAGTTGTAGTTTTGAGTGATCTCCAGCCCTCACCTGGAGATTGGCAACAATTGTTACCCAGGAGGAAATGGCTGGTTTGGAGGGGGGAGTCTATGGCATTCTACCTGACTGAGGTCCAACCCCTCCTCAAACCCCGCCCTCTCCACGTTCCACCCCTCAAATCCCCAGGAATTTGCCAACCTGGAGTTGGCAACCCCATCTCCTTCCCAGCTAACCATCAACCTACTATTATCTGCCCCTCTGACTTCAGCTGACTTCTGCCCTCTCTCCTGCAGAGTGGTCTCCAGCCCTCACCTGGAGATTGGCAACACTGGTTCCCCATGAGGGACTGGCTGGTTTGGAGGATGGAGTCTATGGCATTGTACCTGTCTGAGACCCCACCCCTCCTCAAACCTCACCATCTCCAGGCTCTACCCCTTAAATCTCCAGAAATTTCCCAACCTGGAGTTGGCAACCCTATCTCCCTCCCAGCCAATTGTCAGCCTACCATTATCTGCCCCCTGACTTCAGCTTTCCATCTCCTCCCACTCCCTCCTGGAGAGCAGTTGTAATTCTGATTGATATCCAGCCCCCACCTGGAGATTGGCAATAATGGTTCCCCAGGATGGAATGGCTAGTTTGATGGGTGGATTCTATGGCATTGTACCTGTCTGAGGTATCACCCCTCCTGAAACCTCACCCGCTTCAGGCTCTATCCCTCAAATCTCCAGGAATTTCCCATCTGGAGTTGGCAACCCTATCAGGACTGGCCCCAATGAGTTTGCTCTCAAAGGCCAAAACAGGTGACAGGACCAAGCTTGGTTGCCTACCAGTAGGCACTGAGGGGAAAGTAGGGTTGCCAGCTCTAAGTAGGGAAATACCTGGAGATTAGGGGGTGGATCCTGTGGAGGGCAGCATTGGGGGGGGGCAGAAGGACTCAGCAGGATATAATGCCATAGGGTCTACCCTCCAAAGCAGCCATTTTCTCCAGGGGAACGGATCTCGGTCATCTGGAGATAAATTGTAACAGCAGGAGATCTCCAGTTTCCACCTGGAGATTGGCAACCCTAGGGGAAAGACAGCTGCACAGCAGGGGGTGGAAGAGAATGGTTTGATGGCCACTGGGCCAAGATTGGCAACAATAGTTCCCCAGGGGAAAATGGCTGGTTTGGAGGGTGGAGTCTATGGCACTGTACCTGTCTGCGGTCCCACCCCTCCTCAAACCTCACCCTCTCTGGGCTCCACCCCTCAAATCTCCAGGAATTTCCATACCTATAGTTGGCAACTTTATCTCATCCCCTCTCAGCAGCCTCTTCCTAGGCAAAATTCTGTCTTTCTCATTAGCAGGGAGCAAAGCAGTTTACTTCATTCTTTTTGGCTTTGTGATCTGTACAGCAACCCTGTAAGGCAGGTTAGGCAGAAAGTCTCTAGCTGGTCTGAAATCACCCAGGCAGTTTCCATAGGGATGCTCCTGCTGAACAGGAGCAAGCAGCCAAGCCTAGGGTTGCCATTGCCAACAAAGACAAATTGATGCAAAGCAGGATGGAAAAGTCTCCATATCTCTATTTTGCCTTCAATTGGTTTTGATGCCAGCAGAATGAGAAAATGCCAGAGGCTCTGGGTGGGTGCCCCATGGTAAATGCACCAAACAATTCTAAAGATTTTCCACTGTGTCGATAAATCATTTTCTACACTCACAGTGTCCCCTGCCAGTACCAGAGCTTTTTTTTGCCTTGTGGTATTCTACTTGTGGTGTGACCTGTCTTTTTTGTGGTGTGGCATGGTTGTGTTATTGGGTTTGTTTCTTTTGAAGGGGAAGTGTTGTGAGTGAGGACATATTTCACCTCAGAATACAACAGGTTGCATAAACAACTGACAATTCCAACTGTCTTGTGGGGGGGGAGTTTAAGGTGCGAAATGGAGTGAAGTCCAATCAGCTTCTGTATGCAAATGAGCTTGAAAGAGAAGAGTGGCCTAGGCTGCAGTGGGTGGGAGAGAACTCAGGCAACACAGCTAGTGGATAGGGACAGATTCTGAGCGACATACCAGGGAGCGAATTGATTTTGCCAAGCATAGAACCTTGCCAGACCGCTATCCTTTTATTTAATAGGACAGGATGCTAAGATAATTGTGATGAAACTCGAAACAATGATTGGCTCAGCTGCCTACTCCTCACAGTGGCGTTGACCTGTCCTCCAGCTGCCATTGGCTGAACTCGCCACTGGCTTGTTCCTAGAGATCCTAGAATGGAGATTGTAACCCCGAGTTTAGACTGGCAGTTTGGCCTGATATAGGCACGTTTCAGAGACGTTTCATGAACGGATTAAAGGGCCGGTTCACACAGGCACATCTGTCAGGCGTTCCCCAGCCATACTTGTTGTGTTCTGTCTCATGAACCAGCTCTATCTTTTTCTCTGTTAAGCTTGAGTCAGGACAAGGCTTGTAAGCATCAACATTCCTATTGGTTTATTTATATATAGCCAATCAGAACTGACTGTACCTTTATGGAGGGAACAGACCTCATTGGTCTTTATCCCTCAATCCCCATTGGTTGTTAACTAAAGTATGGGAGTGGCTTTGTCAGCCCGGATTATTTAAAAAGGGAGCTGTGCTCCACTGTTGTGTGTTGGTTGTCTGATCGTCTTGTTTGCTGTAAATAAAAGCTGAGTCACTTGTTGAAATCACACTCTTGTTAAGTCTCATACTTAACAGTACTCAACTCGTCTTGTAACGCTTCCCTCCTGATTTTAAAAGATACCAGTGAAAGTGGTAGCAAACCTGGAGAATGTGTTCATCCCATGTTCATCCCGCTTCCCAGAAGTGTGAACACGAACAAACTGATCCAGTAGGGATGCTCTTATGTGCATAAGCACATAAGTGCATATTGTCAGATCAAATTACAAAAAGCCATGTACAGCCGCGCCTCTTCCAGGGGTGGGCCAACAGTGTGAATGCTCCCTTGTGCGTCTTCCCCGGTATGTTCCCGCATCAGTCAGTGCAGTGTGACTGGGAAAACCTGGGAACAAATTGTTCTGGGTCTTTTTGCCACGACTCTCTCACACTTCAAACTGTCCGTCTGAACTCAGCCCAAGTGAAAAGGGACAGGTCTGGCAGGGTTCTGAGAAAGCAACCGTCAATGGAGGGGGGGGGAAGAATCTAGGAAGCATGGTTGGAGTCAGAAGATGGTCTAGAAGACGACAGAAGAGAAGACCAAAGGCAAAGTCTAAAAGAGAAAGACAATTAGGACAAATAATTGGCATGGAGGAAAAGTACTTATGGGCAAGAGATACGTAGGTAAGGGGAAGGAAGGCTGCCAGCCTCTTTCTGAGCTATTGAACTTTTTTACATTCAAAAATAATATATTTTCTTTATTTTGCACAATATAAAGTTTTAGAAGGCCAAAACTGATGTGATCCCATCAGCTCAGTTGTTATTCCTCACCCCTACCTCTTGGTGATGTGTCAACTGCTGGCTTGATCACTTGTCTCATTTCTACTGATAGCCAATTATAGCCAAATGAGAAGGGCTTTTTGGTGGGTATTAGGATAAAAATGCCAGCTTATTTCTTATAGGTGATTTGGGTGGCAATTTCCCCCCAGTCAAAATTATACCAACAAGGTTCATTGTCAGTAGTGTCTACTAATGATGTAGACACTAAACCCTCTATAGCTCATTACAAATCCCCTGAGCCACCCAATGGCTGTTCTTAGGCACCAAACATTTGCAGCATGTTTTTTAAAAAAAATCCGGTCCCAGAAAGATATATTTGATTGACAAGACTTCGAGAAATACTTCTAGCCTAACAAGCAGTATCTGAACAAATGCAGGAAAAGCCGCACTATCTCCTTTAATAACATTTTCTCTTACAAAAATCCCATAGAGATGCAGCAGACATCTGTGGTATTAATATTATGCAACTTAACTGATGCTAAGAAGCATCTGGGAAAACTTTGACTGACTGGCATTTATAGTTGCTAATGAGGAAATCTCAGATAGCAGGATGGAGTGAAGCAATGGCTGGTTTATTTTTTAACCATGATACTATCCCATCTGAGAAGAAACAAAGAAATAAACAAGATACACATGAAGTGATCTGAACTTCTAGGCTGTGTGGTTTTGATTTTTGAAGCTGCTAATGATGCAGGTATCCTATTGATGTAATCTTGGAATTGCTGTATGTGTACTGCTTTCATCATTAAAGTATCTAATCATGTCACCTGTTCCTTAGCAACAACCAGGCCAAAAGCAGAGATGCTAATGGGGAGTATTATTTATTAAAATTGTATCCCCACCTTTTTTTGTCCACAAACAGTTCTTCCAAATAGTTACTAAAACAGCAATAGAATTGCAATATAGCTAAACATCTTAAGCAAAATGCAAAATGCTGAAATTACCATCAAAAAACCAGTATAAAAATAACAGGAAAAGCTACTATAGCCTTTGGCTGTCTTCTGTTTTATTTATTTATTTAGATATACATAACCTTCTTTCCCTCCATTATTTTTTATTTTAGAAAACAAGATGATGATATAAAAGAGATACAGAAAGAAAAGCATTATATAACAAATTATATAAATCAAAAGTTGTTATATATTAAAGAGTATTTCTTCCCAACATCCCCTTCATTATGATTTTAAGACATCCTATATATATAAAAGCCCTAGCGTATTGGCACTTTCTGGCTCTCTCATCGGCTATGCTGGTGCGCTCCATCAGCCATTGATCTGTCAACCACCTTTCAAGAGTACTCACATGCTATTGGGTGGGTGCTAGGTCCACGCCTCTCCCCTGCCCACTGCCGGCTTGGCCACTCTTCCTGGTCTGAATAAACTGCCAAAAAGGCTGTCTCTCCTGATGAAGACACTTCTACTGCTACTGTTTCACTCCTCCACATCTGGATGGCTAATGAAACAGCTGTTCCTTGCTCAGGAAGAGTCTCCTACTGCTGCTGCTGCTTCTGCTTGGCTGCTCCATGGCTGGCTGGCTACTGAGGTGGTCCACCGGCCATCAAACCATGCTCCTCTCCTTCTGCTGTGGGGCTCCCTTTCCCCTCAGTGGCTTTTGCTAGGCAACCGAGCTTGGTTCTGTCAGTAAATAGGCAGGGACAGGGGGCCCTTTCCAGGCCTACTTTGACCTTTGTGGGGAACTCATTGGGGCCAGTCCTGACTAGGGTTGCCAGCTTCAGGTTGGGAAATTCCTGGAAATTTTGTGGTGGAGCCTACAGAAGCTAGAGTTTGGGGACGGGAGAGGCCTCAGCTGAATAGAATGCCATAGAGTCCACCTTCTAAAGCAGTTATTTTCTCCTGGGGAACCACTGCTGCCAGTCTCCAGGTGAGGGCTGGTGATCACTCAGAATTAAAACTGCTGTCCAGATGGCAGAGATCAGTTTCCCTGGAGAAAACAGCTTCTTTGCAGGGTGGATTCTGTGTCATTATACCCTGCTGAGGTCGCTTCCCTCCTGCCTAGGCCCCCATTGTGGAGGAGGACTGTACTTTTCCTAGGCAGAGCCTGCAGGGGAGGGGGAGATGGAAAGCTGGAATCAAAGGGCAGATAAAGGTCGGCTGATGGTTGGCTGGGAAGGAGATAGGGTTGCCAACTCCAGGTTGGGAAATTCTTGGAAATCTGAGGAGTGGAGCCTGGAGATGGTGGGGTTTGAGGAGGGGTGGGACATCAGACAGGTACAATGCCATAGACTCTACCCTCCAAACCAGCCATTTCCTCCTGGGAACCATTGTTGCCAATCTCCAGGTGAGGGCTGGAGATCACTCAGAATTACAACTGCTCTTCAGATGGCAGAGACCAGTTCGCCTAGAGAAAAATGGTGGACTCTTTGTCATTATACCCTTCTGAGGTCACCACAGCAAATTGATGCTGAGTGCCCAAAGCCTCTTTCTAGAGCTCATTGTATTTATTTCCACAATAGGCCTTATTCTTAGTTATTTAGAAGGAATGGAGGTTGTTGTCAGGAAAGGCCATTTAGAGTCAAAATACATAAGTCCTGGGTGATTATAGGTGAGATAGGATATAAGAAAGATCTTGTGAATGACAGTAAATTAGCTTACAAATACAAGAGTTAACAAACAGATGTGGGAACAGGGTTTGAGTCCAGTAGCACCCACAAGACTGTTAGCCAAATTGCCTTATTTTTATTAATAAACTTGGGGAATTATGACTCTTAAATGGCAATAGGCATAAAATATGGAACCATAACTGGTATTTACAGGAGTTAGAGTTCCCAGGAATAGATGCTGAGGCTAGATTGCTAAAGTAATGATTTCTTTACTAAAGGTTTTTCAAGCATGCAAACAAAAATCAAGCATTCACACACATGATACAGGGCTAAGAATACAGATGAGAAAGTATAGAGATGTTTGCATGAGCAGGAAATATCATTGGTTGGGTGATACTTTACCAGTCCATCAAGATGCTTGGATCATGCAGCAAAAAACAACAACAACACACAATAAGAGAAATGGGGTCATGAGTTGACCAGCAACACACATGGACTGATTCCAAGCCGGCCGAGAATGGAACCAACAAGGTAGGGTGGGGTCAGGAGAGGAAGAAACAAGAGACCAAGCAATGGCACAAAGCTTTTCTTTTATATCCAAAAATGTGACCTGGGGCAAGGCTGCTTTGATCACCTGACCCCCAGGAGATATTAAGAAAACTTAAACCATGAATGGGACAGAAAAAGGGATTAATGGCTGGGCAATTGCAGGTAATGGCTCAGCTAGGAGTAACATCTCTTAGGAGAAGGGGGTGGACAAAAGAAAGAAGGAAGAGAATCAATCAGGTTGCAGGACTGGAACTTTGGATTAATGACCAGATGTTTGACAGCTGTGTTATCTTGATGGGTGGCAGGAAGACTTGATGGCTCACTATTGTCATCATTGGGCACATCCTTTTGTTTTAGGCTGGAGAGGAATGCGTGCTTTTTCTGTTAATATGTGAGGGTGGGGGGAAATACCTGCATGATGGAGAAGATTTTTCATGGCGTCTGTGCAGGAACATCTTGTCCTTTTTGCATGGCTTCGCTCTGTGATCTGCTGCTGTTTCTGCATGTATGGAGGTCAGGGCTTTTGGTCTGCATTCTGGTGCTGGCATGGCTATGGAGATGCGGGACCAGGAGGCTTCTTGTAGTCCAGGAGTCCGCATCTGGCTTGGCATGCTGATTAGGCATAAGGCTTCCCTTGGTCAAAGCATATTCCTTTAGTCCAGTATAAGCGCACTATTTTGGGGCTACAGTATTGTCCATTGCCCTGACACACTCTTTTCACAGTTCAGCAAGGCAGTCATATTCAAGAGTCTTTAGTAATGCCATCTGAAGTGGCTGCATGGCAACAAGACAAAAAAAGTTCAATTCTGGGTACAAGCAAGAACTGAGAGACTTGGTGTGTACACTAATTCAGATTCATAGAAACAGATTTCCTCAAATATTACATGTAGGTGTGGTGGGGTTAGTTGCCAGGAAGAGCTAATTAGAGTCAAGATGTCTAAGTAACTGAGTAACAAATGCAGTTAATATTGAATAATGCATTGGGTAAGAGATGTAAATAGCAGTAAGTTGGTATACAGATATTAAAGGAGTTAACAACAGATGTGAGAACTACATTTGAGTCCAGTGGCACCTCCAAGATCAACAAAGTTTGATTTCTGTGTATAAGTGAGAACTGAATGACTTGGCATGTATAGTGAGATAAGAAGCTAATATCTCTATTAAGTCCTGGGGGTTCCATTGTTCCGGGTGTTGTAATAACTTGTAATTTAGCAATCTCCCATTCCCATCTGTATCTGAAGTTCCTTTGCACAAAAAGACAGCTATTTTTGAGGTTCCCACATAGAGTGCCCTGGAAGGTTGAGGTGTTCTCCTACAGGTTTCTCAGTCTTGTGTTTCTTTCTTTTGTAATTTAAACATTACCATCACATTGAACTGAGCCCATAATAAAACAGCAAGCAGAACAGATCCTTAAGTCTAACAGTTCCATTTGTAAGGACCCTTCTAAGATCATCAGCTTTACTGGATTTAGAAAGGTTTAGCTCTGCCTAGGATAGTACCAACAATTTCATAATAGTCCTTCAGCCTCCCCTTAATATGTGTAGCTGCATCATTTTGGATGAGCTGAAGTTTCCTGAAACACATGTGGCAGGCCTCTTTCCTACAGACAATGATAGTACAAGAAACAGCTGCTGTTACTGACAGGCATGGAGTACCATAGTTTAATAATAACCTAAAGAGGACAGTTTCAGTGGCAACCAAATGTCCTATGCTGCTGTCCCAAGGAGACTATCCATGTAAAACTGGGAACTGACAGATATATTGGTAGGGTTGCCAGCAATCTGAAGGGGGAAAAATGCCCTGTCTCTTTAACAGAGGCTTGATGTGATGTTATTTATTTCCATGCCATGAAAAGCTTGAACTGCCCATTTTGACATATTAAGCCTCTATTCAAGGAACAGGGCACCCCCCCCCCTTTCAGATTGCTGGCAATCCTACATACTGCAGTAACTAAGCCAGATTTTGAAAAGGAAACCATTGTATGTATGATGTAACAGATGTATGATGTAACAGAGATACAGAAAATACCAGCTTTTAGACTGGATTAATTCTTATGCAACTACTACCATTTTCTAGTTCTATGCGCATAATCACTCTGTAATAATCTATCCATGTTTCATATCACATATGCTGAATATATGGAGAATGGCATTGGTATACCACTTCTAAGGAGCAATCCTAAGAAAGTCTGCTTATAAGTTCAGTAGGTCTTACTTCTAGATAAGTGTACATAGGATTGCAACTCAAAGCATTTTGAGTACAAAACAAGGAGTTCAAATATATTACAAATAAGAATAACCAACTTCTGTTACGTTACCTAAAAAAGCATCTTTAGAGGACTTCATGTAAGCATGTTATGGTTTCCAAAGAGTGCAGGAGTGCTGGGACTTATTGTACCATCCTCTGTATCTCATTAGGAGTAAGCCCCAGTATGTTCAATGGGCAGGCCCGTAGCCAGGATTTTTTAAGTCAGGGGGCATTTAATTTTTTTAGGGGGCACTGGCTAATCAATTTAATTTGGGGGAGAAGGCCGTGGCACCCTGGGCTGGATGGGAAGTCAGGGGGCCTTGCCAGCAAGTCAGGGGGCCTAGCCCCGAGATACCTCACTGTAGCTACAGGCCTGTCAATGGGGCTTCCAGGGAAGTGTACACAGAATTCCAGCCTACGGGAACAAACCTAGGCAAGTCTACTCAGTACAGTTGCCAAAAGCCTGCAGAGTGCCCTGTTCCTCTAAGAGAAATATATAGAAATGGTCCACTGAAGCTTTTCATGGCATGGAGGTAAATAATGTCCCATAAAGTCTCTGTTAAGGGGACAGAACATTTTTTCTGTAGGCAGCTGGCAACCTTAATATCCAGAAGTAAGTCCAATTTTAGTTAATTTCAGGAAAGTGCTTTTAGGATTGCAGCCTTACAGTGCCATCTCAAGCCACATTACAGGCTTCTAAATCTGTTGAAGTTAGCAGATTTACAAAGATGCTACTCTGCTTAGGATGTTATTGCTAGTCTAGTGAACAACTGTGGTTATGCTCGTAACCCTCAGAACCTTGTATACTGGAACCTAAAGGGTCACTATCAGTCCCTACAACTGGCAGGCAATATGAATCCTTTGGCCTGGTTAGACCTAGAGTTGATTATACCTGGTTAGGATTGCTAATAGGCTTGGTGAAAAATGCCCTGTCCCTTTAATGAAGGTTAATATGTGGAAATGGGCAGCTGAAGCTCTTCATGGCATGGAGGTAAATAACTTCCCTGTTCAATAACATCCCATTCAACCTCGACTAAAGGGACAATCACAGGATATTTCTTCCCTAGGCAGTTGGCAACCCTCGTCCTAATAATGGGAGTGTATGGATCTGTATACCCACATGTACACAGAGGCATATGCACAAGGCCTTTTGCTTGCAGTACTTCAGCTGAAGTCATAATTTCAGGGAAACCCCAACCCAACTGACATTTAACATGTGACTGGGATTCCCCTTAAAAATAGTGTGTGGGAACAAATAATCTCTTAGACATGGCCACATCATTCCATCTTGTTCGTGTTTGTCACTGCTGGTTCCACATGTCTCCTAGGCAGAAACATGGAACAGGCAGTGAGACAAACAGCCTACCTGCCATAGCTCTCTTCTGCTAGTTAAAGTGCTTGGGGGGGAGGAAAGGGAGGGAATGATGAAGCCCCTTTTGCTAATGCAATGTGCATAGGAGACAATTTACCTCACACACATGATTTTTAAGGTGAGTCCTGGCTTGCATGTTAAACATCTTACACCCCAACCCATGTTTAATGTATCATCTAATCAGATCCTCAGAGATCTTAAGAAGGAAAATACATTGTTTAAGTCTAACTCAGTCTGGCGGCATTTGACTAGTCCTCTATCTCCCCATCCAAACCCAGCCACCAGACATAGCTCCGTGCAAGAGCCTTCATTCGCACGATTCCTGGGTGGGTCTTGTGTAGCGCTGCGAGTGTGTGGTTGCATAGGGGAGCGGGGATCACTAACCTACTACCCCACAAGAGACACCCTTTGTGGGCAGACAACTCATCCCAGTGGGATGAGAAGGCTACGAAGTCTGGGCCCACTTTCCCCGTGGGCCAGCCCCTCCCCACCCAGTCCAGCACCCAGGAGAGGATGCGGTCCTTACCGGTGTGCTTGGCCACTTCATGCACCTTGATCGGCTGGTCTGGCAGGTTCTCAAGCAGCAGGATCTGTTGAGCTGGCACCGGGTCCGGGTCACAGCTGGGAAAAGGGAAGTGGCTCAGGCTGTCTGCGTGGCCCATGGACTTTCCCAGCTGGTGCATCAGGCTGTATTGGTAATCAGCCAGGAAGATCGACTAGCGAAGCACCTGCGGTGACATCATCTGGGGCATCTGATGTTCTGGGGTCAGGAGGCTCAAGAGTGGCTTGTGGTTGGTGAGCAGAGTGAAAGGGCAGCCATAGAGATAATGATGGAATTTTTTTACCCCTGCTACGATGGCCAACACCTCCTTATCAATTTGTGCGTAGTTGCACTCAGCTGATGATAGGGTCTGGGAATAATAAGCTACTGGCATCTTGTGCCTGTCTGGGAGCTGGTGGCCCAGCACTGCCCCCACCCCGTAAGGCGAGGCATTGCATGCGAGGACCACAGGAAGGGACTCATTGAAGTGAGACAAGACAGAGTTCGAGACAAGGAGGTCCTTTACTGTTTGGAAAGCCGTGGCATGCCATGGGCTCCAAGACCATTGAGCCTTTTTATCTAACAGGCAGTGGAGGGGCTTGGCCATGGCCGCCTTGTGTGGGAGGAATGAATGGTAAAAGTTAAGAAGACCTAAGAAGGCCTGCAGTTCTGTCTTAGAGATCAGGGTTGGGGCATCCACAATAGCCTTTATTTTGTCCTGGGTCAGGTGGACGCCACATGCGTCGACCTGGAACCCAAGGAAGTCCACGTGAGGCACTCTGAGAATGCATTTTTCACGCTTCACCTTTAGCCCTGCTTCGCTGAAATGGCGTAGCACTGCCTGCAAGCGATCCATGAAGATGGCACTGAGATCAGAACATCATCAAAGAAGGGCTGTACTCCAGGAATTCCTTTGAGCAAAGTGTCCATTAGATTTTGGAATATACCTGGAGCCACACTCACCCCGAATTGCAACCTCTGCACCTTAAAAGCCCCCCTGTGAGTTACAATTGTCTGCGCTTCAGCCATGGTAGGCCTGTGCCAGATTCGGCTTACCAAAAATTTTGGCCCTGACCAGGGACGTGAGCACATAGCTGACCACCAGCACAGGATATGCGTGGTGTTGCAGCACCTTGTTAATTGTGCATTTATAATCTGCACAGATTCTGATGTCCCCATTAGGCTTGACTGGGGTGACCATCGGTGTTTCCCATCTCATGTGTGGGACTGGTTCAGGGACCCCCTGGTTGACCAGGCGATCTAGCTCTGCCTCGATTTTCGGACGGAGAGCCAATGGGGGAGTTGACTTTTTAGGCGGATGGGGCACACTGCAGGGTTGAGCTTCAGGGTGACTGGTGGCTCAGAGTACTTTCCGAGTGCACCGTCGAATACTGCAGGAAATTCTTGGCACATATGCCTATAGTCCCCATGACCTACACAGTTTATCCCCATTACGCTTCACCACGAAGTTGTTCAGGGTGGTGAAAACCAGGGAGGATTGTGAGGCACTCCAAAGGGATCTGTTGAGGATGGGTGAGTGGGTGTCAACGTGGCAAATGGGGTTCAATGTGGCCAAGTGCAAAGTGATGCACATTGGAGCCAAAAATCCTAATTATACGTTGATGGGGTCTGAACTGGCAGAGACGGACCAAGAGAGAGATCTTGGAGTCGTAGTGGATAACTCAATGAAAATGTCTAGACAGTGTGTAGCTGCAATAAAGAAGGCCAACGCTATGCTGGGGATTATTAGGAAGGGAATTGAAAACAAATCAGCCAGTATCATCATGCCCCTGTATAAATCATTGGTGCAACCTCATTTGGAATACTGTGTACAGTTCTGGTCACCACATCTCAAAAAGGATATTATAGCATTGGAAAAAGTGCAGAGAAGGGCAACTAGAATGATAAAAGGGTTGGAACACCTTCCCTATGAAGAAAGGTTAAAACGCTTGGGGCTCTTTAGCTTGGAGAAACGACAGCTGAGGGGTGACATGATCGAGGTTTATAAGATTAT
The DNA here is from genome assembly GCA_029375565.1 of Gekko gecko. NCBI lineage: Eukaryota > Metazoa > Chordata > Lepidosauria > Squamata > Gekkonidae > Gekko > Gekko gecko. Next base: position 66,187,860 of record JAPDNY010000009.1, read on the forward strand.
GAATGGGATAGAGCAGGTAGAGAAAGAAGTACTTTTCTCCCTTTCTCACAATACAAGAACTCGTGGGCACTCCATGAAATTGCTGAGCAGTCGGGTTAGAACAGATAAAAGGAAATGCTTCTTCACCCAAAGAGTGATTAACATATGGAATTCACTGCCACAGGAGGTGGTGGCAGCTACAAGCATGGACAGTTTCAAGAGGGAATTAGATAAGCATATGGAGCAGAAGTCCATCAGTGGCTATTAGCCACAGAGTATAGATGGGAATTCTCAGTCTGGGGCAGGTGATGCACTCTATTCTTGGTGCTGGAGGGGGCAGCAGTGGGAGGGCTTCTAGTGTCCTGGCCCCACTGCTGGACCTCCTGATGGCACCTGGTATATTTTGGCCACTGTGTGACAGAGTGTTGGACTGGATGGGCCATTGGCCTGATTCAACATTGGCTTCTCTTATGTTCTTATTACTGCCAGTCCTAGGGCGTCAAACCAGGCGAGGCCCAGTAGGCTGGTGAGAGGGGCCTTTACCACGACCAGTTCCAGAAGCCCCTTGAACGCTCTGTATTTCACCCTGAACTGGCCCACCCCCTTAACCACTACCAGGTTTCTCTGAAAGTCTCTTAGCTAGAGGCTGGTAGTCTCTAGTGGAGGATCCCCTTGTGGGCATAGCCGCCTGAGGGTCTCTTCCGAGATAATGGACAGGGATGATCCTGTGTCTATCTCCATTTCACAGGGGGTACCCTCTATCAGTACCTTTACAGTCAATTTGTGGGCGGACCCCTGGGGCAAGTAATGTATCTGGTTCTGATGAATGGTGAAGTGATCCACAGTTCCTTGATGTGTGGAGGTGCCCTTGGCGTTCCGTGAATGGCAGGCGCAGGTGATGTGCCCCTGCTTCCCATATGTCCAGCAGATGGTCTCTTGAAACTTGCAGGTCTTCCTCTCGTGCAGATCCCTGTAGCTGACACTGAGCACGGACCTGGGTCCCTTGGCACCATTCCAGGAAGTGGTGCAGACAGCCAATGAGTGGCTTTTGCATGTGCTGGGCCATGTGTGAGGCTTTATCTGGTGAGCTTTCTGGCTGGGTCTGGTGCGCTGAGTGGGCCTGTCGGTCTCTTTGTGATTTCTCGAAGGTGGTCGCTGTTTGGTGTGGTATCCAGTTTTAGGTCGGCCTGGGTGGTAAGCTTCCACCACAGCTTTGGATTGCTGACCCCCCCATAGGAACTGGGTCAGTAGCAAGTCTTTGAGGGAGGGGAACTCACATTCGCTGGTGAGGTGGCGGAGGTCAGCGAGGAATTCTTCTGTTGATTCTCCTGTCTTCTGTGTTCACCCATGAAGTCCATCCGGACAGCCCAGTTCAAGGGTTTTGGGGCATAATAGTTGGTCAGGGTGGTGATCAGCTCCTTATAAATCATGGTTTCCAGCATCTTTGGCACGATGAGGTTCTGTGCCAGCTGGATGGTGGCAATGCCGCACGTGCTCAGCAGCCATGACTTCTTGAATTCTGCATCAGTTTCTCCCTGGATGTTTAGGAAGTGTTTCAGCTGGGTGATCCAGGCCCCTCAGTACTCAGGATGGATGGGTAGGGTCGAATGCCGAGAGGTGCTGGCCTGAAGCAGAAGCCATGACTCGGTGTGGTAGCAGTGGTGCAGGAGCCGGTTGTGATGACGTGGTGGCTGGGGTCTGCGGTGCACTGGTGAGAGCAGTGCATGGCAGGGAGTCCTCGGCCTCCATGGTGGTCACCGTTGCAGTGCTCGTGGTTGCGGTGGAGTCAGGCTTGCTCAACGAGATCCCATCCTCGTTGCCAGTGAAAAGTACTGAGGTCGGAGACTCAGCATAGTGAATCAGCTCTTGTTTATTGGATCACATCAGGCACAAAGGATACATGGGCCAGGGAGTGCCTGGCTTATATTCGTGCCCCACACCACACCCACCACCTGTGATTGGCCTTATTTACACATCTACAATTCAATAGGTCTACTTTTGGATCTGGGTGAGCCAATAGGTGCACCTATGGATCCGAAGTGGCTATTGTCTTTGGAGCAAAGCTCTGAGGTTTGTGGACTGCATGGTCAGGCCATGTGGTGGCGGCCATCTTATCCCAGTTAATACACAACAGTTATCTTTGCCCCATAATGTGATTGTATACTTACCTGTATTAGTAGAAAAGAGCAAGAGTTCAGTAGCACCTTAAAGACTAACAAAGTTCAATTTCACATCACTTTTTAAAACCGCATGGTTTCCATTATTGGCCCATCATGAAGGAGTTACCCTTCTGGTAAGGAGCCGTCTCTGAAGTGCTGTGGCCATTTCAAACTGTGCCACTTTCTTTTCCCGCCATTTCCCTCTGCACACACACTTTCTATGAGAGGTTTTTTTTTTTAATTTATTGGGAGCACTATGACACTGATTTGACATCCTGTTATAGTGCTATAGCACTCCTAATAGAACATTTTTTAAAAAAGAGGAGAGATTGAGCAGTGGGGGAAAGAGAGCACAAAAAACCCATCACTGGAGGAAGTGCCAAGGGGGCATTTTGCACAGTCCACTGTAGCGATTCAGATCCAGAAGAAGGGACTGAAGACCTGAGGAAAGCAGTTTTCGTCAACAATGCCTCTGACACACTTCCCAAATGGGAGACAACCGGCATCGTATGAACAGTTAAATATATTCCGTTAACAGCTGGTTACTAAAATGGGTCTGTGTGAAATGACAGAAAAAAACCTGTTAGTAACCAGTTCCTGAAATGGAATAGATAGGCTGTCTGAGTAGATAGAAAATTTGTGGCAGGGTATGAGCTTTCATGAGTCACTGTCACTGCTCACTTCTTCAGATACAGCTAGAACGTGAGTCCATTCTAGCTGTATCTGAAGAAGTGAGCAATGACTCATGAAGCTCCTACTCTGCCACAAATTTTGTTAGTCTTTAAGGAGCTACTGGACTCTTGCTCTTTTCTAGTGCTACAGAAAGTCAACACAGCTACCCATCTTGATCTATGACTGGTATTAGTCATCACAATTACCTATTCACATTTATATATATATATATATTCCACTTTTCTCACAGATACTCTAGTTCACCTCATATTGGTGTATTCAATAAGGGCAAGGCTAACAATTTATGCAGGTAAGTGACACAGAAAACCTATACTTGGCAAATCTGAATAAATTAATTGATAAACAATAATTCTAAATATCCTTATTACATTGCAGAAGCAAAGATATTCAACTACTAGTTTTTACAGATAACACTTCTCTCTCTTTAGCGGAAGTAAGGAAAAGGAAATTCCTGGCTGCAAATTAATACAAAGAAAAGGGCCATTGGGTGATGTTATTTTAATTATAACCTGTGATTAGAAACAGTAAGCATAAAACAGGAAGGAACAGCAGAATATCAACAAATATGCTGTTACGCAAATCTCTTTCTCTGATATGCATGTGCACATACAGCACGTAACTGTATGTGTGCTGTTATGTAGCAGACAGAACATCAGATTCCTATACTGAGTATAGGAACATATTGAATAGTACAATACACAGACAATCACCAAAATAGTATGGTATTGCTTGTGCAATAAGGATTTACAGGTCATAAATAATAGTGTCAGGCTTTGGCAATAGACAACCAATTGACTTGAAGAAATATTGAAAGTCAAGACTAGAAGTAACCATGGCTCCTGTAAATATTTGAACAGAAAGGAAGAAGACAGAATGAAATGTTTTAATCATTGTTAACTGAGGAAATATTCAGGGTAGCATTTTGTTGCCTCCCCTCACAATATGTCAGATAACACAGTATTATTTTTAGGAGCACCAATATTTAGGATGGACAAAAGGAAATACTGCTTTGCATAGAGAATTATTAACATGTGGAATTTGGTGCCAGAGGATGTAGTGATGGCCACGGGAATAAACAGCTTTAAAAAGGAATTAGAGAGATACATGGATAGGTCTATCAGTGGCTACTAGACATGGTGATGACTGAGGGGAAACTCCACATTTAGAAGCTTATTCAGAATCCTCTGAATCCTAGAACAGGCCCTTAGCCAGCATTTTTTAAAGTTGAGGAGCATTTAAATTTCTTTGGGGGCACTGGCTAATCAAATTAAAGAAATACCTGGCTCCTACCCTGCACCTGCTGCTGCTTTGGTGCCCTAGGCTGGATGGGAAGTCATGGGGCCTTGCCATTAAGTCAGGGGTCCTAGCCCAGAGATGCCCCACTGTAGCTATGGGCTTGTCCCAGAGCCAGGAGGCAACATCAGGGGAAGGTCTTGGCCTCTGTGCCCTGTTTTTGCCCTTCAGGGGAACTGGTTGGCTACAGCCTAACCCCTTGTATCCTAATGATATGTCATTACAGGCTGCAGAATATTCAAAATTAGAGATTGTTTTGGATGTGGAAGCAGATGGGGATGAGGTATGAGGGCTACTCATCTCATCTAGGGCTTTCTATTGTCTCCTACAGGCATGTTTTCACTTTTATCCTCCCTTTAGAAATTTTACGCCATTGGCAAGGATACAACTGAACCCCTATTGGACATCTATGTATCTAATTCCCAACAGTCCCCAGTGTGTGGATACTTATTTCTGCAGATAGGGGGCATACTTGCCCCCAAACAAGTTTTTCTGCAAACTTGAGTGACCCCCTAGGTTTGCAGAAAAATCTAAAAACATTGGGAGGTTTGAATTCCCTTAAAACAGAGGAGTGTTATCTGTGCCTGTGCAGACAACACTTCTCCATTGGAGTGGTGGGAGGGGGAGGCACTTCAAGCAGGCAATGGCTGGTGAGTGAAGTGAGTGAAGTGAGGACGGTGGGAGGGCAGAGCACCAGCCAGGAACAGCCACAGCCATCACATTACTAGGCTGGGAGAGGAGCCCTCAAATTCTGTCCCTTCCTGCCAGCACTGCTGTAGTAGGCAGTGCCTGCCACAACCCTCCACCTCGCACGCACAGGCAATGCAGGTGCAGCAATGGTGAGGGCAGGATAAACAATGGTGTGGTGGGAAAGAGGAATGACTGCCTACCATGCCGTCAGAAGAGGAGCTTACCCCCTGCTCAGCCTGTCCTGCCTTCGAGGCTTCTTCCTTTTTCTTTAGCTGCTCAGTGGTGAGAATGGGGGGGAGGGAGTGGACAGGTAAGTCACAAGCTGACAGGGGGAGGGGGAGCACTGATGATGGGGACCCAGAACCAAGTGAGCATGGAACTGATGGGGGGGAGGCAGCAAACTGATGATGGGAGGTGAGAGAGCAGGGCTCCAACAAGCCAAGCAAGCACTGTACTGACAATGGGAGGGGCAAGCTAGGCAAGGAGCAAACTGAGGATGGAAGGGAGGCAAGCAGGCAGAGCTCCAACAACAGGCACTTAGTATGGGGGGACAGTGTGTAGGCAAGGCAGCTCACTTTCCAAATACCAGCATCTTCAGAATTCCAAAGTTCACAGCACATAAAGGCAAGTGGATAAGGTTCATGGGGTAGCAGAGGAAGAAGATGACCTTCTGTATTATATGCAAATTATTATATTTAATTATGTACACAGTGATATCAGTATGTATCTCACAGACATTTACATGTAAAAATGGAAATAGGCAGGTCTCAAACTGCAAGGCGCTTACAATTCAGCTATAGACAAGGAGGCAAAGAGCTAGTGACTAAGAAGAGAAACAAAGGTGAGTGTACAACAGATACACTTACAAGCCAAGGAGGGAAACAGAAGAGGCAATTATATAATATGTGACAAGCATTCACTGTGCTTCAAGTCGTTTTCTGGGACACAGACTCAAACACAGAATTAGTGAGGGTATATTCCCACGAGTTTCTCACAGGTTTCTGCTTGTTGTATTCTAACTTCCACTTCTTCTTGCCTAGGCCTCTCTTTCTGCCTGGGTTCCCCTCTTGTACTGATAGATTCCTGTCATTATAGGGGAATTGCTACACCAGTGCTTTTTTGTTACAAATTGTTACACTCCACTTTTGCGAGGGGGCTTCCGAATTCTCATCTCTTTCCCAGTGGGTCTAAAACAAGGCTAGGAGTGTTTTGTTAGAGGCCTGAGCTTGTCTTGAAACAAAGCCAGGAATTTAATTTGGCTTCTTCATAGCCACAGCACATTATTGTGAATTTACTCGAAATGGACCCTTCGATTGTTCCAATTTCAGCAGGTCTTGATATGCAAAGCATGGCCTCTGCACACTGTGCCATTCCATATGTTAAAATATTCTAGCTTTCCAAATGTCATAGAACAGCATCAAATAGTTGCCACAACGAGGCCCTAGTGACTGTTCTTCTTTGAAAGTAAATGAATTGACAAGCCTGCTCTTTATGTTGCATCAACTGTTCCCCTATTATATTTACAAAATGAAAATAAAAAATTAAAGAAAATACAAAGCTAGTCAATCTGCTTCCTTATTACAGCCTATTAGGCAATTAGGAGGGTACACTTTCAGAACAGCGTGCAGGGAATTAGGCACACAACTCTGATTAGCGTTAATAGGAATTGGGCATTTAATTCCCTGTGTACAGCTAGAAATGGATCTCAGCTGCTTAATAAGAGCCACTGCAACATTACATGTGATAAAGCCAGATCAATAAAAAAGTATTTTAAAAAGTTAGTATGCAATTGCTCCAACCGTAGTATTGGCATTAGCGACAATTCCCCAGTAATAGATTCAGTCCACCTCTGTTGAAACAGCAGCAAAGGCATATGTGAAAGTCAGAACAATGCTCTATATTTTAATAAAGCTTGTTTGCAACAAATGCCAATGAGCTTATCAAATACAAAAGGATCAGCACTGCATTCTGGAGGGTTCCATTATTTATGTATATGTGTGTTGTATTCGGAATACTCAAGCTGCTGTCCCCCAGATTCAAAACTGGCAGACTTTTCTCACTTTCATTCTTTTTCTATCCATGCATTAATTGGAGGGAGGAGTGATGTTATTTATCCAGTAATAAAAGATATTTTGCTCATAACAATTTTTATAATGAAAAATAATTAGACACACCTTTATCTGAATGCTTCAAATACACACAGAGGTAGAACTAAACTCCATTGCATAGTTATCAATGGAATACATGGCCATGTTTCTGGACAGGGATAAAGATACCAACCTCTCAATATTTTAATGGGCTTGCCAATAAAACCATATCTTAGGAGCAATGCTCCCTCTAAGCTGTGGAGTCTTGTGAGCAAAAATTCTACTTTGTGAGCTACTGGCATTTGGCTACTGCATAAATTAGTTTGCTCCAGAGCCATTCTTCCTGAGCTAAGACAAAAATGTGTGAGTTGGAGGATAAAAAGCCTGTGAGCTAGCTCACACTAACTCAGTTTAGAGGGAACACTGCTTAGGAGGACCTGAGATGCTAGCTGATTCCTTCATGGTTATTATGCCCATGATGCAGCCAATTCTGTCAGACTCTACTCCTAACTCAGCAGGCCCCTGCCTGACTTTATACGGGACCTGCCAGATTCCCCCAGACTCTTGCTATGGCCTTCAAGCCCCTACAACTTGGCATCAGCTTGGGCCCAGTAGTTTTGAAAAACGTATCTGGCAACCTTTGGCATGGTTGTCTTGTCTACAACCTGTGATGAACTGGAGCTAGAATTTACCTCCTTATGCTGTACAAGTAATGGAATAATAGTTTTCATTTAAAAAGCTTCAGAGAAGTGGCAGTGAAGTTCAGCTTAAAGGCTTACTGAGGTAAATGTTGAAATAAGGTAGTTAGCAGCATTCTTTACATGACCTTTGTTCATCTCTGGGAAAGTGAAAGAAATTTCAGAGAACAAGGAACCACTTTCCTCCTCCTACAAACTTTTCTAAGACACATAATTTCTCTTTCAGCTATTTGATAATGTATTAGGTCAAACTTTTGAGTGTGCCATAGTTGTAAAGTGTGTGTTCTGGAAGGGTTTCTATACAGATGAGTCTTTAAAGCAATTTTTTACTGGTTTTCTGAGATTTTTTGTGCAGTTTCTTGTTATTTGGAGTTAATGGCCTTTTTCTGCCTATTTTCCTCCTCCTCCTCCTCTTTTATTTTGCATTTTATGCAATGTGGTATTCTGCTGCTGGTCTCTAAATAAGGGTTTTAAAAAACTTGTTGCAATAATTTTGTGGTGCTGGTAACTACCATGGGGTATAGGTTTGGACATATCTTCTTTTCAAAACATGCTCTCATTAAGTATATGTGGACATTTGCCATATGTCTTTCTTCTTGTGGTAGCAAATAGTGTCATGAATATCTGCTCAACTTTTAGAAGTCACACTTTCACCATATTTCCTTCATTGTGACTATGTTTGTTGAAATCCCTTGGTGCCTACTAACCACAATATTGCCTCAGTATAAGTAGGTGTCTTAATAACTATTGAAATTAAAGAAGTAACATCACTGAATCATGTGGGGATCATCTATGCTTTGCCATGAGGTAATGTAATGGCTGGCAATAGGCTCATGGTGAATGGACCAATCTGTACCTACAGATTCATTTGAGTACAAAACTTGCTTTTCTAGGGTGACAGAAAAACTGCATTCTGATTCTTCAGTTAATGTAGAATATAAAGTCTAAATAACAATAATAGCAATAAAACATTTCCCATTTATATTAGTGGAGAATAGAATAGTTTGTCTCTATTAAAGTAAAGGCTACTTTTTATTGAAAAGAAGAAACTTGTTCCAGATTGTAGGAACAACATAACATGCAGACAGGGCTAAATTTCCCAATTTTCAAAGAAAAATGATGAGACAACACATTTATGGCAACAATTTAATGTGCCTGTTCCTGTCATTTGTGTTTGAATAGGCTTCTTACACTTTTGCTGGCAAGGCAGGGCTTGTAATGTCAAGTCAGTCAAGACATTGTGGGGTCACTGTAGTTGAATGGATGACATTTCTAACTTCCTGGAGCAATTCTGGAAATGAAAGTAAAGCACAGACTGAGAGTCTATTCCAAGGCAGTTATAATAAATAACAAAGGGTCTGATGTGTACAAGAAACTATGAACCTTTCTTATAGGATGAGGCTTGTGGTTATAAAGAAGCTCAAAGCTCTATAATTGGAGCTGTGCTTTATTACTAAGAAAGAATGAGCAACACACAGTGAACACAATGAGAAGCAGCTATAGGAGAGTACAAAATGTTGTTTTTTAAAATGTATGCCTCTGAGGGATCAACAACTCAGAATCTGGAATAATGAATGATAAAAGGGATATACTTTGATCTTCCAAGTGCTATGTAATATATGGCAGTTGCTAACAACACACATTTAAACAACAATTACCAGTTCGGTTCTGTCCAAATGCTGCCGTCAACTAATATGAGAAAGGATATTTTGTCTCCCCCTCCCAGCCTGTACAACTACATTGACTAACTCCTGAAAAACACCACACTTGGGATTGAGCATAAAACTCTGACTTCACAGTTTTTCACTGTTCCTTTCAAATGTGTCTCATATTTCTGTCCTGAGCCTCTGGAGGAAGATAACTTTGTGTATTAAGAATGTGATGCATTATATTTCCCATAACTCACACAGTTAACCTACGTTTGTGAAATAAATCAAATAATAAGTCCCATTATCCAGTGTGATGTGATCATTCCCTGAAAGCTGCAATTTTCTATTGTAATGCATACCTGCAGAAGGCCAAAGTTAAAGCAGCTTTGGGGGTAATAATTCTACGTTTTCTGACTTCTGTGGATTTAAGTCAGAACATTAGGGCTCCATTAACATTGCCTTCAGTGTTATATGCTCATTTGACACTCAAACCCATGGAAAAAGCCCTGGACATTTAATGCAGGAAAGACTGATTAGCTGATGTTCGCCAAGAGGAATGGGCAGCATGCACTATATCAAACCCCTTTGCTTTAGTTTCTTTAATTGGAATGCCCTCAATGGTCTTGCAAGATAACCTAAGCAAGTTCCTTGCAGTGAGTTCAAACAACTGGTCCATCTAACTCAGTAATGATTTCATTCATTGGCAGGAGTTCTCTAGGGTCTTAGTGAGGGAAAATGCTTTTCCATCCACTTGCTGAGATCCTTTTTGTGGAGATACCGGCTCTTAAATTTGGGCCCTTCTGTGTTCTATTGTGGCCCATGGCCATGGTCCCTCCCAAAACTTGCAACATATTATGGTAAATGTCTAAATCTGTTATTGTTAAAATGTTAGGAAGGAGTGAAAATAAGCGAAATTATGCAACTACAGTATTCAGCACCCATTTTGTTGGTATGAAGACCTTTGAGAATAAATCTTGCAACAACTTAAAGATTCATATTTATTCTGTGGCTAAAACTTTCACAGGAAAGAGTCTTCTCTTAATATTGACAAATCATGGAAGTCCAAAGTCTCACAGCGTATGAAAGTAACAATCAAATGAACTATTTCTGGTATTTGTCAGCATTCCGGTATCTCTCAGCCACACAAAACAACAACAAAGACCCCTTCTGCATTTTCAAAGCAGTAAAAATTTTCCCCCAAGAGGTGTGTGGGAGATTTTCCAGTGCACACACAAAAGCTTCCCCATTCAAACATTAGTCCAATAGAATATAGTGTATCCTTTGCTCTATGCTGTAGTGCAAAGACTACAATCTTCGTTCTCTGGAAACAATACAGCAACTAATACTACAGCCAAAATCCTGAAGTTCACTGAAAACATGAGATTTATTGGTTGCTGTGGCTTAGGTTGTTGAAGTTACCCTTGAATTCCACTCCAGCATTGTCACAATAATGAGGTGGGGCTGGACCCCAAAGCAATAAACTTAAATAAAAAATAGGATCTTTGGCAAACCTGCAAGCATGGACACTACTGAGAGATAATTATGAATCCTATTTGTTAGCCACTTTGAAAATTATTTAAATCCAAAATAATGGACGCTCAGACAGAATGGTTCATATTGGAAGGGGTACTGGCAAGTCTATCTAAAGGACTGATTCTACTCATATTAACTGTCATGGGTTCTGAGATCCATGAATGGAGGTCATCTGTGTGTCACACTCCTGGGCCCCCTTGAAAGTGGCTATCACTGGGACTGCCTGAGGGGCTCATGGCTTGGTAGATCTGTAGCCCCTGGCCTGGTGTAGGTGGCGGGGGTCAAGGAGGTCTTGAACTGGAGGAGGGAGAAGTGGCCTCAGAAGATGGGTTGTTGAGGGGGGTTTCCGCACCCCTCTGGCCCGTCCTGGATACTGGCCTCCACACCCGGTTATGGTGCCTGTAGGGGCGCTCTCTCTCGCAGCTTGGCTCTCATTTGCCCCAGCCAGCCCAGTCTTCCTCCTCCCTGGCCGTCTCCCATCTTCCCTTTTTATTACCCCCTCATTCCCCCTGGCTTCATCTGCTCCTGGGCCCCGCCTCCCTCCAAAAGCTGAGATGCCGAGCCGCCTCCGCCCCCCTCACTTCCATGCCATGTGCCCTGCCACCAGATGGCTTGCTGTGGCCCACTGCATCCTCCCCCCATGCCGCCTCCATGCTGCTGGGGTGCCTCCTCCCAGCTGGGACGGATCTGGCTCTCCCCACCTGAGGCCTTGGTCTCCCCTCTGCTCTGGTGCTGTCCTCCGCATGGGCCACATGAGCCGGGGCCTTGCCCTCCTTTGGTGCAGCTCCTTCAAGGCTGGCGAGTTGCATGGTGGTGGCAGGGCTGCCACGCACCTGCGATGGTCTCCAGGTGAGCCGTCCTGGCTGGAGCTGGGACACTGTGGGAATCAGCATCAGCTGAAGGTAAATTGGCTGAGACTTGCTGGAGGGCTTTTTGTCCCCCCCCCTCACAATTACAGAGCTCTTTCAGACATGAGGTGAGGCTGGCACCATCCCTACATGCTTTCTGGGCCCAATCATAAACTTTTCCTTTCTGGAAGTTCTTCAAATCAGATTGAAGAAAGATATCACTTGTTTGGCTGCTTGTTGGTTTTTTTAAAATTATTATGAATATTTTGGAATTTTTCAATCTGATTTTAATGTTTGCACTTACTTAAGCATCTATGGATAGGAAGACAGTAGATAAATGCAAAGGGGGATGGTACTGATATCAATAGGGTGTTAGATAGAGGGAGATACAGGCTAGGCAAAGGGAAACAATAGTAGAAATTTGTGTGTTGTTGCCCCTTCTGGTTCTTCTTCCAGTCAGAGTGATGCTGGTGACAATATCAACATCCTACTGGGTTTTAATAACTTTAATGCGAGGTCAGATACAGTTAAAATGGCAGCCATCAATTATTTAATTCTGGATGAGAGACTTGACCTGACATGTATCACTGCCACCTGATTGGGGGAGGTGAAAGGTGTTAACCTGTCACAACTATGCCCCATAGGGTACTCACTGATGCATCAGCATAGGCCTGCCAGGTGGGAAGGTGGAGTCATTGTAGTCTTTTGGGATTCTATCCCCCTTTTTTGATGCCCTGTGCAGGACTCTGCTGGGTTTGAGAATGTGTATCTCATGGTGGGAGTATGAGACCAGATTGGGATTCTGCCTTGCTGCCTAATTGTCTCCCTGCCTGAATTTGTGGAGTTCATTTTGTGGTGTTGAGCACTCCTAGGTGGGATGTCTTGGGGATCTTCAACATCCCTGTCAAGGCTTCCTTGTTGGGAACAGCTCAAGATGTCATGGTCTCCATGACAACCATGGGCCTTTCTCAGGTAATAACTGCACAAATTCAGGTAATAACTGCACAAACTCTTGATCTGGTGTTTTGTTCTGGGCAGGAAGAACGTGAACTGAAGGTGGGAGGGTTGAAGACAATTTCCTTGTCATGAACAAATCACTACTTGCTGAGGTTCAGACTTACAGGTGTATAAAGACGCTACAGGGGTGGGGGATCAATTGAGGTGATCCTCCCCACAGCCTGATGAACCCAATAGGTTTTCAGATGACATAAGTGGATTTTCCTGCTGGTATAGTCGGTGCTCCTGTCAATGCCCTGGCTGACCTCTGAAATGGGGAAATGACCCAGGCAATTGACATGAGCAATGTTCCCTCTAAACTGTGGAGTCCTGTGAGCAAAAATTCTACTTTGTGAGCTACAGGCATTAAAGTTATGAGTGAGCAACTGTGAGCTAGCTCACACTAACTCAGCTTAGAGGGAACACAGGACAGGTCAAAGAGCCCAGGGAGCCCCTTGGTTTACTGACGGGCTGTGGACAATGAAAAGAAAAGGCAGACAGCTAGAGTGATGGTGGAGAAAGATTCAGGATGAATCCGACAAGGCATGGATTCATTTGAAAGCCTTCTCCATGGTGGTGATGGTGGCAGAGAAACAATATTTTCCTACCACCATTGTATCTTTACAGTGTAGACATGCAGAACTCTTCTTGGTGGTCAGGAGCCTATTGGGTTTTGGCTAACAGGAGGAGGTCGACTGTTCTGCATCCCACTGCAATCATTTCACTGAGAACTCTGTGAATAAAATCTCTTGCATACATTCTGACTTGGGCTTGACATTAGCACCAATAGGATCAGATGGTTCCAGGATGCTGATTTGTCCAGTTGTGTGGGATACCTTTCAGCTTGTGCAGCCTAAGGATTCGGACAGGATTCCTGGAAGTTTGAGACCTACCACCTGTTTGCATGACCATTGCCCCTTCTGGCTGCATAAATCTGCCAGATGGGCTGGTAGACTGGGTCCAGGAAATAGTAGATGCCTCCTTGAGAGATGAAGAGGTCACTCCTCCCTTGAACTGGATAGTGGTGCATCCACTACTAAAAAAGCCTACTGTGGACACAGGAGAGTTGGGCAAAGTGAAACAAGTGCTGGCTGGCCAACTTCTGAGATTTCTCAATGAAGTGAATTGCTTAGCTCTATTCTAATCTGGTTTCAGTCCTGGTTATGGGTGAATGGTGGATGACATGAACCAGGAGATGGACAGGGGGAGTGTGACCATGTTAATTCTCCTGGATATTTTGCTAGTTCTTGATACCATCAGTTATGATATCCTTCTGGATTGCCATTTGGGACTGGGAGGCACTGTTCTGCAGTGGTTCCAGTCCTAACTTGAGGGAACGTTTCAGAGTGTGATGCTGGTCTGCCCCTTGGCCTTTGGCCTACAGAGTTCCCCAAGATTCCATCTTGTCCGCCATGCTTTTCAGCAACTGGGTAAAGCTGCTGGGAGAGGTCATCCAGAGATTTGGGCTGAGCTGCCACTAATATGTAGATGACACTCACTCTATGTTACACTACCAGCAGACCCCATGGATGCTGTGGAAACCATGAACAGGTGCCTGGAAGCAGTTTTAGAATGGATGAGGACTAATAAACTGACACATAATCCCGACAAAACAGATTTTGGATGGGGTTGCAACTCCCCTTAAAGTAGCAAGTTCATAGTCTGGATGTACTCCTGGACCCTGACTCCTGTTAGATAAATAGGTGGCAGCAGTGGCCAGGGGTGCCTTTCACCAGTTGCAGCCCTTTCTGGGCAGAAAAGATCTTGCCACTGTGGTGCATGCCCTAGTTAACATCTAGATTGGATTATATGGGGCTGTCCTTGAAGCCTGCCCAGAAGCTACAGTTGGTACAGAATGCTGTGGCCAGAGTGTTGACTGGAGTGGGCCATAGGGACCATATCACTCCAGTCTTGTTCCATCTACATAGGCTTCCAATTTGCTTCCAGGATCAATTCAAGGTGCTGGTATTAACCTTAAAGCCCTGTACAGCCTGGGACCAAATATTTTAAGGAATGCTTCCTCTCATATGAACGTACCTCTACATTCCAATCATTTTTGGAAGTCCTGCTTTGGTTGTTCCAACCATCTGAAGCTAGATGGGTGGCAACCCGAGAAAGCGCCTTCTTAGCTGTCACACTAAAATTTCGGAACTTTCTCCCTAGGGAGATCCATCTGTCTCCTTTTATTGGTGTCTTTTGCCAGCAGGTGAAGACTTTTTTGTTTCCTCTCACATGCCCCCAATAATGATTACTGACCCTTCTTCTTGTGCTGTTTGTCATGTGTTTTAATAAGTTATTTTATTATTTTAACTGTATTTTAAATAGTTTAAATGTTTCTTAAGTTGGCCATCTTGTGGACTCTGGTTGGGTGGAAAGGTTGCATAAAAATGTTTCAAATTAATGGCCTACATTGAAAAAAAATCAATACATTTAAGAGGAGACCAAGTGTGGTTAATGAAGAAGCCATAATAAGAAGCCATAAAAGGCATCAAGGCTTCATTTAAAACATAGAATTCATGCCAAAATGGGGTAAATAGGAAAGAGAAGGGCTTTTTTCTGGGGGAATGTGCCAGAATGGAGTTGTGGTTCCATGTCTTACTTGGGACACTGAGGTCGGCTCTTCTAGTACACCCGCCTCCCTTTGAAATGAACTCACACAACCAGTTTCTTTGGAAAATTAGGTGGATAAATTTGGCCACAACTTTTATTGGTTACAGCTGTAGAGCATTGGCACAGCATGGGTCCACCGGATCCGACCTATCGGCTGGCCCATGTGTGAGCCGAGTTAACCATTACCCAGCCAGCCGGCATGGGTAGAGAAGACAGGAGGGCAGGTTATCAGAGTTCACACGGACGCTTGCCCCTTTGTGAGCTCCCCTGCCCTCTGGCTGTGAGGGCAAGCACTGTTATTCCTTGAGCTTGCCAGCTCTGTTCAGCCCTCACGCCAAGACCCTTACAGGGGTCCCCAACTCTGGAATTGGCACGCTGGCCGAATTCTGCCAACAGATCCGGCCCCATGCTGTTACCGCCGAAAGTTGTGACAGATTGTGCAATGAAAAAAACAAACAAACGGTAAATACACACTAACAATACCATACCTACAAAGACCCAATAAACACCCCCCTTAGCATTCCCTCAAATTCCAAACACCAAACCCCAGCACCATAATACTCAGGGAGGGATGGGTGGGCAAACTGGGCTTGCCTCGTGGTCAAGTGGGGAAGGGGGAGCGGCTTCCCTTCGGCTTTTAATGCCTCCCCCTCCCCGACCACCCTGCTGCCCTCCATTGGCTGGGAAAGGGGGGGGAGGTGCGTCTCTTCCCGCCACACGCCAGGCCCCCCCCCTTTCCGGCCAGCCAACCTCTCTGTCCCTGCCCGTCCCCGCAAATGGCGGGCCCGGCCTACCCGGGCCCTTTCTGCTTCCGGAACCTAAATGGTAAAATTGTTTTAAAAATGTTTAAAACTTGTTTTTTCGGTTTCGGTGCTGCGAATGGCGGCCGCTTCTCGGGACGCTCCCGGAGGCGGTTAGCCCACACGCGGAATGGGGGGGTCTTTGCGTTTGCGAAAGACCCTAGTGAGCCTTAGTCAAAGGCTCCGAACCGGGGGCGCATGGGGAGTAGCCTCTTTGCCGGCAAACTGCCGGGAAATTGAGGCTTTCTCCCCGCCCCAATCGGCCCCGCCGCGTAGTGCGTCCCGAATGGGACTTAGCAGCCCTGCCGACTTCCAGGAGTGAGGAAAAGCGGATGAATTACCATGAAAAGAAGATATGGCATCTAATCGTGAGTTGAAGATCTATTTTGAAGCAAAAATTAAACCCCCCCACAAGCGGATAAGCGTATGGGAGGAGGGAGGAGCTTCCACCCTCTTCGAAGAAGCGAATTTTTAAAGGAAACGCGAAGGGGGGTAACAAGAAAAAATGTTGGTGAAAGTACCGTTGGGGTTCTACAGAAGATTGCGGCTTTAGTTGCTTTCTGGGGGATGTGGCACGAACTTTGAAAAAGTAAATAAAAAACAAAATGTCGATGCTGGGGAAAATCCTGCTTAGAACGGAAGAGAAGAGAGGAGGGACTTCCGCTCCAGTCAACCCCCCCAGAACTAGCTGTCAATCAACAAGAGACTGAGATACTGCGCCACCTGCTGGAGTAAATCTAAAATATCAATGAAACACTTTTAAAATGGAAATTGTTCTCATCAGACTACAAAAACAAATATTTAGAATTAACAAGGTTGATGGCAGAAAATGTATAGAAAATTAATTTGATGCTAAAGTTCCAAGCTATGGAT
Source organism: Gekko gecko (assembly GCA_029375565.1). Lineage (NCBI taxonomy): Eukaryota > Metazoa > Chordata > Lepidosauria > Squamata > Gekkonidae > Gekko > Gekko gecko. Next base: position 66,204,768 of record JAPDNY010000009.1, read on the forward strand.
GAAGAAGGGAAAGAAGATCTCAGATTTATTTTGACGAAAGTCTTGACACCTCTATCTGGCAGTGGAGCGAATAAATAAAAAGAAGAGGCGGACAAGGCTCCCAAAGCCTACTCCGCCTTTTAAAAAGGATATACTCTGCCAGTAGAAAGGGGTGTTGAGCTTAGCAAGTAATGGAGATCTAATTTCAACTCGAGTGTTAATGGAGCCAACGAGCAATGACTGCCAGAAACAACAAGAAAAAAGAAGCGAAAGAAGATGGATTAAAAAATTTCTGAAGAGACATGCCAGCACAGAGGAGGAAGCAGTACTCAAAATTTGGATTTTTGAAGAAGACGGCGGCCCGGGGGAAGGAAGTGACGGAACGGGAGGCATTAAAGTTCAAAGGACTTAATGATAATTTGGAGAGACTTAAAAAAGAACCTGTTCGTGTAACATCTGAAAGGATTTGATTTAACCCCAGTGGACTTTACTAACTTTACTAACAGAATTGATTTGGACTTTGTAAAGCTGAAAAGAAGATCTTTCAACCGTGATGGATGCCGACAACTGGAAGAAATAAAACTAACCTTTACTAACAGAAAAAAACTCACTCCGCTCTTTTTTCTTTTCCCATCTGTCTACCTTACCCTTTTCTTATAAAAAATAAAATTCTCTCCTTTTTAGGAGAGTTATTTTAAAAAAAAAAATGTTTAAAACTTCATGAGTTTTCAGTATACAAATTGAAACTTTCATTTCCCTCTTGAGAGTTCCAGCACCTCTTTTTCTAAAAAAATAGCCCTGGGAAAGGGCATCATTTTTTTTAAGGAATCTAAAGGAACTTCAGAAAACGATAGGCCAGTCTTTACTAGGAAAATTTGTGGCCACTGTTATTAAAGATAGAATTAACCTGGATAGCCCAGGCTAGGCCAATACAATCACATCTTGGAAGTTAAGCAAGGCTGGCCCTGGCTATTGTTTGGATGGGAGAACACCAAGGAATACCAGGGTTGTGACACAGAGGCAATGGCAAACCACCTCTTCTTTTTATGGGATCACCATAAAACCACTGTGACTTGATTGCAAAAAAACAACAACTATGGGGTCGCCATAAGCCAGCTGTGACTTGATGGCAAAAACAACTGTCCAGCACACCAGTTAAGTTCCTCTTCCCAAGACTTGTATTTGGTGCCCCATCCTGCAGAGGGTAGATAGGTGGCATCCAGAGGCAGGTCTGTTTCACTAGTGGCATCTCACCCATTAGGTGCCAGGCCAGAACAGACCTTAGGTGTATCAGGCAATTTGGGATGGGAATGAACTGAATTACACAGGAAAATTCATTATGATTTTGCCCTGTGCATGGTTTGTGAACTGAAGTTTGTGAAAGGTGTCTCATCACAAAGTTGCATGAACCTGTAAAGCAGTTCATAGTGATTTGCAGTGCAGAAATCAGGGGTTTAAAGAAACCCCTACTTTCTGTTCCCTGTGAAAGCCACAGCCTCCTCCCTGCTGCTTAGCTTTTTTCTAGATTTCTGCAAATCCTGTTTAAAGGGACAGTCTCTTTCAACAGGGTTTGTGAGGCCATGAACCATGAACTGGTTTGGTTCACGAACGAACCTTCCAGTTGGATTCAGTTTGTGGTTCAGGCTGAACCATGAACTGCATTTTTCTGGTTCATGCCTGTCCTTACAGGCAATTATCCAAAAAGACTGAAAGGCTGAGTATACATTTCTCCTCTCCATCATGCAGACAATATAGTGCATAATGTAAGAACTCTTTGAAGATACTCTATCTGTATAGTTCTTCCACATCAGGAGGATTTGGGAGATCCAGGTTCAAATTCCCATTGTATCTCGGAAATTTGCCAGGTGATCTTTGGCCTGTCACTAGGGTTGCCAACTCCGGTTTGAGAAATTCCTGGAGATTTGGGGGTGGGGTCTCAGGAGGGCTGATTTGGAAGGGGGGTATAATGTCAGTGGGGTATAATGTCATACAGTCTATGATGCAAAGCAGCCATTTCCCTCAGGGAAACTTCTTTCTCTGTTCTGGAGATCAGCTGTAATTCCTGGAAAACTCCAGGCCTCACCTAGAGGTTAACAAACCTACCTATCTATATTCTCAGCTTAACCTACCTCAAAGGTTATTGTAAGGATAAAATTAAGGATAGGTAAATATTGTAAGCCATTTTTGTTATGAGTTGGGGAGAAAAGCAAGGTATACATGAAGTCAAACAAATAAATAAAATAAACAACTGTTGGAAGAAGGATAGGTACAAACCTGCTCTTCCACCAAGTGAGAATTATTGTTACCTGGATAAGTGTCTGAATCAGCCCCAGATCTTCTCAATTAGGGACAATGATTATTGTTATTAATTATTTGTGTTGATTTTAGTACTATTCCACTGGAGAAATCAGCTCTAAATTCAGCTGACTCAGAATCATAAAATGAATTTTTGCTGGCATTTTTTGATCACCATCTGAATGAACCTATAACTATGTGTGAAATAATTCAGGCAATCAAAAGACAAAAAAAGAGAAAAACTCCAGGTCCTGATGGAATTCCTGCAGAATTTTATCAAATCTTTGAAGATGAAATATCGATGCAATTAAAAGAAGTCTGTCAGGAAATAGGGAAAAGTGGAGTAGTACCAGATTCATGGAATAATGCTCTAATAACACTGATTCCTAAACCCGACACAGATAAAAGAGATATTAAAAATTATAGACCCATATGCACTACTAAATGCAGACTACAAGATCTTTGCTAATATATTGGCTAATAGGTTAAAAGTGGTGCTAGCTGAAACCATACATCATGATCAGATGGGATTTCTCCCCAGGAGATATATGAGGAATAATTTGCGGGTAATCATTGATGTGTTAGAATATTATGAAGAACGCCCAGAGAAGGAGATTATGTTGATGTTTCTTGATGCGGAAAAGGCATTTGACAACCTGTCTTGGGAATTTCTCTTACAGAAATTATTAAAAGCTGAATGTGGGACACTATTCTATAATATGATCAAGGCAATATACAAAAAACAATATGCAAAAGTTATGATTAACAACGACATGACAGACAATATTGAAATCCAAAAAGGCTCAAGGCAAGGTTGTCCGATGTCACCACTATTGTTCATTTTTGCGCTAGAATCATTGAATGCTTCTATTAGGGAAAATATAGCAATCAAAGGTTTAAGGGTGAGAGATCAGGAATACAAATTATTAGCATTCGCAGATGATCTGGTATTTATTGTAGAAGACCCAGAAACATCGACTATAAACTTAATGAATACCATTGAACAATACGGCCTAGTAGCAGGACTTAAAATAAATTATAAAAAATCTAAAATTATAACAAAAAATTGTTGCCTAAAAAAAACGCAAATACTACAAAAACTAACATCAATGGAGGTAGTTAAGAAGGTCAAATATCTGGGAATTATGTTAACTAACAAATGTAGTTCCATTATACAAGATAACTATTATAAGATATTAAAAGATATAGCTACTGATTTGTCAAAGTGGAAGACCATCCCCCTCTCCCTAATGGGAAGGATAGCTTTAATTAAAATGAACATACTGCCAAGAATCCTATTTTTTTCCCCAAACAATACCGTTATTGCAAAATAAAGGTTTTTTTGATGAAATAGACAAGCTCATAAAGCCGTTTATTTGGCAATATAAAAAACCAAGAATAAAGTGGAAAAATATGCAAGATAGCAAAGAAAATGGGTGGTTGAGTCTTCCTAACTGGTACATTTACTATCAAGCAGCAGCGCTGGTTTGGATAAGGGAATGGCTAAACCTGGAAAATGAAAGAATATTAACTCTTGAAGGTCACGATCTACATATGGGTTGGCATGCATACATATGGTACGGGAAAGACAAAATTTATAATAATTTTGGAAGACACCTATTAAGAGGAGCGTTAAACAAAATATGGAGTTCCGTAAGAGATAAATTTTATAAAAAAAACCCAAGATGGGTATCACCCTTGGAGGCCTTTATCAATCCAGTCTTAATAACACCGCAGAAAAAAGAGAGTTACCAAAAGTTGCTAAACCAGTTAGATAAGTTAAAAGCAGAAGACAAACTAAGACAAGAAAATAAATTATTTTGGTGGGAACATATAATGTTAAAGGACAGATTTGGCAAGGATATGCTAAGAGGTTTTGAGGATCAAAACAACCAAATAGACAAAATCTGGCTCTCGTCAAGTGATAAGCTTATTCAAAAACTATACAAATTTTTGTTAGAGGACTACCAAAGGGACGAGATAGTCAAAAATACAATGATTAATTGGATGAAAGATATAGGAACAAATATAGAGTTAGATCAATGGGATTTGATGTGGAAGTCTGTGAAAAATATGAGATCAATTGCATATAAAGAGAACGTCTATAAGATGTTTTATCGGTGGCACTGGTCACCAGACAAGATATCGAAATGTGTTAAAAATTATTCAAACCAATGCTGGAAGTGTAAAGCCAATACGGGAACATTTTACCATATGTGGTGGAAATGCACTAAAACACAAAAATATTGGAAGATGGTATTGGTGATCTTGCGAGAAATCATAGACAAAGAACTTGTATTAAAACCAGAGACTTTTTTATTAAATATAATACCGAAGGTATACAAATCCAATGACAGATATTTGTTATCTTATATAATTTCAGCTGCGCGTATTCTGTGGGCAAGAAATTGGAAATCCGATACTATACCCTCTAAGGAGGAATTAATTTGTAAAATTTTAGATCTCTCCCAAATGGACGATTTAAGTTTAAGACTGCAAAATCGAGATTTGAAAGTACATGTAAATAGATGGTCTAAACTTTATAGTTGGATAGAAAAATGTACTGAGACTTAAAGACTCTGTAAATATATGGAAATGATTTTGTAAAGAATACATGTTTGTTTGTATTGAAAAACCCTAAAAATAAATTTAAAAAAAAAATGAATTTATCTGACCCACTGTTGCATGTGAACATCCATATTACACATGCTGAGTTATAACAGTCCAGGGAATAACCAGATGAATACTCTGTAAGCATTTCAGTGATTCAATACAACAGCAGGTAAAAAAAATGAAAAATGCATTATAATACAAAAGTTATCATGTGATGACTTGGAAAGACCAGAGGAGATGGTTGGTACAAGAAAATATTCATATTCAGTATATACAGTGTAAATTTCCCGGCCTCTTCCAAGATGAAATTCTGGCACATTCAAGAGAGCTGCTGGAATTTGGGGAAGAAGATTCTTCCTTATGAGAACTACTATATCCACCCTTAATCCTGTTTCTAGTAGATTTCAGGGCAGTTTGATTTGACTTAGATTTGAACAAGGTAAAAAACAGCAAAAAATATACTAAAATATCTACAAGTGTATGGACAATAAGGAAGATTGTACCCAATATTACTGAAGTTTTCATAAATATTAACTAAATATTTTTTAGCTCAGAGAGCAATAGAGAATGGCCGCTGGAACATTTTTAGTGAGTATTTTCTACAGCTCTATCCTGCACAGAGACTCAGAGCTATAATAGGAACCCTTGTACTCGACCTCAGAAATCCTGTCATCTCTGGGTAACTCTATTTTTGGAAACTCCTACTTAGTGTTGTAATTGACAGAATGAAAAGAGCCGCTTCCATCAGACACTTTGAACCTTCTTTTTACAAAAGTATCAAATTAAGTGTGATTATTAAATAAGAGCTCTATTTTAAATTAAAGTGACCTATGGCATATTACAGCTGAAAATTATAATTCCGGTCACATTTTATAGTGCTGTGTTGATTCCTTGCTAGATAACTGAGATCTGAACAGCTCCCTGTTTGTTAATGATAAGCATACTATAATTTTAAAACTTAAAGTTTTGCTCATGCTTTGAATCCAGACACTTAAATTTTATGCAAAAAGATATGGAAAGGTAAGAAGACCTGAAATCCAGAGCCCAAGACTCCCCTTTCCTTTTGTTTGTCCTCCCCTCCCTCCCATACAAATTTCTTATGATCCTTTACCTTTCATATCACCAAGATCTCATTTCCTGCAACCTGTACTAGCCAGAGTTTGATGGGAATGAGGAGAGCATGATGGAGGAAGCCCCTCTACAGAACTAAGTCCTGGGTGATATAGTATGAAGGAAGTAATGCATTTAAGATGCTTTTTATTAACAATGAATGCTTTGTCCAACTTATTCAGCTAAGACACTGTATAGTGCAATCCTAAACAGAGTTATTCCAGTCTAAACCCATTTTTTTTTTAGAATTGCACTGTGTTATCTTAATTAAACATCCTCCAGATTCACCTTATCAAACATCACCTGCCATTTTCCTAAACCTTTGTTGTCTACAAAAGCTTGTGTGACACCAAGGCTGAAATCCTAAGCATACTTATTGAACTCTGACATGGCATGAAGTCTCTCTTAAGCCTCTATTAAAAGGGTAAGATATTTTTTTTCTCCAGGTTGTTGGCAACCTTATTTTATTTGTGGTATTCAGGAATAATTTATTGTCATTTATATTTCCATATTCATAGACAGACAAATCCTTAGTCTAGCCCTGGAAATTAGGCCAGGATTATCAACCTCATATTAGATTGGGAAGGGATGAGGTACTTGCCTAAATTGACTTTGCAATACTGGTGCCTTCCTAGATCATAGTGCATTGCCTTACAGTGCAATCCTAAGCAATAGCTTAGAAGGGTACAAGGGAAGGACCCACTAGGACTTGCAAGGGGCATCTCATTTTCCTCGGTAGCCTTTTTCCTCCATTATTTGTTCTTTCTCTTCCCTAACAGCCCCCCAAACCACTCCCATTTTCCAGCTTCCTTCTCTTCTTTCCACCCACAAGCCAGCCTACCTTTACCTGCCCCCCATCTTCATCTTTCCCTTCTTTTCTCCCCATAGCACCTTGTCTCTGAGAAAAGTATAGCTGAGTTGCACAATATAAGAGTTGCTATAAGACCTGCAAAGACCTGTGGAAACATCTCACTGTCCTCTTCCCAGTTTCCCTTTCCTGGCAGCCCTCATTGCTTCTCCCTTTTCCTTGCTTCCATCCCTCCTTCTCTCCTTCCCCCCATCTTCAGATATATTTGTTTATTTCATTTATACTCCTCCTTTTCCCACAACAGGGATCGAAAACAGCTGACAGCATTCTCTTTTCTTCAAGTGTATCCTTGCAATAACTCTGTGAGGTGGGCTAAGCAGAGAGGGCATGACTGACCGTAGGTTACCCAGTGAGCTTCCCCAACAGTATGGATCTGAACCTGAGTCTCCCAGATCCTCATATGAAACTGTAACAACTATACCACACTAGATTTCATGGGGTGGGTGCTGTTGAAAAGTAGTGAAAAACTGAGCCTGGATTAGTCATGCAAGTCACATAGTAGCAAGTCACCTGGTAATTGCTGCTATGTCTCACTCTGGTGTGTGTTCCCTCAGAGGCCTATATAGCTCCCTCTCCCTGCTATTTGTTGATAGAAACCAAGACTTGAAGATTGGCAACAGTGTTGTGGCTGCCTAACAAGCCTCATAGTGGCTACTGAGAGGGCATTTATTTCTTAAAACTACAGGGACTCTTTCTATTATTTTTGGGGTTTTAGTCCCCACTGTAATTTGTATCTCCCCCCCCAATTTTTCTGCAAATTTGGGGTTCTTCTGAGATTTGTAGAACGAATTGGCTTTCCTATTCATGGCCACAGTCTTTGGATTTAAGTATCCAAAAATGGGTCCATTCTAAGAATTAGATATATTGACAAACAGAGGACCTGCAAAGACTTGTGGGGGATTATATTGTCCATTCCTGCCGTGCTTCTTCCTTCTCTTCCCTGAAAGCCCCCTTAGCCTCACCGCTTTTCCTGTTTCCTTCTCTCTTTCCCATCCACCAGCCAACTTATTTTATCTACTCCCCTGTCTTCAGCTTTCCCTCCTTTCCTCCCCTTGGCAGCCTCTATTTAGGAAAACAATGGCTGAGTTTTGCAGTGTTGGATGTAAGTCCTGGCCGAATCACACAATGCCAGCTGCCAGGCCCACTTGCTCAGGGAGGAACCTGCAGTGACTTGGAGAAGGCAACTTATTTTCCTGGTATTCTCCTCCCCACACTATGTCTTATTCCTCACCTCCTGGCAAACCCCCATGTTCTCACCTTTACCTGCTTCCTTTTCTCCTTCCCACCCACCCACCAACCTATGTTTTATCTGCTCCTCATCTTCAGCTGTATTAATTATTTACTTTTTTATGTGCTGGCTTTCTTTAAAATTGGGACCAAAAGTAGTTTACATAGTTCTCCTCTCCTCCATTTTACTTTTGCAATAACCCTGTTAGGTAGGTAAGGCTGAAAATCTGCGACTGGCCCAAGGTCACCCAGAGACCTTTCATGGTAGAGTGATGATTCAAACCTGAGTGTTGGAGATCCTATTCTGAAACTCTAACCACTATACAACATTGCTTTTATGGAATGGCTGCTATTGAACAGTAAGAAGAAGCTGGTCCTGGGTAAGTCATGGTAGCAAGCCACCTGGGGATTAGCTCCTCCCCCTCCTCCAAATAGGCTTGGGGCTTTGGAGTGGTTGTCCACTTAGGCTCTTGATTAGTTACATGGAAACTCGCACTCACAGTTCATTCCACCGATTCGTTCCGAAGGTTGGGAAGCCATTCAAAAATGCTGGATCACTTGCTCGCTCAACACGGCATGCGCCTCTGCCTTCATACTGATCTCGTGGTGGTGGGACCTATCGGGGCAAAGAGGAGCTTTGGAAGAGGTATCCCTCATGCCCCAGGCAATGAGCTCTCTACAAGGGCTCTGGGGGCCCCTGGAATCGTCTGGGACCCCTCCTGTCCACCATGATTATGGGCGTGCTCACATCAGAGCACAATGGAGCTCACCCATCCAGTAAGTTGCCAAAACTGGAAACTGTCCCAAAACCATTTCAGATAAGAAAATGGAGGAAACAGAAAAAAACAAAACAAAAAAACCCTTCTTTTCTACAGCAACATTCTACTACCTTCAGATGGATATTTCCAGAAGGACTTATCTTCAACTATAAAGAGAAAAAGGAGAAGATTGATTCTGTTCAGAAAGCAAAGACTTTTTTGGAGCAACATCAAACAACAGCAAAAGAAAAACTGATAGCAGAGGACAGCAACCAAACAGAAGAAAACAGTGAACATGGACTGGGAAAAAGTGGAAGCATTCTGGGCAGTTCCTCAGAGGACTCTGAATCTGAGAAAGGAGCCACAGCTCCTAAACACCTCATATTTATATTGAACTATGATAAGAAGAAACACAGGAGATAATGATGTGATGTGTACCTTAATGCTGAAAGCCTTATTTTCTTTTGATATATAAGAAACTAGGATGTACCTACTCTGGCTAATTGTGCCTGTATTTGTTTGACTTTTAGACTGTAACATTCCTTTTATTTCTTACATATAGGAAGACTATCATGATATCGATGTAACTATTGTAACACGATCCTTGCTCAGGCCCATAGCCACGATTTTTTTTTTTTAATTCAGGGGGCCTTTAAATAAGTCAAGGGGCACCCCCCCAAGGAGCACCACAAATAAAATAAAAAAATTGGAAGTCTTAGCCTTAGCAGTAAGTCAGGGGCAAGCCTTAGCAGTTAGTCGGGGGGCCAGGCCCCAAGATGCCCCACTGTAGCTATGGGCCTATCCTTGCTTTAGCTTTGTATTTTAGTTTCGTATCCCTTCCCCCCCTTCCTTTGTAGTTGTGTAGTGAATAAAAAAATAAAATATTAATGAGAAGAACACTGTAATAGTTCCTTATGTACCTGCAGAGGTGAATATAAAATTGCAGTGTAACTTAAAAACTCCTGTGGACCTGGCAGCCCAGAAGATCTTGTCCCCTTTTCTTCAACAGATTGTCTGTTCATTCTTAGTCTGGTTTATACCACCCTTTTTATGCCCTCTGTGCTGGGATGCAAGAACAGGCATGATGGGGTGAATCACAGTTCCATTTTCTCACCAGTTGCTCTGTGCTAGGCAGGTGAGTCACCAATGAGTTGCCTTCTCTGCTGACCACAGTGCTATTGGTGTTGCTAATCCTGTGACCTTTCTTTCGAAGGTGCTGAGCTAAAAGCACCACACCTGCCTCTTTTAGTACTTTGGTTTGCTTCCAGTTGTCAAAGCTTTCTCTCATGTACTTTTATAAAGCAGCATGGCATATCTATCGCTCTTTCGGAATGGCTCGTGGGAGAAAAATGTGTTTTAAAAATAGAGCCCTGTTCCACTGTACATGTACCACTTGAGAGGCAGACTAGTATCAACACCTGCCCCTCGACAATCAGTTGTTAGCTATTTTCTTCCTACTGTGCTAGTTACTTCTCACCTCCTTAATCAAACTGGCATAAATAGGTCAGGAATCCTATGTGTAGGCTTTATTCAATAACACCTCTTTATCTATTAATATATCCCCAAGCCTATCCAACCTTATTTGACTGTTCCAAGCATCCCATTTTCATCTTATAATCACTGGTTTGATTGCTGCCATTGTGACCCAGCTTATAATTGCTGATGAAAGACATAAGAAAAAGCACAGATTGAATGAATTTAGGGGATTCTCTTAGAGTTGCCCATCTGGCAGCTTTCAGTGCTCCTGGCCAGGCACTGTAGGGCACAACAGAAAGTATCCTGAAATGCAGAGGACACCTTAGTATCCATAGCTAGTAATGCAGGCTGCATAGTGGGCACTTGCCCTGTGTACATCCCTGTTTGACAGCTGGTTGAAATATCTAGAGCATATGCAAACATTCCCCAAACATATATTTACTGACAGTCCTAACTGGAGATTTTGATCTGTGGTCTTTTATGTGTTATATTTCCATGGTCATGTGGCCAGCATGACTAAATGCCAAGGCACACGGAATGCTGTTACCTTCCCACCGAAGTGAGACATATTTATCTACTTGCAATTTCTTGCTTTCGAACTGTTAGGTTGGCAGGAGCTGGGGCTGGAGATGAGTGCTCACTCCATCACGCGGCACTCAGCTCTCCAACTGCCGACCTACAGACCTTCCGGTCTGCAGCTCAATGTCTTAACCTCTAAGCCACACCTATATGGATATATAAAGACACATTGAGTTCTGCAAGGTAGAAAGGTGACCAATGAATGATTTAAACAAATCAAATATATGCATATCTATAAAAAGCCCTTTATTTAGCAGGAGCTACACTGAAAAAACAGGAGGTGAATTTTTACAATAGCACACTAGCCAGTGATGTATGAACTCTTCACTTGGACAGCTAGATACAAGTCCAGTAGTGCCTGAGAGACCAACAAGGTTTTTGGGACATAAACTTTGAGAGTCTAAGCTCCCTGTGTCAGATACGAGTTAAAATGGAGGACTCTGAGTCCTTGTATTCCGGTAAGAAGGAGTTACAAAGAAGAAACTCAGGATGCAGAGGTATCTGAGAAAGTATGTGAAAAGTACTGAGACTGACGAGTGATTTCAGCTCTCACATACTTTATTAGTTGAAGAACAAGACAACTAAGCCAGCTCGCAGGCCGGCTTTTTATCCCCCGTGAGCCCACACCCCAAAACACACAACACCCAGTGATTCGTTATTTACATTGATTGAGTTATCTCCTGCTCCTCCATTGGAAGGGAGCTAGGATCCTCTAGTCCATTGTCTTTCGGGGCAAAGCTCAGGCCCTTCACCTAGCCACATGGTGGGCCGGTTAGAACCAGTCCCAGCACATGGCTGCCCTGAGCCCATGTCCTCAAGTGGATACATTACACCCCTCCCCCCTTGGTCAGAGAGACACCCGCACACAAAGTCCTTTAAATAAGCCGGAGGCTTTCATTCCCGGGTTGAGCTCCGGGGGGCCAGGACGGGAGGAGATGCAGGTGCCTGTGTCCTGGCCGGGGAGCCGACCGGTGCTGGCGGAAGAGACCTGGCCGCCGGGGCATCATCAGCTGTGGTCGAGGCTTCAGTAGACGGGGCGAGGGGGGTCATGACTGTGCTTTCCGCCGGGCTGTGTTCCTGTGGAGAAGATCATGGCTCCTCTGCCTCCTGAGGTTCGGGGTCCTCGAAGTCATCTGGCTCCCGCGGCGCCACCCTGCGGCGGAGTTGGTCGATGTGGCAGTGGAGCACGGTACCATCTTCACAGGAGACCTCATACGAACGGGGGCCCCTGACCCGGACCACCTGGGCCGGAACCCAGGGTGGACCCTTGGTGTAGTTTCGGGCATACACCGGGTCCTCTGGGAAGAACCCCCTAGCCGCTTCATGGGACTCAGTGACCGGTGCCTTTTCTGCAGCGCGATCGGGATGTAGACGGTCAAGCCGGGTCATCAGGCGACGGCCTAGGAGGAGTTCGGCCGGACTACGCCCTGTTGTGGTGTGGGGAGTGATCCGCTGGCCAAAGAGGAATTCTGCCAGCTTGTAGTCCCAGTCCTTTGAGTCCAAGCGCCGGAGTGCATCTTTGGTCATCCTGACCATTCGTTCCGCTTGGCCGTTGGTCGCGGGGTGGAAAGGATCGGACCGAGCATGGCGTATTCCGTAGTAACGGGTGAAGTCCATGAATTCGCTGAACGTAAAGGCCGTCCCGTTGTCTGTGACTAGGGTGTCGGGAATGCCCTGGGCACTGAATATCTGCCACATGGCTCGGATAGCAGCTTTGGAAGAGGTGGATGGTACTGGGACCACCTCTAACCACTTGCTGTATGCATCCACTAGGCTGAAGAACAGCTGTCCCTGGAACGGGCCCGCAAAGTCCAAGTGCAGCCGGGACCAGGGGCGGTGTGAGGATTCCCAGGCATGCTCAGGGGCCCTGGGTGGTTCCGGGCGGGATGACTGGCATGGTTGGCATCTCCGGACCATGTCTTCTATGTCTTTGTCAAGCCCCGGCCACCATACGTAACTCCTAGCCAGGGCTTTCATCCGAACCACCCCCGGGTGTGCCTCGTGGAGGGCGGCTAGAACCCGTTCCCTCAGTGGCATGGGAATGACCACCCAGCTTCCCCACATCACGCAGCCTTTGTGAGTGGACAACTCTTCCTTCCTGGAGGTGAAAGCTGTGAAGTCTGGGCCTGCCTGGCCTGCGGGCCACCCCCTTACCACCCAGTCGAGAACGCGGCTGAGGACCTTGTCCTTTGCGGTGAGGCGTGCCACCTCTCCGACGTGCACTGGCTGGTCCGGGAGCGCCTCCAGGAGGGCGACTTGGTAGGCCAGGGCTGGGTCGGGGTCTGTGGCAGGCAGTGGAAGGTGGCTCAGGACATCCGCATGACCCATCGCCTTGCCTGGCCGGTGAACGAGGGAGTACAAATAACCAGACAAAAACACAGACCACCGGATGACTCGTGGCGACGTCATTTGGGGGGTCTGGTGGTCCGGGGCCAGGAGACCGAGAAGAGGCTTATGGTTGGTCAGGATCGTGAAAGGCCGGCCATACAGGTAATGGTGAAACTTTTTCATCCCAGCCACTATTGCGAGCGCCTCCTTGTCAATTTGCGAATAGTTTTGCTCTGCTGGTGACAAGGTCCTGGAATAATAGACCACCGGGACCTCATGGCCGTCCGGCAGTTGGTGGCCCAGAACCGCCCCGACCCCATATGGTGAGGTGTCACATGCCAATACCACGGGAAGCTGTTCATCAAAATGCAAGAGCACTGTGTTAGAGGTTAACAAGTCCTTGACTGCTTGGAACGCGGCGGCATGTGTCGGCCCCCAAACCCAAGAAGCCTTCTTGTCAAGCAGGCGGTGGAGCGGCTCCGCCACCGCCACCTTGAGAGGGAGAAAAGAATGATAAAAGTTCAGGAGGCCCAGGAAGGCCTGTAGCTCCTGTTTGGATGAGGGCGGGGGGGCTTGTGTGATTGCCTTGACTTTGTCCTCCGTGGGATGGAGGCCATGTGCGTCAACCGCGAAGCCCAGAAATTCTATGCGCCGCACCCCTAGGAGGCATTTCTCCCTCTTCACCTTGAGCCCTGCCGAGTCAAACCTTCGCAGCACTGCCCGGAGCCGGTCTGCGAATGAGGATGAGTCTGGAGCTGCAATGATCACGTCGTCCAGGAATGGTTGGACCCCGGGGATCCCCTTCAGGAGGGAGTCCATGTGGACTGGAAAATCCCTGGCGCGACGGACACCCCGAACTGGAGCCGGTGGACTTTAAAAGCTCCTTTATGAGTGGCTATCATTTGGGCTTCAGCGGTGGTGGCATCAACGGGTAGCTGTTGATACGCCTGGGCGAGGTCTAGTTTGCCAAAGATCTGGGCCCCTGCTAATGCCGCCAAAACATGGCCGACCATGGGTACTGGGTACGCGTGGTCCTGGAGGGCTTTATTTAAAGTGCATTTGTAGTCTGCACAAATGCGAACGTCACCGTTTGGCTTTACGGGGGTGACTATGGGGGTTTCCCAGCATGCTGACGCAACCGGTTCCAGCACCCCCTGTTCCACAAGGCAGTCGAGCTCGGCCTCAATCTTAGGCTTCATCGCAATTGTGGGGTGGCGGGCCTTGATGCGTATGGGCCAGACGCTGGGGTCGAGATCCAGTGAAGTGGGGTCCCCAGTGTACCGCCCCAGTGTGCGGTTAAAAACCTGGGGAAATTCGTCACAGACCTTAGCAAAGTCCAGCGCCCGCACATGATTCACCCCTGTAACCGTGAGTCCTAGGGGCCTGAACCATGAAAGTCCCAGCAGACTCGAAAGATGTCCCTCCACCACCAGTAGATCCAGGATCCCGTCAAAATCCTTAAACTGTACCCGGAACTTGCCCCAGCCCCGGACCGCCACGGGGTTCTTGTTAAAGTCCCGTAAGGTCAAACCCCATGGCTTTTGCCGGGGGGGTTCCCCCTGTGGACAAATTTTGCGGAGCGTGTCCGCGGAAATTATGGAGAATGACGAACCCGTATAGATCTCCATTGAACAGGGGAACCCCTCAATAAGAACTGTCACGTGTAATTTGTTGGGGCCGTCCGGGGGCAAGTTACATACCAGGTGCGGCTGCTGGGTGGATGCAAGGGTGTGGAGGCTTGACGGTCGATCTGTTTCGGTCGGGCGGGGTGGAGAAGACCTCAGGCGCTTACCCCGGGAGCGGCAGGTCCGGGCGATGTGGCCCGTCTTTTTGCAAACTCGGCAGACGGCAGTCCTGAAGTGACACAACCGTCGATCATGTGGGTCACCACAGCTAGCGCAAGGGGCTGGTGAAGCGGCACGATGCTGGCGAGGCATGTTGCTTACGGAGATCGATGCTTGCGAAGAGGGCTGCTTTTGAGGGGCGGCTGCCATTGCGAGGTGGTCGAAACATGGAGCGGCGGCAGATGAGTGTGGTGTGTGGCGGTGCTGTGCTCGGAGTCCGCGAGGTGATGCGCAGTGCGAGGCGGGTGGCTCTTGGGGATGCAGCGCCTAGTGGGGCCGTGTGGCAAGCGGCGGGAGATGTGGCGCAAGGCTGGGTGGCGTGCGGTGATCACGGCGCTGCGGAAGAAATGGCTGCGGTGGTGGTGAGCGGTGCGGTGCTGCTCTCGGGGTCAGCGATGCCATGCTCTGGAGTAGTTGCGGTGAGCAGTGCGGTGCTGCTCTCGGGGTCAGCGATGCGATGCTCAGGAGTGTTGGCGGCTTCGGTTGCAGTGAGCGGTGCGTTGCTGCACTCAGGGTCAGCGGTGCGATGCTTGGGAGTGGTGCGATGAGCAGCTGGGCTCGATGCGATGCTCTTCGTCGTGGTCGTTGTTCAGGGAGGGAGTTGGCATCCCACCTTCGTTGCCAGTGAAAAGTACTGAGACTGATGAGTGATTTCAGCTCTCACATACTTTATTAGTTGAAGAACAAGACAACTAAGCCGGCTCGCAGGCCAGCTTTTTATCCCCCGTGAGCCCACACCCCAAAACACACAACACCCAGTGATTCGCTATTTACATTGATTGAGTTATCTCCTGGTCCTCCATTGGAAGGGAGCTAGGATCCTCTAGTCCATTGTCTTTCGGGGCGAAGCTCAGGCCCTTCGCCTGGCCACATGGTGGACCGGTTAGAACCAGTCCCAGCACATGGCTGCCCTGAGCCCATGTCCTCAAGTGGATACGTTACAGTATGCATGCACACCAAAGCTTATAACATGAATAAAACTTTGTTAGTCTTAAATGGGCCACTGGACTCCAACTTTGTTCTGCTGCTGCAGACCAACACGGCTGCCCCACCTGAATCTGTCACTTAGACAGTTAGTATATTGGGGATGTGCTTTAATCATTCAAACAGGTGATTCTATTATTCTGTTAAACGTTCTGTTAATCTTGGGAGGATGTTCCATGAGTTTTTCCTGCAGGCTTAAGTCACTAGGAAGACAGGAACCAGCATGGGCTAAAACAGCTTGCATGCCTGGATTATAGAAACTGTAGGAGTGTGCACCAGTTCTGTGCTTGCTTACCCACACAGGAAGCGTGAGGAATCTTTGGTTGTGTATTAGGCATGCTGGCTGCCTTGTGTGCCCTGCGTGGTAAGGGTTAATAAGGGGAATATCATTTTTTAAAAATAGAAAGAATATATACAGTTCATATGGAGAACAGAACACAGTACCTTATAGTACTCACAGATGTAGCTGTGTAATCGATCTCATACAGAAGCATCAAATATGGAACATGCAAAGCTCCAGTTTTGGGATTTACTGGTATCTAGAACTGAAAGGGAGGGAATCAGGCTACAAGACCCTCCTAGGCTGATGACTGGCAATATCTACGCCACTAAAACATTCCCTTGAGGAACAGCAGCTGCAGCATACTGAGCTGCATAGTGTGGAATAATCAGCTTGTACTTGGATGGAGCCCCCAACCCTTTTGATCTCCAGCTACCACTAATTTAAATGGTACTAAAACTGACATCAACCCAGTTGTAACCCTCCATTTGTGGGAAACTGACTCATTTGCAAGAGAATGATTTTTAAAAAGCTATTATCTTAACTGATTGCTGTGATGTACTAAGGGTGCCAAGTGGAATCTGGCTTAATTTGATTGTAATATGAAGCCACCGACTCTCTCTCTCTCTCTCTCTCTCTCTCTCTCTCTCTCTCTCTCTCTCTCTCTCTCTCTCTCTCTCTCTCTCTCCTTTTTGTGTGTATTATCTCCCTACTAGGAATAGGTATATAATTTCTTTTCTCTCATCCATGGTAAGACATTGTGGTTTATATAACCATATATATCAAAATAAATGTGAAAAGCAATTGCTTTTCCAATCCCCAGAGGATACATACTTAGCAGTTGAGGAGCCATCAGCCCAGTAATCTGAAATGTTACCTCCCCTCTCCACCCCACCTATAACAAGATGATGTAGTGTTCGGCAGTAAGTCCCTTTCATGAGCTAATTCATTTCATGGTGCATTCCCCTCTCCAAATGACCAGTTTTACTGGCCACAATCAGGTACTCACACAAAATAAAATTGGGGGGGGGACGCACACACAAGGTTCCAGGGACTGATCAGTTGATCTTGCTAGAGACAAGCCTGATTTATACCATTGCTCGGTGTGTATTCAGAGACTCCGCCAGGGCTTCAGCTGTTCCAGTTTGGTTTCTCCCCTTTCCTCCCTCCACTTTCTTCTTCTTCCTTTTTTTTTTACCCTGGAGCATCAGCACTGATTGCAATGGCTGATTGACTTGGCCGGTAGTGTGAAATATAAAATAACAGAATCTACAGTCTGGCTAGTTGTGTGGATAACATGCAGTAACACCAGCCATCTCCTGCCTGTGGCTATGTCAGCTGAGCCATCAGCACGCTCCATTTGGGGCATGTGTTTGTTCTAAAACGTGAGAAAGTCAGGATTGGGACCTAGCAAGCCTGGTAATTTGCCAGTATTCCTGCCGGGCTAACAGAATAGGAAAGAAATAATAATAAAAAAACCCCACAGTGACCCAATTTCTTGGACTAAATATACTAGCAGTAACAATGAAAGCTACTCAACTGTTCATTCTGAGAATGATTTCTTTTTTTGCTCTAGGTTGGGCAGTAAAGGACAATACATTACAAATCAGTGACTGAAGAATATTGTGTGAGCCATCCATTTAGTGTAATGAGGTTTATTCACCTGACTCTCACAGTTTTAATAGCAGGACATTAGATTTTCAGAATTTTAGTTCTTTCTCTCCCCCTCCATTTCATTTCTGGGCTTTTCGGTCTAATTATCCTTTTTCAACAACCATGGTCATTTTTCACATAGTCCTCTTTTCATCTCGAAGACAGCTCACTAGGAAAGTTACCTGTGCAAGCCTCTTGAAGTGAGTGACAGGTGTTTATGAATAAGATGATCTGTAATATAATATAAGTGGGAAATTCCCTTTAAGAAATCTGCTGTGGATAATCTGTGCGTGGTTACTCAAAATTCATGCGCCTTATGTCTGAAAGGTGAGTGTATGATTTAGTGCACGCCCCGTTAAAATACATAGAAGGACTGCACAATTCCTCTATTGGCAACTGCTTCTGGTTATTTAAAGGGATGTGTGCTGAATTCTGTATTGTATTCCCATACTTGACAAATGGCACCCATATTGTATATTGGGGTGTGGAGAAATGCCCTCCACCCTAGAATTCATCCCGGTAATTCAGTCGTTGGGATTGCACTCTGCCATCCAGGGAATGAGTCATCAAACTCTAATCACTTATTTATGCAAATAGCTCTGGCTGGACTAAGACAAAAAGTTTACCTTGTAGCACCTGGCTAGCCTGTCACAGCTGAATAGATAAAAGGCTAGACTGTATTTTCTTGCTTATGGTGCAGGAAGATCAAAACTGACCCCAGAGGCTGATGGTCTCTCAAAGCAAAGATTATAAACCATGTGGACCTACATGGAGAGCCAAATGTATACATCCAATTAACAGGGGATACTCTTTCAGATTTGGTGGTGGTAGCAGTTACTACCCAGAGAGAAGATGAAAACTCCTGGGAGTAAGATGAAGGGTTCTCTTACTAGGTGGAGACATCAACTGGGCTTTTTCACCCTTCCAGGACTAGAGATGGGCATGAATTGGCTCACAAACTAAAATTCATGATGAATTTTGGCCAGTTTCTGGTTCATGAACTCAAGTTTGAGGAAGATCAATTGGCATGAACTTTCCATGAACTTTCAAGCAAGGGGGGAGGGCATATAGAGGAGCATCTGCAACCTTGATGTCTCTAGCTTGCACAGGATTGGTTCTATACACTCCTGAACCTTCTGAACCTGCACATGTCATTTTCCCAGAAAGCACTTTCCTGGAGGCTGTAACTCAGGCCCCATACATCAAATCATCACCAAACTTGGCGGGCAGGTAGAGGAGAGTCAGCCAGAGATCCCTTGTGAGTTTGGTGTTTCTAGCACACTGGAGGGGAGCTGTTCTACTGCATCATGAACCTCATGAACTGTGCCAGTTCATTTGGTGGCTGAAAGTTCATGACAGTTCAAGTTTTGTGAACCAGGCATGCCATGAACAATGAACTGAACCAAACCAAATTTTCCAGGTCTGTGCCCATCCCTACCCAGAACTAGGCTTATGCATGGGAGGTTTTTTTCTTTCTTTTGTTATTACTGTTTTGTTATTGAGCCATTTTATATGGGTTTGTTTTGTTATTGTTTCATTTTCATAATTATATTTTGTCATTATTTCTCATTGATGCCTATGAAACCCCCCATCCCTTTTTCTTGGATCTGTACCTTCATGATTGCAGTATTTTCTGAGGACACCCACACTGCCAAATTTCAGACAGATAGAATGAAGGGGAGCCCTTTTGAGGCAATGAAAGGCACCCATGTTTAACATTAAAGTCAATGGGAGAACTTATAGGAAAGATTCCAAACAGTAACACACAGCACTGCAGCCACTTAGCTGAAAGAATAGTAGCATGAGGAACAGCAGACTTACAAGGCAAGGGCATTGGGTGGCACAAGGAGGATATGGCTGTTAAGTATGAGACTTAACTAAGAGAGTGATTTCAACAGTGCTTCAGCTTTATTTAAGAGCAACAAGATGATCAGATAGCACACACAAAAACAGTGGAGCACAGCTCCTTTTTAAATAGTCCGGGCTAACAAAACCATGCCCCTACTATAGCTAACAACCAATATATTTGAGGGATAAAACCAATGAGGTTTGTTCCCTCCATAACTATTCAGTCAGTTCTGATTGGTTACAAACAGTGCAGAATTCAAACAACCAATAGGATTGTCGAGGCTTACATTCCTTGTCCTGACTTCAAGCTTAACACTGGAAAGTATACAGTCAGTTCACCAGTCAGGACATAATAATTCCTCCCCCCTAAGATGAGACATTCCTATTGCACACATAGTCTCATAGATAGGAGGGGGCACATTGAGTTCTTTGAGACCTGCACAGAGGTCTTTGCTCATGTGGCTCTGGAGCAACAAAAGGTTTGGGGGCCCTGGTGGACTCACTGTCCAGTCAGTCTGGGATGTCGGATTCAGAGGGACTGGTTTCAAGTGTCGGGGTCTGCCTGAACTCCTGGTCAGCCCTGGGCTCAGCAACACTCACCTCCTCATCCGGAGGCCCTCATTGCTCATTGGGGATCCTTTCAGGTTCTGGGCTTGTCTCCAGGCTTGAGCCAGCCCACCATTCCCTGAGTTGATCTATGTGACGCCGCACCTTCCTTCCATCTGTAAGCTGTGCCACATACATTCGGGAGCCCAACACTTCAGAGGTTATGGCGGGAAGCCATAAATGACCCTCTGTATAATTTTGCACGAACACTTTGTCCCCGACTTCAAATGAACGCGCTTTCTCCAGGACCTCGGCTCGCTGGGGCTTGGACTATGTAAGGTCCGGATGGAGCCAGTCAAGCAGGGTGGTTAGCTTGTGGCCCATTAACAGTTCTGCATGGCTCCTCCCCATGGCTGCACAGGGTGTGATATGCTGCCTTAACAGATAGGAGGCTAGCTTCTGCCCCCAGTCCCCATTCGGCAGGCGCTTGAGTGCCTCTTTAGCCGACCTAACCATACATTCAGCCTGCCCGTTTGTGGTTGGGTGAAATGGAGCCAACGTAATATGCCTGATGGCATTGTTCTCTAAAAATTTAGTGAACTCCCCAGAGGTAAATTGGGGCCCATTATTGGACACCAGAATGTCCAGTAGTCCATGGGTGGCTATGAGCTGACGCAGAACATTGATTACAGCTGTTGAGCTTGTGGAGTGCATATGGACCATGTCTAACCACTTCAAGAATGAATCAACAACTAAAAACATTTGGCCTTGGAAAGGCCCAGCAAAATCTACATGAATGCGCAACTAAGGCTTTCATGTACTTTCCCAGTGTTGCACAGGAGCCGGAGGAGGCTCTGGCTGTGATTGTTGGCAGATCATGTACTCTTTGACCCACCCCTCTATCTCTGCATCAATCTTTGGCCACCAAACATAGCCCCTAGCAAGGGCTTTCATTTGAACAATGCCAGGGTGACCAGAATGCAAAGCCTCCAAGACCCTTCCCCACAGCTTGGGTGGTACCACAACTCGATTCCCCCATAATAAACACCCTTTGCTGACCGACAGTTCATTTTGCCGAGTGCAATACAGCTTGAATTCAGGTTCAATTTGCCCCAATGGCCACCCCTTCCATGCCCAATTAAGGACCCGAGCTGTTACAAAGTCTTTAGCTGATGCAGCAGCAATGTCTGAGGAGATGACAGGAGGTTGCAGCAGTTCATCAATGGCCAACACATCACAAGTGGGAGCAGGGTCAGCGTCCGTCAGCAGTGATGGGCAGTGGCTGAGTGCATCAGAGTGCCCGATGGCCTTTCCAGGCCAGTGTTCCAAGTCAAATTCGTAAGCTGCCAGAAACACTGCCCAATTCAACATGCACGGTGATATGATGTTGGGTGTCTGACGGTCATGGTTCGAGTTCCATCTTCAGGCAAACCTGATTGTGGAGAAGGCGTGGAAGAAGGCAACCCTTCTCAGTTCCTGCAACAAGGCCGTTTTTGATGTCGCCCAGTCTCTGGTCACTCCAAACCTCCGTGCTGGATTTGAACGCCTGGAATGCCGGGTTGACGAACATCGCAGCGGGTGGGGCAACCACTACAGCGGGTGGTGCTTCAGCTGGTTCGACCAGGTGTGTGTCTTCATCTGCTGTCTTTGCGTTGGTTCAGCAGGGCTGCCTACCCGCTCTTAACATCCCATCCTTGTTGCCAATTGTTAAGTATGAGACTTAACTAAGAGAGTGATTTCAACAGTGATACAGCTTTATTTAAGAGCAACAAGATGATCAGATAACACACACAAAAACAGTGGAGCACAGCTCCTTTTTAAATAGTCCGGGCTAACAAAACCACGCCCCTGCTATAGTTAACAATCAATAATATTTGAGGGATAAAGACCAATGTGGTTTGTTCCCTCCATAACTATTCAGTCAGTTCTGATTGGTTACAAACAGTGCAGAATTCAAACAACCAATAGGATTGTCGAGGCTTACAATCCTATCCTGACTTCAAGCTTAACATTGGAAAGTATACAGTCAGTTCACCAGTCAGGACATAACAATGGCATCTGGGTAGGCAGCAGAAGGAGGATTTGCTTGGACAGAGGATAAGTTTGGAGAGCAGCAGGTAAGCAAGGAAATGCAGGCTGCAAGGGAAATTTGCTGCAGAACAACTTGTTGCAGAACATATGGAAAAAGGCATTGGCAGGAGAAAGGAAGGTAAAGTCCCAGACTATGTCTTTTGCAGGGCTCTTTTTGTAGCAGGAACTCCTTTGCATATTAGGCAACACACCCCTAATGTAGCCAATCCTCCAAGAGCTTACAGAGCTCTTCTTATAGGGGCTACTGTAAGCTCTTGGAGGATTGACTACATTAGGGGGGTGTCACCTAATATGCCAAGGAGTTCCTGCTACAAAAAAGAGCCCTGGTCTTTTGGAACTGGAATGCCTCACACACATATATAACTAGTGTCTACAACTTGTTTTCAATCAGAGCCCCTCTACCTAAGGAACACTCTATGCCTTGTATCAGGAAAATGCTACTTTCCTTGTAAAAATGAAATCAACAGAGGGCAGAGAGTGCAATAATGAAAAAAAAAAAAAAAACACAGGGCAAAAGGAAAGAAAAACAAGTTTTTCATTATAGGCTAATTTGATGGGGGATTTGTTTTGTTTTCATATTAAATATGATAATTACAAAACACCTGATTTTCATAATAATTATAGTTAATAATGAAAAAAATGCTCAAGTCTACCCCAGACATGAGAGAATGGAACTTGTGGGTCCATTCCTTTAAATCTGTGAAAGATTGCTTTAAAAAACAAAAAAAACCCTTAAATTGTTGTTTTTATGTTCTTCAATATATTTTAGCTCTAGTTTTAATTGTTTTAATGATGTGTTTTTGTTTGATTAATGGCTTTTTAGATATGGTTTTATTTTGTATGTTTTAATTTGTTAGCTGCCTTGGTGGCCCTTATGAGGTCAGAAAGACAAGGTATAGAATTTCTGTACAAAAAATAAATATACAAAAAGCTGGCTCTCTTCCCCCTCATCAAGAAGTTGTTTACTTCACTCTGCACAATCCTTAGCATCTGAACAGATTTCAAAAGAAGTATCTCATACTATATAGAACTTCTGTAGAAACAGGCCAGAAAAATTTGGAAATCTGGTTGGAGTCTGAGAAAGCAATGTGTAAAGAAATCTTAAAGCTAATCTCATAATTCTGAGAGACGGGAAAGTCTTGCATTTTGAACATATCGGATTGGTGCTCTTGATTTATGGCACAACTTGCTGCAGAACATATGGAAGAGTGGGAAGCCCCCTTTCCACCCATATTAGGAAACTGAGCTGCACACTTAAATATGCTTGAGATAAAAATACCTCATTTCACAAAGCACCCTGCAGTTTTCTACCTTCTTCTGTCTGCTGTCCTTCTCCATGTAGTTGGCTTTTAATGTTTTCTTTCCCCTTTTTAAAAAACATCTTCAGCTCAAAGTGAAATAAGATTAAAAATATTCCAAAGTTACTCAGGAGAAAATGAGGACAAAGCAGGAAAATATCTTCAGGTTATACAAAAGTGGAATGGATGACTGGGCTTTCAAGGTTGTTTTGTTTATATTTATAACTAGGAATAAGGCCCATTGTGGAAATAAATACAACGGGCTCTAGAAAGAGGCTCTGGGAGAGTGCCCTGGCTTTGGGCACTCAGTGACAATTTGCTGTGGCAATCTCAGCAGGGTATAATGACAGAGTCCACCATTTTCTCCAGAGGAACTGATCTTTGCTACCTGAAGAGCAGTAGTAATTTTGAGTGATCTCCAGCCCACCCCCAAGATTGGTAACAGTGGTTCCCCAGGAGGGAGTGACTGGTTTGGAGGGTGGAGTCTATGGCATTGTACCTGTCTGAGGTCCCACCCCTCCTCAACACTCACCCTCTCCAGGTTCGACCCCTCAAATCTCCAGGAATTTCCCGACCTGGAGTTGATAACCCTATCTCCCTCCCAGCCAACCATCAACCTACCTTTAGTTTTCCATCTCCTCTCCCCTCCCTCCTAGAGAGCAGTTGTAATTTTGAGTGATCTCCAGCCCCCACCTGGAGATTGGCAACAATGGTTCCCCATCAGGGAATGGCTGGATTGGAGGGTGGAGTCTATGGCATCGTGCCTGTCTGAGGTGCCACCCCTCTTCAAACCTCACCCTCTCCAGGCTCCATCCCTCAAATCTCCAGGAATTGCCCACCTGGAGTTGGCAACCTGATCAGGACTGGTCCCAATGAGTTTTCTCCCAAAGGCCAACATAGGTGTGGAAAGGGCCTTTTACTGACAGAGGAGAAGGTAGAGGTGCCAACTCTGATTAGGGAAATACCTGGAGATTTGGGGGGTGGATCCTGTGGAGGGCAGCATTTGGGGTGTGTGTGGAAGGACTCAGCAGGGTATAATGCCATAGAGTCTACCCTCCAAAGCAACCATTTTCTCCTGGGGAACTGATCTCTGTCATCTGGAGGTTAATTGTAACAGTGGGAGATCTCCAGGTCGCACCTGGAGATTGGCAACCCTAGGGGAAAGTCAGCCACACAGCGGGGAGTTGAAGAAAATGGTTTGATGGTTGCTGGCCCACCTCATTAGCCAGCCAGCCATGCTGAAGTTAAGCAGGAGAAAGAGCCTTTTCCCAGGAAAAGTGGCCATTGGGGAGGGGGTTATGGGCGGGGGAGGGGGTTATGCTGAAAGTCCTTTTTTTTTTACTCACAGAACCAAGCATGGTTGCCTACCAACAGCCACTGAGGGGACAGTCCCTCACAGGAGTCAAGAGAACTGTCTTCCTCAGGAGAGAGAGCTGTCTGCCAGTAAATCTGCCATGCAAATCTGTCTGAAGGGGGAGTGGGTGGGGAAGAGGAGCAGACCCAGCACCCAGCCAATGGCACGCGAGTACCCTTGAGTGGTGGCTCATGGGCCAATGGCTGAGGGAGGGCATTTTACAGCCAATGGGAGCGCATGGAATCTTATGAAACCAAAATTATTATAAAGGGAGATATTATGGCAAAGATGTATTAGAACATTGTGATTAATTGTGATACTGCCTTCCTCTGCTTATGAACCACCTTATTAGGATCATCTGCCTGCCTACTGTGGGAGACTGAATGTTGAGCTAGTTGGACATTTGGTCTGATCCAACAATGCACTTCTTAAGTTTGACCCAGTTTCAAAGTCAGTAGCTGAGAATGGTGTACATAATGTTTAGGTCAAGTTGCAAGTTTGTAATGGGTTCTTCCGTTTTACATGCAATTTCTTATGCCTTTGGTGTAGTGGTTAAGTGCACAGACTCTAATCTGCGAGAACTGGGTTTGATACCCTACTCCTCCTCTTGCACCTGCTGGATGACCTTGGACAAGCCATAGTTCTGTCAGAGCTGTCCTTGAAAGGGCAGTTTCTCTCAGAGCTCTCTCAGCCCCATCTACCTCACAGGGTGTCTGTTGTGGAGAGGGGAAGGGAAAAGAGTTTGTAAGCCGCTCTGAGACCCCAAGTGAAGAGCGGGGTATAAATCCAATGTCCTTCTCCCCCTCCTCCTTCTATCTGATACATTGATCTAAAATATTTCACTCTTATTTAAGAGATGGGAAGGACAAGAGAAAGCTTTAGTGACTGTCATGTTTGGAAATGTTTATTCAGTTTTGTTGAACATAAGCAGCTGTCCATTGTTAGCATACATGATACACATGTGCAGTATATTGTTGTTACATATAATTTTATTTAAATAGTTTTTTTAAAAAAGAATGCCTCATTAATTCTGCTTCTTTTATGAATCTACAAGAGTAAACCTGTATGAAAGACACCAGATGGCTGAAATAAATTGTTCAGGGAAATCAATAACTCGCCTTG
This sequence comes from Gekko gecko, assembly GCA_029375565.1. NCBI lineage: Eukaryota > Metazoa > Chordata > Lepidosauria > Squamata > Gekkonidae > Gekko > Gekko gecko. Next base: position 66,231,021 of record JAPDNY010000009.1, read on the forward strand.
TGGCACGTCAATACTTGGGAGTAGATGCATTCTGAATGACAGACTGAAGGGGCTATTAAGAAATGTCACCTGATCCCAATTTGCTAAATTTCAATGCTGCTGTTATTTACCAAGAAACTTGATAATTGTCAGGAGTTTTACTAAGTATTTGATATTCCAGCTAGGAAAATTCAGATCTTGTTCAGATGTTCTTTTTCTCTCATGTATTTCAAAGATGTAGAATGAGAAGTGCTAAAAGTATTGCAGTAAACATGTCCTCATAATTTCTACTAATGGTTTGAGATGTAAGAAATGTAAGATAAAAGTGTGAAATGAAAGGCCTGATGGGGAGGACATCACCCTTCTAACTATAATCACAAGTAATTCAACTAAATAATTCTATGGTAGCTTAAAATCCTAGGATAGCTTAAAACATTGCTATAACTCCATGATAGTGGCCACCCCATGGGGTGTGGTACACTGTGGGGGTGTGGTACACTGTGGTCCTCTCTATACTAGCAATCAGCTTTTAGGGATCTGGATTAATACAGTATGGACAGGAATCAATACATGGCTTCCATTTGTGTTTTTCCAGACTTCTCAAATTAACTAGCACTATAGAAAGATGTGGCTCCCATGCTGCCAAAGTAACATAAAAATGAAGTCTTATCTTCTTCTCCTTTACCATGTTTGTCCACTGGGATTCCACAGAGGATAGTAGATTCTGGCCACAATGTAGGTCAATGGAGAAGTTGAAGCTATGTCTATGAAAATTCTTAGCTGTGGGTATGAAGAGGTTAGCAGTTGAGACAGAAGGTCTTGTCTGTATAAAAAAAAAGGTGTTGTCTACTGAGGAAACATAACCAGGATTTCCTACACGTTCAAAGACATATTTGATAGCACAGCAGAACAAAAAGATGCCAGGAATATGACTGGCTTCATTTGCTTGGGTTTTTTCCAGTCAGACTCAAAATATATTCTGGAAAGCATATCCTAGACAGAAAGGTATTTCTGGCAAGAAATTCTCACATAAAACTTATGTTATACGTATCTGGATAAATGCTGCCAAAAAACTCCCAAAGTCATTGCTCATGTTTTTAAATGAATTTGCTCTAGCCATGATCACACCCCCTTTCCATTTGCTTTTGCTTTCCTGAATATTCATGCCAATCAATTCTGCTGCTACATAATGTTTATGAGAGGTGGGTTTTAGAAGCATGTCCGTGAATATCTATGCCAGCGGTGTTGAGTAAGTCATCAAGTTAGATAGAGCAAAGACATCACTGTGTAACATGCAGGCCATCTACAGAGAACCAAATACAGCCCAGCCATATAGCTTCATAAACAGTGATTCAACACAAGAGTGTCAGCATTTTTATGGGTTGCTAGGTCTTCATCTGATAGAAAGGAAAGCTAAATAAAACCCAGTATTGGATTTATCATTTTTTCTGCAAATGATCAACTCTTTTCTGCTTTCTGTGTCATTTCATGGAGTGGTGGTAGTGGAGAGTACCATCAAGTTGCAGCTGATTTATGGCAACCCTTTAGAGTTTTCAGGGCAAGAGACAAGCAGAATTGGTTTGTCATTGCCTGCCTCTGAACAGCAACCCTGGACTTCCTTGGTGGACTCCCACCCAAGTGCTAACCAGTTTACGAGATCTGAAGAGGTCAGGCTCGCCTAGGCCATCCAAGGCAGAGCTCTCATGAAGCAGCCAATTACACTGGAGAAACTAAACAGTGACTCTTTGTTCAGAGATGGCATAAACATACTCAGTTGCAGTAATGTAACTTTCTACTATAATTACTGTGGGTTGTATAGAAAGCTATACTTTCTTATTACATTTTGAAAATATGTCTGAGGACAACAGAAAAAATGAATCAGTGTAGTTGTGCAATGTTGTATGGGTCAGACATGAGGATCAGGCACATGAACAGCAGATACAACTTGTCTCATATATGATGTGTTTCTTACCTTACAAATATGCATAGCTATGGCCATTTTCTAGCTACTCTCCCTGTATTTCCAAAGTCTGAGCCAGAAAATGTAACATCAAAAGGAGGTCCATGCAGAGATTTTTATGGAAACGTGTCTTCTAGGGGTGGGCAAGAACTGGCTCATGAACTTGTGGAAGCCTTCTCAGAAGAGCTACCTGTTCCACACGCAGGGCCGGAAAGACAGGCACAGATCAGGAGTCTCAATGCATGGATGAGATGATGGTTTGGGGGAAGGGTTCAAGTTCGTTAGGCACTGAGATGCTTTGTGGAACAAGAGGGAGCTGTACAAAAGAGATGGTCTCCATTTGTCCCAAGAAGGAACCAGGCTGCTGGCATTTAAAATCAAAAAGGTGGCAGAGCAATTTTTAATCCGAATATTGGGGGAAAGCTGACAGGAGATGAAAAGTCTCTGGTTCAGGATGGCTCATCTTGGAGAGATGAGGGGGTAGCTGTTGCTTTTCTACAAGGAAGTGGATTGGAATTGTCCACTGAGACTATTGCTAGTGATACGGACTGCCTGACAAGGTCTCGAGCTAGCAAGGGGAAGGTTGCAGGCTTAACATGTATGGGAAATTATAGGTGTTTCTATACAAATGCTAGAAGTGTCCAAGATAAAATCGAGGAGTTGGAGTGCTTGGCATTGGGGGGGTGGAATAGACATTGTGGGTATTTCAGAAACTTGGTGGGATGAAGAAAATCAGTGGGATATGGTGATTCCCGGTTATATATTATATCGGAAAGATGGGTGGGGGAAGGGTTGGAGGTGGAGTGGCTCTGTATGTCAGAGAGGGTCTACAGTCCAGTAGGACTGAGAGGGTAAGAGAATTGGATTAGCTTCTGGAAATGCTATGGGTTGAAATAATGGGCCCAAAAGGAAACTTAACACTGGGAGTTTATCGCCCACCAGATCAAAAGATAGAGGAGGATTATAAAATGATGAGTGAATTAAAGATAGCAGCTAGACAAAAAAACTGTGTCATAATAGATGATTTTAACTACCCACACATTGATTGTGTATTCTAGTCAGGAAAAAGAGATTGACACTCTCTAGACACTCTCAATGACTGTGCTATGGAGCAGATGGTCACAGAACCTACCAGGGGAGAGGCGATCCTGGATTTGGTCCTAAGTAATGCCCAAGACCTGGTGAGAGATGTAAAAGTGATTGCACCACTTGGGAACAGTGACCATAATGTTATTGAGTTCAACATTTGTATAAATAGGGAATTGGCCAAAAAGACTGTCACAACCACTTTTAACTTTAAAAGGGGTAAATTCTCTGATATGAGGGGATACGTGAGGAGGAAACTGAAAGGAAAAGTAGAAATGATCAAAACAATTGGGGAAGCTTGGAGACTATTTAAAACTACAGTCCTAGAAGCTCAGAAAAATGTATACCACAGGTTAGGAAAGGCACAAATAAGTATTGAAAAAAGCCTGTATGGTTAACAAACAAAGTAATGGAAGCTGTAAAAGATAGGAAGGATTCCGTTAAGCAGTGGAAAGCTATTCTCAATGAGGCTGATAAAAGGGAACACAGGCTGTGGCAAATAAAATGCAAGTCTGTGATCAGGCAGGCAAAAAGAGAATATGAGGAGCATATAGCGAATAAAGACTAACAATAAAACTTTCTTCAAATCCATTAGGAGCAGGAAACCAGCCAGGGAGGCAGTGGGGTCCTTGGATGACCAAGGGGTAAAAGGAGTAGTGAAGGATGATAGGGAAATGGCTGAGAAGCTGAATGCATTTTTTGCTTCTGTCTTCACTGTGGAAGATAAAAAGTGCTTGCCCACTCCAGAACTGCTGATTTCGGGAGGGGTGTTGAAAGACCTGAGTCAGATTGAGGTGATGAGAGAGGCGGTCCTACAACTGATAGGCAACTTAAGAACTGATAAATTACCAGGCCCAGATGGCATACATCCGAGAATTCTGAAAGAACTCAAATGTGATCTTGTGGATTTCCTGACAAAAACATGTAATCTTTCATTAAAATCTGCCTCCATTCCTGAGGACTGGAAGGTAGCTAATGCCACTCCCATCTTTAAAAAGGATTCCAGAGGAGATCTGGGAAATTACAGGCCGGTCAGTCTGACATTGATACCAGGTAAGTTGGTGGAAACTGTTATTAAGGAAAGAATTAGTAAGTACATTGATGAACAAAAGCTATTGAGGCAGACTCAGCATGGGTTCTGTAGGGGAAGATCTTGTCTCACTATCCTGTTAGTGTTTTCTGAGGGGGTGAACAAACATGTGGACAAGGGGGACCCAATAGATATTATTTACCTTGACTTCCAGAAAGTTTTCAATAAAGTTCCTCATCAAAGGCACCTAAATAAAAAATCATGGGATAAAAGGACAAGTCCTTTTGTGGATCAAAAACTGGCTAATTAATAGGAAACGGAGTGAGTATAAATGGGCAATTTTCTCAGTGGAGGGTGGTAAGCAGTGGGCTACTTAGGATCCAAGTCTACCGCGAGTCCACCAATAGAACCTTGGTGGGAAATTCAAATCTTCCAATGGGGACATGGGTGTGCCGGGTGGACTGTATATAGTTGGCCTTGCAGGGCCATTTTCCTTATCTAGTGTGTGAAATACAATAAACGCATCTGAATGCATGTCGTAGTTTGAGGCTTCCATGTGGCAAACCCAGTACTTTACAGGTGTGAGTCTTCAAGCCCTTCCAGGACACCACCAACATACTCTGGGCCCATACAGCCAGACTGGAGCAAGTAATCTGCCTGATTCGAGGGCCAGACCACATGTTGGCCTCTGCTCTGGAACAAGACCCCAAGGGGATGGCTGTTTTTCCACAGGTCAGGGCCTTGGTATAGAGGTTGCTGGTGGGCATCACCACCAGGTTGCACCCTCTCTGCAAGGAAGGGGAGTACAAGCTATCCTGTATCTTTGATGCCTGCATAAAAACCAGCATTCCTCTCTGGAATCCAGAGCTTGTGCAATGGAAGCATGAATTCTGAAAAGAAGTGTGGAGGCTACCGGCCAGCAGACATGGCCAGAGGAAACAGTAGATGGAAGAGGCTAGGGGGAGAAGGAGGAGCCACAGCCCAGAACCTCTGCCTCAAAGAGCCCAACCAGGGAGAAGCCTCACTACTGGTTGTCAGTGGCGAACTGGGAGGTCAGCAGTGTCAGGGCTGCCAAGCGTGCAATGGTGGAGGAATCGGCAGAGGTGATGGTGAGGGAGTACCTCACCAAGTCCCCTAAGGCTGCCTCTGCCAATCCCCTGGAGTACTGCTCACGCAAGGCTGCCATCTGGCCTAGCCTCTTATGCGTAGCCATGAGTCTTCTCTCCTGTCCTCACACCAGTGTCCAGAGCAAGTGGGTGTTCTCCCACCTGGGAGACATTCTTAGCCCCCACCACTCCCACCCCTGGAACCAGCCAAGGTGGACAAGTTGGCCTTCCTCAAGGTCAATGTCCTCCTGCTGGGCTACTTTTCTCTTGACCTCACAAGGTAAGATCCTGTTGTCCCCTGCATGTCCCCCCATTCCTCTTCCTCTCTGGGTGATCCAGCATGCAGTATGTGGGCTGCACCATTTGCACTTGGGTGACAGGATGGCTGCCTCTATATGGTGGAGGTGGGCTCCCTCACCCAACACCTACCTCATGAAATAAACATCTACCTCTTGGAACAATAGCCACCTCCTCAAACATCAATCTCAACAAACATCTCTGTGTACAAGCAAGCCCCCATTTGACTACTCCTTTCCATCGCATTTGTACAATTCACAACAGGTGATCTCTTATCTGCATGATGTGTTCCGCTAATGGTGAATAACCAGAAGTTTCACCTAGTGGTGGGCTGTGATCAGAGGATATATGTATTTGGGCATGAGGGGCCTGGGAGAGCTGTGGGTATGCCTTGCTGGGTTCCAGTGCTTGCCAGGTTGTTGTTGTTGTTGTTCAGTCACACAGTCGAGTCTGACTCCTTGCGACCCCATGGATCATACCACAACAGGCCCTCCTGTCCTCTTTCATTCTCCACAGTCTGCTCAATTTCACATTTGTTGCATCAATAACACTATCTAACAATCTCATTCTTTGCCTTCCACTTCAGTCTTTCACAGCATCAGGGTCTTCTCCAGTGAGTGCTCCCTTCTCATTTGGTGGCCAAAGTATTTGAGCGTCAGCTTCAGTATCTGGCCTTCCAGGGAACAGTCAGGGTTGATTTCTTTTAGGATTGACTGATTTTATCCCCTTGCAGTCCAAGGGACTCTCAAGAGTCTTCTCCAGCACCATAATTCGAAAGGATCTCTTCTTCGGCTCTCGGCCTTCCTTATGGTCCAACTCTCGCAGCCATACATTACCACTGGGAATACCATCACTTTGACCATACAGACTTTTGTTGGCAGGGCGATGTCTCTACTTTTTACTATGCTGTCTAGGTTTATCATTGCATTCCTCCCAAGGAGCAGGCATCTTTTAATTTCATGGCTGCAGTCACCATCTGCAGTGATCTTGGATCCCAGGAACATGAATTCTTTCACTGCTTCCATGACTTCCCCTTCTATTTGCCAGAGAGTGATGGGGCTGGATGCCATGATCTTAGGTTTTTTGATGTTGAGTTTCAAGCCAACTGTTCCGCTCTTCTCTTTCATCCTCAGCAAAAGGCTGTTTAGGTCCTCTTCACTTTCTACCATTAGAGTGGTATCTTCTGCATATCCGAGGTTGTTGATGTTTTTCCCAGCAATCTTAATTCCGGCTTGTGATTCATCCAGGCTGGCATTTCACATGATGTACTCTGCATATAAATTAAATTAGCAAGGTGACAATATACATCCTTGTCGTACTCCTTTTCCTATGCTAAACCAATCAGTTGTTCCATATCCGGTAACTGTCATTTCTTGACCCTTATACAGGTTTCTCAGGAGACATGTGAGGTGGTCTGGTACTCCCATCTCTTTAAGGACTTGCCATAGTTTGTTGTGATACACACAATCAAAGGCTTTAGTGTAGTCAATGAAGCAGAAGTAGATGTATTTCTGGTACTCCTTTGCTTTCTTCATAATCCAGCGAATGTTGGCAATTTGATCTCTAGTTCCTCTATCTCTTCAAAACTCAGTTTATACTTCTGGCAGTTCTCTATCCACGTACTGCTGAAGCCTAGCTTGTAGGATCTTGAGCATTTCCTTGCTAGCGTGTGAAATGAATGTGATTGTGTGATAGTTTGAACATTCCTTGGCATTGCCCTTCTTTGGGACTGGAATGTAAACTGTTTTCCAATCCTGTGGCCACTGTTGCGTTTTCCAAATTTGCTGGCATATTGAGTGCAGCACTTTAACAGCATCATCTTTTAAGTCTTTGAATAGCTCAGCTGAGATACTATCACCTCCACTAGCTTTGTTGTTAGTAATGCTTTCTAAGGCTCTGGGCTTCGGCCTGGGTTTTATCTATGTATATGATTGTGACTATGTTCTCTGTCATATTTTCTGTATCTATTTTAGTCTCTTTTTCTATTCTCTTGAGTCATGACTTCAGTCACATAGACCCGTAATAAATGAATGAATGCTTTCTAAGGCCCATTTGTCTTTGCTCTCCAGGTTGTTTGGCTTGAGATCAGTGATCACACTGTCATGGTTGTCAAGAACATTGAGGTCCTTCTTGTATAGTTCTTCTGTGTATTCTTGCCATCTCTTCCTAATCTCTTCTGTTAGGTCCCTACCATCTTTGTCCTTTATCATGGCCAGCTTTGCACAGAACATCCCCTTGATTTCTCCAATTTTCTTGAAGAGATCTTTAGTCTTTCTCAGTGTATTGTTTTCCTCTATTACTTTGCATTGTTCATTCAGGAAAGCCTCCTTATCTCTCCTTGCTGTTCTCTGGAAATCTGCATTCGGTTACATTCAGAGTAAATCTTTCCTTTTTACCTTTGCCTTTGCTATCCTTCTTTCCTCTGCTATTTGTAAGCCTCATCAGATAGCCACTTTGCTTTCTTATATTTCTTTTTCTTTGGGATGATGCTGATTGCTGCCTCCTGTACAATGTCATGAACCTCCATCCATAGTTCTTCAAGCACTCTGTCTATCAAATCTAGTCCCTTAAACCTATTCTTCACCTCCATTGTATATTCATAAGGGATGTGATCTAGGTCAAACATGAATGGCCTAGTGGTTTTCCCAACTTTCTTCAGCTTAAGTCTGAATTTTGCAATGAGTAGCTCATGATCTGAGCCACAGTCAGCTCCAGGTCTTGTTTTACTGACTGTATAGAGCTTTTCCATCTTTGACTGCAAATGATATAATCAATCTGATTTCGGTGTTGCCTGGGGCTCTTTTTGTAGCAGGAACTCCTTTGCATATTAGGTGACACACCCCTAATGTAGCCAATCCTCCAAGAGCTTACAGTAGCCCCTGTAAGAAGAGCTCTGTAAGCTCTTGGAGGATTGGCTACATTAGGGGTGTGTTGCCTAATATATAAAGGAGTTCCTACTACAAAAAGAGCTCTGGTGTTGCCCATATAGTTATGTCCATGTGTAGAGTCACCTCTGAGGTTGTTGGAAGAGGGTGTTCACTATGAGCAGCATGTTATCTTGACAAAAGTCTGTTAGCCTTTGCCCAGCTTCATTTTGTTCTCTAAGGCCAAACTTGTCCATTATTCTGGTCACCTTTTGACTTCCTACTTTAGCATTCCAGTCCCCTATGATGATGAGGACATCTTTTTTTTGGTGTTAGTTCTAGGAGGCATTGTAGGTCTTCATAGAACTGGTTTACTTCAGCCTCTTTTGCATCAGTGGTTGGGGCATAGACTTAGACTGTTTTGAATCTGTGGAAACAATGGAGATTGAAGACACCTTCTGGGGGGGGGCATAACTTGGACCCCGTCAATCCAATCTGCATATATCTTGGAGGGCATATAGAAGAGAGTCAGACGGAGGCCACTGTGAGTTTGGTTTCTCTAGCTTGCAGAGGATCCTTCACTCCTGAACCTCCTGAACCTGCACCTGTCATTTCCCCAGAAAATGCTCTCTTGGGGTCACTTTATGGGATAGAGTAACTTAGACCCCATAAATCTAATCCTCACCAAACTTGGAGAACAGGTAGAGGAGAGTCATCTGGAGATCTCCTGCAAGTTTGGTGTCTCTAGCACACTGTGTGTGTGTGTGTTCTACCACATCACGAACCTCACAAACCAAATCGGTTCATATAGTGCAGGTGTGGTCAAATTGTGGCTTGGGAACCACATGCAGCTCTTTCACACATATTGTGTGGCCCCCCAGCAGGGCAGCTGGGGAAGCTAAATTTAATTAGCAAATATCATTGGACAAATAAATATCATTATCAATATCTGCTTTTACTGCTTTTGTTATTATTTTTGGCAGTCTCATTTAATGTTAATAAAAAGCAAATTTGCATATTTCTCAGGAAAAACGTAATATCTGTTCATGTCTTGTGGGTCTCAAACATCTGACATTTATTCTATGTGGCTCTTACTTTAAGCAAGTTTGGCCACCCCTGATATAGTGTCAAAAACTTCATGATGGTCTGTGGTTCACAAACCAGGCATGTAATGAACCGAACTGCACCACACTTCCCCAGTTTGTGCCCATCCCTAGTGTCCTTATTTTATGTGCTGTTTTCATTGTGGAACAATAAATGAATGTAAAACTTCATATACACATAAGCCACTTCTTGAATAGGGTTATAATGCATGATTTTATTGCTTGAATAACTGTTAACTCATGCACACTTTAAAAAGTTTATGATGATAACTGCACAAAGATGAACTGGGTATAAGACCCCTGCAAAACGTAGCAAGTTTGGTCTGTGCTTGAAACTATTATTTATTAAAACATTTATTACTTATACAAAGAAACCTAGAGCTGTGTGTCATGAGTGTATTGATGAAAGTCAAGTATTATGCTAAAGGTCTGAAAAAACAGTGGAGACAAAATAGATCCTTGTAGAACTTCCAGTAGATCCCTACAACCAAATTCTGCCTCTCCAAAGGAAACTCTTTTCTTTCTATCAGTAAGTGCAGAACAAAACCATTGGGGAGGTATTTGTTTTTATGCCAAGCATTGAATCTAGCCAATACAACAATATCACGGTCTATTGCAGGGGTCTTTTTGGGGGGGAGCACACCAGAGCGCAGCTCTGGCAGCTCAGAAGCCAAGCCCCACCTCCAGCCAGCATCCCCAGAGTCTTTCAGGCAGCCGAATGTCAATTTCAGCTCCATTATATCCTATGGGCCATTGAAGTCAATGGTGAAAACATAGGGTATATTCTGGGGGCTGGAGGGGAGGGGTTTGAGGGAGAGGCTCCAAACTCACAGGGTAGCTGATGGAGCCTTGCCCCAAGATATCCATCAAGTTTCAAGAACATTGGACCAGGGGGGCCAATTCTATGGGCCCCCAAACAGGTTGCCCCCATACCCTCCGTTTTTCTCGGTGGTGGGAAAAAGGTTACTTTTTTTCCACTGTAGAGAACAATGGAGGGAATGGGGGCAACCTGTTTGGGGGCCCATAGAATTGGACCTCCTAATCCAATGTTCTTGAAACGTGGTGGGTATCTTGGGGAGAGGTTCCATAAGCTACCCTGTGACTTTGGAGCCTCTCCCTCAAACCCCCTCCCCTCCAGTCCCTAGAATATACCCTATAGTTTCACCATTGACTTCAATGGCCCATAGGATATAATGAGGCAGAATTGCCGCCGAATTTCTTTCATTCCCTCCTTTCCTTCTCTCCTTTTCCTCTTTCCCTCCTTCTCCTCTTCTCTCTTTCTTTCTTTCCCACCTTCTCCTCTTCTCTTTTTTCCTCCTTTCCCTGTTTCCCTCCTTCTTCCCTCTCTTTCTTTCCCTCCTCCTTTCCTTCTCTTTCTTTCCCTCTTTCCTTCCTTCTTTCCTTCTCTCTACTCTCTCTCTTTCCTTCCCTCTTTCCTCCTTCTGTGGCCCAACTCTAGTGAGAAGGAGTTTAAACTTTAAACCCCTTCTCTCTTAGCTCCCCCACCCAGGCCAGCTGGGGAAGGGAAGGGGAGGCTTTTGAAGATGCCTCCCCCCCTTTTGCTTCCCCTTCTGACATCATTTCTGGTGATGTCAGGGGGCATGGCATATGCTAATAGCCTAATAGCTCATTAACATACCATATGCTAATGAGCTCCTACAGCTGTTTTTCTACGAAAAGACCCCTGGTCTATTGTGTGTCAGCTGCTTCCAAATTCAGCAACACAGATAATATCCATCTGTAACTGGAGATCATTCAGCAGAGTACTGTCATTTTGGTTCCAGAGCCAGATCTGGAACACTGTTGAAATGTACCAAGAGCAAAATGGGGAAGGGAGATACTCCTTGGAAGAAGCATGGGATTTTAAAAAATGTGCTAAAATAATCATACAATTCAAAATAAATCTCTTTGAGCTCAGGGAGACTTGGTTCCAAGTAAGCTTGTTTAGGATTGGACTGTATATGTACTTAACAGTGCTGTTTTAAGAAGAGTTAACACCACCCTAAGTTAAGTGACTTAAAAGAACTTCATAGGATGTAACTGCTTGGGATTGCCCTGTGAATGTCCCTGGTTTCTTTGTATGACAGTGGTGAATAACAGAACTGTGGAGAAGAAGCTGATGGTCATATAATTCAGTTTTCTTACTCTGAGTCAGGTCAGGACTGAATACTTTTGTAAAAGATGTTAGCTTGATTGCATGTAATTATTAATATGATTGATTATCAATAGGCAATCGGCTGCGAGAGCGAACACCTGTGTATACAGAGGTCAGCCCCGCCGGGAGGTGTTGGTAACAGACCAGGAGACTTTATAAGGTTGAAAAATAAAGTCTTTTACTGAAGTTCTGCGCAAGCAAACAATACACAGGCTCACACACAATTACTCAAGACTAGGAAATACAGAGAGAACCAAAGCACATTTTCATTAGCAGGTAAATCGTTGGTGGGCTATACTTACTGGTCCTGTCGTGTAGAGCATTCCTCAGGAAAAATGGAGGGGAAAGAAACTAAGAAAATTGGGGACCACGCAGCCTGGCCAGCAGGTAACACATGGGAACTCGGCCTGCAGACCAGAGTTTAAAGATGGAGGCAGGGGTTGGGGATAGCAAGCTGGACATAAGAGGGTCAAAGGTTTGATAGGGGTCGAAGAGCAGAGAGAGAGCCGGTGGTCAGGCATCTCCTTATAAGCAGGAGGGTGGGGGCTGGTCCCGGCCTCTGGTTCCACCTCCTGGTAAGTCCGTCCCTAAAAGTACCCTATTGGCTGGAAGGTCTAGGGGAGGTGTACCTGAAGGGTGGTCAATACTGAGAGCTAGAAACTTACTCATGTCTGACACCTTGTAGCAGCTAGGATGAGTCACCAGGCTGATTTCATTGTCTTCTTGATGGCATTAGCCAGGCTGCTGATGGCCATCAATTAGTTACCAAGCAATGATGAATAGTCTGTGCCAGGGCTACGTGACACCTTGTAGGTGAGAGGGGGAGGGAAAGAGGCTGCCTGCCTGATGTTGAAGGAACTCTCAATGGTGTTTTTGGAGCTCCTAGTCCTTGTATTTTATTAAGGCATGGTGCTGTGTTTAGTGTATACTGGGTCTGCTCCATTCTCCTTCATGAGGAACAGGCTGGTAACCTATGCTGGGCACTGGAGCTGCTGGGGAGGTCAGGAGAACGTCTCTTGCCTGGGTGCAGTCTCTTCTGGCATCTTGGTGGGGTTACCATGTGGTTCAGTCCCTTATGCATACACTGGCACAGTTTATTGTTTTATTATAGTCCATAAAGAGGCTCAAAAGCCTTGCAGGGCAACAAAGAAAAGCTTTCACTAGTGCGTGCATCTGATAGAGTAATAACTGGAAGAGGGTGAATGCCCTATGTGTGTGGAAGGTCAAACTAGATGACCTCAACATTCCTTTGAGACTTCAAAATCAATTATTTTTTGATATGAAGATCAGGTGAAGACTGGTTACCAACCTTTTAAATGGTGTTCAACAGATAACAAATACACATCAACCAAAAATATTAAAAGGACATAGAAGAAGGAGGCGGAAGAGATTAAAGTTTGTGTAAAATAGGATAATTCCTGTAAGATCTGATCTCCACAAGTTACAGAGCCTTGGGAACATAGCTGTCAAGAATCCTGGTTTTAATATGATCAGAAATTTGAATAACATACTTCCCATTTCTCTAGGATGGGGTCAGCGCCTTCTTTCTCCAGTCAGGCATCTACTTAGGGAAACGTGAGTGACAGAAAAATTAACAAAAGTGGTTTATGGGGCGGGGGGGGGAGCCATCTTAACTAGAAGGCATACTGCAGGTAGCAATGTACCCTAGTTCCTTTCTGTCTTTATAAGAACTTCAGTAAAACAGGTTTGATTGAGAGTGAATCAGACTAATTCTGAACATGTGTAACTCAAGAGAATAGCTGGATGCTGAAACCCAAACAGAGTTAAGGTTAAGAGGCACCACAGCATTACCAAAAATAAGCAACTTTAGATTTTTTTTTGTCTTAAAATGCCCCTCTTGTTTCAAGACATCTTACATAGTTCTCCTCTCCTCCATTTTACCCTGTGAGATAGGTTAGGCTAAGAGTGTGTGACTGGCCCAAGGTTACTTAGTAAGCTTCCATGTCAGAGTAGGGATTCAAACCTATGTCTCCCAGATCTCAGCCTGATATTCTGATACTATGTCGCTTTACAAGGCCCTAAACCAGAGATTGCCAACATTTTATGTCTGTGGGCACCTTTGGAATTCTGCCACCATGTGGTGGGCACAGCCACAAAATGGTTTCCACAAATTGGCTGCCTCAAGAAGCAAAGCCAGGCACAAAATGGCTGTGGCAGTCACACAGTGAAGATCATTGTGCTGTGATGGCAGTTGCAGCCAAAGCAATGTCTTTAAAATCTACACAGCTAATCCAATATCCAATGGCCAATCAGAAGTCTTGCTGGGTAAAATCCTTACCTAGTCTACTTTCTAGAAACCCTCATCAGGCACTAGGAAAGGAGTCAGCAAGTGCCATGGTGCCCATGGGAACCATTTTGGGGACCCTTGCCCTGAACTGTAAATCCAGCCCTGCTCAAAAGTAAATCCTGTCATGTTCACTACAGCAGTCTATTCACTATACCTCTTATAATCTCAAATGTAAAGGTTCTGTTGGAAATAATCCATGGACAGTTATTTATTTGATTTGTGTCCCACCATTCTTCCAATTTATACCAGTCCTAATTTGTATTAGGTTCGCAACAGCCCTGTTACCTGTAGCCTCTATTTGTGATGCTGAAGCCTGCATCTTTCCCCTCCAGCTGTGTATTAAACCTGGGCCTGCAGAGGAGAAAGACTGAGGTTGGAGTGGGGAGAACTGCATGTGATCCAGTTACAATGGCTGGAGGAGAATCAAAACATCTGGAAAAGCCTGAGAAAGTATAAGGCAATGCCTGACCTAGAAAACTGTTACTTAGAAGTGATTGATCATAATCAAAGACTGTCAGTAATCAGTGTGCTTTAGACACAAAAGGATCTTCCTTATTGCCATTAGCATGTCAATGACATTCCAGTCCAACCACCATCAATTCTTGTCTCCTTTGAATCACATGTGAGTTCAAAAATTGCAGGGACTTGTCCTTTTTAATTTGGATCCAGGAATCTGCACCCCTCTGGCCCCTAAGCCCCTCAAAGAAAAGAATCCTCTCTTTCTGTGGTCTGCCTGTTTGCCTTTAACTGTGGAAGAATTCTCCCCCCCCACCTTGCCATTGTATATGCTTGTGTCTGATCTCGTAAGTGGCCCTCGATAGCTGATCAATCCCCATCCCTCCCCCCAGTCTGCTATATGACAGGCTGCTCCTATTGTTCTCTACACTTGGATTTCACTTGCTGTCTTTATCTTCTCTTCCAGATCTGACTTCTTTGCTGGCACTCTAATAACACATAAAAGAACCAACATCACAGATCCTAATGACAAAGAACTGGATCAAATATCTTCTTTGAGATCCCATAGTGAATAGAATCTACCACCCCCACCCCCACTGATATTAATGAATATACCTTAGTGAGCAACAACACCAGAAAATATGTACTGTCAATGCTCCCTCTAAGCTTTGGAGCTGGAGGCTGAAAAAACTGTGAGCTAGCTCAGACTAACTCAGCTTAGAGGGAACACTGGTCAGAACTGAATTTTATTTATTTATTCAAATATTTTTACCCTGTCTTTCCTCTTGGCTCAAGGAAGTTTACAGTAATAGTTAAAATGTTACAAGTTAAAGCCAAAATAAAACATCATACCCCCAAATATCTCCCTCCAAAAAAGATTCCTACTATTCATTGCCCACACAAACAAACAGGCCTCCCAGTGTCTCCTAGAGACCTCTAATGAATGAATGAATGAATGAATGAAATCAGTCACATCAGTGGTTGCTAGTGCAAAAAGGAAACCATTACAGAGAAAGGACAGCAAGGATGACAGCAGATGCTTTAAATCAGTAGTGTAGCAAAGATATTGTAGCAGCCAAGATGGTGGACATTGAGGTCTGCATTCACAGCAAGCAGTCTAGTGAGTACAAAAAGGTACGCTGCATCATTCCTGCCAGGGGTGGGCATCACCTGTTTAATGCAAAGATGGCACATACATAAATTGTCACCAGAGAGTATAGCTGCCTGTGGAAGGAACATTTGAAGCTGCAGCCAAGCATTGTGTAAAGTTAATTGTAGCCTACAAACAAAAATGAACATGTTGCCCATGGATACCCCATGTATGTCAGTCAGCAAAGTTGAGGGCTTCATGTGTTCCTAAACACCCACAGGAATCCATTTTTCTGCATTTACCAAGAGTTATATAATAAAGATCTAAAGCAATAGTGCTCAAAGACAATTTTGTCATAACAGAAGAAGAGGTGGTGGTGGTTGGTTTGACTTTTAAAATGGGGAACAGTTATCAGATTGCTAATACATAATAAACCAATTTGGAATTTGTACATTCCTGCCTCCCTTCCTCTTAATATTTTCCCCAATACTAAAGTACCTTAGTGCTTCTTACTTATTTATAAATATAACTAGCCTGATACCCATGCTTCTGTAAATCCAGTTATAATACTGGTGATGTGAAGTTTGAAATGTGACATTTGTTGTAGGAATTCTAGTGGAGAAAAAATTTTAACTTTGTAATCCGGTTTTGTATGTGTACTGGTCTATGACTGTGAATAAACCTGCAGATCTAGTGGAGAAGATTGTAGTGTAAAAAATGAAGTGAGACATACACGCTTTTTTCCTCTCTACTGAAGGACCTCTTTGTAGACCACATTGGTGGTTCTGCCCTGAGGTTCTAGGATCGCCAGGCTGCTTGATGAGCTCACTCTGAAGCAGGCCACATAGAACCATCCATTTAAGAAGCAGCTGTCTGTTAAGTCAACTCCTGCTACCTTCCAGGAAAGTGATGGCCTCTCTACTTGTGTTCCTGGATTGTTTTGCTCATATGGAGTCTGTGTTGTTCTGAGCACCTCAGGGTGATCTTGCTGGTACTTGGCCTGTGCAGCTCAGTGCACTGCAGGAGTACTATGTGCAAATGTCTTTGCCGCATTCCTAAGTTGCCTCCTTCTGGCAGCTGCCTGTCCAGTGTAGGATGGGGAGGGGGGAGGAGCATTAGAAGCCACTGTGGAGGTGGGGCTGGCAGGATCACTAAGGCATTACTGCTGGGGTGGGCTACCTCGTGGATTTAAGCACCCACTGCTGCACCTGACAGACAACTGCCTGTTAGGTGTAGGAGGTGGGGGAATTGTGTTGGAAGCCATCAGACAGGCTGGGCCAGCAGTATCACTAAGGTAATCCTGCTGGGGTAGTGTCCCTGTTGGATTAAAGTACCCTGGCCCTGCTCCTACACCTGACAGACACGCACCTGTCTGGTGTTGGGGGAGATTATATTTAAAGGCATCGGAGTGGCTGGGCCAGCAGCAGAGCTAAGGCAGTGCTGCTGAGCAAACCTCCCCAGTGGCTGTAAGCATCCCATCTCCTCTCCTACACCTGACGGGCAGCTGCCTGTCCAATGTAGGAGGGGGAGGGGGGAGGAGTATTAGAAGCCACTGTGGAGGCTGGGCCAGCAGGATCACTAACGTGTTACTGCTGAGGTGGGCTCCCTTGTGGCTTTAAGCACCCTGAACCCACTGCTGCACCTGACAGACAACCACCTGTTGAGTGTAGGAGGTGGGGGGGGGAGTGTGTTGGAAGCCATCGGGGAGGCTGGGCCAGCAACATCACTAAGGTGATCCTCCTGGGGCAGTGTCCCTGATGGATTAAAGTAACCTGGCCCTGCTCCTACACCTGCCTGTCTGGTGTTGGGGGGGATTGTATTTAAAGGCATCGGAGAGGCTGGGCCAGCAGCACGGCTAAGGCAATCCTGCTGAGCAAACCTCCCCAGTGGCTGTAAGCATCCCACTTCCTCTCCTACAACTGACAGGCAGCTGCCTGTAGGAGGGGGAGGGGGGAGGAGTATCAGAAGCCACTGTGGAGGCAGGGCTGGCAGGATCACTAAGGCATTACTGCTGGGTTGGGCTCCCTTGTGGCTTTAAGCATCCTGCAACTGCTGCTGCATCTGACAGACAACCACCTGTTAGGTGTAAGTGGTGGGGGAAGTGTGTTGGAAGCCATCAGAGAGGCTGGGCTAGCACCATTACTGCACCTCACAATTGACTGTTGGCAATTCCTGATTTCCTTAACTGTCATTAGCTGTCTGTAGACTTCTGTAACTGTTGGCTTTTTTTACCTCAGAACACTGAGCTCTGCAGCTGATCAATCAGAGATTGGGGGGTGCAAGGAGGTAGCAGCCTGGCAGCTGCATAGGAATCAATGGGGGGAGCACATTTGACCCCTTTTGTCCCACTTAGGGGTTGAATTTCTAAAAAATTCCCTTCTTAGTGAGCATCTACATCATGATAGGAGTGCTGTCTCCAAATTTGATGTTTCTAGGCCCAGTGGCTTGGCCTGGGAGTTGATTGTATGGTGAGTGGACAGTTACCTCTGAAGTCTATGGCTGCAGGAATATGATAAATAGGAGCTATACTACATAACAGTGAAAATGGAGGAAAGGTAGACTGATCATGGCTTGTCAGGTTTGCCCTGTATGATTAGTTTAGTGAACAGGATGATCATCAAAGGTGGGGATGGATAGATGGAGAACAGGATGTCCCTCCAAGTCTAGATTTTAGCCATTCAGTTATTGCTCTGTCCCCCAAAAACTCTGCACCTCTGGCTAGGCATCACTTTCCTTTGCCTTTTGCTTCAGCAGCTGGAACTGCTTGCTACTTGTAGACAATCAGTTTTCTTCTTGCAGGCCACAATCTCAATTACACAGATTCTCCTCTGGGTAGATGAAGTGAAAAGTACTGAGACTTACTAGTGATTTCAGCTCTCACATACTTTATTAGATGAAGAACAAGACAAGTGAGCCGGCTCGCAGGCCGGCTTTTATTCCCAAGTGACCCACACCCCAAACACACACACACCCGGTGATTCGCTATTTACATTGATTGGATTAACTCCTGCTCCTCCATTGGAGGGGAGTCAGGATCCACTAGTCCATTGTCCTTCGGGGCGAAGCTCAGGCCCTTCGCCTGGCCACATGGTGGACCGGTTAGAACCAGTCTGAGCACATGGCTGTCCAGAGCCCATGTTCTCCAGTGGATACATTACACCCCTCCCCCTTGGTCCGATAAACACCCGCACACATAGTCTTTCAAATAGCTGGGGGCCGCCGCTCTCGCGTGGAGCGACGGGGCTCTGGCATGGGGGAACTGACAGCCTCCCGGGCGGCTGTGGGGACTGGTGGCCACTCTGGTGTTGGCGGGGCTGGGCTCACCATCTCGGTCGGTGTGTCATTTGCGGTGGCTGTCAGTCCGGAGTTGAAGTCCACAGGGATTTCTTCTGGTGCATCCGCCCCCGCGTCTGGTTGAGCTGGCTCGTCCCACTCCTCCCCCTCATCTGGCTCCAGGGGTAGCACCCGGCGACGTAGCTGATCGATGTGGCGATGCAGGATCTGGCCGTCTTCCACCAAGACTTCGTAGGACCGGGGGCCACGGACCCGGACTACTCGGGCGGGAATCCACGGGGGCCCTCTCGCGTAGTTCCGTGCGTCCACCGGGTCCTCTGGGAAGAACCCTTGCGCCGCCGCTGGCGTTTCCGTGCAGGGCTCCCGCTCGGGCGCTCGATCAGGATGTAACCGGTCCAGCCTGGTGGTGAGGCGTCGGCCCATCAATAGTTCCGCCGGGCTCCGGCCGGTTGTCGCATGGGGCGTCGTTCTCTGGCCGAACAGGATGTGCGCCAGCCTGAAGTCCCAGTCCGTTCCTTCGGTCCGACGGAGCGCCTCTTTGGCCGTCCGCACCATGCGTTCGGCTTGGCCATTGGTGGCGGGGTGGAACGGGGCCGACCTGATGTGGCGAATCCCGTGCTGGCGGGTGAACTCCAGGAACTCCCCAGACGTGAAGGCCGTCCCGTTGTCGGTGACCAGGGTGTCGGGGAGTCCGTGCGAGCTGAAAATCCGCCACATCGCTCGGATGGCCGCCCGGGAGGAGGTGGATGGTACCGGCTCTACTTCTAGCCACTTACTGTAGGCGTCTACAAGTATAAAAAACAGCTGCCCCTGGAACGGGCCCGCAAAGTCGAGATGCAGGCACGACCAGGGGCGGTGAGAGGATTCCCAGGCCCTGTCTGGGGCCGTGGGGGGTGCGGGTCGGGAGGCCTGGCAGGGTTGACACCTTTTTACAATGTCCTCAATATCCCGGTCTAACCCTGGCCACCAGACATACCCCCGCGCCAGAGCCTTCATCCTGACTACCCCAGGGTGGTGCTCATGAAGGTCCCTCAGTACCCGTTCCTGTAGTGGTTTCGGAATGACCACCCTGCCTCCCCACATTAGGCACCCCTTATAGGTCGACAGCTCATCGCGCCTTGTGACAAAAGGCGCAAACTCCGGGTCTTGTCTAGCTGTCGGCCATCCCCTCCCCACCCAGTTCAAAACCCGACAGAGAACCCTGTCGCGGCCCGTGAGGCGGGCCACCTCCTTGACATGTACTGGGCGATCGGGCAGCGATTCTAGGAGTGCGATGACGTGGGCGGGGGCCGGGTCTGGGTCTGTTGTGGGCAGTGGGAGGCGGCTGAGCGCGTCCGCGTGACCCATGGCCTTTCCCGGGCGGTGGGTGAGGGTGTAAGAGTACCCCGCCAGGAATATGGACCAGCGGAGAACCCTGGGCGAGACCATCTGTGGCGTCTGTCGATCGGGCGCAAGGAGGCCCAGGAGAGGCTTGTGGTCTGTAAGGATCTCGAACGGGCGGCCATAGAGATAATGGTGGAATTTTTTAACCCCCGCCATTATCGCTAGTGCCTCCTTGTCTATCTGCGCGTAATTACGCTCCGCAGAAGACAGGGTCCGAGAATAGTAGGCGACCGGAACCTCCCGGCCATCCGGCAACCGATGCCCCAACACCGCCCCCACCCCGTAGGGCGACGCATCACACGCCAGAACCACAGGTAAAGCCTCGCAGAAGTGGTGCAGCACCCCGTTGGAGACCAACAAGTCTTTTACCGCCTGGAAAGCTGCCACATGCTCCGGCTTCCAGGCCCACGGCGCCTCCTTGTCCAGCAGCCGGTGGAGGGGTTCAGCCACCGTTGCCTTTTGGGGCAGAAACGCGTGGTAAAAATTCAAGAGGCCTAGGAAGGCCTGGAGTTCCGGCTTGGACGTGGGGACCGGGGCTTGTGTGATCGCTTTAATTTTCTCGTCTGTGGGGTGGATGCCTTGTGCATCGACTGCGAACCCCAGGAATTCGATGCGGGGCACACCCAGGAGGCATTTCTCCTTCTTCACCTTGAGGCCAGCCTCGTTGAACCTCTGCAGGACCTGACGCAGCCGTTCGGTGAAGGCGGTGGAGTCCGGTGCCGCGATGATGACATCATCTAAAAAGGGCTGGACCCCTGGAATTCCTTTCAGGAGGGAATCCATGAAGGATTGAAAAATCCCTGGCGCCACTGAAACCCCAAACTGCAGTCTATTGACCCGGAAAGCCCCCTTGTGGGTGGTGATGGTTTGCGCCTCCACAGCGGCCGTGTCCACTGGCAGCTGCTGGTAAGCCTGCGCCAGGTCCAATTTGCCGAAAACTTTTGCCCCCGTCAGGGAGGCCAGGACATGGCTCACTACCGGGACCGGATAGGCGTGGTCCTGCAGAGCCTTATTTATGGTGCATTTGTAATCTGCACAAATGCGTATAGCCCCATTCGGTTTAATTGGCGTTACAATGGGGGTTTCCCAGCGCGCTGACGCGACCGGTTCCAGCACGCCTTGGGCGACCAGGCGGTCGAGCTCGGCCTCTATTTTTTCCCGCATGGCTAGGGGAGGGGGCCGTGCCTTTATGCGGATGGGTCGTACGTTAGGGTCCAGATCTAGCGAAATCGGGGTCCCATTGTACCTCCCCAGGGTCCCATCGAATACTTTGGGGAACTCCCGGCAAACTGCCTCCCAGTCAGCGGTCCCGAGGTGGTTTACTCCTGCTATTTGGAGTCCCAAAGGCCCAAACCACGACAGTCCCAGGAGGCTTGAGAGGCGCCCCTCCACAACCAACAGGTCCAGCAAGCCCGAGAACCCTTTAAATCGGACTTGAAACTTGCCCCAGCCACGGACTGCCACTGGGTTTTTGTTAAAGTCCGTCAGTTTCAACCCCCGTGGCTTGTGCAGTCGGGGTCCCCCTTTGGGGCATAGCGTTTAAGGGTCTCCGCGGAAATTATAGAGAACGAGGACCCTGAGTCTATTTCCATTTGGCAGGGGGACCCCTCTATTTGGACAGTCACATGCACCTTGTCCGGGCTTTCAGGGGGCAAGTTACATACCGTCTGCCGGCGCTGTGTCGTCACGGTGTGCAGGCTTGCGGCGTCCCGCTGGGCAGTGGATCCCAGGCGCTTGCCCTTGGAGCGGCAGACTTGGGCGAGGTGTCCGGCCTTGTTGCAGGTCCTGCAGACGGCGTCCCGGAAACGGCAGGTCCGGCGCTCGTGAGCGTCGCCACAGCTGGCACAGGCAGATGCGTTGGGCTGGTTTGGTGGTGCGGGGGATCCCCTGTTGCGTTGGGTGCGTGGCTGTGATCGGCGGTTCACCTGTAGGACCTCCTCATCGTTCGAGTCATCCGAGGGGCCGGAGTCCTGGAGGCGATGGACCGTCTTAGGCCGGCGATCTGCGTGGGACTTCTCGTAGGCGGCCGCTTCTTGGATGGCGGCCTCCAGAGTGAGGTCGTCCCGGCTGACGAGCCTGCGGCGCAGCTTCGCCTCCTTCAGCCCCACCAAGAACTGGTTTAGGAGGGTATCTGCGAGGTTGGGGAAGGCACACCTTGTGGCTGTGCGGCGTAGTCCGGCCAGGAATTCCGGAGATGTTTCGTCGGGGCCCTGCATTCTCGCGAAGAACTCCATTCGTTCCGCGAACTTGGTGGGCTTTGGTGCCAAGTGGTCAGTAAACGCCTTGACCAGCATGTCGTAGGTGGCGGCCGCGTCTTTCAGCAGGAGGGGGTTTACCAGGTCCTTCAGGAGGAGGTGTGCCTCGATGCCGCAGTAGCGCAGGAGATAGGCCTTCTTCGTACCCGCATCCGTGATGCCATGGATCTCGAAGTGACGCTCCAGCGTCTCGATCCAGGTCTCCCAGTGTGCGGGACGAGAGATGTCGAAGGCGGGGAAGCTCTCGTTGCTAGCGGCCATGGTGCTCACCCGTGGAGGTCGCGGTTCAGGCGTAGAGTTGGCGGCGTTGAAAGCAAGGCTGCTCTCGGGGTCAGCGGTGCTAGGGAGCGGTGCGGTGCCCAGGAACCGAAGAGGCGGACACGAAGCTCGGCGGCGGCGTTCGGTGCTTTCGGCGTTGGGGCGGTCAGCGGTGCTCGTCTCGTGGTCATTGTTCATGGAGGGAGTTGGCATCCCACCTTCGTCGCCAGTGAAAAGTACTGAGACTTACTAGTGATTTCAGCTCTCACATACTTTATTAGATGAAGAACAAGACAAGTGAGCCGGCTCGCATGCCGGCTTTTATTCCCAAGTGACCCACACCCCAAACACACACACACCCGGTGATTCGCTATTTACATTGATTGGATTAACTCCTGCTCCTCCATTGGAGGGGAGTCAGGATCCACTAGTCCATTGTCCTTCGGGGCGAAGCTCAGGCCCTTTGCCTGGCCACATGGTGGACCGGTTAGAACCAGTCTGAGCACATGGCTGTCCAGAGCCCATGTTCTCCAGTGGATACATTACATGAAGGATGATTGATCTTACCTTTAACAGAGTTTGTACTGGAGGGGATTTCAATGTTTGCAAAACAGTAGTTAAAAAATCAAATCTACCCTATGTTTCCATGCAGTGACTTCAGATGGCATTATTAAAGACTCTGAAATATGACTGTCTTGCTGAACTGTGAAAAGTGTGTGTCAGGGCAATGGACAGAGCTGTGTTCAGGGGTCTTTTTTTGGGGGGGGAGCGCCCCAGAGCACAGCTCCGGCAGCTCAGGAGCCACAACAAATGGCAGTGGCAGCAAGCCCTGCCCCCAGTTGGTGTTCCCGGTAGGGGTGTGCAAAACAACAACAACAACAACAACAACAACAACAACAACAACAACAACAACAACAACAATTCAGTTGGGCCAAATCGGGCACAAGCAGTTTGAGAGGTCAGAAAGGTTCTCGTGTGTCAGTTTTGGCAGTAGGAGCCTATTCAGGAGTCTTTTGGCCAGCCAAATGTCAATTTCAGCCCCATTATATCCTATGGGCCATTGAAGTCAATGGCAAAAACATAGGGTATATTCTGGGGGCTGGAGGGGAGGGGTTTGAGGGAGAGGCTCCAAGCTGACAAGATAGCTGATGGAGCCTCTCCCCAAGATAACCACCAAGTTTCAAGAACATTGGACCAGGGGGTCCAATTCTATGGGCTCCCAAACAGGTTGCCCTCATTCCCTCCATTGTTCTTGATGGTGGAAAAAAAGTTACTTTTCCCACACAGTACTGTTAGTAGCTCTGGGGGGGAACGGGTTTGAGGGAGAGGCTCCAAATTTTCAGGGTAGCTTCAGGAGCCTCTCCCCACTTACACCCCCATGTCTCAAAGCAATTGAACCAATGAGCCTAATTCTATGGGCACCCAAACAGGTTACCCCCATTACCTCCATTGTTTCCAATGAGGAAACCCAGCCAGCAGCACTTAAGGCAGGCAAGCAGGCAGCACCAGCAGTCAGACTCTCCTAGAGAAGCTCAGGGAAAGTGAACTTTCTTTGGAAGTGCTTATTTGCCATGAGAACAAGTGGCACACTCCAGAACAAGTGGCACTGTGGCAGTGCAAGCATGCCACAGTGCCACACAGAAACCCCAAAAGACCAGAAGGAACATCATTTATACATGTATAAATTGACGGTGCAACCTCATTGGACCAGTCACACCACACACACCACACACTGTATGCTTTCAAGCTTGCTAAGTTGAGTATTGCCTACTCAAACTGGCAAATGCTCACCAGGTCCCAGGCAGAGGTCATTCATATCACCCACTGCCAAGTCCATTAACTAAAGATGCTGGGGACTGAACCAGGGACTCTCTGCATGCCAAGCAGATGGTCTCTCACTGAGACACATCCCCTCCCAAAATTCCCCCAAGTCAGGTATTACAAAAATTAGTTCTCTTATAAATCCTACCTTCAGAAAACTATGCCAGTAACCATGGATGGAGGAAGGAAGGAAGGAGAAGAGAAGAGAAGAAGAAGAAGAGAAGAGAAGAGAAGAGAAGAGAAGAGAAGAGAAGAGAAGAGAAGAGAAGAGAAGAGAAGAGAAGAGAAGAGAAGAGAAGAGATTGGATTTATACCCTGTCCCTCACTCAGAGTCTCAGAGTGGCCCATAGACTCCTTCTCCCCTCCCACAGCAGACACCCTGTGGGGCAGGCAGGGCTGAGAGAGCTCTTTCCAGATTTGTCCTTGATAGAACAGCTCTGACAGAACTATGGCTCACCCAAGGCCTCTTCTGCACCATATGACCCATTCAATGCAAGCATAATAAATAAGCGGACCCTTACCACCAAAAGAGGCCTTAGCACCAATGCCATCCGGCAGGGGGATGGTTTTCTTCAGGCCAATATCCTTACACCTTCTCACCTATACTTTCCAAAATGCTCAAGTCAGGAGTGGGCACCCTGTCATTGGATTCAAATTGATCCTTCTATAAAATAGCCATCTCAGAGAACTACCTAAAATGGCTGCCTCCCACCAAATGACCTTAAGTGTACAAAATAGCTTCGTCATGCCTATAAAGGCCCAGCCCCCACATCAATATGCTTTAATAAGAAACAGGGGGAAAGGGTTAGGCTCACTGGCTGGCCCAATTGGAAGGATGGTGGGAGAATGTGGAAACCACTAATAAAAGGAATGGAGGGGAGAATTTTCAAGAAACTACTGGTACACTGTTGAAGAGCTATTGTCCTTCCATTTAGTAGCAATTACTGCTTTAGCTGCAGATAATAGTGCAATTATAATGCCTTTTTTAATATTGAGGGGGGGCAAGCAGCCTTACCCAGTGCAGCCACCACCAAAACCTGGATCACAGATAAATAATTGTTACGGGGGGGTGTAAATGGGGGGCAAGGGGTGGGCAGTAACTAGGGTGGGGGCTATTTGGGGGGTGGCAATGATGCAGACTCACCCACTGCAGCCACTGCATGACCAAGCGCTCTAAGGATTCCCCCCAACCTAAAAAAGAGGGGTGCATGTGTGTGTGTGTTTTACCCCTCCTGCTGACCCCGAAGATCCGGCTGGTGCCGCGGTCCCAGGATTGGGCCACAGTCGCAACAGATCAGGCTGCTGTGGCTGCGTCAGCTGCTGCTGCAGCCCCACCACCCGGGCTGCCAATATGGCCCTGTTGCCCAGGCCACCGATGTGGCTCCATTGCCCCAGGCCGCCGATGCGGCCCCGTCACCCCAGGCCACCAACATGACCCCGTCACCCCAGGCTGCCAATGAGGCCCCATTGCCCAGGCTGCCGATGTAGCCATGCCGCCCAGACCTGCTGCTGCTTCTCCTCCAACAGGAGCCCGCTGACAATGACAGGAGCCCGCGACAACAGTGGCGTGCTGCCTCTGGCTGTCCCTGCCACCGCTGAGGTCTCCCCACCACTACCTGCTGATGACTTCAGGTCCAAGGCCTCAAGGTAAGCAGGCAGTGAAGTCCTTGTGCTCACTCTCACCGAGCACGTTGAAGAACTGCTGAGGCAGAGGGTGGGAGCCAAGCCTAAATAGGCTGGCTCCGTCCCCTGTCTGGTGCTGTGCTTTTCGCAGCGCAGGTGCTCTTCTCTTCCTGCCTCATGAGGAGGCAAATCAGCCCCTTCCTGCCAGTGCAGGCTCAGCGGGAGTTGGTGCTCACAATGTTAATTTCATTGTATTTGACTAACTGTAAATGAATTGAGAAAGTAATAATAATAATAATAATAATAATAATAATAATAATAATAATAAAAATGTGACTATTAAGAGTTTAGTAGCCAACAATAGATAAAGTATTGTTTCTCCATATTCTTTTTTTTAAGTGTTACAATAAATGCTAATAAAATGATTTCTGCACCCACAGGGAAATTACTCTCTAACATTTATCAACACATCTTACAATTCTATTGTTAGAGCTTAAGTACACAACATAATCAACAGATATGTAAGGAATAAGTCACCATTCCTTTAACATCTACTGTCTGAAAAACCAAATATCTTCTGTAGTCTAAATGCAGGACCGAAGAATAGATGCTTTCGAATTATGATGTTGGAGAAGACTCTTGAGAGTCCCTCGGACTCAACTGTGCAACTGAACAACAACAACAAAAGTCTAAATGCATATGGCTCCACTGGGTAATTATTTTGTATTGATTTTTAATTATGTTAACAGCCCAAGAGCCAAGCTAGATGTGACAATGTCAATCGGGTCCAACCCATGGACAATGCTGCCATTTTAAAGCCTACTGAGGGGGGGTTAGAAATGCCATGAGGTCAGCACAGTGGGATGAGGCACTCTTGAGACACTCACAACTTTTAAAGTTCCAAAACAGCCACTGTGTGGAAGTGTGTGTGTAGCCATTTTGGCACTTGAAAAGGCATGGGGGAGGGTCAGACAAGAGCACCTCATCTCACTGCGCTGTGGGCACTCTCAGTATCTTCCCAGTCAGACCTGAAAGTTTGGCTCCAGCTTATCTTCATAGCAATTTTCAGTGTAAACTGCTGTTCCTTTTCAGGCAGTGTTTTAGTAGGGTCCTCCCTCATCTACCAAATGCAATTTTTGCGGCAGATATAGTTGAAGATAATATAGTTGTAGTCTACTTATATCATACATGCTTTCTTTGAATCGCTGCTTATCAGTCTCTTGTTACATGTATTAATACGGTCCCTAACATTGCACAGCTATATCAAGGAATGAGTAACATTCTGTGGTAGCCCCATCCAGGAATTCATTTGCTGACAAGGTAAGGGTGCTTCCAGGCAGCAATTTCATACTATATAGAAAGTGGAACAGGAAGAACATCACAGCAGGGGGTATCATCTTGTACAAGGATATCTCATCACATTTTTTTTTCACTACAATTTTAGTGCCACCCATGGTGATCCTGCCTGTTTGTTCAGTACTCTTAATGCCCGCAAACATTTCCATCTGGCAGTGTTCAGATTATTTGGGCTTTTCACACGGTATGCTGTGGCAAAGCAGGGTTTCCCCCCCCAGGTGCACTTATTTGCCTTTATTTATTCATATCCCTCTTTTCTTCCCATTTGGGACTCAAAGCAGCTTTTAGAACATTGTTCTCCCCTCCTCCATTTTCTCACAACAACAACCCTATGAGGCAGGTTGGGAGTTCGTGATGGACCTAAAGTCACCCAGCAAGTTTCTATGGTAGAAGTGGGGATTCGAACCTAGGTTGCCCAGGGTCCTAGTCCACTACTGTATCCACTATACCATACTGATGTGGAAACCACACCTCCTTAGCATGTTTACCTGCACAGTACATGATTTTAAAAACGGGTTAGTTTTGTTCACACAACAAATTTTTATGCATTCACATACAACAATTCATGGGGACAGCTTACTAGTGGGTGAAGCTACAGCGGTATGTTTTACCAAACGTGGACAGTAGTGCAAAACTTTCTTTTAATCTAATTTGTAGCCTGTGGCTATTGCAGATACCACAGTCCACATCACTGTAATGGATATGAGAAGACTGCCATTCATTTCTGTTTCTGCCTTTTAAATGAACTATACATAAATGAATAAACTGAAGTGAGGAATGGAAATTAGGGCAAATGTTTCCTTTAGATGCCTGTTAACGTTCCTCTCTTCTAGTGTCTTCAGCATTTTTTAACCTAATTATTAGGTTCTGTACCATTGCAGCACTCATGTTTACACTCATTTAGAGAGCCATTTGCCTCCTGTTCAGCATACCAGTTGACAGATGCATCTTTTTCATTTCAGATGCTTTTTAAGCCTTGGGCACTGCTTACTGGTGAGATTTATTCAGCTAGTGGGAAGGTTCTTTCTTCCATATAGCAAGTTTCCGCATACCCGTAAGCTTGCAGAAGCAAAGCAGAGCTACTGAGAGCTTTGTTTGTTTTACTTTAGCCCCTTTTAAATTTTACGTGCAGATTTGGAGAATGGATTCAGCTGCCTTAGGCTTTCAAGAGTTCCAAGCATTTCTGCCAAAATAACATGGACACCCCATAGAAAGTTTACATGCATGCAGTTCCTATCTAAAATACTGGTATTGTACTCACTGTTCCACAAATGGCTTCATTTCCTTCCTGGCTTCACTGTGTCTTAGTAACAAAGAAATATTGGAATGTTTGTTGTATTTTCCAATCCTGTCCTGTTTATGTTGTTCAAGTGTTGATTCCTGAGGTCCAGTCATTCAAACATCAAAAAACAAACAGACAACTAAAAAGTCATTGTAAAAGGAACCTGCATCAATGTAACACCCCCCCCCTTTTTTGGTCTTTTTCATGAGACAAACATGTGAAGAAAATCATCCACCCCTTGTGAATACAGAATCAAGAGCACAGTTGTATAAAAACACAGGGTCAAACAAGATGTGAGATGCACTTGTCTTAATATTCCAGAAAGAAAGAAAGAAAGAAAGAAAGAAAGAAAGAAAGAAAGAAAGAAAGAAAGAAAGAAAGAAAGAAAGAAAGAAAGAAAGAAAGAAAGAAAGGAAGGAAGGAAGGAAGGAAGGAAGGAAGGAAGGAAGGAAGGAAGGAAGGAAGGAAGGAAGGAAGGAAGGAAGGAAGAGAAGCATTGGAAGGGTAAGTCTGAGTGGAAGAATGGCTAGACAGTGCTTGCTCCTTTTTCTTCTGGCTATTTCCTACTTAAACTGTACTTGTGCATTTTCCTTTGTGAGGAAAAACAGTGGCTTGCTGGAGGTAAAGGATAATGTTGATGGGGAAGAGATCAGGAAGGGAAAAGCATTAACAAATTCTCTGCTCATATACACCTTCCCAATGCTGCTTGGCAGAAGACTATGAAATAAAGAGAGTTCCCACATCTAGTTCCCATACCTCAGTGGTGGAAAGGAAGAGTTGTCTTATTTTTGGACCAGGTACAGAGCCATCGAGAGCAACTGATAAACTGTTTTGTGGGTCATCAGAGCAATACATTTTTACAGTTGCCTACTCCAGGTTGGAAAATTCCTGGAGATTTGAGGGTAAAGCCTGGGGAAGACAGGATTTGGGGAAGGGAGAGACTTAAGTAGGGGTGTAATGCCACAGTCCACCCTTCAAAACAGCCATTTCTCTGTAGTCTGGAGATCAGTTGTAATTCTGGGGAAACTCCAGGCCCTACCTGGAAGTTGGCAAGTAGGGTTGCCAGAACCCTGTGGTGGAGGCAGGGGTCCTCCTCCATCTTTGCCACCAGTCAGCTGGCCAGTGGGGGGGACTTAGCCAGAAAAAGAGCCCAGTTGATGTTGCAGCAACATGTCTACATCACTTCTGACATGACCTAGAAATGACATCATTATGTTGGCAATGCCGGGATGATGCTCTGGTTTTGGGACAAAAACTCTATGGTAGAAGCAAAATTTACCATAGAGTTTTTGCCCAAATACTAGAGTGTTGTCCCAATGCCGCTGCATGGTGACATCCAGGGCTCTTTTTGTAGCAGGAACTCCTTTGCATATTAGGCGACACACCTCTAATGTAGCCAATCCTCCAAAAGCTTACAGAGCTCTTCTTACAGGAGCTACTGACATCACTTCCAGGACATGTTGCAAGTGACATAGACACATCACTGCAATGTTGACTGGGCCTCCCTCCCATCCACCCATCCCCCTGCTGGTTGCCAGGATAAACCTAGCAACCCTACTGGCAAGCCTAAATGAATACCAATGGTGCAATCCTGTACTGAGTTACTCCTGTCTAAACTAATTTATTTCCATTGGATTAGACTGAAGTAACTCTGTATAGGATTGTACTGTTAGTGTGCTGCTGCTAGGCAGCTGGAACTTTTTTTCCCTTCTCATTTGTCAATGTATTGCACTTAATGGCAGTTTTTGGGGGGTGAAACAAATCAAGCTCTTATGCAACTAAAGGATAGCACCTGTTTCAAATTTCAGGACTGTTGCATTTAGAAACATAGTGCTATTTATTTTCCAGCAGAAAATGTCCAGTGAACAGTTCCTTATTTTGACTGTGCAAATGGATTCTACATAGGGTTGCCATCCCGAGACTGGCAAACAATAAGCAACTTACTAGGTAGAGGGCCCTTACCAGCAATGTCACCAACGTCATGGTCATGTCACTTCTGGAAGTCACATCATCTCATTGACAGTGACACTCTAACATTCACCTCAAACTCTATGGCTTAACAATAGAGTTTTGGGTGATTGCTAGGATATCACCTAGGGTTGCCAACTCCAGGTTGGGAGTTCCCTAGAGTTTTTGGAACAGAGTCCAGGGAGAGCAGGTTTGGGGAGGGGAGGGACCTCAGTCGCTATAATGCCATAGAGTCTACTTTCCAGAGCAGCCATTTTCTACAGGGAAACTTGTAGCAGGGTAGCAGCAGGGAGTGCCAGCAGAGAGTGGAAGGTCTCCTGCTTTTTGGATGTGGCTGTTAAAAAATAACTGAGTCCAGGCTGAAGACTTTTCTCCGGAAGTAAAAACCTTTATTTATAAACACACAGAACAGATGACCACATAGGTCCTCATTTTGGAAAGGAATAATGCTGAGCTTTCTCTCCTGGACTGCAGCAGATACAGCAAGATGAATGAGCAAAAAATAAACTGTAAGAGAAACTTGTAGGCCCCATCAGTTGCTAGGCAACATACATAGGCTAAATTAACCCTCTAAATACCTCTCCCCTTTTTGTGTTGTGATTTACTAGCATTGCTATTCCACCACCGCCCAAGTGGGAGACCTGATTATGCATAACCTTAAGATCACCCTGTTTCCTGCAGAATTTGTCTCTTCCACTCTAGGACCCTTAAGATTTTACCAAAGGTGATGTCACAATTGAGTTTGACTTCTTCAGTTTATACAACATACAGACATGGGGCATGTTCACATCTCCAAGATGGTAATGACTTCTCTGTTCTTCTAGCCATTTTAAATTCTCTGCAGATAAGACAGGAAAACCAAGGTTTCCTGAGTGTTCTCTGATCAGATTCCAGGTTAGAAGGAGAGAAATGTGATGATTCTGTATAGTTGGATACCTGCCAGGCCACTTAACATTTATTTGGATTTTCCCTACCCACACACTTTGGTTTATTTGAGAAAATAAAACATGCTGCATCCTTTCAAAAGTGCTGTAGCTCCTAATTCAAGTTTTAGAAGCATGTAGCGACATGAAGAACATTCATGCAGATTAAGTGCTCTTTGGAGTATTAGAAACCATTTAATCTGTATAAATATGCTTTAGGGTTGCTCGGTTGCTCAGTTTTTACAACACCTTGAGAAGGCTCTACAGTGGATGGGGAGCTGTGCTGTGCATTTATTTAAAGGAAGATATATAATCAGCTGTAGACTTAGTTCCCAGTGACTAATGTCAGAACAGTAGTTTATTTCATATTTTTGTACTTCATTTGTTCTTTATTGATATCAATGACAAAACAGATTTCATATTAGATTCTCTATTACATTCAAAACTTACTTTTATAACTGTTGAATCTGATGATAAACCTGAGCTGTGTTTTTAAATACTGAGTGATTTTACTCTGAAAATCAATGTGCCAA
This sequence comes from Gekko gecko, assembly GCA_029375565.1. NCBI lineage: Eukaryota > Metazoa > Chordata > Lepidosauria > Squamata > Gekkonidae > Gekko > Gekko gecko. The sequence continues at coordinate 66,263,151 of JAPDNY010000009.1, forward strand.
GAAGGATTTATACTATTAAACAGCAAAATGTAAACAGCACTTATTTCCTAATCTAGCAAGATATCTTTGCCCCATGCATAACGGAGACCTACCTTTTAAAGTTCCACTGAATCTAATTTCATTTTTAATGGAGCTGAAAGAAATATTGTGTGACAGAATACCAATATTGGAATGTCAACTATTTTGCTTTTGGGGCTCACATCATCATTTAGTCTAATAACTTCTTACACTATAGTTTAATTATTTCCAAAAATAGAGAGAGTATGCTTCTACAGAGAAGTATTCCCAGTGGAGAGTTTACGCACCCTGAGAGGAATCCATGTTCTATATTTAGCAAATGTAGCTGTTTGTCAGAGTATAACAATCTTTGGCTACAGATTTAATCTAAAACATTTCATTTCAACAAGCAATGAAAATGAAAGACTCTAAGCCAATCTTGGAATAACATTTTGGTTCGTTGGAATGGCTTCTGGACCTATTCCTTTGGGATAAGTCTTTAAACTAATGTTTTATCTGAATGGGTCATCATCATGAAACACAACTATCCAGGAGCTCAGCTTCAGTTGATTAATTTGACCAAGTTCCAAGGATGATCCATTCATATGAAATGCTGATGTGTACACACCAAAGGAAATCAAGCACTATCTCTTGTATGTATACTTTTCTCATTAAACGTTATACTTTTTCATTAGGATGTGTGTGGAAATCATGTGCTTAAGAATCTAGAGATTTCCATCAAAGCAGAATATACTTTTAATTTTAATAATTTACAAGGCAGTCCTAAAGAGAGTTACTCTATTCTAAGCCCATTGAAATGAATGGGGTTAGACTGGAGCAACTCTTTAGGATTGCACTGTAAGATTGATTGCATATTTGATTTCATATTTTGGATTAATTTAATTTCCACACAAGGTCACTAGAAATAATAACTAGTCATGATTATGATAGACAGTATGATGACATATTTTTAGTAACTAAGACAGTGAACTTAATTTTCTTGGCATATTAAGGAACTTCTTATAGAGAAAGTAATTTTAATGAATTTATTCAACAAAGGTTTATTCTGTAATGACAGGAACAGCAATGGTCTGGCTGAGGAAGGTAGTGGGTAATCAGTATTAGGACATGGATGTCCTGTTGCTTCTGCCACAGATACTGGTTAGTGGTTTTGTCTGGTTTTGTCTAAAGAGAAAATTAACAGTGCAATTCTAAACAAAGTTAGACCTGTTAAGTATGAGACTCAACAAAGGATTCAGCTTCAAGTGATTTCAGCTTTATTAAACAGCAACTGTAAGTCAGGAACACACAACAACAAGGGGAGCACAGTCCCTTCTTTTAAACTCTCCCGGACTGTCAAAGCCACACCCATTACAAGTTAAAGACCAAACAGAATACAGGAATAAAGGCCAATCAGGACCGTTCCCTCTTTGAAACAATATCACTCAGTGATTGGGTAATTACACAGGTTTCGCAGAAACCGACCAATAGCAATGTGACATCTGAAGAGCCACATTCAGACTCAAGCTTAACATGTGAATTAGATAGGAGCGATTCACATTCTGTACATAACAAGACTCTTCTATGCCAATTGAAAGCAATGGATTTAAAAGGGCATAACTCTATTTAGGACTGCACTCCATGTTACAGAACATTCCAAAATGCTAATAACATTCAGAGACTGATTTGTTTTCTTCTGCGTATGAGACTCTGTCCTTCATGTCTCAGCTGGTTTAGCACCATGGAATGGAAATCCCCTGTATTATCTTTGGCCATGTACAAATGTGCAAAATCAGTTACTCTATAAACAAATGATATCATTCTTATTTGTATTTTCCCAAGATAAAATATGCTTGTTTTCAAATATACATGAATTTTTACCATATCTTCATATAGTACAGGGTGCCCTCTACTATTAATGTTGCGTTACAGTGGATTTTCTGTACAGTTTTGAAAAACAGGAGACTATGCTTCTAAAGAAAGGCAGGGTAACATTGACTACTTTCATTTCAAACAATAAATAGACATCCAGTATGAGACAGTCAAGGCTTTATTCATGGCTGCCCTATGCCCTATTTATGCTTACCACCCCCAATTTATTTTTATTTTCCATCTAGTACATTGCCAATGCCTCCATTTCATCAAAATGAATTTAATTGTCATGTAACGGATTTTTTAGTGCATTGTCAAGATAAGGAGGCAGGGAGAGGAAAAGGGGACCAAAATAACATGAATGCACAAAAGCATTTGTGAATGAAAAAATGTCAATGCAGTGCAGAAAAAAACAAACCCTGACAGTGCATGTGTACGGGAAAACTATAGTAATTGTTAGGGGAATCACCAGCACCAAGCAATTCTAGTAAATGCATATATTAAAAACCAGGATGCTGCTTTTCTTGCAGAACCTGATGGGAATAAGAAACAGCTTTTTGGGAACTGGTGAGAGAAAGTGCATTTTCTGTAAGTATCATTGATAAATAGAGATGTAATCTGCATCCATGGTGGCATATTTCTAATCATTCTTGTTGGTTCAGCAAAGGCTATGCTAAAGTTGTATAAATAACCCTTTTTGGACTGTACATTGTGCAATTCCCCATGGGTTAACCAGGCAGGGGAAACTTCTCTATTATGGGCTGTAAAATCATGTGTATCCTGACAAAAGAGATAAGAAACAATTAAAGAATAGTTTGTCAGTCACTGTATTAAGCAGATTTCATTGTGTAAGGCAGATGAGAATTTGCAGAGGCAATCACATGTAAAGTAGGGTTGCCAACTCTGGGTTAGAAAATCCCTGGAGATTTAGGTGTGGAGCATGGGAAGGACAGGGTTTAGTGAGTGGAGAGACCTCAGCTGCATATAATGCCACAAAGTCAACCCTCCAAGGCAGCCATTTTCTCTGGAGGAGATATTGTAATTCCAGGAAATTTTCAGGCCATTCCTGGGGCTTGGCAACCCTAGAGTCTGCCCTCTTAGAGGTAGTTTCACTATTCCAAATGTTCTATCTGCTCCAATTCACAGAAACTTCCCTGAATGACCTTTGCCCTTCACATTGCTTTCCTTAGTGGTCTGCAAGGAGACATACCTGGCCAGACCCAGCAATCTGTTCTGTCCATATGTTTGTGGAAGCAGGTGACAATAGCTACTGCCAAGTCCCAGAGTTTACCTTGGCTGTCCCCATTGTGTGGAATGGCCTTCCTGAGGCCATTACCCACCCTTATGGCTTATATGGAGAACTGCAATTGATGACTTGTCTGGGAGACAAGAAATAGCATCTTAGTCCTCATAAACCATCTTGGGTCCAGTTGTGGTGAGATAGGCAGGTTTGGAGCATTTTAAGTAAACAACAAGCCAAAAAAGAAACTCCCCAAACACCTGAATGTCTGGCCTTTGACTCCCAGCATGTGAAACTTATATTTCACAGCAGGCAGAGCTTATTAGTCATGCAAGAAATTCTTGGTCAAGTCTGCAACGTCCTGCTGCCTTATACCTTGCTTTGTGCTAGATCATCCTCCTTTCTCTTTCTCACATTGACCCTGGATTTTTCTTGCTTCTTTTTTGGATTTCTGACTTTATTTGTTTATTTAGGATATGTCTATGCTGCCTCTTCAGATTCCTGCTTGAGATGGTTTACAATTAAAATAATGTCAAAATATTAAAAAAACAAACTATTTTTCATGACTTTAGTCCTATTTAGATAGGTGAAGACTGGGAGCACAAAAACTACTGACTTCAAACCCCGCTCCCCATCTCCAACTGAAGATCAAAACAGTCCATCTGTACAAATGTACCCACACAGACTCTGTATGGATGACTGAGGATTTTGCTTTTTCAAAGGCTCCTAAACATATGGAAAGAGTCTATGCAAATAGGCTCTGTTCAGGCCATGGCTTGAATATTTGCTTGTCAAGAGGAGAGACAGCTTGGATAAACATGACTCTTCGCTCCTTACTGAATATGCCTATGTTATCTGTTATAGGACTTGCCTTCTGTTTTGTTCTGGAGCATTTTTACCTGTGTTGGAGAGCATCAGTCCTCTCTACATGGAATTGTGTTATTTAAATTGTTATTGCATGAATTAGTTCTGGAATTTGTTTTGTTTTAATGTGGAATTTGATGGTGTAAGGAAATATTGCAGTTTGAGGAAACTGGAGTCTTGACAGAGAAGAAAGGAATCATGTCTTCTTTTGCTTTGCCTTACCTTTGGGTCTGTTTTCTTCCCTGCCATCTCTTCTCTGTGATTGCCAAAATGTGGAGATTGGCAATGGTGAAAGAAAGGTATTCTTTTCATGCTTAGAAGTCATTATTTTTTAGTTAGTTCAGCCTTTTGCTTGCTTTAATATGGCTACGATCCTGAGGACACTTTCCTGGGACAAAGCCCCACTGAATAAAATGGTATTTACTTTTGAGTAGACCTACTTAGGGTTGCTCACTTAATGCACTAATGGGGTGGGTAAAGTTGGGTGGCTGTGGCCTTATAGCCAGTGTTTCTGTAGGAAAGAATAATACTGTGCACTCTGCATGCTTAAAGTCACTTTCTTCTTTGCTAGCATTGACAGTGCTGACAGTGTGTGTAGTCATCATTATATAAAAGGACTCCGTTATCAGCCACTGTGTGTGCATTACTTCCCCATATCCATTTACTTTGTGAGTCCTGGAGATAAAGTTCAAAGGCTCAGGAATGGGAAAAAAGGCCTCATGCTGCTCTGACTAGCAAAATTCTGAGGTCATCCCAGGCAGGCATGCCACATGTGTGCTTGGCTTAGCCATCGACACTGAGGGTGATTTCCCATAAGCTGCTACTCTGCGCTCGCTCTTCCCTTTGCCCCGATCATATGTGTCAATTTCACACTGTGTGCTGCATGGCCGCATTTTGTCCCGCAGCTTAGCCCAATTTCCCCCTTGTTTACTCAATCCTCAAAAAACAGGATTGAGTAGAGGGAAACTGGGCGAAGGGCAAAATGCGGCCACACAGCACATAGTGTGAAATTGACACGTATGATTGGGGCAAAGGGAAGAGCAAGCACGGAGCAGCAGCTTGTGGGAAATTGGTCTGACTTTCTTATGTCTCAGGGTTTGGCATGTAGTCCTCTTTCTCATCCAAGCCCATTGCCTCCTTCATTTCTATGGTCCTAAAAGTGTCTTGGTTCCAAAGGACAGGTAACCAGTCATCGGGCTTCTGGCTCTCCACTTTGATCTGCTCTTTAGAATGAACTGCCTTCTAAATGGTGGAATTGAGGTCTTTCTCTGAGGCCTGTACTAAGGCCTCCAGGGCAACAGGTATGGCATGGGATGTGGAGGGAATCTTCCTCTGAGAAAGTGGTTCCATCCCACCATGGTACAAGACAAGGCCTCTCCAAACAATTCCCAAACACTTGTTTCAGATGATGATGAAGAAGAGTTGGATTTATACCCTGCCTTTCACTCAGAGTCTCAAAACAGCTTACAATCTCCTTCCCTTCCTCTCCCCACAACAGACATCCCATGAGGTATGTGAGGCTGAGAGAGCTCTGAGAGAACTGTTCTTGAGAGAACCGCTCTGAGAGAACTGTGACTGATTCAAGGTCACCCAGCTGGCTTTATGTGGAGGATTACGCTAAAAAGCCATATGGTCTCAGTGTTTTAAAACAAATACCATTGCAGTAGACAACTCAGGCAGAATATTCTTCCAGTGCTCTTGGAGGAAAGCAAGTGCAGAAGACATGAAATAATGTGAAACCAGAGACTTCATGGGGGTAGCTTTAGCTCCACCTCCTGTAAGATTCATTCCCTTCCTAATGACACCTTGAAATATTTAAGGGAACTTGTTGAGGGCCATGTAACTCTCACTCAAGGGATCACTGAAGCAGGATTTTGCTGTCTGGAACAAATATATCAAAACTATGCCAATGATGGAAGGAGTCCTTGCTGAGTTCCAGGACTGTATCCAGTTTGGGGATGTTTCCTCTGTCCCTTGATGCATGCGTGCTTCAGCCATTTATTCAGCTGTTACACTAGGGATCATCTCACTGTTCTCTGCAAATGAGGAGTAAAGATTTTTGCTCCTTGAAATCTGATCCTGTCCTTGGTGAACTTCAGCTGCCAAGAACACAGTTACAATGGTCCTTAAGAGGAAATATAGGTCTGCCCATTTTAATCTTATTCCTTTTGCTCTTAATTACCTTTGTTCATTCTGGATAAATAAAAAAAGATTAATTCTTGCACATTCCTGAAGCACTGCTTGGCTCTAAATTAGATCAGGTTGGGAGTTTTGCTTCATTACAGCACTTCTCCCTTGCTGCCAGCAAAGAGTTTCGCCTGTGTCACTTATCAGCTGGATGTGCCGCATTTCCTTACAATTAAACTGTAATCCCATATGATTATCCTTCAAGCAGAAGGAACAGTCTGTCTGTCTGGGCTTTTGAAGGAGTTTTTGAATATCATTTTGCAAAAATAAATAAATAAGCATTTAGGCATGTCAAAAAATTGTGGCACTCAAAATACAGCAGAAGGTATTGTCTTCATCAGAAAATTGTTTGGGCATTAAAGTCTGTTGGATTAGTCTCTTTGAGTTTCATAAACATTTTCTTGAAAAAGAAAATTTTGGTGCCTCTTGAAAAGCATTCCAGTAATTTCTAGAGGAAAAAAAGACAGCCTGCTCATAATTGTCCATTGCTGAACCCTGCAATCATATGTGTTAACATTTGAGCATCCAAGAAAAGTTGATTCATATGATTCACTGTTACTATGTTTAGGAAGAAGTTGAAATGATACAGATCTCACCTGTGGATGGAGTGGGCAGTTTAATAGCTTCCCTTTCTTTACCCATGCTGGAACTTAACCATAAAATATTTGACATCAGCATACTTTGAAGCAGGTACCAACACCTCCTGGACCAGCTGTCTAACACTTCCAAGGGCAAACAAACAAATTTGTCAAATTGTTACTGCATCATCTGCATAGATTTATGCTGCCTGAACTCTATTGCAAGGACAAAGAAGCCTACAGGCCCTAGACTGTTTCTGCTATGACATCAGTTGTGAGGATTTCGTGAAGATCCCATTACCCTAGGGTTAGAGAAATCTGGAACCAGCCCTGGAGTTTTTCTTCATCACTTGCATTCCATGCACTACAGAAAGTGCATGTACGCTTGTTGCGGGGAGGTGGAGAGAATGATGCACCTTATGCTAAAGCTTTCTATCCCAAACAGGAACAGAAGTAAAATACGGTGCTGTTGTTCTCCTGTGCCAAGAGAACTGTGTGTGAACAAGTGAAACATTGCAGGATAACTCTGCTGCATTGGCTCTATAGGAAGAGGCATTTTAACTCCCACTGCATAAATGTTTGCATCACAAGTAACTCTATGCTACCACATGCATGATCAGCAACTAGAGCTGCCAGCTCTGAGTTGGGAAATACCTGGAGATTTTGGGTGTGGAGCCTGGGGATGGCGGGGTTTGGGGAGGGGAGGGACCTCAGCAGGGTATAATATCATAGCATTCACCTTACAGAGCACCAGTTTTCTCCAGGTGAACTGTTTTCTGTTGCCTGGAGATCAGTTGTAATCCTAGGGGATCTCCAGCCACCACTGGGAGGTTGGCAACCTGGTATGGCAACCTGGTTAGCAACCTGGTATGGCAAACTGGTAAATAAGCTTTAAAGTTTACTGGAATTAGGCTGATTGTTAAGCAAACAAACTGAATTAGGGGGCAGAAGATACGGCTGGGCAAAATGCAAAGTCATAAGAGTACAGACTGTTGTAGCAGCCTTAAGATAGAGAAAATGAAGTATGATATGGCTGGTGTGTCCACCTGAGGTATCTAGTTGATTTTAAGGCACTGCTAACCGTACTAGAAGTATTGCAGTGATAAGCCTCTTCTAGACTTTTGGGAAACAGTTGTCTGAACAGGTGGGTTGCTGTGCTGTGCGAATGCAGGTTGGTTTTGAGTGGACTTCCCTTGGGGCATTCTTATTCAACTAGACTTTATAATTCTCTCATGCATTTAGAAAAAACATTTTTTAACTTCAAGCAGCCAGCAATTTGATATCCACAAACAGCAAATGCACACCTGTGGTTGCATCCTTCCCAAGCAGAAAATCTCACATTACATTCCTGCTTTTTTCTCAATTGCCAAGTCATATAAGAAAGTTCCCCTTCCACTCAGTGGTTAGCATGACTGACGTACAAAGTAATTTTTGAGTAGACCAATATATTAATATCATGCACAGCAAGGGAACTCTGATAGATGCAGCCAAAATCTGTCACATTGAAGCCAAAACATGAACAGTGGCAGCCCAGAATGCCTTATAAGGAAAACCATTTTGACACCTTTATGAGAAAGTACCCTTTAAGCAGATTTAAAAACAAGATCTGGTTTCATTTCCCTTCCTTTCTCCCCACAAAGGAAGATTAGCCAACAGTTTAGACATTTCTTGCTACCTTTAAATCTAGCATGAGGGTTCTAAAAAGATTTTTTTAGCCAATGGTACAGGCATTTTCTCAAACTGATCTCATGTTGCACATATCCTGTGAGAAATTGAAATTAATTTTATTTATTCAGATATTTATACCCCACTTTTCTCACCAATGGGAATCCAGCAGTGTTGTCAGGTTCTTTCTGGCCGCCAGTGCAGGTGGGGTACAGTTGTGAGCTCTAGGTTGGGAAACTTTTGGAGATTTGGAGATGGAGCCTGGGGAGGACAGGGACCCCAGTGGGGTACAATGCCATACAGTCCACCCTCCAAAGCACTCATTTTCTCCAAGAGAACTGACCTCTATCGTCTGGAAATGACCTGTAATTCCAGGGGATCCCCAGTTCACACTTGAAGGCTGGCATCCCTAAAACCAAAGTAGTTTACAGTAGAACTTTTCCCTCCTCCATGTTATCCTTAAAACATCAACCCTGTGAGATAGATTCAGGTGGGCAGCTGTGTTGGTCTGAAGCAACAGAGCAAAGTTTGAGTCCAGTGGCACCTTTAAGACCAACAAAGTTTTATTTTGCATATAAGCTTTTGTGTGCAAGCATACTTCTTCAGATAGGTTAGGCTGAGAGAGAGGGTGACTGGCCCAAAGTTACCCAGCAAGCTTCCTTGGCAGAATAGGGGGTTGAAACTGAGTTTCCCAGATTCTAGCCTGCTACCCTAGCCATTATAGCATAGTCTTTTGTTGTTCATGCTTTATGGTTTAGTGCTGTAAGGCTGCTTCCACAAGGGGATAAGAAAGGGCCTTGCTTCAAAAGCAGCAGCAGGCAAGGTGGAAGTGGGTAAAGACCTTGTCCCCATGCCATTCTCTCCTGACACTGTCCCCCACCATTGTCTTGTTCCTTTTGCTCCATTGCATCAGAGGAGAAGCACTGATTCAGCAGCAATCGTGTGGGCCCCCTGTATCTGGCAACCCTCCTTTCCCAGGTCATCTGTGGTGCAAAGCTGCTAGGAAATGAAAGGCTGTGTTAAAGAGGCACTGGAAGGTGTAAGCTTTGACATTTTGAAGGTATAGCTAAGCTTTGCCTATAGGTTGTTGGTTACACAGCAGCTCTTGCTCACAGCCATCATACATTTGCCTTTTAAGTTGTATCAAGGGAAGGTTTCTTCTGATGCAATTTAAACAGAATAGCCCCATGAACCCCACAAGTTATGCTTGGATGGAGCACACATTATGTAAAACTCATCCCAAAATGTGGGGACATGCTACTCACTATTGGATAGAAATTACCATGTGAAAATAGATCTAGAAGTAAACAGCTGATAACAAATTGGAATGATATATTTGGATAATTATGGTTCAGACTTTTTAAAAATAGACACTGCTTAGTGTTGAAAAAGTATCAAGTATCAGCTAAATAGGAAGCTTAGTTAGGGCATCCATCCTAATAGTTCAAGATGCCTAAAAATTAACGCACTGGATAACAGAACTGACTGCAAAAAGTTTGGGTGGCCTTCAGGCAGCTGTGCATGTTTGGGGTGGGTGGGAGGGAAGAAATGACTTGAAAGTTCCTGTCCCAGTCCTCTGCAATAATAAGCTGTTAGGCAGCTGAGCAGACCAGTTTCTGTATTTGATAGACACAGGACTATTAGGAAAGATGATCATGATACTACTGCATTAGCAGAAACAGCCAAGATGGAGCATTCCACAAACCAGCTCTTACAATCACTATTATGAAGTACCCTTGGGACAAAGTAGATGGATTCCTCTGTTCATTCATAACACCAGTTAAATATGCTGACAGTTTCATGTGCTGGGGATATTTGTAAGACTGGACATAACACTTTGGGGAAGAGAGAATGATATGTGCAGATAAATGTAATGAAACCAGATAAAAAAGGCCCAGAAGACTACAGTCTTGTGTGGAAGAGTGGCAGGACAGGCACTTAATCCTTTCCCAACTCTGTTTATTTTTCTGCTCACCCCTTTCCCAGGATTTCCCCCTTCCAGAGGGACAGGGAAAACTTCTCAGAATAGCAGTGATTTCCACAGAGATCCCAGAAATCCTATCTGCTTTCTCATTCAGAATTGTACAAACTTTACTCAATGGTGTGTACTCAACAATGTACTTCTATATGCCAAAAGGTGAAGTAAAGAATTAGTCACCTTGGCACTTTAACTGGCAGTCAAATACCAAAATGAGAATTTCACAGTGCCTTCAGAACAACCCTTTACTAAAATCATGATGGAAAAAGAAATAAATATAATTACTATATAAGTGAAATTCTTGCGCTGTACATCTTTGGAGTTTTCTAACAAATTGTTCTCAGATCAATTAGATGCCTTCATTGGGACATCAATGTCTGCTGCTCCTTTGTTATATTCTCTTTTAGGTTTCCTAGCACATTTAGTTACTTTGTCATCACCTCCCTCCCCCTGGTTTTTCTGTAAAAAGATCATCACAGCATGAATTGATATGGTGCATCTCCTAGAGCATGTATGAGGTATGGTCTTGACTTTTATTTATTTATTTATATACTTTACTCCACTTATCTTCACTGGGTGTGGATTTGTAGTGGCTTACAATAAGAGAAAACAACAGATGACTGAATTCAACAATCTTTCTGTCAGCAACAAACTCATGCAGGAAGGATGGAGGGGGAGGAGGGCTGGCAGTAAAGGCTAAGGGAAAAGGGTGCTTGGGATGCTTAGAACTCAGACTTGTGTAGGGATGTGGCCCAAAACTTCACAGATATTTGTAATATGAAAATGGTCAAGTTTGCAACATACGTCCTAATGAATTCTCCTGCTGCTTGTGCTTTTCAGGATTGTAAAGAGGTCACCTCAGGCAAAACTTGTCAAAAGATGGTACTCTTTTTTCAAAGAGTAGAGTGAAGTGCAATTTCTGTATGCCTGGAATGACACAAACAACTGAAGGTTAGTTTAAGTACAGAAGTTTGTGTATATATATATGCCTCTGTGGAGAAGACCTGATCATAGACCTGGCAGAATATGTGAACAATATAATCTAATGCCATTTCAAGATATGTTTTGCCTTGAACTCAACACTGGCTCATTTTTTAAGAAGTTGCTTCTTTCAAACTGCACTGTCTCTTATGCATACTGTTTCCTGTCTAGTGGCTTACCCACAAGATTACAATACTGGTTTCATGCAGAGTCATTGTAGGTAGCTGTAAAACAAGTGTTCTGTTAACCACGGAGTCTGCCATGCAACCAAGATGACAGAACTCTGGTGTGTGGCTTGGAGATGCAATGATCTGATTCTGAAAATGTACTTCAGTGTGTATTTTGTTACAGTTTCCCATGAGATTTAAGAATCCATCTTCTCTGCAAGGAAAAATCAAATTCCAAATATATTGTACTCAAGCTAAACTATGCTTAGCCATGTACAACTAATATTAATTCAAGCTGTAGGTAGACGGACACCAGACTCATGGCTCTAGACATTACATGTCTGGTTTGGGGATGATCCAAGATCTCTAGCTTCTGGAAAGGGATTATTTTTGCTAAGGATAAGGTGCTGTTACTGTCATGGATCTGAAGGGTGGTGGTGTCTGTTTTCATAAATAATTTCAGACTTTTCCAAACAGACAGTGAAAAATGACCCCTTTGATCCTGCTTAAGGCTAAGCCTCGACATGTCATATTCGTGTGTTGTTAAAATAGTTCTGGGCTTCCTATCGACCATTTTGAATCCAGTCCCTTCTGGTCAAAACACATAATATTGAGCAAGCAGCACTCTTCCCTTAAGGCACTGACTCACAATATTAGCTCTTCACAGCTAAGTTTCTAATGCTACTACTCATTAAATTATGTCTTAAAGTGCTTTTCTTCTTGTCTACCTACTTTCCTCCTATTGTGTAAAAAACTACATAGTTCCTACCAAGTATGTCTACTGTCAGAAAGCCCAAGCTACAGTGCAGTTAAATATTTCCATGGTGAGGTGGTCTCCCTGTTAAGGCGGTGAGTGAATTTATGCTCACCATGGAGTCAAATGGACCCCAATAGGCTCCAGGAAGCTCTGCGGGATCCGATTCCCTCTGGCGGCTCATCAGATGTACTGGTGGAAGATTGGTAGTCCTGTCTTTCCAAAGCCATCAATGAGGTCACTCACCCTCATACCAAACTAGCTTTGTGGTAAACCATGGAGCTGCAGTGGATGAAATGAGATGGACGGCTGCCCGGACACGGCCCCAGGACACCATGATGGGGTCCAATCTTTTTTTAAATGGGGGTGGTGGTTGAGGAGAGGCCCCAGCAGCTATGCTGAAAATTTGGTGCCTCTACCTCAAAAACAGCCCCGCCAAGCCTATGGGGCTATTGACTATAATGGTCCCTATAGGGCACAATGGAGCTGGAAAAAAACCAGCTTTCCCAAATATTTACCAAATCTGAATTCCATGCCAATATTGGGATTTGGGAATATCAGGAAATCCTGATATTTTTTGGGTTCAGTATATCCAAACCCAAAAATGCCAGGGTTTTTTGTATACCGCTAGACACAGCCTTCTGGTAGGAACCAAGTTTAATAATGTTTTAACTCCACCCCTAATGGTCTGGTATATATCCTGCATGCCATGAGAATAACTCTCAGGTCACCACAGTAGACAGGAGTTTTCTTTTCCACAGATATCTACTACATTTTAAAACTTACTTTTCTTTCAAAGAGCTTAGGATAGCATACTAGGTTATGTTTCTTTTTATTCTCCTCAACAACATCTGTTTACTTTTACTGTGACAGATTAGAGTGGCTAGCCTTCTTGAGTTCAGCGGAATGTACACGTGCAAAGGATGGCAGCCTTATTGCTTCTTAGAGCTCTCTTTATTAATTTTTCTTGTCCCAGTCCAGATGAGTTCATTAGGTCCGTTCTGGAATAATAATAATAAAAATGTGATCTGCAGCTCCTTCTCAAAACTACAAAAATGTGTGCTAAAAATCTGGGAATCAGATGTTGTGTCAGTCATCTGTGCATAAAAATATTCATTATCTTATGAAGGACATATAAATGTAATATAAATGCTGAATCAGACTGGTGGTTCATGTAGTCCTATTTCACAAAATTTCCTATATGCTCCTGAAGGCCTTCAAAGAGGGCACAGAGGTCAACACCATCCCAAATGGTTGCTCCTAGGACTGGTGTGGGTTTAGGAGGTTCCTGTTTCCATATAGTCATCATGGCTAACAACCACTGATGGATTCATCCTCCTGCATGAATTTATCTAACCCCCTTTTAAAAATCAAGCTAAATCAGTCTCCATCACTGAATTCCTTCCTGTTCATTCCTTTGCTTGGTCATTGTTTCCCCTGTAACTCATCCCTTCTGTTGTTGCTCATGTAAAAGTCAACTTAGGGGGATGATAAACCAATGTTTTAATGCATCCCAAAGGCACTGTAACATAACCTGATATATGGGGATACAAGCAGAGAAAATAAAAAGCACTGCAGTCAGTGGAATATAGAAAAGGGGAAGATGGTGGAAAGCAAAGGAGGTACTAGCACTGCAGAACTCAATTATATGAAAAGTGGCTTAGTACTAATACTTAGGATCTAGTACTTAGGATCTAGTACTTAGACTTTTAACTTTTATTTATTGTTTATTTATTATTATTTTTAATTATATCCAGCCTTTCACCCCAATTAGGACCACCAAAGCAGCTAACAACTAAAACAACTAAAAGGTAAAGGTAAAGGTTCCCTTGCTCAAAAGCCAATTGAATCTGACTCTAGGGTTGCGGTGCTCATCTCCGTTTCAAAGCCGAAGAGCCAGCGCTGTCCGAAGACGTTTCCGTGGTCATGTGGCCGGCATGACTAAACACCGAGGTGCACGGAACGCTGTTACCTTCCCACTGAAGTGGTACCTATTTATCTACTTGTAATTTCTTGCTTTCGAACTGCTAGGTTGGCAGGAGCTGGAACTAGAGACGGGAGCTCACTCCATCATATGGCACTCTCAGGTCTCGAACTGCTGAACTACTGACCTTCCACAGCCTGCAGTTCAGTGTCTTAACCACTTGAGCCACCGCAGCTCCCAAACAACTAAAAACAGAACAGTAAAAAAAAGACATCACAGAATAAGTTAAAGACTACAAATAAAATATATACCTATAAAAACAGGATCATCAATTTAACATAGGGCAGGTGGGACTGATTAGTACAGAAGGTGTGCCAGATACAACAGAATTTTAGACCTGGGTCAGCTCTTCCACTCATCAGTCGCACTACTGTCTTGTCAGGATTAAGCTTCAATTTGAGCTTCACTTTGACTGGATCAAAGTTCTTTGTTGTGCCAAAACCTCTGAGGAGATTATGGTGGAATATTCCAGTCTTTATTCTGATTTAGTATTTAAATTAATAGATGAATTATAACATTTGACTTTTATCTACATTTTTTATGAACTGAAATAGCTCCATATTCTTCAGCAGTAATCCACTGATACCCTCTTAAAAATATTCTTGTGACCCAATCCCGTTTTTGCTCAGTCTTAGATTCTGTGAGGCTAAAGGTACTCAGAATAAGAAATCAAACCCATGCAATACCTTTAAGACTTGGGCATGTTCATCTTAGTTATTAACTTAAAATGATATAAATTTGCCATGCCTTGGATAGTTCTCTGCATTTCTTCCAGATCAAATTCATCCTTCCTGGATTCCTGTTCATGCATCAGCACACAAACTAACAGCCCAATTCTTGTTATTTGTGTTAGCTGCTGCAATTCAAGCAGCCACAGGCTTCATCTCTCAAATACTCTGGTCAAAGTTTTGTTATTTGCCTTTGAAAATAAAGGTGTTCACATTGTGGTGAGGGAAACAGAAAAGTATTTGTAGGTTTGGGGTTGGAGATAGTAAAAGAAACAGAGCACTTTGAATACACAAAAGCTATGAAAGCATGAATAGCCCCATATGCTAATGGTGGGGATCACATCTCACTTCGAATTTACAGTTAACAAATCACTTTGCATAAGATTAGAACTTCCCCTGTGTAAATGGAAGTGGCCTAATCTTCTTGGTGTGTTGTTTTAGGAAGTTAGGGAACATATTTTCTTTCACTGTGCTGTGCCTTTTTTTTTTTTTTTTTTGAAGTGGGAACATAAGAAGAGCCATGCTGGATGAGACCAGTGATCCATCTAATCTCTGGAGGTCCAACAACAGGGCACAGAGGCCAAGGCCTTTCCCTGATGTTGTCTCCTGGCACTGGGATTTTTAGGTTTACTGCCTCTGAACATCGAGGTTCCCTTTAGTTACCATGGCAACAGCACTCAAGGGGCATGTGTGATGATTATTTACAAAGCCATAATGGTAGTTTCTGTATTATTTTTGATCCCCTTCCTTGCTAGAGTTGTGCTTGTTTTACAATTCCAACACATTACTGATGTTTTAGAAACCTGCTCACATCTTAAGTACTAATTTAAGGTACAATTAAGCACACACTTAAGGCTGTAATCCTATGCCTATTTACTTAGAAGTAAGCCCCATCAAACTCTGTAGAACTTACTTGCATGTAAACATGCATTTTCATCTTGGTGAAAATCAGGGGACTTCAGTGGACATGTTGATGACATTTTTAAAATCAGAGTTGTGTATTCCAATGGGCACCCCATTCTAGCTGTTGGACACCCAGAAAAATATAAATAGACACTTATATTCATATGGGAAGCCATTAAACATTTCAGCATTAGGAGAATATCATGTTAAAGGTGCTGAATAGAAACAGAAGGCAGAGGCACGGTATCCAATAATCTTTAGGGTTCCTGGAAAGCACCATTTTGTTTGAAAAACATCTGACCAATCTCTCTCTCTCTGTGAGAGACACTGTGATGTCTGGTTATCTATGTCTTTGTTCTTTCATTTCTAGGGATTCAGCTTCAGCATGGTGTGGATCATAAGCAGCAGTTCCTATGCCATTCAGTGAAACAAACAGTCTTTTAGATATAAAGTCTTTGTCTAAAAGCATAAATGAGATTTATTTGATTGTAGTGAAAAACTACTTCCTCAGTCATCAGAGTGGGGAGGCAGTGCTGAAATCAAAGCAAACAACTTCTGATGTGCAAACAACAAGCTTGTACAGTTGGTTAAAATATTTTGAGCCTTGGTCTGCTTCTGATATATCCCAGACTGCTGACCAATTATTGCAAAATGAGGAAAATTCTGCCACAGCCTCCTCACTAAAAATGTATTCATCCTACACCAATCATTTCTTTAGGGGCTGATGCTGTTAAGGGAAGACATCTTAGAGATAACTTCATCCTTTTCTACTTGTACTCTAATGTTGAAGAAGTTTATGATGGTAGGCCATAAACCTTTTCCAGTTGTAACCTAGCCGTATGGTACAGTATGCTTAGTTTTGCACCATGTTGGTTCTTCCTCTTCTTCATTGACAGAGGAATCAGTCTCATCACTGCTTTTCAGGAAAATTAATTTATCTTCCTTACCCCCTGGCAGACTGCCACTCTTAATGCCATTGCATCTTCAAAGGAGTTATTATATCAGATAGTATCAAGCTGATTCTCTGGGACACATTTTGAAGTTCTTGGAGTAGAAGTAGAATATGCCATCAAGCCTGGCAGTATACTTTGCTATGCCTTTGAAGGCCATGTCTTCAGCATTCCAACAGAAGATCCCCTCCCCCATTTTACTCTTTAGATTCTGATAACTGTTCCCAGACAGTTATCCTGGCAAGTTATACAGAGGGTCAAAAATTAGACTTTTGAAGCACTCTGGAAAACAAACATTAGTTTATAGAGAAAGTATATGACATTCTGGGGGAAAGTTTGCATGTGGTTGATGAGATTCCTGAAGTGGGATGGGTGTATCTGTGATTATTCACTGGATGTAGGAAGATGATTGTGGTATCAAAATATGAACACTGGCAAATACAATGGGATCAGTGGGTTTTCCAAATTTTTTCTCTCCCATGATTCTTCACAGGCTTTCAGCTTGTTATGTTTTGACTCATGAATCAGTCCTATCTTTTGTTATGCTAAGCTTGAGTCAGTGAAATGGATTGTAAGAGTTGACATTCCCATTGGTTGTTTCTGTGAAACCTTTGTACGTAGCCAATAAGAACTGTGTATAACTTTATGGAGGGAACAGTCCTCTTTGGTCTTTATGATTGGATGTTAACTGAAGTATAGGTGTGGCTTTGACAGCCCGGATTATTTAAAAAGGGAGCTGTGCGCCACGGTTTTGTTGTGTTGTCTGATCATCTGTTTGCTGTTAAATAAAGCTGAAATCACTTGTTGAAATCACTACCTTGTTAAGTCTCATACTTAACAGTAGTAGTAGTGATGGTGGTGGTGGTGGTAGTAATAGTAGTAGTAGTAGTAGTAGTAGGTGTTGCTGATATTGAGGTGTGTATGTGTTTGTCTATGGTGCCTAACACAGCAAACCTTTTCTTCATAGTGAGAAGAAGCAGACATGGAATGGAAGTTGAGTAATAAACAAGGAAAATATTTGATCTTAACGGAAGATAGATGAAAAAATGTGAATACAATGAAGATTCATGCTGAGAGAACAATAATAGACACATAAAGGACTAAAATCTTAAGAGTGTTGCTTGATGCCTTTAGAGTAGTGATTGCTTTGCAGCTGAAAAGTCTAGAGTTAGTTTTTAAGGCAGTAGTCCCATTTCTTTCTACAGAAATCTGCATCTGCATTGTCCTTATATAACCCAGTTTATCAACTTGTCTGTTTTTTCTCTTAAAAAAAACAAGGCAAAAGAAAAAGAGACAAAATTCTATCAGTGCATAAACTGCTGTAGGCACAATTTCATCTGGAAAAATAATAAGGGATGAAAGGGAACATGTAAGTGAGTGCCTGTGAACGATAAAAATGGTGAAGAAAAAGTACCTCTGCAAATACTTCTGAATCATTTGCAAGAATCATAACAGGAGGAAAGTTCTTTGGAAAACCATGTTTTATCACCCAAAGGCACCAATTCCATCTGTTCCATCTAAAAGGGTGGAGCTAGATTAACCCTGTGATGCTGGGCACATTGGTCGTGATCAGGATATGAGGTAAGTGAAGTGTTACCACGTTCTGGCAACTACCCATAAAAATCCAGGGAAAAAGGGATTCCACCCCAGCTTTCATTAATGCTGAGCGTAAAGTTGGAGTGTAGATTGTATTGCTTTATATGTCCAAAGCACCAGTTATAAATGTATTTATTTACTCCATTTATACCCAAAGTAGTTTATAACATTTTCTCCTCCATGACAGAAGTCCTGTGAGGTAACATAGGCTAAGCTTGTGTGACTGGCCCTAGGTCACCCAGGAACCTTCTTGCCTTACCATTCTGCCCTTTTGACTTTCCATGAATATATACATTTACTTATATATACACCAGTATTTGTAAATGTATTTATTTATTTAATTTTCATGCCACTTCTCTTTGGCTAAGAACTTGGAGAATTTTACAACCATGAGCAATCACATCAATTAAAACAAGTACATCAATTAAAATAAATACAAAAGTAATATAATAAATATCTGATAATATAGACTCATATAAATAATACAAATACATAAAACCAATCTAATCCCCACCCTAAAACCATAGAAACCCCTGCAAACATAAAAATTTACCCATAAGCCAATTAACATACGCCTGCGTATATTCTTTTTAAATTATTTGTAATTGCATTAGCGTGACATCTCTTTGGCAGGAAGGTAAGCAAGGTCTGGTGTGGAATGCATAAACCATTAATACAGGTGGGATCAGCTGGAATACTTTCTGCTCTTCTGTTATTGTGTCAGGGATCTATAGGAAGAGGTGATAACATACAGGACTTCAACATGCTTCCATACTGATCCATACACCCATAACTGTTTGGGAAGAATGGCAGGGTGCCAGTAGAATATAAGGTTTGATTCAGCTTGGTATTTCTGCTTTAGCTAGAGTTCATTTTTCCAAATAGAAATGCAAGAAAAAGACCAGCTTGTGCTAAATCAGACTTAATGTATTGCTTATTTGCATTTCTGTTTGTGCAAGATCTTATGCAACTGATGCTGGGTTCTGCACAATGTCTTGCACAAGTGGAACTGTGCTAAATCCATGCATGTTTCCTCCTGCTCACTGCAGGATCCAAGACATACCATCATGCAACTGAAAATACAAATCACAATGAAAGGTTCATGAACTAGAGGTGGAGAAAGAATGTGATATGGGTAACGGAGAAGAAGGCAAAAATGTGAAATGCATCTGGGGGCACTAGTGAGTGGACAATGCAGAAGAGAAAGCAGAACTGAGAACTGCAGCTTGGAGACATCTAAACTGTGGGGAAACTAATAACCTGACAAAATAGTTTCTGTGAATAGATTCAACACTATAGAGAAAGGTGTGCTTCTAAACTAAGAAGGTTGAGAGCACATTTACACCACACCCATGGCACATAACAAAGCACGTCTGAAAGCACCCTAAGAGAATTAAATCACTTTTCCTAATTAGTGAGGCAATTAACTCTTCTTTTCACAGCCTGTCATCAAGTTCCATCTTTAATCTCTGTTTTTGCCCATCAAAGAGAAAGCGGACTCAGAGAGAAGGAAGTTAGAAGCAGTAGATTTATGGAGGAGATTTCTATTAGGATAGGATTTTGTTCCTAATGCAAGCAAGATCTCATGGCTCTGTAAGAATATGAACCTTGACAAAATATATGGATACGGACAAGCATGTTTTTAGAGAGGACAAGAGAAATTGAAACAGCCTAACTAACCTTTGCTATAGTCAGGCCATACTACATTAAGTGCAGGTCAAGGATAATCATCTGTGATTGGGAGTGCAGCCAATGAGAGAAAAGAGACCAGTGATATAGTGCCAAGTCATTTTCACCAGCATGGGTGAGGCAAGGGGAGGCAGAAGTGAACAAAAAGTGATTTCTCTCTTTTGACAAAGAGAAATCTGTCTCCCTTTGCAGTACTGTCATCAGCTTGTGTCATAAATCTTTTTAAACAGGAAGAATTCATTTTGTAATTTAATGTCATAAGAGCAAAGGAAGAGCTCTGCTGGATCACACAGGTGGTCCACCTAGTCCAGCATCCTGTCTCACACTGCAGCCAACCAGTTTCTCTGGAGGACCAACAACAGGGCACAGCGACCAAGGTCTTCCCCGATGTTGCCTCCTACTACTGGGTTTTGGAGGTTTCCCTTTGGGAATTGGCAGGATCTACCTTATCTTTCACTGTCAGCATCAAAACCCTTCTGCAAGAACAGGAGAAAGATATTTCATTGATCTGGTACAGAAACAGATTAAAACATTATAGTCACTTTTGTTCCAAATAATTAGAAACAAAAAACATGTCAAGCAATACCCTGTATCTACTCCATCAACCTTAAACCAGATGTATTTAAAGGCTCTCTTTCTTCTGAGGAATCTCAGCATTCTGTAACAGGATTGTCCAAGTGAGCTTCCTTGCAAATCAAAAGATGCCTAGGTTTTTTTGTAGGACTGATTTTAATTTATGGCAAAGATATATCTCTAGCATTTGAATTCTATAAGTGCACATTTTTATACATGTTCTTCCCCAGGACATAGGTGTTCTCAGCAATAAAGGAAATTAGTAACAACCATGTCATGACTCTCCTTAGCTAGCTAAGTCTAGAGTCTGTTTAGAAATAAACTAGCTTGTTTTGGTGACACCTGATGAAGCGTGCATGCACATGAAAGCTTATGCCCAGAATTAAACTTTGTTGGCCTTAAAGGTGCCACTGGACTCAAAATTTGTTCTTTTTGGAAGTTCTCTTCTTGAGCTACAGTGTTCCATAATGAATGCTGTTAAATTGTGATTTTGATTATGTTGCCTTATTGAATTGCTTAGTTATTTTAATCCTGCCCATGGAGAAAACCAGTAGCTTTAATTTAGTATTGTTAATAGTTGCTTTCACTTTTTATGCTGGTTAAGAGGCCTTGCTTTGATTCTAATAAAGTTTTCTACTTTTTTGTACTAGGTGCAATGGATAAATCCGAATAAATATGTGAGACATTGGTATAGGGGTTAACTAGTTTATTAATGGCTGATCTGCATCAATTAAAAATCCCTGAATTGGTTTCAGAGGGTAGCCATGTTGGTCTTCAGTAGAAAACCTAGATTTAAATCCAGTTGCGCCTGAGATACCAACAAGATTTTCAAAGGATGAGCTTTCAAGAGTCAATGCTCCCTTCAGCAGATACTGTGAATTAGTGTGAGTTGCAGCAAACCAGCAGCCAATGCACCAACCAGTATTTTGGGCCAGCCCACCCTGGCTCCAAACTTCACCGGCTTTACTGCTAACCTCATTTATCCTCACCTGCATGTAAAATAGCATTAAGAGGTGTTAAGCCTTGTCCTCCATGTGCCCCTTGCTGCAACTAACTTTGCAATGTTAATTGCAAAGAGAGTTTGTCTGCTGTAATAAAATAAAACAAAAGTCTGGAGAAGTAAGCAGTGACTCAAGAATACTCACATGCCATTGGCTTGGTGCTGGGTCCACTCCTCTCCCCTGCCCACTGGCAGCCTGGACACTCTTTTCTCAGAATAATCTGTCAAACCGACTGTCTCTCCTAACAAAGACACTTCTCCTGCAGCTGGCTAGCTACTGAGGTGGGCCAGCGGCCATTAAATCATTCTCTTCAATCCCTTGCTGTGCAGCTGACTTTACCCTATGGTTGCCAATCTCTAGGTGGGACCTGAAGATCTCCCACTGTTACAATTGATCTCCAGATGACAGAGATCAGTTCCCCTGGAGAAAATGGCTGCTTTGGAGGGGAGATCCTATGGCATTATACCCTGCTGAGTCCTTCCCCTCTCCAAATGCTGCCCTCCACAGGATCCACTCCCCAGATCTTCAGGTATTTCCCTACTCAGATCTGGCAACCTTCTTTCCCCTTAGTGCCTGTTGCTAGGCAACCAAGCTTGGTTCTGTCAGTAGAAGGTGGGGGGGAAGGCCCTTTCCACACCTATTTTAGCCTTTGGGAGAAAACTCATTGGGGCCAGTCCTGACTAGGGTTGCCAGATCCAGGTTGGGAAATTCCTGGAGAAGTTATGGTGGAGTCTACTAGGAAGAAGAGTGGCCTCAGTTGAACAGAATGCCATAGAGCCCACCCTTCAAAGCAGTTATTTTCTCCAGGAAAGATAGAGATCTGTTGTCTGGAGTTCAGTTGTGATAGGAGGCGATACTGTAGCCAGTGTGGCACAGCAGTTAGTGCTTCAGAGCAGGGTCTGCCAGACCCAGGTTCTTTCTGTGGAAACTGAGTGGGTGTTTTCGAACCAGTCACAGACTTTCAGCTTAGCCTACCTCACAGGGTTGTTGTGCAAGTCAAAAGGGGGAGAGGAGAATGATGTAAGCTGTTTTGGTCCCCACTGAGGAGAAAGACTGTACTCTTCCTCCTGGGGAACCACTGTTGCCAATCTCCTGGTGAGGGCTAGAGATCAGTCAGAATTGCAACTGCTCTCTAGATCAGTTCCCCTGGAGAAGATGGTGGACTCTGTGTCATTATACTCTGCTGATATGCCCCCCCCCCATGTCAGCCAGTGTGACAAAGCAGTCAGGGCTTCAGAGCATGGTAGAGGCTGCAGGTGGGAGGAGAGGGAAATTTGAAGTGAGAGGGGCAAATAAAGGTAGGTTGATGGTTGGCTGGGAAGGAGATGGGGTTGCCAACTCCAGGTTGGGAAATTCCTGGAGATTTGAGGGGTGGAGCCTGGTGAGGGTGGGGTTTGAGGAGGGGTGGGACCTCAGATAGGTACAATGCCATAGACTCCAGATGACAGAGATGACAAGGAAATGACAAACCAGCCGTTTCCTCCTGGGAACCATTGTTGCCAATCTGGGAAACCATTGTTGCCAATCTCCAGGTGAGGGGTGGAGATCACAGAATTACAACTATTCTTCAGGTAGCAGAGATCAGTTCCTCTGGAGAAAATGGTGGACTCTGTGTTATTATACCCTGCTGAAGTCACCACAGCAAATTAATGCTGAGGGCCCAAGGCTGGTGCACTCACCCAGAGCCTCTTTCTAGAGCTTGTTGTATTTATTTCTGCAACAGGCTTTATTCCTAGTATTGAAATAAATCACTAAAGTTCATATATCAATGTATGATAAGATGTTGGATGCTTGAGACAATGACCGGCTAACCTAGGAACAAACCCCGGTATTTAGACAGCTCACGGTGCTTGCCAATTACCTCTATGTATTCTGTATCAGGTGCAATGCTCCCTGTAAGCTGTGGTGTCCTGTGAGCAAATATTCTACTTTCTGAGCTATTGGCATTAAGGTTGTGAGCAGGTGATTTGGCTACTGCATAAATTAGTTTGCTCTGGAGCCATCCTTCCTGAGCTAAGACAAAAATGTGTGAGTCAGAGGCTCAAAAACGATGAGCTAGCTCACATTAACTCAGCTTAGAGGGAACACTGATCAGGTGATACTATTCCTTCCAAAGCTAGTTATGGCCTAGCCAGTCAAAAGACTGAGTGTAATAAGAGAGTATCGCCCCTCCACAGGACAGTGTGGAGCAGACAAAAAAGCTTCCCTTCCAAGCCAGTTTGAAGGAGGCCCAAGTAAATTCCACTCCACAGGGAAGGTGGATCAGCCAACTTGCAGCAAAAGCCCACTGCAGAAAGCAGGGCAAGGCACAACAGTTTCTCTAGCACCCCTCTGATTGGCTGCTCCACACATTAGAGTGAATAGCTCATAAAGGACTGACACAAAACAATATTCATGCTCCTATAAGCTGGGAACTAAATTGTGGCCCTAAGGGCAGGGGAGAGTACCAGGAGAGAAAGGAGAAAAGGGGGGGGCATAAAACAATAACAGAGACAGGTTTGGAATAAAACAGTCCACAGCTTTTTATTGATTACAGCATATAGGAGCATTGGCATGCCATAGGGCATGGGTCCAGACATCGGGCAACCCTGTCAGCTGATGAACCCATCCCCAACACAGACTAAGGTCTGGGAGACTCAGGTTTGAATCCCCACTCTGCCATGGAAGTCAGCTGAGTGACCTTGGGCCACCCACACATTCTCAGCCTAATGTATCTAACAGGGTTGTTGTGAGGATAAAATGGAAAAGAGAAGAAATATGTCAAATGCTTTGAGTCCACTGGGGAGGAAGGCAGGGTATAAATAAAACAGAAAGAAAGAAAGAAAGAAAGAAAGAAAGAAAGAAAGAAAGAAAGAAAGAAAGAAAGAAAGAAAGAAAGAAAGAAAGAAAGAAAAGAAAAGAAAAGAAAAGAAAAGAAAAGAAAAGAAAAGAAAAGAAAAGAAAAGAAAAGAAAGAACTTGGATTTATGAGATGTGCGTGCTTAAATTCATTTAAATAAATACTCCAGCCCTAAGTTCTGGTATCTTGCTGCCTTTAACAGTAGTGATATATATGTGTGTGTGTGTGTCTGTCTGTGTCTGTATGTTGCTTCCAAAGACTGGACCATTAGTTCTGCTAATGTTTGGTGTAGTGCCAGTTTGGTGTAGTGGTTAAGTGCACGGACTCTTATCTGGGAGACCCGGGTTTGATTCCCCACTCCTCCACTTGCACCTGCTGATGTGACCTTGGGTCAGTCACAAGCTCTGGCACAGCTGTTCTCTCAAGGACAGTTTCCGTCAGAAGTTCTCTCAGCCCCACCTACCTCATAGGGTGTCTGTTGTGGGGAGGGGAAGGGAAGGGAGTTTGTAAGCCGCTCTGAGACGCCTTTGGGTAGTGAAGGGTGGGGTATAAATCCAATCTCTTCTCTTCTTTTCACATTGCACACACTACATCATAAATGTCAGAGGAAAACTGGAACATGTGTCGTCTGTTTTCCAATCCAAACAGGTTTAGAAGCTAAAAGCTGACTATGATTAATCTAAAGTTAAAGAGCTTTTGTGAACAGAAATTGGCTAAGGGCTGAGTTCAGACTGGCAGTTTGAAGCACTACTCTATTTCTCTTAAAATATTCACCATATTTTAGGGTCAGTTTCCATAAACTATGCTGTGTCTAGAAGAACCTGATTCTCGATGGAAGCAACACATTTCTTTCATGTTCTTACCCATTTAAATGTGCTCTGACCTTGTTGGAACTATCCTCAGTCAAAAAGGGTAGCTGGAAAGGGAATAAGATAGCTCCAATGAAAAGGTCCAATGGGAATAAAAGAGCTCCAATGAAAGGTGTCAATCTGCATTCTGAAAGGTTCTCCTCAAAGAAAGGATGTTTACCTAGACCCTACAAAGTGGGAATGCCCTTTGAAATGATAACAAAGACTCTCACCACTATCTTAGTTCAAAAGACCTCTTTGAAATGCCTCAAATGCAATCATGCAAAGTAGCAAGAGTCAAGAGCTTGTGTATTGGCAGAAACAGACAGAGTTTTCAGGATGATTCCTTCTGTTAGGATGCTAATGCAGTAAACTCCAGAAACAAAACCCATGTCATGGTTTTTATTAAGACCCATCAAAATAACACAACGCCCTGAACAAGAAAGGGAGACATATTAAAGAAGAATACTAAGACTTAACCCAGAAGTCCAAGAAGAGGTGGAGCATGAAATACTTTGGGGGGGGGGCTGCCCTTAAATGTTCCCCCCTTATCTATGGGTGCAACCTATGACCCCCACCTTTTTTGCTTAAGCTTATTGACTTGGCATTCCATAGTTTTTCCAAGTTCCTAGAAGGCAAATGCATTTTTTCTTATTTAAAACATCATTATTAATCACATATGTATTGACAACTCCCCCTCCCCAAGAAAGATGTTCAAAAGGCAGAGGACATCTGCATGTAGTTTTCAGCCTGCCTGTGCTGACTTCCAGCTGCAGCCACAACATGCTGAGAAAATTGTATGAATGCTAATACCATAGTTTTGTACAGTATTACAAGTGCTTGTGGCGGCATAAAAATGTCAATCCAATCTGCATTCTGCTCATGACTACCTCAGTGTCTAACAACTTGGGCTGGGTTCATGCTTACAGGAGAATGTGGTGAGAATGATGGTGGCAGAGCCCTGAGATGATAAAATGGATTGTCCCACTTTAGATTGCTGGTAATAGATTCCAGTACTAAATGAACAAGTTGAATAAGACCTGCACTGATCAGCTGCCCCACCTTTCCCCCACAAATGCATTAAAACATGGGCTTGGGTAGAGGGCCTTGTAGCCTGTATCTATGGATATGGCTTATACTAAGAGTGTACCGGGGGCTGTTTACATTTGTTTAGTTACATTTGTTTTATATGTATGTAAGTCTTAAAAGAAGATGCTGTTAAAGTGCTGCACGCAATTTGCCAACAAATTTGGAAAACACAACAGTGGCCACAGGATTGGAAAAGGTCAGTATACATTCCAATCCCAAATAAGGGCAATGCCAAGGAATGTTCAAACTATCGCACAATTGCACTCATTTCACACGCTAGCAAGGTCATGCTAAAGATCCTACAAGCTAGGCTCCAACAGTACGTGGATAGAGAACTGCCAGAAGTACAAGCTGGGTTTCGAAGAGGTAGAGGAACTAGAGATCAAATTGCCAACATTCGCTGGATTATGGATAAAGCAAGAGAGTACCAGAAAAACATCTACTTCTGCTTCATTGACTATGCTAAAGCCTTTGATTGTGTGGATCACAATAAACTATGGCAGGTTCTTAAAGAGATGGGAGAACCAGACCACCTCACATGTCTCCTGAGAAACCTGCATAAGGGTCAAGAAGCAACAGTTAGAACTGGATATGGAACAACTGATTGGTTTAGCCAGGGCCGGCTTGAGGTGTTTCTGCGCCCTAGGCGTGGCTGCCTTGTAACGCCCCCTTGTGGATGCCAACCTCCCGGTGGGGCCTGGAGACCAGCTGAAGGCCGGACCCAGAGCAGAAACAGGCCCCTACCCCACGGCCCCCACCCCCCTGTCATCTCCAGGGCTGGGGGTGCGGGGACCGGGTGGGGCCTGGGAGGCAGCAGATGGATTCTTTGGCGGTGCCCCCCCTCCCAACTTCTTCCTCCCGCTGGAGACAAAGCAGGCGAGGGGATTCGGAGAGGCACTTAGTCCGTCGGCAGAGCGCCCAGCCGTGAGCCTTCTGAGCCTCCCACCAGCCCGCCTGCCCTCCTTGCCTTCTCTCCCTGGCCCAGCTGCCAGAGGAGCACGGGGGCAGGTGGATCCTTTGGCGGCGCCCCCCTCCCGCCCGCCCGCCAGCCCTCCTTGCTTCTCTCTCTGGCCCAGCCATCGGAGGAGTGAAGCAGCGGATGGATTCGTTGGTGGAGCCCCTCCCAACCCTAACCCCCCAGGGAGGAGGGGGAGAGCGGCAAGCTGTGCCCCAGCAGGGCGCTCTGCAGCTGCGGTGGTGGTGACAGGGAGTCCCCGCTGGCCGCCGCCTCCCCCCAGGGAGGGGGAAGGGCGACTTGCGCCCTAGCCGGGTGCTTTTCAGCAGCGGCAGCAGCAGCGGCAGGTGCCCAGTTAGGGCGGTGGGGGGCCCTTTTCGGGGGGGAGTGGGGCGCCAAATGTGCCCCAGCAGGGCGAATGTGCCCCTAGGTGAGTGCCTATGTCAGGTTAAAATCAAGTAGATCCAGTCATTCTTGCACAAAGAAAGGTTTATTGGATTATCTTGCTATAAACCCACAGTAGGAGGTCATTGTCAGGAATGGGGGACAAAGCAAAGCAAGCTAACTTATAGTGTGATGCAATGAAGCGCCTAGCAAATAAAACTTGAGCACTCGCGCGGGAACTCCCGGCGGGAGAAATACTTGATGAGCGGGAGACTACTCCCCCTCCCCTTGCCTTCCCAGGACTGGAAAAATTCTCAGCGAAACAAGAATAGTCCAAAGCCTACATTCAAGGCCACTGTGATAAGGAAAAGCGGCAGGGAAGAAGCTCCCACGTTTCTGCCTGCATACCTACGCAAGCGCATAGCGGGGTAGGGAACATACAACAATGGATTCAGTGAGAAACATCAAATGCATATTTTCTGACATTCTGCCCTTCCCAAAACACCACTCACCCACCACTCAGGAAGGAGAGAACGTGGGCCCCCCAGGTTTGTTAGGGTATCGAATGTGAAAGCGTCTCAAATGGTCAGGTGCTTTGATATCTGAAACTTTCACCCATTCCCTATGTTGGGGCCCAAAGTGTACCCATTGGACCAGGTACAGGAGTTGTCCACGCACAATCTTAGAGTCTAGAATTTCCGCAATTTCATAGTGTTCCTCATCGTCAACCATCAGAGGCGGGGGAGGCTCCGACATCGCAGGTTGCCATTTAGTCGGGGGTAACGCCGGTTTGAGGAGGCTGTAATGAAAAATTGGATGTATTGCTTTAAGAGATTTTGGCAGATCTAGCTGTACAGTCACTGGATTTATACATCTTAGCACCTTGAAAGGACCAATATATTTCCAAGCCAGTTTTTTGGACTGCTGCGCCAGCTTTAGATTCTTTGTTGACAGATAGACAGAGTCCCCTGGTTTCAGATTCCATCCCCCGGCCCTTTTTTATCTGCTTGTTTTTTATACTGTGACTTGGCTTCATTCAAAGTCTCAACAATTAGGGGCCAAGAATCGCGGAAAGTTTTACACCATGCTGAAGCTTTCCCCACGTTTTCACCAGGTTTCAAGAAAGGGAGAGGGGGCTGTCATAACCCATGGCAGCTTTGAATGGAGACATCTTTGTTGAAGCGTGCCATGAATTGTTGTATGCAAACTCCGCTAATGGCAGTAAATCAACCCAATTGTCTTGTTGATAATTAGAAAAACATCTCAGATATTGTTCTAATGTTTGGTTTACTCTCTCCGTTTGCCCATCAGTTTCGGGGTGGTAGGCAGTACTAAGAGCCCGTTCAATACCCATTAGGGTCATTAGCTCTGACCACAACTTAGAAACAAACTGACTTCCCCTATCGGATATTATTTTGAGTGGCAATGTATGTAGCCTGGCAATGTGTTGAAGAAATGCTTTGGCCAAAGCCTTGGCGGTTGGCAAACCTGGGAACGGTATAAAGTGAGCTTGTTTTGAGAACAAGTCCACTACCACCCAAATGACCGTCATATGTCTAGAGGGGGAAGATCAGTAATAAAGTCCATCGATATTACTTCCCAGGGTCGGCTTGGAGTGGGTAGAGGCTGTAAGAGACCTGGTGGTTTCCCCGGTCTGGCTTTACAACGGTTGCACGTTGTGCATGATTGTATGTAGAGCGATAAATCCTGTTTCATTCGGGGCCACCAAAACCCACGTTGCAGAAGTCTCAATGATTTCACATATCCAAAATGCCCCGCAGACTTTGAGTCATGAACTGTTTGCAACATTTGGGATCGAGTAGCTTCTGGAACAAACATTTTATTTCCCTTAAACCAGCAACCATTTGGATCACATCTCACATCATCCCTGACTTGTAACTCACTTATTTCTTGTGGGGTGATGTCGGTGAGAAATTGTTTTTCCCAGGGGAATGTCTGGATGGGGTTCTTTGATGTTAGTTTGGCTTTACGGGTGACAACCGCACCAACCAGTTGTTCTGGGGTGAACATAGACTCTTGTACTTCCACCCTCTTACAGAAATGTTGGGGAAGACGGGAAAGAGCATCCGCCAAATGATTAGCCTTCCCTGGGAAATGGTGAAGAGTGAATTGGAATTTGGAGAAAAACTCAGCCCACCTAAATTGTTTAGCATTTAGATTACGGGGTTTTCGCAGTACCTCAAGGTTTTTGTGATCAGTCCATATCTCAAAAGGTACTTGGGACCCCTCTAACCAGTGTCTCCAAGTGATCAATGCTAAACGTATAGACGCAGCTTCCTTGTCCCAAATGGGCCAGAATCTTTCGGTATCATTGAATTTTCTTGATACATAAGCTAGAGGTTGTAGTTGTCCCTGAGCGTTCTCTTGCAAAATCACCCCACCCATAGCAGTATCCGATGCGTCTACTTGGACCACAAATTTTTTTGTCTCATCGGGGTGTGCTAAAATCGGCTCAGACGTGAATAGACGTTTTAATTGTTCAAACGCGTTCTGACACTGCGGGGTCCAGTTCAAAGGGGCCCCTGGCACTGAAGCCTTGGATCCCTTCCCCTTAGTCTTTAGAAGTTCAGTGAGGGGAAGGGCAACTTGGGCAAAGTGGGGCAGGAATTGCCGGTAAAAGTTGGCGAAACCGAGAAAACTCTGAAGCTGTCGTCTGGTTTTGGGGGCTCCCACATTACCACATCCTGGACCTTCTTTGGGTCCATTTCCAACCCCTCAGAGGATATGCGGTACCCCAGAAAATCAATACATTCCCGGTGAAATTCACATTTCGAAAGTTTAACAAACAGTTTGTGATCCAATAGCCTTTCCAACACTTTTCGCATGAGAATGGTGTGAGATTGTAGGTCTGGGGTATAGACCAAGATATCATCCAAGTAAACGACCACCCCCTTGAACAAGTAGGGGTGTAGGACCTCATTGATTAAGTTCATGAAGACCCCGGGTGCCCCCTGCAAACCGAACGGCATAACCCGATATTCAAATTGCCCCAGCGGGGTATTAAATGCGGTTTTGTATTCATCCCCCTCTCTGATGCGAACTCGAAAATAGGCATCTCTCAAATCCAGTTTAGAAAACACTTTCCCTTTTGCCACCTCTGCCAATAAGTCTTTGATAAGAGGCATCGGGTAGGCATTGGTTGCAGACACTGCGTTAAGTCCCCAGTAATCCGTGCATAGTCTGAGCCCCCCATCTTTTTTTTACAAAACAACACAGGTGCGGCGAAAGGGGATGAAGCTGGCCTAATAAATCCACGAGCCAGGTTTTTATCAATAAAGCGGCGCAGTTCTTCCTTCTCACTGGGACTCATGGCATAAATTTTCCCTTTTGGCAATTTCTGTCCCGGAAGAATTTCAATAGCGCAGTCAGAGTTACGGTGGGGGGGTAGTTCATCAGCCTCCTCCTCCTCAAAAACCCTAGTCAAATAGTGGTAATCCTCAGGAATGCGGTTAAGGTCCTCCATTGCCAAACAAGCACGTGGAGGTTCATTGCAGGGAGGGTTTCCCCACCCTGGGTCCCATTTGTGTTCATTACATTTCGGTGAGATAAATTGAACATTCCCTTCCTCCCATAGAATGTAAGGGTTATGTCCATGTAACCAAGGGCTACCCAACACTAAGGGAAATTGGGCTTGAGGAGCTATCACGAACGAACGTAGCTCCCAGTGGTCACCAATGCCTATTCTTAAAGGAACAGTCTCAAATCGGCATGGTTCTTTCATTGGAGACCCATCCATTTGTGTGAAAGTTATTGGGTCTTTCAAATGGACCACGGCTGCCTCCAGCCCTACAACAATAGACGGGTTTATAAGGTCCCTCCCACACCCAGAGTCAATGAGGGCTCGGACCCGAATGTGGGTCATCATTGCTGGGTTCATTACTAGGACAGTCACAAAGAAGAGAGAGGGGTAATTGCTCACCAGTTTAGGCGCCTCAGGTGTTGGGTCCTGTTGTGTAGCGCCATTCACAAACAGGACCATTTCATTTCCCTGCATTTCATTCTCTTCCTCCAGCAACAAGGTATCCACTTGGTCAGGACCCGCGAAAAGAGCCCGTGTATTGCGTGGTTTTGCGGTGCCTTTCTTTGGGTTGGGACTCCACCTTCTGGGCTCGTCTTGTGGTAGACCCCGGTTGGGGTCTCCTTTCGGGCAGGCTGCGGCAAAGTGCCCTTTCTCCCCACACCGCAGGCAGAGCCCCTGCCGCATACGTTGATCTCTCATTCCACTTGGGGTGGATACCGGTTTAGGTCTGGCTTGGCCCGCCGCCGAACTCGGGCGGTTGTTACCGAACGATAAATCCAGTTTCATCATGCGTAGGCGGCTCTCGGCCTTCTCGGCTTCCTCCATCCAACCTTGGAGGGTGCGGGGTTGCTGAGAGCTGAGGATGTTATTGCGGATATCCACAGCTAGACCCATTCGATATTGTTGGGCCAAGACCGCATCCGTCCAGTCCCGAATTTTCACAGCATGCCTTTGAAACTCCCTTGAGTACTCTCGCACTGAGAGTTTGCCTTGTCTGAAGGTACGAAGGAAGGCTTCAGCTTTTTCGGCCGCCCCGGGTCCTCGAAACAGTTTCTCAGAGCCCACATGAAGTCATCTACATTCCCCAACTCCGCAGCCTCCAGATCATGAAGCGCTACATACCAGCTGGTAGCACTCCCTCGAAATCTGGATGCGATAAACTCCACCTGTTGTTCTTCATCTGGGAAAACATAGCCCCATCTTTGCACAAATTTTCCGACTTGCAATATAATAAAGGACACAGTCTCTGGATCTCCATCAAATGTGATTTCAAGCATGTCCTTAGGACGGATCACTGGGGGGCCGGCGCCATAACCGGGATCGGCTGCATGAGTGGTGCTGGGGCAGGGAGTTGAGGCGGAGGCACAACTGGCGGCTGGAGCGGCCCTGGTTGGCCTGGCCCTGGTCCTGGTGCTGGAACGACCGGTGGAGGAGGTGCTGGTGCTGGCTGGCCCGGCCCTGGACCCGGAGGTGCTGGTTGGCCCGGTCTCGGGCCCGGAGGAGCAGGAGGTGGACGACCCGGTAGCAGCGGTGGTGCCGGGGCTGGTGCCGGTCTAGGCTGTGTCAGCGGATGAGCCCGAATGGCTTGGACCATCATCTGGGGTAGGGATTGCATTAGCTTGCTCATGTCCCTTACCAGCCGTCGGGTATCCTCTTGGATAGAGTCCACGCGAGCGTCGGTATCTGGCCCAGACCCAGTTCTAGGAGAGCCTCGAGGTATCCTCCCTTGGGGAAGTCCAAAACTGCCTCGGGGATCCAACAAACTGTCGCGGCTTTGGCTTCCCGGCATGGTCCAGGTCGACTGAGTCGTATCCAACAGGTTCTTAGTCCAATCGCGTGACCTACGATAGGTCACCCCTTTATCCCATGGTGTTGGGACTCCTGGCACATAGGTTCGGGGAATCGCTCCTCCCTGACTCGGTAGTTGCCCAGCCGGGCTGTAGACAGGGAGAGTGTACTGAACCCCCAATGTGCTGATTAATGGTGGGGTCACTAATCCGGCTCCCGATTGTGATGTTGGTGCAACCAAAACCGTAGTAGTAGTCACTGGAACAACAGTGGTGGTCGGGAGGGTGACTACAGCAGCCGCCACAGTGGTAACTGGAACCGTGGCTCCTGACGTAGCGGCTGCCGCCGCTGCACCTGTGGCCCCTGGAGTGGACGTCGCCGCTGCTGCTGCGCCCGTGGCTCCTGGAGTGGTAGCCGCCGCAGCTGCGCCCGAAGGAGTAGTCGCTGGGGCTGCGCCCGTAGCTCCCGTACCCGCTCCGCTCATCGTGGTAGACGGCGGAAACTGACGGTAGTGGGAATGATGAGATTCCTGACAATTTCTGTCAGGTTAAAATCAAGTAGATCCAGTCATTCTTGCACAAAGAAAGGTTTATTGGATTATCTTGCTATAAACCCACAGTAGGAGGTCATTGTCAGGAATGGGGGACAAAGCAAAGCAAGCTAACTTATAGTGTGATGCAATGAAGCGCCTAGCAAATAAAACTTGAGCACTCGCGCGGGAACTCCCGGCGGGAGAAATACTTGATGAGCGGGAGACTACTCCCCCCCTCCCCTTGCCTTCCCAGGACTGGAAAAATTCTCAGCGAAACAAGAATAGTCCAAAGCCTACATTCAAGGCCACTGTGATAAGGAAAAGCGGCAGGGAAGAAGCTCCCACGTTTCTGCCTGCATACCTACGCAAGCGCATAGCGGGGTAGGGAACATACAACAATGGATTCAGTGAGAAACATCAAATGCATATTTTCTGACAGCCTAGTCCGCCCAATGGGCGATCCGGCCATGGGTTTAGCATAGGTAAAGGAGTATGACAAGGATGCATATTGTCACCTTGCTTATTTAATTTATATGCTGAGTACATCATACGAAATGCTGGCCTGGATGACTCACAAGCTGGAGTTAAGATTGCTTGGGAAAAGATCAATAACCTCAGATATGCAGACGATACCACTCAGATGGCAGAAAGTGAAGAGAACCTAAAGAGCCTCTTGCTCAGAGTGAAAGAGGAGAGCGCAAAAGTGGGCTTGAAGCTCAACATCAAAAAAACTAAGATCATGGCATCCGGCCCCATCACTCCTTGGCAAATAGAAGGGGAAGTAATAGAAGTAGTGGCAGACTTCACCTTCCTGGGATCCCAGATCACTGCAGATGGTGACTGCAGCCATGAAATTAAAAGATGCCTGCTCCTTGGGAGGAATGCAATGGCAAACCTAAACAGCATGATAAAAGCAGAGACATCACCCTGCCAACAAAAGTCCACATGGTCAAAGCAATGGTATTCCCAGTAGTAATGTATGGCTGCGGGAGTTGGACTATAAGGAAGGCCGAGCGCTGAAGAATAGATTCTTTTGAACTGTGGTGCTGGAAAAGACTCTTGAGAGTCCCTTGGACTGCAAGGAGATCAAATCATTCAATCCTAAAAGAAATCAATCCTGACTGTTCCCTGGAAGGCCAGATCCTGAAGTTGAAGCTCAAATACTTTGGCCACCAAATGAGAAGGGAGCACTCACTGGAAAGATTGAAGGTCGAAGAAGAAGGGGACGGCAAAGGATGAGATGGTTAGACAGTGTCATCAATGCAACAAACATGAAATTGAGCAAACTTCAGAGGACAGCACAAGACAGGAGGGCCTGGCATGATCTGGTCCACGGGGTTGTGAAGAGTCGGACTCGACTGTGCGACTGAACAACAACAACAAAGTAGAACCTAGTGTGGGAGAAAAATGGGGTGACAACAGTTAAATAAACAAATCCTCCTTTGCATTAAAAACTCCATTCAAAAATAAAATTAGCATGTGCCATTTTTCTAGTTGCATGAAGTGTTTAGCCTGGAGATACAACCTGACATGGGATCTCCCACTTATAATCTGAAGTGGTGCAGTCTATGCTACCTCCACAGCATTATGCCACCTCATTGCCTCATCATTTTTTTTGTGAACCAGACTTCACTTGGAAACCATGTCTAAGTTGAGGGCTCAGCCTCCTGCTAAGGGCTTGTGAGAACAGTGCATCATCATTCAGAAATAAAAGCTGTCTTAAAAATTATCTTGAAGAAAAGACTCAGTTCATAAATAATGAAAAATATTTATACCACACTCACAGAACAAGCAGTTTCTTAACTGTATGGTCCATGGCAGCTCTGCATTGCAATCTACCATGTGCCACACATGGCTGAAGGGCCAGTTAGGGCTGCCAAGTTCCTGCTGCTTGTGGGAGACCTCACTCCCCTATTTTTTCTGCTTTTCTTCAGCTAGATTAAAGGAGAAAATAGGGGTAATGGGAGGGGGCAATTGCTGGTGTGACCAGAAGTGTTTTCATCATGTTGGTGGCAGTGCTCTAGCATTCAGTCAAAACTCTATGGCTAAACTAGAGCATTCCCGGTGATGTTATTATGTTGCTGGCAGGAGGTAGGCACAGGTTAGTCTCCTGCCAGTTGCTAGACTCATGCTGGTAACCCTAGGCCACATGTTCTGCAGACGTGTGTTTTACCTCCTAAATGCTAAAGAAGAGCAAATTTCTGCAACCTAATTTCAGATTACAGTGTTGCTCCCTAATGGATTACATAAGAAATTTGATTTTGCGTATAAGAAGTAACAGCTGAGTGGCTAGTTTAGCAGAACCCAGGAGAAAAAGCACAATATTTTATTACAAGAAGGATGTCATGATAAGCTATGCAAAGTGTAAATAAAAGTGTAGAGAATAATATCAGTGCTAACAGAATTTGCTGGTAAGCAGTTTTTTTTTAAAAGTGAGGGCTGAGGTAGTGGTCTACCTTCCTTCCTTCCTTCCTTCCTTCCTTCCTTCCTTCCTTCCTTCCTTCCTTCCTTCCTTCCTTCCTTCCATCCTTCCATCCTTCCTTCCTTCCTTCCTTCCTTCCTTCCTTCCTTCCTTCCTTCCTTCCTTCCTTCCTTCCTTCCCTCCCTCCCTCCCTCCCTCCCTCCCTCCCTCCCCTCCTCACAGTGGTATTCTAGAATATTAATTGCTGATCGGTGACCTAGGAGAGTCCAGCCAGCATATTTAATATCTGTGCCAAGCAGGGTGGCCACATCTAGCTTGGGAAATTCCTGAAGATTTGGGGATGGAGCCTGGGGCGGACAGGTACCTCAGTAGGGTACAATGCCATACAGTCAGGCCCGTAGCCAGGATTTTTAAATTCAGGGGGCTTTTAAATAAGTCAGGGGGTGCCCCGTGCAGACACTCCTCCAAGGGAGCGCCACAAATAAACTGGAAGTTTGGGGTCCTGGGCTGGATGGAAAGTTGGGGGGCCTTGGCACTAAGTCAGGGGGCTGGGCCCCGAGATGCCCCACTGTAGCTATGGGGCTGCATACAGTCTACCCTCCAAAGCATCCATTTCCCCAGAAGAACTAATCTCTGTAGTCAGGAGATGAGCTGTAATTCTGGGGTATCCCCAGGTCTCACCTGGAGGCTGGCATCTCTAACCAAAAGGCCTCAAGCTGCAATCAGATAGCCCTAAATTGCAAAGTATGGCTTGTTCTCTTATAGTTTACAAAGTTTAATCCTGGTCTGTGTTCCAATTCATAAAAAAGAAAACAAACCATTGTACATGGTTCAGAAGAAACTGCAAGATGTGACAACCTGTGCAAAAGTAGAATTCTTTAATTACTGAGCTGCTCACAAAGGGCGGAGGAGGGTGAAGGAAGAAAGGAGTACATGAACCAGATGAACTCTACCTTGCCCCCCCGCTCATTCCGGTAACTTAGTTGGTCTTTGTGTATAAAACATGCTCCTGAGTCACAGCTTAGAGAGACAATGCTTTCTTTTCTTTCTTCCTTTTTTCTATGCCAATGAATTCTTCCATGGAAAACTATATAGCCAGAGGTCTGAAAAGATACTGAAAAGAACATTAATAAAGGTTATGTACACTGAAGTTTTTTTTTTTTTTAAACCCTTAGAACTTCTGGGTTGTGAAGTCAGCTATGAACAGTTTTGCAACTTAAACCTGGTATACAGGATAGAATTTAGTTCAAATAACTCTGCAGAACAATTGTCTTTTCTAATGTTGTCCTTTCTCCTCTAAATAGCCCCCAAAGTATATCCTGGTAATCTCCAAAGCTTCTGAGAAGATATCTGAGTCACTTTATTTATGCATGGTTGACCAGTTACTATCACTGTTTACTCCCACTTCAGAGTGACTGCTAAAGATGGGCAGAAACTCAAGTCTTTGTTCTAGGAGTCATTAATGTATTAAGTGGAACTGTGCTGAATTTGACTACAATCAGTTAATTATTGTGCAGCTCTGTTACCCGTCATGCACAAGTAGTTTCAGCTGAAACCTACTGTGCATGTATGTGGCTATCCTGATGAAGACACAGTTCTGGGCTAAGATAGATACTTGTTATAAATCAGCAATTGTTATATTCTACAAGGTTTGAGGAATAATCACTGATGGTTTAGATGTACGATATTAACAAGATGATATTTTATTTTGAACAACCTTAATCAAGTTGGCTCAGAATCCTGCTCAAGACTATTCAGCGGAGCTTGGTCTTACAAAAGAATTCATGGAATGGCAGTATTATGAAGGTTAGGTACTGTGTTCCCTCTAAGCTGAGTTAGTGTGAGCTAGCTCACAGTTTTTTAGCTTCCGGCTCACACATTCTTGTCTCAGCTCAGGAAGGATGGCTCCAGAGCAAACTAATTTATGCGGTAGCCAAATCACTTGCTCACAACTTTAATGCTGGTAGCTCACAAAGTAGAATTTTTGCTCACAAGACTCCACAGCTTAGAGGGAACATTAGTTAGGTGTTTGGTAAAATGAACAAAAATCGATTCACAAAAAATGTGAATAGTAAACATTTACACTGGACACCTATAGATAGAAAAAAGAACTGGACAGTTAAATGGGAACTCTTCCCAAACAGGAGATATGAAATTTTTAGAGATGATCACATGACAATGATGCAAAAGTCCAGCCATAGGGTGGTGACTAAGCCAATTCTGCCTGGAAACTGTGTGCCCTCAATTACAGTTATTGTTAAAGTAAACTGGATTTTTTTTCAGATACAGTGCCAAAAGCAATCACATATCTTTCTGCTTCCATGCTAATTTCAAGAAGAAGCATGGCTTATTATTGTATGGGGGCATTCTGAAAGCTCCCTCACTGTCACTTTTTTCAGGTATTGCTTTTTTTTCTTGCTGATACGCTCTCCTTTTCCTCTGATTTTCATGATTGTGAGGCCACTTCCTGCACAAGTAATAATGAATGTCTTGAGGAATACACTGACTATAGAAGATTCTCCAAGGGT
The DNA here is from genome assembly GCA_029375565.1 of Gekko gecko. Lineage (NCBI taxonomy): Eukaryota > Metazoa > Chordata > Lepidosauria > Squamata > Gekkonidae > Gekko > Gekko gecko. The sequence continues at coordinate 66,301,783 of JAPDNY010000009.1, forward strand.
ACCTTGATTAACAAATGGATAACTGGAATAAAATCTGTTATATCTTGTCTTACAGCACTTAGAGGATTTCACATCTCTCTCCACAAGAGCCAATTAATCTTCTAGCATCTTGCATGTAAAAGAATTATATCCATTTAAAAATGAACAAATGGATGTTGGATGTGATTGAAAGACTTCTGTAGATACATAGAGAGCCCTCCCTCCCAGTGTCATTCCTGGTCAGGACTAGGAAGTTGCCTGGAAAGCAGATACAGGGCAGAATGATGAGCCTTGTATATAGAGGCCTATTTATGCACATAAGTCTATCAGTGTAGGAAGAAGCTGTATTATACTGAGGGCCTAACCAGTCATGATTTGGTTAAACTCTGTCATAGACCCATCCAAACTCCACAAGAATTGCATTGTGTTGCCTTGTAGGCTATTCTTTCTGGTCTGAATTGCTGCTGCTGCGTTGGAAAATATGTCCTTCTACCAGTGCCTTCAGTTTGATTTTGTCTGTGAGTTACAGGGGCTTTTACTGGATCCCCTTTGGTGTCCCCACCACAAGCTCTGAGGATGCCCAAGGAAGGAACAGTGACTGACAGGAAACCTCTGCAGCAGTTCACATCCTGAAGTCTGGTCAGGACTAGGAAAACAAGGCTCTTTCTAGGCTCTGGCCTAGTGAAGTTGCACTACAAAGATAAGTATATGAACTAGGATTGCCAGCCAGTTGTGAAATACCTGGATAATTGGGGATGGAGCCCGAGGAGGCTGGGTTTGGGGAGGGGAGGGACTTCAATAGGGTATAATGCCATTAAGTCCACCTCCCAAAGCAGCCATTTTCCTCCAGGTGAACTGATTTCTGTCACCTGGAGATTAGTGGAAATCCCTGGAGATCTCCAGTAGAGTTGCCAGGTCCAATCTTCTCCCTGGCGGGGGGATTGTAGGGAGTTCCAGGAGAGGGCATGGCCACCCCAGCACGATGATGTCCACTCTGTGTGACGTCTTCACACCCCCACTTTCCCCCTACCATTTAAATGGTGGGGGGGAAGCGAGGCCAAGTGCTCCTGCCATGCAAGAGGCAAAATCACCTCTTGCAAGGCAGGAGCAGATTGCCCCTGCTTGGGAACAGCAGATGCTGAGTGCTCCTGCCTTGCAAGAGGTGATCTTGCCTCTTGCAAGGCAGGAGCTGATGGCCCCCACTTGGAAAGAATGGGTGTTGGGCACTTTTGCCTTGCGAGAGGTGATCTTTGCCTCTTGCAAGGCAGGAGACGATGGTTCCCTCTTGGGAAGAACAGGTGTTGGGTGCTCCCGCCTTGCAAGACGCAAGATCACCTCTTGCAAGGCAGGAGCCAACAGCCCCTGCTTGGGAAGAGTAGACGTCGTGTGCACGATCTTCAAGTGGTATCTGGAATTCCAATGCCACTTGGAATTCAGGCACGAGGCCCGCAGCTGCCCCTCTCCCTCCCTTCTCTCAAGAGAGAAGAGAGAGGGGTGGCTATGGGGATTTGGGAGTAGGGCTTCCCCCACTGGCCAGTTGGCCTGGTGGTGGGTTTAACCTCCCCAAAAGCAGGTAAATCCTGTTGACCAGGAGGTCTGGCAACCCAAATTTCTAGCCACCACTAGGGGCTGGCAACCCTAACATGAATCCATTGCATTGGGGATCCCATAAAGCTGCTCTTTTAACTTTGGTAGTTCATCAAGCCTGTCATGAGGACACAAAGGGGAATCCAGCAGGAGCCCAGGGGGCTCACAGAGGCTAGCAGGCTGAGCACTTTGGCAGTGAAGCATCTTTTTCAAAGAAGCAGTGAAAACAGATCTGATTGGAAGGGTTGTCTTGCAAGTCAGTGCAAGGCTGTTTTGTCTAATGTTGGCTGGATCACACATCTTGATCTCTGAAAGGTTCTAACCAGATGTACATGTATGCTTATAAGTGAAAAATGATGTCAGTTTATTTCCTGAGTAAGACCATTGTTCTATTTAGCTAATTATTGTGTGTTGGAACTGGCAGTAGTTCCTTGGGATCCTCAGCAGAATCCAGTATCCTTTAATTGGAGTTGCCAAGGATTGAACCTGAAGTCCTCTTCATGCAAAGAACATGTTCTACTACTAGATACAACTTTTCCCTAGAGGGAATTACTGTAGTACAGAACTGTGAAAAAATGAAGTGATGCTGATCTTTTGGGGATTACCAAGCCCACCCCAAATCTGTGAGTACCTAAGGAGTTACAGTTGTTCCTAAAAGTCCTTATGTCAATCTCCTAAAAAAGCTTCTTTGTTTAATTCAGTATATTCTAATAAAAGCTAAGAAAGTAGACCCACTGCACTTACTAAATAGCACTTTGTTGCCAGCACTTGTTTCTCATTGACAGGTACTGTATTTTATCTGGTTTCCATTTTCTGAACTCATATTTGTACACTCAAAACTAAGATAAAACTAAGATAAAAGACAATAGCTCAACTAATTTTATATGACTGCAATGCGCTGGGTGTTGTATACCAAGTGAAGACCACACACCTGGTCAGGGAACCACGTGGTCGGGAAAAGGATGTGAGCTTCACCTCTAGAGACAATAGCCCAAACAGATCCTAGCCCACACCTATTGGACGGCTAGGATCCTAGGAGAAACCAATGGGGAATAGGGTGCACTGTAAATAACCTATCACATGTGTGTGTTGGGGGAGTGAGAAACATGGGAATATAAACTGGCCTGCAAGCCAGGCAGCCATCTCAAGTCTTAAGTATACCTAATAAAGTATGAGCTGTTATCATGCATCCACGCATCAGTCTCAGTACTTTATACTGGAAATGGGGATGTGTATTTGCATATTAGCTAATCAAAAGTCAAACTGAATACTCCCAGTTCTTTAATATAGCTATTAGAACTAGTCCAAACTGGAAAATTAACAGTATTGAGATACAGTGAGGAAAGATTGTTTATCCTCTGTATTCATGCACCTCTCTGATTCTGTTTTACAAAACCCAGGTTGGAACAGAAATTTCCCTCTGCATTGCATGCTACTTTCACTTCCTTTGATCATTGGATTTTACGGTACCCTCCAGACTGCATGCCGTTTTGACTTTCTTTGATCATTGGGTTTTATGGTACCTTCTGCATAGACGTATGGCTGTTCAGGGGTGACTTCACAGTCAGTACAGCATTGCCCCGAGGTATTTGAATGTAGTTTTGAGCTGCACTTTCCCCTCCATTGAGAAAATGTGGAGCAAATGCTAGATGCAGAATTGCCCTGTCATGCCGCGGCTGTTTCTACAATGGCCTTCAGCCTGTAGCCGTGACGTCCGGCACTCCTGCGGGGGTACAGTGCTGGGGGCTCCGGCGGGCTTAAAGGAGTTAGGGGTTGCAAGGCCTCAGAAATGGCTGGGGGCGGGGTTAATGGCACCCCTCCTGCCCCTCTGCCCGTGTCATGGAGTCCCTCTGACTGCCCAGCCCTTGGCTCTCTCTCTCTCTCTTCCAGTCGGGTCGTCCTGGCATGTTCATCCTCCCTGGCCTCTTTCCCCTTTCTGCCTTTTATTCCCTTTTCCCTGCTCCCACCACCGCTCTCATCCCCCGTAAACCCCACCCCCTCCCAGCCCTGCTCCCCCTTGATAAGACAGGACGCGCTCCTGTCGGCTGGGACGTGACCTTCAGGGGTGTGGTTCTCGCTCCGTCAGCCCGCCCCGCAGCTTCCCACGGGCTGCAGCAACGTGGCTGTGCCTGCCTGGTTCTCCTCCCTGGGTCGCTTTCCCGGCTGGCAGGGACGTCGGTAGCCACCTCCCCGATGGTCTTCACCGTGGGCTGGTCGGGCTGATGTGGGGTTTCGTGCCCCAACGTGAGTAGGGGTGATGGGGGTGCGGTCAGGGGGGCGGATGGCGGTCCCTGTCCCGGACCCACCGGACCGGGACATGCCCTCAGTTTGGCAAGGGTAGTGGGAGAGGTGACAGTGAGGCAGCAGATGATACAACAATCAACAGAGTGCATTATCTGTTTAACCACTAAAAGGGGTTCTGCTGGTAAGTTTCTGTGCATTGCCTCCACAATTGGAATGAAGAGACGGATACCAATATGGATTTAACAAGGGCCACTTTATTAATTATTTATAATCAAACAACTGGAGAGGGGCTGCTAAAATGTACACAGGAATATGAAAGGTGTCAAACTCCTGACCATCTTCATCTCCTTCTGGGTGATGCACCTTCTCCAATCTCGAGCCACCCAATGTGGCTCTCGACCAGCGGCTTGGCATGTTTAGGAGAACCCCCTGGCCCACCACCCAGAAGCTGCAAAGGCCTGCTAAGATAGGCTGGGTCAGATTGTTCTAAGGAAGATCACCCCTTCCCGGCCTTGAGCTGCAAAGGTCTGAAAGCCATTCATGGAGGACCCTTTAATTCCTTTATAACAATGCCCAGGTGCTCACCGATTTCAATTTCCTAATTGCGCTACCCCACCTGACCACAAAATGACCATCCTATTTAGCAAAAGCCGGCCCCCCAAAGCCAATTTTCAAACACCACCATCTTCAGTGCAAGGTAGACAAAAACACCCCAACTTCTGAAGCCAAATGGAAAAAAGGGTGAAAAAATTCCTACCTGGCCCCAATAAAATGGCAACCGGTTGAAACCTGCACTAAAACAGGATGGGAGGGTGGGCCGAGCACACTGAAGAACTGCTGGGGCTCTGCCCCCTGCCTGGTGCTGTGATTCTCACAGCGCCGGTGTCCTCATCTTCCTGCCTCAGGAGGAGGCAAATCAGCCCCCTCCTGCCAGTGCAGGCTTGGTGGTAGTTGGGGCTTGCACAGCATCTCCACCAGTAAATGCACTCTTGGGGATCCCTTTTGGACTCTGTATAAAAACAGTGCCATCATTTCCTTGCCCATGCTAAGTATGTCACCTGAGAAACTATGCCTTTTTTGTCACTTGCTTAACGCTTTGAACAGCTGTTCCTTTGCAACTGCTAACTGTATGTGAGAGAATGTTACTTTGTGGCTGCCTTCTTAGGATACCAGATGAAAGCGACTGTGCAACTCTGCCTGACATTCTTTGGGTGCCTGTACCTGATTCGCAGATGATAATTTAAATTGCACAACATGTCCTTTTATCTGTTTGAAATTTAGCAAGAAGGATCCCTTGACTGAAGAGTGTGATCCCTGAGAATTTCACCTTAATTAGATGGGGAAATAAAAAAAAAATAGTAGGAATTTAACTGTGTATAATAATGTGTCACTAAGTATAAATATATACCTAATTCTGAATGTAGATTCTAGAATGTTTTCTGTGATAATGCCCTTAGGAACTCCAAAAAGGGTATATTCATTAGAATTTTTCAGCCACTTGAACTATGCTGGCCACTGGCCCCACATTTAAACCTCACGTAGCAACTATGGACATAATGTAAATTCTTTCAGTATGGGATTAACCTATCTGCATATTTTTGTTTCCAGAATGCTATTTGATGTCTGTTTAGCCTTTTTTTTTTAATGGAAGATGAACACTTCAGCTGTCAGCTTCAGAAATCAAAATGCACAAATAATAGTATGAGGTACCTTGTTTCATTACTGGATCACTGTCCACAGCTTTAATCCACTGAACTCTTTTGTTAGAAAACAACAAATTACATCTTCTCATATGGTAGATGATATTTTAAAAAAATGACTTGCCCATATCTATGAGCAAATGCTTCAATCTTACTTCAATATAAGGGTTTTGGGGTTTTTAAAGAACTTTAATCAAGCTCAATTCATATTTTTTTTAATTAACTGCTGGAGAAGTGTATCCTCTTTTTAAAGTTTTGAAATAATATAATTCATGTAAAAATTAGCAGGAAATGAGACACAATATACCCTGTTTCGCTGATTTAGAAACCTTGGTGTTTTATATTGCTTGCCCTGTTTCAGCAGTTCTTCCTTTAACAATAATGCCAGGTTACAGAGCTTTAACTAAGTTCAGGAGCTTTGGATCAAAGAGAAGCCTTGGATCTAAGCTTATTTTTAAAAGTTTCTACCACTGATGTTTTCTATTTTAAGTTGAAGGCAACCTTGAGATTTACCAAATTGCACAGAAATAGTTCTTTATCATGAATAAACCAATCCCAAATTAGTATTTTAAAAAGATTATTAAAGCAGTATTAATTTTATCTGACTGTTGATTAAATGTATTATTTGCTGCAACTCAACCATTAAGTGCTTAGGCATCAGCAAGTATGGATTGGGTCTAACCATGGGGGTTGGATCTCAAGCTCACAGAAGGAGTCATTTGGTGATCAGGAGACTCAGTTTAAGCACTCCAGATCCACCCTATAGCTATCTAGCTGATAGTACAATAACTGCTGGCTTAATTTGTGTTTCTATTCTTGAAGACGGGGACAATTAAAATGTCGTCCTAGTCCTGGAAGACTGACTGAGCAAAATTATTTAAAGCTACACAAGGTATCTGTAACTTGACTGTCAATTGGCCAGGAATCTTTCAAATCAAGAGCTTTGTATCTGTGTGCCTGCTTCTTGTTTTGGTTTCCAGTGTAACTAGACTCATTGTTAAAGATTTTATAGAAATCCTCTTCTCTTGAACAAACCATAACTTTTGGTGTTATCAGATTCTGTGTTCCTTACATCTGAAAATGTGGTGATGTCACAAAGAAGACAAAAATATTGTACACTCTCTCATCTGTTTTCCATTGCTAGGGATTCAGAGCTTGCCAAAAATCAAAATGAAAAACTGACATCATGGAGCAGGACAAAGAACAATTTAACATATGACATAAACTGAAAATCTCACATTTACATGATAGCATTATGTATGCTCTGGTGCCCTCAACTACACGACATGAATATTCTTCTCCAGCTGTGTTTATATGATTCCCACTAATTACAGCTATGGCTGATACTCAGCATCACTACAATGTTATTTCTGTTACACTACCTTTATGCTGGTCTTGTGTCCTCCTACATCTACTGATGTGAAGGCCCAGGGGGAAAAAAAGAAAAACATCAGAAATAAGTTGTTTTTTAATTTTCATTTTCTCCGAAGGGGCCCTCCCCATTTTTCCAATGGAAAACCTGGAAATTTAGGGAGTACCGAAAAAAACCTCCTACAAGATATTTTCTCTTTTAGAATGAGTGAAATGCTTTTAAAAACAAGGTGGGATGCTATGGACATATACAGTTCTTAAATCCAAGATGCATTTCTGTACCTAGAAGGATACCAAGTCTTCAAGACAGGAACATTCAGGGCTTTCATTGCTTCTCTTTTGTTCTGCTTTTGACCTGACATGGTGGTTGACCTTGTCACCTCTCCCTCAAATTGCTGTGACACATTTACTCACAGATTGGATAAAAACTAGCTTACTGCCCTACCTTGCGGGAAACAGAAAAAAAGATTAGAAAAAAGTTGGGCAGAAATGGCATTAAAACCTCAAGGAAAAGTTTCATTGAGAATTTAGCTTTCTAACCACATAGTAAAAATTAAGGTACATGTGCTAAGATATCATAGGGTCATCAGCTTGCAGTTTTTTTTATCAAGTATGGGGTCTTACCCAATGAAACCTGGGAATGGTAGAATGGGCAATAGGATTCTGGGATCTCTCTGTTAGAAAACCCTAGCAACACAGAACTGTAATTCCCAATATTATCTGAAGAAGACTTTATGTGGCAGATCTGCTCACAGAAGAACTCTTATCAAGAATGAAACCATCAGGACTTTGGATGTGCTTTTAAATTTCTTAAATGAAGGTATGTTTTTTAATCTGCTGTTTCTGTCCCCCCCACCTTGGTTGTGTTGTAAATGCCATGGATACTTTGGGGTCTTATTAATATTATAGAATTGCTAGGACTGACCATAGTTGCTCTGTAATAAAGTTAATGATATACTGTCCTTTATTGATGATTCTGCTTAGGGTACTAACTGCAAAACGTTGTTTTCAGCACTGTGTTTTAGGAGCACAGAAGGACTTCCACATTTATTGACTGCAGAGAAGCTGGTTGAATGCAGATAAATGAATTTCACACATTTCATTTCAGGTCTGATTATTTTATTTGTGTGTATTCTGTGCCAAGTGGGAACATTAGGTCTCTTTAAAAAATGATGGGGTACAATAAATGCTCTCGGCATTTGTTTTGCTGAAGTGAAGGCAGAAGAACATATGGTGAAATATATTTTTAATTACTTTTCAACAATGTTAAATGTTTTCCCTTTATTTTCATATTTAATGTTCTTCATCAAGCTGGCTAAATAGGCTGCTTTCAAAGAGCCCTCCACTTTGCACAATAACACATGACTAATTTTACAGCCAAGATTATATATAACTGAATGGCAGCAGCATTTTGCTACAGGAGTGCTGGAACTTTGTTTACGGCCCTTTATATCATTAGTGGAAGTTGCTGTTAAAGCACACAGCTACCAAGTTCTTGAGCTCCATTTTGTTTTTTTTGGTTTTTTTTGCATATAAAGCAAGAAACGTGCTGAATTAGACTAAGCAAAAGGAAATCGTACTGGGCCTCACATAAAATATGCCCTCAGTTTTGTGTCTGCCTATCGCACACTGTCCTGTTTCTCTCCTTGCCCATCATAAACAAGTTCATCTGCTAGCCAAGCAATGCCTTTATTAAACTCAACGCATCAGGTACATTGATTAGTATTTACCAGTTCATTTAACTGTAAAGCCCTTTGATGATAATGTAATCTTTCATGGACTGCCATCATCTTATCTGACATTGTCCAATATGGCAGGACACAAACTAGGGCTTTTGGCCTTTAGAGATCCTTATGCTTTCCTATCAGCCCTGTTTACACTTTCCAGCATAGACCAGTAGATGGCTGTACTCTAGCTCCAGAGTCATAGTCTACTTAAGCAAGTACTGATTCATTGTGCTATGTGCAAAAATGGAATGCACCCAGCATGGTTGGAACCTTCTCTGCATCCAGTGAGCTCAGTCAGTAGAGCATCAGACTCTTAATCTGATGTGGCTTGGATGAAGCCCCTACTCAAGCATGAGAAGGAAGAAGGCAGTCCTTTGCAGGTGGGGATGGATGAATGAGGGTAGCTCAGTAGTAGAATAGATGATTTGCATGCAGAATGGCCCATGTTCAGTTGCCAATAAAGCAAATGCTGGCAGTTATAGACAGAACCAGGTAAGGTGGACCATGTATATGATAGATCAAGATGGGCAGGCATGTTAGTCCTTCTATAGCAGTAGAAAAGAACAAGAGTCTAGTAGCACCTTAAAAACTAACAAAATATGTGGTGAGCAATGACTCACAAAAGCTCATACCCTGCCACATATTTTTTTTTTTAGTCTTTAAGGTGATCTTTTCTACATATATATGAGCACATGTTCTCCTCATGTAGGTTGATTTGATTGAAGCTCTTCCCACATTTCCTCTGTGCTGGGTAAGCTGCTGCAGTACAGGACTTGATATTATCTTTGTAGCACAGAAAGGAGTTGCATTACTGTGGTTTCCATGCTTCAGTACATCTTGAGGTCGGCCTAATAGAAGATTGAAACAGAATGTTGCTCAGATAATTGCTATGATGACATATTTTAACAAATAGTTTTACAGTAGAAGAGACCCAACTTCTGCAGTTCAGTTATAGCATTCCTCTGACACATCATCCATGGAGGAAGTGAAAATCTTGAGAGGTCTAGGGTTAACCAATAACATTTTAAATGTCTCTTAGAGGGAGGTCAACTGTGTGCATCCACAAACAGCATTTTCTAAGTCAGTGTTGCAGCTTTATGCTAGAGAAGTAACATGTTGTAGGACTTTGCTCAAAGGTATGGAAAGGCACCAGAGCTGTGAAATTCAGTTAGCAATCGGGCTTTTAATATATGTTTTTGAAAAGATTTCAGTCTGACATTTTAATATGTCCATTGGATTTCTTAAGCCCAGTTAGTTCTTGACTGGCCTTTTCTCTCTCTCTTTTTTTTAAAAAACCCCTGCCATTTGATTTGATCATGAATGTTATAAAAAACCACACTAGCTGATTGTTCTGTACATCAGGCCTCTATTAGGAAACTGGAGGAGGCTGGACCACCCACTTCCTGGCCATTTCATCACACCAGCACTGGGAGGGGGCTTCTCAAGGGTTCTCACATTTTCAACACTGCCAAATTTCCTTCATCCCCAAGGTTCAGCTACATGTTATATGGAAGATGCATGATCAGATTGTATTATGTGTTTCATAATGTTTAAAAACTGTTGGGATAGCCCTGACCTGGATAGCCTAGGGAAGTCCGATCTGGTCAGATCTCAGAAGCTAAGCAGGGCTGACCCTGGCAAGTTTTTAGAAGGGAGACCTTCAAAGAATACCAGAGAGGCAGAGGCGGGCTTTTAAGTCACTTTTCTGAACATCCTCCATGCCCCAATAGGAGTCACCAGAGTTCACCATGAGTTCCAGGCATGGGATCACACCACACAGATACAAAATATAAAAACACACACAAAAAGTTTGCTGTAGATTTTCCAGGTTGTGTGGCCATGGTCTTGGCATTGTATGACCTGACATTTCGCCAGTAGCTGTGAATGGCATCTTCAGAGGTGTAACACAGAAAGATGGAGTACTCTCTATGTCAAGGTGAGCACTAAACTGATAGGCAAGTAATTTATTTCTACCCAGAAAGATGGGGTAGGACTGAATCAATTATCTTGTGTAGTTCTCCAGGCTATGAACATGCTAATGGAGGAGCTTTCCTGAGGAGGTTCTTTTGTCTATGGATTGTTTCCTGAGGAGATTTGAGGAGGTTCTTTTGTGTGTGGAATGGCTATTGAAACTCTAATCTTATCTGTAGTGCTATTGCCAGCTGTAGAGCATTTTATGTTTATTGAGTTTCAATAGCCATTAGAGCCACACCAGGAATAGCAGCGGAAAAGAAAAATCAAGGTGTTGAAAAAAACCTTCTGATTGTTATTATTTCTTGATCCCAATGCGTTTCAGCTATAGCTTTCCAGGCGATCTGTTATAAGCAAGGAAAATACACTATAGAACAGAATCATTAAAAAAATGTATAGTCATTATAATCCAAATGGAATAATCTTGCTAAAAGTTGGAATTAAAAAACACAATGTAGGAACCCAGAAACTGAAATTCTTTTTGAGAATTAGGCATTGTTTTACAGAATTTTATAATAATTTCCCCCTAGAAAGTCAACCAAGTAAATCATAATTAACATATGACAAAATATAATGTTTGGCTGTATGCTTACCTTTCATAACACAACCTTCTAATCATACCTTGAGCATTAAAATGAAATCAAGCTCAGGTGGTTATATGGTCTGGTGTTTTGAGAGCACATTTAGCCTCTTAAGGGCCATTGTTCAAAAATTTGCCTTCTGTAGAACATCTGTTGTTGCTATTTATTACCCTACCATGACACCTCTTCTTCACTCACACAGAGTACCTACCACCCTCTTAAACTTCTCAGATTGTGGGTTATATGTAGGTTCGGACATCACGCTCACCACCCTTCTTGTGTCTTCTAAAGTATACGTAGAGCCTTGATCATTTCACACCTCAGATCCTCTCTCATTCAGTCACAGAGACATCCACAGACAGGGTAGCCCAGCCCCTTTTAATAACAAGCCCTCACTCACACAGAGTTATTGAGTCCAGGACTCAAACACTGTTCCATTTACATGCTGCCACCATTTATTCATATCCTATTATATATAGATCAAGAAATTAAATAGTGTATGCTTCTTTCCTTTAAGCACACATGAACATGCCACTGAAGAAAGTAATGTAGAAGTAACAATGTTTCACTTCCACTGAACATTTGAACTGAGGTCCTACTCCTGCAGCTAGGATCCTTTAATTACAAATTGACTACTTTCAGCTCAATCTAAGCAGCTTTTCTGCACAGTTCCACTCAGTCAGACACCTCCTTTTCATCCCTCAACTCCCCTGCTGCCAACTCCCAATGGCTGCTCTTAACTGCTGCTTTCCAGCTGTCTCTCCCAATGTTCCCTCAGCTCTCAGTGGTCGTGGAACCTACCTTGACTGTAACACCTCCTGAAGATTCTTCTGGCTAGAAAGTGGCATGCTAATCACATTTCTTCTCAGAGTTAGTATTTAATCAAAGGATATAATTTTATAGAAAAATGAACCAATTACTGTGTGCTAGGTAAGCAAGCCAGAGGCATTTATGGGAATTTTGATTCCACTTTGTAGCATATGCAGATAAACCAAATTCTCATGTTACACAGCCATATAAATATTAGTTTTAGTTTCATTGACTACTAACAATTTCAAAGTATTTCTATAATTAGTAGGCAGATTGTGCTTTTTAGAATCTTTCCCTGTATAAAGCTTTTGATGCGTTATTGAATAAATTTGCTTGGTAAATTATGTCAAAGGGAAATTTAATGCATTATTTATTATTGTTATTGTTTTCTTGTATGGGATGATCTTTTTATCCATTCTTTTGTATTGATCTGTTTGCATCATAAATAAACTTTGGGGGAAATATTAGATCATGGTATGTAAATATTTAGGAAGAATTTAAGTTTTACAGGGAGACAAACCATGCATGTTAGACATGCACTGCAACAAAGGGGGATCCAAACACAATTATTTTAGAAAACATGAATGGTATAGTACATCATGCAATGGATCAAATAACCTTGAAATTTATTTTCTTGCTATTGTGTGATGCTAAATGAATGAATGAATGTATATCACTGAAAAATAATCTGATATTCCTAAAACTAAGATGTGTTTATAATAAAGTTTACAAATCAAATTAAAGTTAAGGAATGAAAGCAAAAGATAGATTAAACACACTGAAACATGATCTTAATTTTTTTGATTTTAGGACAAACAATGTAACAATGTCAACCTATATTATTCAATGTTCTACAAATAATTTTGTACTACAAATGATTTTAAAAGGAAGGCAGAAAAAAGCTCACTAACCATTTCATCTCTAAAACATGATGACACTCATAGAAAAGTGTCACCTTATTCTATACACGGTGTAAATGAATCATGCAGAGAAAGGTGGTGGTGGAAAGTGCTGTCAAGTCACATTTGACTTATGATAACTCTGTAGGATTTTCAAGGCAAGAGACATTCAGAGGGGGTTTGCCTCTGCCTGATTCTGCGTAACTAACCTGGACTTTCCATCTGCATAACTACCCTGGATTTACCATCTAAATTCTAACCAGAGCCAACCTTGCTTAACTTTGGAGATCTGATGATACCTAGCTAGCCTGGACCATGCAAGTCAGGGCACTGAGAAAAAAACAGGAGCATATCTATTGTGTTCACAACAATGAATACACTGTGGAGCTTGATATAGATGGCACATTGTCAAAAGTCCTTATCCAAACCCAGGCTAAGAACTTTTGTTAAGGAGAACTGCTGCAAAACAAAGTTACAAAAATACCAGAGAGAGACTAATCTCATCCTAGTTTGGGTAGGTGCCACCCATCATTTCGGTTTATCCCAACAGCTTAGAAGTGAAAGGACAAGTCTCCTAGCCTTTCAGGGAATTAGCAAGAAAAGTAAGCCCTGCAAAGTAGGACTGCAGATTGAGTTTCCAAAGAAAATCAGTTACCAGATAGGTGGCCAAAGGCCAAGGCTTCTGGAAGAAGGCTTTGAGGTCAGTGAAAGCAGAAATCCACAACAAGGTAAAAATATAATTATTTTATTTTAAGTGCAAAAATAGATTTTAAAAAGACAAGACTATGAAGGACATAAAGCAATAATTCTATGCTTATCCAGGTTAATTAATACAGTAAAGCAAGGTTCCAAGTTACCCAGTGTTGGTTCATCTCAGGCAGGTAGTTTCAGCAATAAAAATAGTTCTCTCTTGCAGAGATACCCAAGGCCATAGCCCTCAGGAGCAAGCAGTTCAAGATGGATACCATGAGTACAAGCTGAGCTGGGTGACCACTCACATACTTTGGGCCAAGTAGTTACTGAGCCCCTGAATGGCAAATGCTAACTAACTTTATGGAGAGGGTTTTTGTTTGACCCCAGGCCTGTTAGGCCAATTAGAAACCTGAGAGGTGATGTAACTCTCTGTGCATCTCTAACCATGTGATGTATAGGGTGATGGACCAGAGAAGAACAAATGAAACTGTATTTCAGATAAACCTCACCCCCCTTCCCCACAGGTGCAAGACCCATAGCTCAATTGCTTAGAATGTGCTAATTGCTTAGGCCAGGGTAAATTGGTACTCCCTTTCACTACAGCTGCAAACTGTCTGGTTTACAAGGTCACACTGACTCTGGACTCTAACCATACTCAGGTGTTTTTGAAAGTTCAATCATTACTTTTGGAAGTTTAACCGTTACTTTTTTTAAAAAAAAAAGTTTAATCATTACTTTTAGTGGTTTTCCCCATATATGTCCCAGTACTTAAGTATTTTTGTTTTCATTCATGCCCAAAATGAATAGAAATCATAATGTAGCCATAGCATCCATAAAGCACCTTGTTTATTGGTACATTCCGCATGTTTTCAAGGGGAAAAAATGGATCTCATCCCAGTTATTGTAAGGGAATGAAGTCATCTGCAATTGTTCATTCAAGTTAAGTTCTTGTCCTATTAAAGAAAATATGTAGTTGAGAAAAGTGATCAGCTTTCAAAAGCTTCCCTTTTACAAATCCTTAAAATTTGTCTGATGAGTGATTCAAAACCCTTGGTTCAATACGTTATCCTATATACATAATTATCTTACATATTGGCCATTTCCAGCTCTCCCATTGGCTGTGCAGTGGCTTCATCAGCCATTGGCCCATTAACTGCCACTCAAGAGTACTCATGTGCCATTGGCTGGGTGCTGGGTCCACTCCTCTCCCCCGCCCACTGCCAGCCTGGACAGTCTTCCCTCACAGAATGAACTGTCAAAACAGCTGTCTCTCCTGACGAAGACATTTCTCCTTCTTGGCTCTTGTGGGACTAACTTTTCCTTCAGTGGCTGTTGCTAGGCAACCAAACTTGGTTCTACCAGTAAAAAGGCAAAGGAAGGAAGCCCTTTCCAGGCCTTTGTGGGGAACTCATTGGGGCCAGTCCTGACTAGGGTTGCCAGCTTCAGGTTGGGAAATTCCTGGATATTCTGTGGTGGAGCCTAGGGAAGCAAGAGTTTGGGAAGGGGAGAGGCCTCAGCTGAATAGAATGTCATAGAGCCCACCCTCCAAAGCAGTTATTTTCTCTGGGGGGGAGAGATCTGTTGCCTGGAGTTCAGTTGTGATACCCAGCAATCTTCAGGCCACCTGGAGGTAGGTGTAGCAGTTAGCACTTCAGAGCAGGGTCTGCTAGACCCAGGTTCTTGCTGTGGAAGTTGAGTGGGTGATTTCATACCAGTCACAGACTTTCAGCCTAACCTACCTCACAGGGTGGTTGTGCAGATCAAAATGGGGAGAGGAAAATGATGTAAGCTGCTTTGGTCTCCAGTGTGGCGAAACACTGTACTTTTCCTCCTGGGGAACCATTGCTGCCAATTTCCAGGTGAGGGAAATCCAAGCAAAACATCCGTGACAAAAATAGCGAAAAGTCAATAAAGATAGTATGCAAAATTGTTTACTATAATAATTCTGTAGACTTTTCTACAGAATTATTATAGTAAACAATTTTGGATGTTATCTTTATTGACTTTTCATTATTTTTGTCATGGATGTTTTGTTTGGATTTCCATCTCCTCCCGTAATCTCCAGGTAAGGGTTGGAGATCACTCAGAATTAAAACTGCTCTCCTGATGGCACAGATGAGGGGCAGATAACGGTAGGTTGAAGTTTGGCTGGGAAGGAGATAGGGTTGCCAATTCCAGGTTGGGAGATTCCTGGAGATTTGAGGGGTAGAGCCTGGAGAGGGCAGGGTTTGAGGAGGGGTGGGACCTCAGACATTTAGAGTGCCATAGACTCCATCCTCCAAACCAGCCATTTCCTCCTGGGGCACCATTGTTGCCAATCTCCAGGGGAGGGCAGGAGATCACTCAGAATTACAACTGCTCTCCAGATGGCAGAGATCATTTCCCCTGGAGAAAATGGTGGCCTCTGTGTCATTATACCCTGCTGAAGTGGTCCCTTCAAGACAGCCAATGTGGTGTAGAAGTTAACGCTTCAGAGCAGGGTCTTCCAGACCCAGATTCTTCCTGTGGAAGCTGTTTGGGTGATTTTAGACCACTCACAGACTTTCAGCATAACCTACCTCACAGGGCTGTTGTGCAAATCAAAAGGGGAGAGGAGAATGATGTGAGCTGCTTTGGTCACCACTGTGGAGAAAGACTACTTTTCCTAGGTAGAGGCTACAGGGGGAGGGGAAGAGATGGAAACCTGAAGTCAGAGGGGCAGGTAAAAGTATATTGATGGTTGGCTGGGATGGAAATAGGGTTGCCACCTCCAGGTTGGGAAATTCCTGGAGATTTGAATGGTGGAGCCTGGAGACGGTGGAGTTTGAGGAGGGGTGGGACCTCAGACAAGTACAATGCCATAGATTCCACCATCCAAACCATCCATTTCCTCCTGGAGAACCATTGCTGCCATTCTCCAGGTGAGGGCTGGAGATCACTCAGAATTAAAGCTGCTCTCCATATTGCAGAGAGCAGTTCCCCTGGAGAAAATGGCTGTTTTGCAGGGTGGACTCTGAGTCATTATACCCTGCTAAGGTAACTTCCCCTCCTGCTTGGATCTCCACTGAGGAGGAGAAAGACTGTACTTTCTCCTAGGTAGAGGTTCCAGGCGTGTGTGTGGGGGGAAGGAAAGCTGAAGTCAGAGGGATAGATAATGATATGTTGTTGATTGGCTGGGAAGGAGATAGGGTTGCTACCTCCAGGACAGGTACAATGCCATAGACTCTACCCTCCAAACCAGCCATTTCCTCCTGAGGAACCATTGTTGCCAATCTCCAGAGGAGGGCTGGAGATCACTCAGAATTACAACTGCTCTTCAGATGGCAGAGATCAGTTCCCCTGGAGAAAATGGTAAGCTCTGTGTCATACCCTGCTGAGGTCACCACAGCAAATTGACACTGAATGCCCAAGGCCAGGGCACCTACCCAGAGCCTCTTTCTAGAGCTCATTGTATTTATTTTCACAATGAACCTTATTCCTAGTCTTTAATATTTATCTGCACAAAATAGTTGTGGTATAATTTGAGACTAGGAACTGGTTGCTTGAATGAATTTTTTTTTTTTTTTAAT
Source organism: Gekko gecko (assembly GCA_029375565.1). Classification (NCBI taxonomy): domain Eukaryota; kingdom Metazoa; phylum Chordata; class Lepidosauria; order Squamata; family Gekkonidae; genus Gekko; species Gekko gecko. The sequence goes on from JAPDNY010000009.1 coordinate 66,318,893, forward strand.
CACAGCTAAGAAACATGCATATACATCTATATAAAAAAGTCCCCTCACCATAAAACCAATGGCCAGGCTAAACCCCTGGACCTAGAAACACGAAATTCGGGGAGAGCACTCATACCATGGCATTAGGGTTCCCAAGTACTTAGCACGTATGGGTGGGGGAAACATGCTCCCTGGCCGGACCATTCCTCCCTGTAACGCACCATGCCATCACCAGGAAGTGACACCAGGCAACGTTCTGGTAACGGGACTGAAAACTCGAGTTTCCAGCCACATTGCCAGAGCATCGCCTAGCATCACTTCCTGGCAATGGCATTGTGTGGCGTGTCTTTCCTTCCCCCGGGGATGGTCTTGCCAGGACGTATCTGTCCCCCGCTGGCATGAGGTAAGTATTTGGGAAGCCTACATGGCAGAGATGCTCACTAAGAAGGGATTTTTAGAAATTTGATGCCTATGGGGATAAAAAGGGGTAAAATGTGTTCCCCTCATTGCTTCCTATGTGATTGCCAGGCTGCTGTCTCCTTGCATCCCCCACTCACTGATTGGCCAGCTGCAGAGCTCAGTGTTCTGAAGTAATAAAAAAAAAAATACAGGAGACTGAAGAGAGCTAATGACAGTTGAGGAAATCAGGAATGGCCAACTACCTGTGAGTTGCGGCAGTACTGCTGGCCCGGCCTCCCAATGGCTTCAAAATGCTTCCCCCACCTCCTACACCTGGCAGGTGGCAGGTGCAGCTGCAGGTGAAGAGTGCTTAAAGCCATCAGGGAGCCAGCCCCAGCAGTAATGCCTTAGCTATCATGCCAGCCCAGCCTCTACAATGGCTTGCAGTACCCCTCCCCCTCCTACACTGGACAAACATCTGCCTGTTAGATGTAGGAGAGGGGGGTGGGATGCTTACAGCCTTCAGAGAGACTTGCTCAGCAGGATTGCCTTAGCACTGCTGCTGCTGGCCCAGTCTCCCTGACACCTTTAAACACATTCCCCCCAACACCAGACAGGCAGGTGTCTGTCAGAGATAGGAGCAGGGTCAGGATACTGTAATACATTAGGGAGGTTGCCTAGTCAGAAACACCTTAGCAGTACTGCTGAGCCAGTCTCTCCAATGGCTTTAGGCACACTCCCACCCACCCCTCCTCCACCTGACAGGTGGTTGTCTGTCAGGTGCAGGAGCAGGGGCAGAGCATTGAAAGCCATTGGGGAGGTTGCCCAAGCAGCATTGCCTTACAGTCTTGCTGGCCCAGCCTCCCTGATGCCTTCCTCTCTGAAGCTACCCCTCTTTTACCTGACAGACAACTGCCTGTCAAAGGTTGGAAGGGGCGTGGGGTCCTTAAAACCATTGGGGAGGCTTGCTCAGCAGAATTGTCTTAGCTTTGCTGCTGGTCCAGCCTCCCTGATGCCTCCCTCATGAACCTGAAGAAATGTCAACCATATCACCACTCCCTTAGACGACTCCCTCAGAAGAAATATCAACCACACACCTCTCACCTCTTACTGCCCCCTAGAAAGCTCCTGGCAAACATCAAGCCAGATACACCAATGCTACAAGGAGGAGGCAACTTAGGAATGTGTCAGGCCAAGTATCAGCAAGATCACCCTGAGGTGCTCAGAACAAGACAGTCTCCATATGAGGAAAACAATCCAGGAACACAAGTAAAGAGGCCATCACTTCCGTGGAAGGTCAAGGCTCACTCAACCACAGCATATGATCCTGATATGGCTTATGAGGCAGACTGCACTGTAGCTTTGTGTGTCATGACACAGAAATGCAAGTACTGCAATGCCCTCAAGGTAAAGGAGGAGCCTGTTGGCATGAGTTGCAACAATGGCAAGGTGCAGATCCCACCCTTCGAACCTCTGCCTGAACCTTTCCACAGCCTCTCACTGGGCAGCCACCCTGAGCATAACCATTTCATGGACCATGTTCGTAAGCACAATGGATGCTTCAGCATGACATCATTTGGGGCCAGGAAGGTTCTGCAAGGTGGTTTCATACCCACCTTCAAAGTACAGGGACAGGTATATCACTTGATCAGAAGTCTGCTGCCAGAACCACAACACGAAGCCCAGTTCCTGCAAATCTATTTTGTGAGTGCGGATGAAACAGAACTGCTCTTGAGGTGCAGCAATGTTCCTGATGTCAGACAGGAATTGGTCAAACAACTGCAGAGGCTGCTTCACATCATCAGTATCATAACTGGATTTACGGAACTTAAATACCATAGCGAAGCACCGGTTTTAGGCTACTATATTATAATTCTCTCCCTCTATGTCATTATATTGTATGTAACATGCATTCCAGTCCTGAATAATCTCATCCTGAAATAACTGCCACTGTACTCAGTGGCTCTGACTCCAACATAAATGTGTAATGGATTCAGAGCCTTGTGGGAACCTGAGGTTCCAAAACCCACATCTAAAGGCAGGAGAATTTTTACATTTAGGGGGATACATTGCAGATCTGTGGATGCTGCCTGTGTAGAATGTCATGCTGCATTAAGCAAATGCCATTGTTTTTGGCTGTGTGATTTCTCCCCCTGTTCTCTGATGAACAGTATTGGAGATAATATTTATTGTGAGTAAATTTACAACACAGTAGCCCCAAATGATAGTATTTTACAAGTAGCTGAACAGGGTTATATCTAGAAATCAAAGATATATAACGCCTAGCCGCAGCTTATATGAGACAAATGCTATGGGTGGAAATTGACTGTCAACCAAACACTATTTGATAAATTGCACTAGATTACACATCACGCTTTAGGCTGCTTCATGGGTTATGTTCAGTACACAAGAACAGATTCCTGACTAAAAAATATGAGCAAACAGCATCCTTGATGAATGGTGCCCATGTATAGACACTGAAGCTTTCATCTGTAAAATAACATAGGTATGTTATGCTGGTCTCCGCTTATATATATTTGGCAGGTAAGAATCTAAATTTGTACATATATGTGCCATGCAAGGAAGCTTTGACCAATTTCTCTACAAAGAAACCCAACCCAATTTTTCACACCAGTGTTATGCCAACCTGAGAAGTGAGCAACTCAAGGGTTAACCTTTCCTTCTAATGAGATCATTTGATAACCACATGGGATACAGCTTTTGCTGCGGTTATGCTGCACCTTTGTAAGGATCACCAGTCAGTCTATACAAAGGCTTTTTTTTTAGTGCCATCAGGCTTTTTCTTAATGCTGTCCTGTTGCTTTTATTCAGTTTTTTTAAAAAAGTAGTTTTATGCATTTTGAATTTTTACTAATACTTAAAAACCTTTTGGGTGAGGCAGTGGATGTTCAATATCATCTGGCCCTTCCTGTTGCCATCCTGTTACCATCTGTTTCATTTATTACAAGATCTTCAATTTTTTGAGGACTCTGAACAACAACCCACTCTGGTTTATCTGAGGTTAGGGTATTTACCATCTGGAATCCCTTATGGGATTTAGCCCTTTCTGCTTTTAACCAAATGATATTGGGACACCATGGAAATAGTCTAAAGTAATTCTGAATGCCATGGTGTAGGGTTTGGATTTTACAGTTTTTAATGTTTGATATAATGTCTTCTATAATTAATGTTGTAACCCTCATTGAGCCCATTTTCAAGAAGGGCAGGATAGAAATTGAACCAAATCAATAAATACATAAGATTTTTTTTACAGCTGCATTGTGGGAAAGGCAGATATTATCATATAGCAACAACTGTTCTTGTACTATTAAATATTATTAATACATGTATTATTTACACTGTTTATGTGTATTTTGTACTTGGGAGTCAGCTTTCTGAGTACAAAATAGAATTTATGAATTACATTTATCAAGGGTGCATGGGGGGCAAAGGAGACAATTGCCCCAGCAATGGATTAGTTCATATTGCCTGAGCAAGGTTATGTCAGTCCCTTTTACCTTTGACACATAAGTCAATGGTTTACAAAGTCAAATTAAAATCCCATTTGCCTATCAACTGAATCCACATTCGTGGTTATTTATTTATTTATAGTCCACTTTTATCACTGACACTCAAGGCAGATGACATAATATAGGTTAGTACAATCAGTAAGATGAGAGGACATCTAATAAACAACATGATGGCACTGTTATTGTTGTTGTTCAGTCGCAGAGTCGAGTCTGACTCTTCGCAACCCCATGGACCACATCATGCCAGGCCCTCTTGTCTTCTGTCATCCTCCAGAGTTTGCTCAATTTCATGTTCATTGCATCGATGACACTGTCTAACCATCTCATCCTTTGCCGTCCCCTTCTCCTTTGACCTTCAATCTTTCCCAGCATCAGGATCTTCTCCACTGAGTGCTCCCTTCTCATTTGGTGGCCAAAGTATTTGAGCTTCAGCTTCAGTATCTGGCCTTCTAGGGAACAGTCAGGGTTGATTTCTTTTAGGATTGTCTGATTTGATCTCCTTGCAGTCCAAGGGACTCTCAAGAGTCTTCTCCAGCACCATAATTTGAAAGCATCTATTCTTCAGTGCTCAGCCTTCGTTATGGCTCAACTCTCATAGTCTTACCATTGCTTTGACCATACGGACTTTTGTTGGCAGGGTGATGTCTCTACTTTTTATTATGCTGTCTATGTTTGCCATTGCTTTCCTCCCAAGGAGCAGGCATCTTTTAATTTCATGGCTGCAGGCACCATCTACAGTGATCTTGGATCCCAGGAACATGAATTCTGTCACTGCTTCCACGACTTCCTCTTCTATTTGCCAAGGAGTGCTGGAGCCAAATGCCACAATCTTAGGGTTTTCTTGATGTTTTATTTCCAGGCAACTTGTGCGCTCTCCTCTTTCACTCTGAACAAGAGGCTCTTTAGGTCCTCTTCACTTTTGCCATTAGAGTGCTATCGTCTGCATATCTGAAGTTGTTGATGTTTTTCCCAGCAATATTAATTCCAGCTTGTGATTCATTCAGGCTGGTATTTCACATGATGTACTCTGCATATAAATTAAATAAGCAGGGTGACAATATATATCCTTGTCGTACTCCTTTTCCCATGCTAAACCAATCGGTTTTGCCACATCCGGTTCTAACTGTTTCTTCTTGACAGGTCTCTCAGGAGACATGTGAGGTGGTCTGGTACTCCCATCTCTTTAAGGACTTGCCACAGTTTGTTGTGATCCACACAATTAAAGGTTTTAGCATAGTCAATGAAGCAGAAGCAGATGTTTTTCTGGTACTCCCTTGCTTTCTCCATAATCCAGCGAATGCTGGCAATTTGATCTCTAGTTCTCCTCCCTCTTCGAAACCCAGCTTGTACTTCTGGCAGTTCTCTATGTACTGTTGAAGCCTAGCTTGTAGGATCTTGAGCATGACCTTGCTAGCATGTGAAATGAGTGCAACTGTGCAATAGTTTGAACATTCCTTGGCATTGCCTTTCTTTGAGATTGGAATGTAAACTGACCTTTTCCAATTCTGTGGCCACTGTTGTGTTTTCCAGATTTGCTGGCATATTGAGTGCAGCAATTTTAAGACTTTGAATAGCTCAGCTGGGATAACATCACCTCAGCTAGCTTTGTTGTTAGTAATGATTTCTAAGGCCCATTTGACTTTGCACTCTAGGATGTCTGGCTCGAGGTCAGTAATCACACCATCGTGGTTGTCAAGGACTATGAGGTCCTTCTTGTATAGTTCTTCTGTGTATTCCTTCCATCTCTTCCTAATTTCTTCTGCTTTTGCTAGGTCCCTACTGTTTTTGTCCTTTATCATGGCCAGCTTTGCACGGAACATTCCCTTGATTTCTCCAATTTTCCTGAAGAGATCTTTAGTCCTTCCCATTCTATTCTTTTCCTCTATTACTTTGCATTGTTTATTCAGGAAAGCCTCCTTATCTCTTCTTGTTGTTCTCTGGAAATCTGCTTTCAGTTGGGTTAATCTTTCCTTTTCACCATTGCCTTTTGCTTTCCTTCCTTCCTCTGATATTTGTAAAGCCTCATCAGACAGCCACTTTGCTTTCTTGCATTTCTTTTTCTTTAGGACGGTGCTTCAGGCCATCCATAGTTCTTCAGGCACTCTGTCTATCAAATCTAGTCCTTTAAACCTGTTCTTCACCTCCACTGTATATTCATAAGGGATGTGATCTAGGTCAAACCTGAACGGCCTAGTGGTTTTTTCAACTTTCTTCAGTTTAAGATTGAATTTTGCAATGAGCAGCTCATGATCTAAGCCACAGAGCTCCAGGTCTTGTTTTTCCTGACTTTATAGAGCTTTTCCATCTTTGACTGCAAATGATATAATCAATCTGATTGTCATGTTGCCCATCTGGTGATGTCCATGTCTAGAGTCGCCTCTTAGGTTGTTGGAAGAGGGTGTTTGCGATGACCAGCATATTCTCTTGACAAATATCTGTTAGCCTTTACCCAGCTACGTTTTGTTCTCCAAGGCCAAACTTGTCCATTATTCTGGTTACCTTTTGACTTTCTACTTTATCATTCCAGTCCCCTATGATGATAAGGACATCTTTTTTTGGTGTTAGTTCTAGGAGGTGCTGTAGGTCTTTATAGAACCGGTCCACTTCAGCCTCTTCTGCATCATTGGTTAGGGCATAGACTTGGATTACTGTGATGTTGAATGGTTTGTCTTAGATTCCGACTGAGATCATTCTGTTGTTTTTGAGATTGTATCCCATTACTACCTTTCTCATTCTCTTGTTGACTATAAAGGCCATACCATTTTTTCTATGGTATTCTTATCTACAGTAGTAGATATAATGGTCTTCTGAGTTAAATTTGCCCATTTCCATCCACTAGTTCACTGATGCCCAAGATGTCAATGTTCAGTCTTGACATCTCATTTTTGACCACATCCAACTTATCTTGATTCATAGATCTTACGTTCCTGGTTCCATTGCAGTATTGTTCTTTGCAGCATCAGACTTTCTTTTCACCACCAGACACATCCACAGCTGAGCGTCCTTTTGGCTTTGGCCCAGCTGCTTCACTCTTTCTGGGGTTATTTGTACTTGCCCTCTGCTCTTCCCCAGTATCATATTGGACACCTTCTGACCTGAGGGGCTCATCTTCTAGTGTCATATCTTTTAACCTTTTGTTACTATCCATAGGGTTTTCTTGGCAAAGATCCTGGAGTGGGTTGCCATTTCCTTCTCCAGTGGATCACATTTTGTCTGAGTTCTCTGCTGTGGCCTGTTTGTCCTGGGTGGCCCTCCATGGCATAGCCTGCAGCCGCATCGAACCACGCAAGCCCCCTCTCCACATCAAGGCAGTGATCCACGAGAGAGATGATAGCACTAGGATTGCAGAAATATAAAAGAAGACATAAGTATTAAACCTGACATGGCAAAAATGCAAGAAATAGTATTACATAAATAGAATTGTAATGCAATGAGAGCAAGATAAAAAGAAACAGCAACATATCCATAGTCCCGTTGTCTCTATGGAAAAGTCTTCCTGAATAATTCTAATGCAGCCCTATTCCTTTATAAAAATGCCCTTCTTTTCTACATAGTTTGTGGAAAGCCAAAAGTGTGGAAGCCTTCCTGACTTCTTCTGGCAGGCCACACCATTGGGAGGGAACTAGTGGTTTGCATAATGAAATTCCAGAGCTGAAGATACATTTTCTGACATTGTATTAAAATTTGAACTACTCTGTCCCGCCAAAATGTGTTTTTGAGTTTGGATTTTGCTAGCCAGTTACAGAATGTGCTCATGTTTTTCTTTAATTCTGCTAATTTCCTGAGCATTTCTCCTTTCCAACTGGATCCCTGTAAGGGAGGAGTGCAAAAATCTGCCAGTCAATCACCTTTGGACACAAGCTACAGAGAGCCTTTGCTCTCTTTCCCCATGTCCTTTGTATAGTGGAGGCCTTTTCTTCTTTGCAACTCCTCTGGCTGGAAATCACCTTTTCCAGGGGCTTGTAAAACTTTTCTATTTGGTCCAATTTGCTTGAAATTTGGGAGTTCTTCAGAGGACAGATAGCAGTCACTCTGCTGCTATTTTGGGGTCATTTTATTGAAAAACAGCCACTCCATTCCTCCTGAAATATCCCCCATAGGGATTAACAAAATGTAATTACAATGGCTGGGGGCAGCTTGTTCATGAGCCTGTACAATATGCCCTGTGGTCTTAATTTGCTTGAAACTTGGAAGTACTTTAGAAGAGATGCACCAATCACTCTATTACATTTTTTTAATTAAAATTGTCAGTCAGCCAGAGTTGGAAAATGCAAGACAGGTTGGTTTTTTTTTTTAAAAAAATATTCCACGGCTGGCTAGAGCTCTGCCAGACAGTTACTTGACCTTGTTCCACCACTTGTAAATTTATGAACAGGTTTATACACAGCTGCCTCAAACCCTTGTATACATTCCCCATTGAAAAATAATGGTCCCAAACCACATGGTCCAGAACCCCATGGATTTGAATCCTGAACCAATAATGTCCTACCCCAATCAGAGTAACCCCTCCCCCCCGGCAGAGATCTGAAGTTGTAATGAATTTTTTCCTTGGCACACCCTACAGAGAATGGACATATACATTTCTTACGTCAATGTTCCATGTATTTAATGTACTAGCTTACATGTACTATGTACTATGCTGTGTTATCTGCTGGTGGCCTTTAGCATGGTGGGGGGAGTGCTGGAGCATGGCTCTAAGATTATGTATTTTTCAGGTTATATCTCTGGGATCTTGGCCTTTTACCAGTTGTATTTTATGAGCATACCAACACCTAACATCAAGTATATCATTAATATAAACCTACTCTTGAACTACAGTTAGATATTAAATAAAGCTAGAAAGTCATTTTCAGAGAAAGAAATTAAAATTGAAGAGGTAACATGTCAGTTTAGCTATAAGCCATTGTGAATATCAAATATTCAGAAAGTCTTTGGGATGGGCTTCAGTTAAAAACATATGTTGGCTGCCACTAGTGGTGTAGACTTAAGCAGAATTATACTGTTCTGAGTCCATTGACTGGTCATTGGACTTAGAGTCTCTTTTCTGGGGCTTACTGCCTGGACATTGTACAAATGGCAATATACATCTGCTTTCTGGCAGCCAGACAAGACTCAGACCAAGAATCAACACTAAAGGTCCTTTATTCAGGATGATAGCATTGCTACTAACAACATCTTCAAATTAAATACTCCTCTCTGACACCAACAGTGCAACACAATCATTCTTACATGGGCACTGAACAGACTTTCAACTCTAAGAAGACCATACCAAATAAAAATTCTAACCAACTAGTTGGCACTTAAAGTGCATTTAGACCTATTCTGCCTGGAATACCTAAATTGCAAGACTTAATGCAGGGGGTATTGTTGAAGAGATTGTGTACTACTGCCTACAATATTAACCTTATAGTAATGACCTCAGTTAGCCAGTTACCTGATTTAAAAAGGACTCAACATTAAAACATTTTGGAGCTAGATGTGAAAATATGGAGAATATTTCCTGGAAGAAAAATAAATAACTGTGATGATTCAGTATTTGCCGCTCTCTATAATTATGAAATTTCTAAGACTTCATGTCATTTAATTTTGCTATTAAGTGCTGGAAATCGAAGTTCCTTATACAAGGTGTTATTAGCCTGTGTTAAAAGAAGTGCAGGCAGCTTGATGACAGGTCTTTACCACTTCAAAGGTCCATTATTACCAGGAAGTCCTAACTGTGTTTAATTAACACTTTATCTCCTGTCTTAGCTAGGAAGAACTTGTTAACACCAATTACTGCTGTTGTGAATGGCCTCTGTGTTTAACTTGTATATGTTTGAGCTTGGCATTCAAATGCCATAGACTTTTTTTGCACTGCATGGCTTTTTGGACCTACCCATCACAATTCTCTCTCCCTCTCTCTCTGACTTAAATGTATGATTGCAGGAGAGCACCCATGTGACATACCAGCCCTGCTTCCAATACCAGCAGGTGGCCACACGTTGTTATATTGTCTGACGTGACATGGTTGTAATTCTACTTACTGCAACACATGAAAACCCAGTGGCATTAGGGACTGAGTAGGCATGATGGTTAAGTGAGGAGAAAAGGCCTTACCATAAATCTATATAGGCAATATTTTAAGGCAATAAGATACCAGCTCACCAAATTCAGTTCTTTTAAATTTTTCTTTTCTCAAATACCTAAATGCAACAGCATTGTTAAGTAGCAATAGTTAAAACTATACAAATAAGAGTATAAATTCAGGTTTGCACATAAATGGAAGAAAACGATATTCTTTCCTCTCCACTTCTATTTCAGCTTTTCTACACTTGGCAATCTCAAGTATACTGGAAGATGGAGACTGGAAATAGATATGTTTGGTGGCTTAATGGATGGCTTGCGGAGCTAATTACCTTAAATGTAGCATAGAAAGCAGGGCAATAGCATTGCTGAACACTTGTGTAAATTGTCATCTGTCAAACTAGGCAGAAAGTAGGATTAAGAGCATCTGTCATCATCATCCTGTGACTTTATCTGAACAGTTAGGCTACAGGTCAGTTGGTCATCACGATTGTATAAAAGGGGATCATTTATGAGTTAATGAGCCAAGATGGTTCATTTCTCCTAACAGATGGCAATAGAGATGAATCATGAGGCTGTCCAGGCAACCTTTCTTCCCTCAAATACTGTCTGAACAACAACAAAAAATAATAATATTGTTTCCTATGTACAGCTTCCCATATATTCACTTGACCTTACCACAGATTCAGGTATTTTGTGATAGCATGAAGCCCCTTGTAAAATTGCTGACATTTTTGGGAAAATGGTGCAACTGATGTGATATGAAATCATAGGAATATTTAATGGAAATATTGGCCTTGAAGCACCTGGTTTTAAATCACTGTTCAAGGATAAATTTTCTGGGCAGCTTTGGGCAAATCATTCATAGCCTTCATTTACTTTCTGTACAGTGGGAATGAGCAGCTGACTTCATAAGGCTGATGTAAATGAGATAATTGTTTTACAGCATTTGCTTATAGATATCTATATATCTATAAATATTCTCCCTCATCTCTCTATATAATAATTCTATTTTGGTGTGAATGCCTTGGGCTCCTTCAGCTGCCACTCTGAAGGTCTGTCAATTCCCTGGCTGCATTGTCTCACTGTGTTGCCTCGGCTCCGCCCACAGACCTGGCAGGCAGCATCTCACCCTCCGTCTGGAGGGAGCCGGTGAAGGGGATGGATGCTCCACTGAGAGAGCAGCAACCCCTCCACAGGGGAGAAGGAGGCAGACCTAGCGAGCGGCAGCAAGCAGGGGAAGCACTCACCTTCGCTGCCCCTCGTGGCCCCTTTCCCTTGGCCACAAGGCCATTGCTTCATCAAGGTGATAGCTCAGTGGGCTGCACTGCAGAAAAGGCTGCCCAGGCCCTTTCAAAGGCACCCCTGCCTTCCTTCAGCAGCAGCGCCAGGGAGGGTCTGGCCTAGAGGAAACAAACTGCAGCTCCTGGAAAGCCAGACTCTCTCCTGAGGAAGACACTTCTCTTGGCTCCTGCATGGGATTAACTGTGACTAACTGTCTCCTCAGTGGCTGTTGGTAGGCAACCAAACTTGCTTCTGTGAGTAAAAACACAAAGGACTTTCAGCAAAACCTCCTCCCTTGTGCTCTGTCAGCTTGGCCACTATCCTGTCAGAATAAACTTAAAATGGTTCTCTCTCCTTTTTAGCTCCACCATGACTGGCTGGCTAATGAGGTGGGCCAGTGGCCATCAAACCATTCTCTTCAAGCCCCTGCTGTGTGGCTAACTTTCCCTTAGAGTTGTCAATCTCCAGGAGGTAATTGGAGATCTCCCACTGTTACAATTGATCTTCAGATGACAGAGATCAGTTCCCCTGGAGAAAATGGCTGTTTTGGAGGATAGACCCTATGACATTATCCCCTGCTGAGTCCTTCCATCCCACCCAATGCTGCCCTCCACAGGATCCACCCCCCAATTCTCCAGGTATTTCCCTAATCAGAGCTGCCAACTGTACTTTCTCCTCAGTGCCTGTTGCTAGGCAACCAGGTTTTGTCAGTAAAAGGTCCTTTCCACACCTATTTTGGCCTTTGAGAAAAAACTCATTGGGGCCAGTCCTGATAGGGTTGCCAACTCCAGGTGGGAAATTCCTGGAGATTTGAGGGATGGAGCCTGGAGAGGGTGAGGCTTGAGGAGGGGTGGGACCTCAGACAAGTACAATGCCATAGACTCCAACCTCCAAGCCAGCCATTCCCTCATAAGGAACCATTGTTGCCAATCTCCGGGGGGGGGGCTGGAGATAACTCAGAATTACAACTGCTCTCTAGGGGTAGGACATGGAAAGCTGAAGCCAGGGGGCAGATAACAGTAGGCTGATAGTTGGCTGGGAGGGAAATAGGGTTGCCAACTCTGGGTTGGGAAATTCCTGGAGATTTGAGTGATGAGCCTGGAGTCAGTGAGGTTTGAGGAGGGGTGGGACCTCAGATAGGTACAATGCCATAGGCTCCACCCTCCAAACTAGCCATTCCCTCATGGGGAACCATTGTTGCCAGTCTCCAGGGGAGGAATGGAGATCATGCAGAATTACAACTGCTCTTCAGATGGCAGAGATCAGTTTCCCTGGAGAAATGATGGACTCTGTGTCATTATACCCTGATGAGGTTGCCACAGCAAATTGATGCTGAGTGCCCAAGGCTGGGGCACTCTCCCAGAGCCTCTTTCTAGAGCTCATTGTATTTATTCCCACAACGGGCCTTATTCCTAGTTTATAATATTGTAATTCTATAATTGTAATCAAATAATTCTGCCTGCATTGTATGAAAAAGGGGAGGGATAGGTGAGTATATGCTACCAAACCGAGAATTTGAAATCATGTGCTATGTTAATTCTATCACAGAAATGGAAATCCCAACTGGGAAGAGAATCCTTGGTGTAGAATCAGGCATATAAAAAATACAACTCCCATGCGTCTTTGCTAAACTACACATGTGACATAGTGATCATGCATGACAGCCAGTTGTGTATGCATGCATACTGTTGTGCTATATGTAGCAACATCCAGCAAACCCTAATAAATGGCTCCATGATTACTTGATCTGATCATCCATCAACCTGGGTTACATTTGGACACAATCTTAACAGATAGGAGTTTGGGCATCCTTAGTAATTTGCATCTATCACATTCTGTACTGCTCACACTATGCCAGCTTGATAAGTTGGCTATTCACATTGTCATCCAAATTTGTATTTTTAATTCTACTACATTGTTTGTTTGCATTGCACATTGTATATCTTATACTGCATGTTCACATTGTTGCTCACATTATCATTCAGTTTTCTACTCCTAGCCTTATTGCTTTCTTCATTCAATGTGTTATACTGTATAATTACCATTTTTTTCTCCCCCTGTACTCTGTAATCCACCTTGACCTTCAATGAGACAGGCGGGCTATAAATAAGCTGGACGAATGAATGAATCTTTCTCCAGGGGTAGACAATTCTAATTGTTCCTCCATTCTTGTGAAGTTCATCAACTCAGAAAACAATGGTCCATCCGTGACAGCAGAGTTAGGTCTCTTTAACCCCCAGATCATTTATTTATTTATTTAATTCAATTTTTATCCCACTTTCCCTGCAGATGGACTCAGAGTGGGTTACAAGTCACAAAACTCAATAACAGTAGTTAAAATAATTAAACAGTAATTTAAAACAGTAATAAAAACCACAGTCAAAGTTTATGTTACTATGCTCAGTTTAAGCTGATCCTAAGTCAGCAATTTCCGTAAGTCAGTGATTTCTGATCAGACTTGGTATTTACAGAATATAAACTGAGGATGTGACCGATAGGAATGGGCACAAACTGGGATGGTTCGTGGTGTGCCTGGTTTACAAACCATGAATCATTACAAACTTTTAGCCACCAAATGAACTGGTTTGGTTTGTGAGGTTTCTGATGTGGTAGAATGCCCCCTGGCATACTAAAAACACCAAACTCACATGGGATCTCTGGCTGACTCTCCTCTCTACCTGCCTGCCAAGTTTGGTGAGGATTTAATTTACGGGGTCTAAGTTATGGCCCCACATAAAAGGTGTTCCCAGGAAAGAGCTTTCTGGGGAAATGACAGGCATAGATTCTGGAGGTTCAGGAGTGTATAAAGCTGGCTCTGGTCACACTGCAAAGGCAATTACGCTTTGTTCCTGCTTTGTTTAAATCGGGAACATTTTTCTTCTCATTGGGCTGACTAGATGCAGCCAACCCCTCTCTTACAGCACCCGCTCGCCTGCTGCTGCGCCATCCCTCCAGGCGATCCTGCTGGCAATGGGGGAGGCTTGGGTGGCTGCTGCTTCTGCCGACACTTTGGGGTGGCTGCTGCTTCTGCCGCCGCTGCCGCCATTGCCCCACAAAAACAGGCTCCGCTGTGTCCGCCGTCTCTGCCATCCTCCTTGCCGGCCCCATCCAGGCTGCCGGAGCCCCCGCCTCTCGTTCCCGTCTCCAGGGCCATCTTTTGTCCTTTTTTTAAAAAAAGCTTCCAGTTTGAGCCCTTGACTAAACATGCGCTTAATAAATCCATTATTAAACATTAAATGGATTTATTAAGCACATGTTTGCTCAAGCGCTCAAACTGGAACGCACAAAGAGCGTTCAGACAGCCCTAATCACAATCATTGTGAAAGATGGGCTGTCCAGATAGGCGAAGTCGCGCATTCAAAGCGGAAGTGCCAGGAAAACACTTGATTTTCCAGGGGTCAGGAAAACCCGGCATCATTGCGCGAGTGAGCCTGCTTCGAGGCGGGAGGCAGATTGGCATGTGTGATCGTGAAACTGACATGCGCAAGGAAACAGCAGCGAATCCCGATCAAAACGGCAGTGTGACCGGACCCACAGACTCTGTGCAAGCTACGGACACCAAACTCACAGGGGATCTCCTGCTGACTTCCTCTACCTGCCCTTCAATTTGAGAGCCAACTCAGTGTAGTGGTTAAGAGCAGAAGATTCTAATATGGAGAACCAGGTTTGATTCCCCGCTTCTCCACATGAAGTCAGCTGGGTAACCTTGGGCCAGTCACAGTTCTCTCAGAACTCTCTCAGCCCCGCCTACTTCACAGTGTGTCTGTTTTGGCGGAGAGGAGGAAGAGAAGATGATTGTAAGCCACTCCAAAACTCTTTTGGGTAGCGAAGAGCATAAATAGGTATAAAACCAACTTTTCTTCTTCTTTTTCTTCTTCTTCTGGATTTATGGGGTCCAAGTTACAGCCCCCCCCCCCCAGAATATGCTTCCAGGAAAGTGTTTTCTGGGGAAATTACAGGCGCAGGTTCAGGAGATTCAGGAGTGTACAGAATGGACCCTGTGGAAGCTAGAGATATCAAATTAGCAGGGGACCTCCCCTTGATGCTCCTCTACATGCCCTCCAAATTCCTCCCACCTGTTGCTCTGAAGTTTGGTAAACATTTAGACTGAGTGGAGATGTATCCATTCATGAACCACCACAACCCACTTGAAAGTTCATGGAAAGTTTATGTCATGAACTTCAGTTTGTGAACCATTAACCACCTAAAATTCATAACAAACTTTCATTTGTGAGCCAGTTTGTGCCCATCCCTAATGACCAGATTTTGGAGTGGGACTAGCCCTGTGGTTGTCATAGTGGTCATAGAGTCCTGAATGTCTGTAAACGGCATGCTCTTTCTGCTAAAGTTGAATTCCTCCAAAACATTAAGTCTGGAGTTCTCCAACACCAGTACCAAGATCAGCTCATTTAGCACAGACAGGGAGTTTGTTAGGCAGCAGGGTAGATAGTACAACAATTGAATTCCTAATTGTCAGGACCCCAGTGCCAATGAAGACCTTCAAAAGTCAGAAACTGTTGAAAAGGGTCTCACATTTTTGTATTACATTCAAATATAATTTTAAACCAAGATTTTATAGACAATTAATATAACATTTTCTTTAAAAAGTTAAAATTTGATTTAAAAGAATCTCATTCAATCTTTTAAAAGTAATTTTAGGTAGGCTAAATAAAAATTAAATGAAGTCAGTATCAGAGATGAGATTAGAACTCTATGATATTCAAGTCCTCTGGAATAAATCTCTATCCCTGTCAATTTTCATTAGCACTAACATTCAGCAAGTTAATTAAAAACACTGTTTCAGAATGGGCAATGGCAGATATATTTGTTGAGCAAGGACTGAATCCGAAATAATCTGGCACACACTACTGTCCTATCATTCGGATGGAAGCCACTAGCAGCAGTGATTGTATAGATAGGTCATTGAAGGGACAGATGTCATCTGGCAAGCCAATTATCCTTTAGGTCTTAGCATAATCAGTAGTTCAAATGAACTGCATACCACAGTTACTGGCTGTCACAATGTCTTCTAAATGGCATAAATATCCAATGAAATTGGCATTGCTCTACTTTATGTCACATGTACATTTTACAACCCAATCCTAAACATGTTTATTCATAATGAATGTCATTTAAGATGACTTACTTCCTTTTAAATATGATGAAAATGAATCTTTGAATGTCACAAAGGTTTCTTTACAGCAACGGAACCAAGGGAGCATGGCTTCTTCAATTAACCCTTGGATATTCTTATTCAGAGCTCTCCATATTCTGCAGTATTTAACGGTATACTATCATTAAACAAATTATGCAAGCTGAATTTAAAAAGTACTATATGATCAGTACCATGAATAAAATAACAGCCACCTTAACTTCATCCTACTTGTTCAAATGGTCTAGCTGTAAAGTTCACAAGTATTTGAATTCCCCCATATGACATTGATATAAGTTAACATACTGAATGTATCACATCTCTTATGATAACTTCCAATGTACAATTGCTTTGTACAGTAAAATAGTTAAAAATGTTCCATAAGGCTCAACTAGTTACTGTATCTAAGTCAGCATTCTTTTTTTTATTTTTCAAAATCAACATGCAGGTTTATAGGCAGGTTGGTTTCTTTGACTTTCTGTTTTTAATTTTTAAAAGTTTGTTTTTAACTTCTGCAAAATTTTCTCCCAGCAGCAATCAAGACTGCAGAATGCACACAGCGGTCCATCAGCCTAACATTACCCAAGGCAGATACCCAAGGTAGCTGATTGTACTTTGACCAGTTTTGATGCAGTTAAGAGTTGCTCTGGTCCTCTCTAAATGTTACTGCATGAACAATGTGAATATGGTCCTCCTGTCCCAAATTAATCACCAAAGTTCTAGAAATAAGCTTCCAAAATATCACATAGCTTTGAAGCTTTGCCTGGCACTTCTTAATTCTAGCTACAATTAACTACAGGTTAAATGGAGCATGAAGTGTTACATTCCTTTCCTATATATGTGTCCAGACTAACGACACATAAGCAGGGGCCTCGCCCACCCAATTTTCCATCATTATAAGGATGATTGCGAGGGCTGTTTTTATGTATTTTTTATCATTATTAATTAAAATATTTTTACCCTGCCTTTTCCTTGTGGCTCAAGGAGGCTTACAACTCCAAATAAAAAACATATAATACAAAGTAAAATGCAATTCAGAGTAAAACCCTCCCTTTAAAAGGTATGCAGCCTACACCCCTTTCAAAGTTCTAGAGAATAAAATGGCTTTGCAGCACCTTCTAAAACTTTTAAAGATGACATTTTATCTCACTTCCTCTGGGAATCTGTTCCATAGAATAGGAGCTACTCTAGAAAAATATGAGCTTTGGTAGAGGCTGAGTGAGCTCCCTTAAGTGGGGGAACACCCAATAGGTGCCATCCTGAAGACCATTGTTACCATACTAAGGGCCTGGTCACACATGCCAGATAACATGGGGGGAGAGGCGTGGCTATTTGCACTGTCGCAATCTGATCTGCCATTAGGCGATCAGACACGACGGTGGCACACCGGGGCTTCCCCTGTCGGCGCTTGCAGCAAAATGGACAACCAGGGGAATAGCTGCGCACTAGCGCGATCACACCATAGGCTGCCCGTGGCAAACCATTTGCCAGTAGGTCACTCCAGGTACCTTTTAGATGCGCATCTTTGGTGGGAAGCCATGGGTTGGCCACAGGAATGCTACACCTCCCAGATATGCCGGTGTGATTGTGCCGGGAAACTCCGCAGGGCTACCGTGCCTTCTGCGGGGCAAATGCTCCGTGTGACTGGGGCCTAAGTCATACAGGGAGAGAGAGTCCTTTAGATATGTGGCTACTAGGCCATGAAGGACTTTAAATGTAATAACTGGCACTGTGAATTGAACGTGGAAACAGACTGGCAGCCTATGTAGCTGTTTATAAAATATGCAAGATGTGTTTCTATTCGCTAGCTCCTGATAATAATAGGGCTTCCACATTGTGAACTATTACAGTTTCCAGGTTGTCTTCAAGAGCAGCCCAACACGGAGTGCATGACAGTAATCTAATTGCAAGGTTACAAAAACACAACCAGGCCAGCTTAGTTTAAGAAAGGAGAGAGTTGGTAAATCAAATGCATCTGATAGAAGACACCTTTGACTACCACTCTAACCTGATTTTTCAAATAGCAAGTCTGCTTGTGGATTATGAATTCCAGACATAAGGGGCAGAGTAGGCCACCACTATTGTATAATCTGACAGCAACTCCCTAACATGGGAAACCGTAGTAGTCTGAGCCTTCCTTAGGACAAGCACAATGATACAAGCAGACCAAGCAATTCCTTGGGTCAGCAATATATATTTATTTATTTTAGAAAAACAGTGATGGTACAGAAAAGAAAATGGAAAAAGAAAAAAGGGGTTATAAACATAATGACATTTGTCAAAGACAATAATGTAGTACATAATGTAATAGGACAGAAAATAATTTCCCTTACATCTTCTTCATTATAATTTTTAATGTATTGTCTATAAAATGCAATAATCCTTATTTCTGTTGGGATACAATTGTATTTATCATTTAAGTTTCAAACTTCATAACTAATCTATTTTGACTACAGTGGTTTCATTATTACTATGTATTCAACATAACATATTTTTGCCACTTCTACGTATTCATTAGAACCTTTAATAGATAAGTAGTATATTGTGGCATAAAAGAAAGTCTATTATATTTCTCATTAAGAGAACCTGTTTAAACTTGGGATATTACATTTGGAACAGATTTTAATTCTATTTCTATTTCATTACCATACCTTTGTATATGATATTTTCTCACTTTAAGTTTGTTTCCTGCTAGCATAATACACATAATATACTCTCCATCTTTACTCAGATTTCATAATAGACCTGCTTCTCAAATTGGTTGTTAAATTTGCCATTACTAGATATTCAGCAAGTTTATTTTCCCATTCTTCTAAATGTGGACACATGTATAGTTTCCATTTTGCTGTGTGAATAGTTCTAGCTGCTGTCACCATGTATTTGAATAACTCTTCTAAAATTTTTGGTAATTTGTTAGGCATAAAAGCTAATAGCATGTTTTTGGCTTCCATTGGCAATTAGAACTTTAATATATTCTGCATTTTTAGGTATATTTCTTTCCAATGTCTTTGCTTTTTTACAAGTCCACCACATACTGCTATATATTCAAAGCTGACTTCAAATGCTGCTGGAGGACTGCCAGTCTTTTCAATTATGATAGCAGTTCTGGGAGTCCAAAAATAAGCATAATATCACAGTTCCGAGAGTCCAAAGTATAGCAAATATTTTTAAGTAGCCATAAAGCCCATTTTGGAAGCAATACAATGAGCTCTAGAAGGATATGATGGCAATCCGCCTTCTCCTCCCTTGCCAGACCCCGGGGCCAAGGGCCTGCCAGTGTCTTCCTGGCTGCCCAGCTCTGCTGGCAGCAGCCACCTCTGCCACCCACGGCCACCTCCACCCTGAGAAGGACACAGTACCAATCTGCTTCTGCCCCCTCCCCAGACCCCAGATCTGAGGGCCAGCAGAACGCCCTGCCAGTACCTTCCTGGCTGCCTGCCCACCCAGCTCTGCTGCCTGTGGCTGCCTCTGCCCCACAAAAGCATTGATGGCAATCTGCTTTCTCCCCCTCCCCAGATCCTGTGGCTGAGGGGCAACAGAATGCCCCGCCAGTGCCTTCCTGCCAGGCCAGCCAGCCAGCTCCACTGTCTATGGCCACCTCCATCCCAGCAGCATCGGCTTGCAGGCCACATGGCTACCTGCACCTGGGCATGGTCAACTACAATGGCCATGATGGGGGCTTGGCCTCATCACCATCCGTCGCTTCCCAGCACACTGAGGCTGAGAGGCTGGGTGGGACTCAGGCAATGCAGCCTGTGGAAAACGGGTCACGTACTGAGGCACCCAACTGATTTGGGAGTGCATGGAACGTTGCCACTCAAAAACAGAATTATATATAAGGAGAGATTGTGACAACTGAGCAGTATAGATGTTGCCAGGGGTCTTTTCGTAGAAAAACAGCTGCAGGAGCTCATTAGCATATGGTATGCTAATGAGCCATTAGGCTATTAGCATATGCCACGCACCCTGACATCACCAGAAGTGATGTCAGAAGGGGAAGCAAAGGGGGGGGCATTTACTAGCACCTGAATTATACCACATTACTTCTGGTTTTACAAACTCTTTTTGCAAATCCTAGACTATCCCATTGCATCTCTTTCAATTTTTACTGGAAATGACATCAGCGTGCTGGAATGACACTGGTGCTCCAGTCTCCATCCCCTGATTGCTCCTGGGGTTTCTGGCAACTCTATGCTATTGATGGCTGCTGCTGTATCACTTGACCACTCTATATACTTGACCCTGTTATTTTGCTTCTGTATCCTGCCACAAATTTTGTTAGACTTGAAGGTGCTACTTGCTCTTTTCTACTGCTACAGACAGATGAACACAGCTACCCATCTTGATCAATCTTGTGCTTCTATGGATCGTGTGTTTAAAGTAGCCATTACACAGTCCAGCTAAAGGCTACTGAAATTATACAATGCAAATATTTTTAAAATTCTGCAGATGCATCAGGCATTTCGAAATCCTTCAGTTGCTGAGGTGAATGAGGGTGTGCACTGCAATGTCACCTCCTATAACTGGCAAAAAGAAGGAAGTCTCTGGATTGACCACATCTGGTATACTAGGAGTAAGGCCTTCTGACTAAGAGAGCAGTATCTTCTAATTGCTGTACTTCAGCCCCAGACCCATCAATTGACCTCAGGGGCCTTCAACACCCACTAAAGATCTGGCTTTGGGTACAGTTACCCATCACTCTGGTCTTGCAATAAGCATTCACAGAACTTTCCCCATAGCTGTGAGGCAGTGCAGACAGGAAAAAAAACCCTCAGTGATGAAGCAACTAATGATATCAAAGAAAGCGCAACATAGGATACTGGCAGCTGTTGAAAAAATCCAACATATAACAGTGGTTCAGAACATCAGCATTTCACAGTGCAATCCTAAGTAGAGTTAAACTGTTCTAAGTCTATTGAAGTCTGGGCTTTGAAAGGTGAAACTCTGTTTAGGATTACACTGGTCAGTATTCATCTGAACGTGAATGTAGTAATAAAAGAAGAGGGTGGAAAGTCCATACCAGGAGCCTACCCTATTGCTGAACATCTTATGCTAAACAATATCTCTGGATATTCTTGTAATGATATCGATCTTCAGTCTATGGATATCTTGTTTCCTTAATGCCAGGCACAGATGCTTTCCTCTTTTTATAGTCAAGAATAGCTGGTTTTCTGATTCACAAATGCTCTTTTCTAACAAGCAGTTATTGATTCCAAGAGCGCTGCCTTTAGCCATGCTTTCCACTTGGAAAATGCATCATTATAACTAACATAGGAAAATGAATCTGATGCTAATGTGATTTTGACCTAGATATAGAAGCGTTCATTCACAGTTTATATTATGTCCCTTATTTGCAATTAGTTATAGAACAGACTGGAAGAACACCCTGCTAATTTCTGTGTTTGCAGTATATGGTGACAGGAGATATATGAGGGGGGGTTACCCACTATATTATGGGGAAGTACTATCTTTGATAAATTGTATTCCTTCAGTTCTGACACCATATAAGCAGTATCTTTTTGACATCTGTCACAAATTCTGTGATTTATGGAGTTCTATGGCATTCCCCCCACCACCCCCACAATAAAACTTTACATTGGATTGTGAAATATCTGCAATCTGGACAATGTACTGTGAGATCCACAAGGGTTTATGGTGAAAAGAGCTATTCTTTGTGCCATGAAAAACTTGTAGCCCTAGATATAGATTTGACTTGTTTGATCAATTCAGCGTAATCACTCAAGAGCTTATCTGACACTGTGATTGGTGCCCTAAATACACCACAGATAATAGTCTTAGATAAAGGGAAGCAGCTTCCCTTATTTTAAACACCATAGGAAAGTTCTGTCCACCACATAGCAGGCAAATAATTTGGAGCACAGTCTTGGTTTTCTTCATATTTCATTTCCAGTTGTATTAGTTGCTTTCCTTCATATCTTCTCCTTTTTAGTTATTTCTTTTGCTGAAGTGGTATCTGGTGGCAAGAAGCATCTGTGTGGAATGATGGAACTGAGAATACCTGAGAAGTGGCTGGAGCAAAAGACATCTTGAACTGTTGTCTGTGTTTGTTGTTGTTGCTATTGTTGTTATGTGATTTAAATCAGAATTTTTTTACAGGGGAAAGGGTTAAGCTTTCCCCCCTAGCATGGTGTCACATGGACTTGATCAGATTTGTTTCACCTCCCCACAGCTGCTTGGATATTTAACCCCCCCTCAACAGCACAGTAAATACTAAATCAAATCACATCTACTTTGGCCTTGAGGAGATTTTTAATAAAAGCACCTTTAAAAATTGTATCATCAACAAAGTAAGCTACTGGATGTGCAGATATGAGACGTCACAGCCTGAGAAACTATTTAGATATTGAAATGCATAGCAACAGAGAAAAAATTGGCAGTGAAGGAATGGTAAACTCTTAGAAACAGAAACTTTTTTTTTTTTTTTGCATGGCATCTTTATTTAAAGTTAACTTCTTTCTAGTGTCATTTGCACATTTCCAGGTGGGGCAATTCCCTCTCAGTGTAGAAAAGGTGATTGTGGGTGTTAGAAAAAGACATTTCTTCTAATTAAGGGTATTCAGCAATATATCTTGCTGTGAATAGAGTAACCTTTTTGGAGAAAAAATAGAGCTATTATGCACACATCTGTGATAGGATAGAATAATAGATGTTTAAGGACAAGGTCTTGGATTACTTTGATAAAAATCTGCATTTAATCAAGTTGTTTCAGCAGATGAATTCACCACAAAGAGGCCGTTTCCACTCACACATTATCTTTTCACATTTCTTTTCTCACCAGAGTCAGTCATGATCGTTCTGCCAGGGATTGCACTTCATTTAAGCAAGCCTTTCTAAGAGTGGAATGTACATGCCAAAGCAGGGGTGGAAAGAATAGGCAGTTTGCATAAAGTCTGAATAGTAGAAGACTAAGCCTTTTAGAATAACATACTAACCCAGAAATTCAAGTTAGGAGCGCAATGTGAAAGATATAGAATTAAAATTTGATGCTTTTTTGCTTTATTCTGAGCACAAAATCCCCTGTCTAGTTACAAAAGACTATTTCTAGGTATAAGAACAGAAACACCGATATTAAGCTTTTTGATGGTTATAGTTAAATAATACAAGATACTTCCTTTCTTTCAGCTCTATACCTGAGTTCCTGAGCCTGTTGATCTCTTCTCACCACTCTTGCCAAACCCTGTAACTTCTGGCATCCAATGGTACCTCCATATCTTGATCACATATACATAGCTGCACCATCAATCCATCTGACTTTCTATAGGTCCTACTGAGATTTACCATGTTTGGATCTCCTTTTCACTTCTCAGTGAGTCTTGAGCTTAAGATGAGTAGGACTTATGATGCTCACCCACTTAAGTGAAATACCCAAGCCCACTGGATGGCTCTTCCATTTCTTCCTGTTGATCCTGGAATGCCTTACTTGTTGGCTATCCTTTCCAGGACTTTGAATAATATGAGTTCCTCAGCCCTTCTAAAGTTTCATGATGAACCTCTGGAGCACATAGCCTAAGATGGTAGGGCTGCCCTTGAAGACAACCCAGAAACTACTACAACTGGTCTATAATGCAGCAGCTTCATTCTCTCAGGGGCTAGCCATTGGGCACATAACATTGCCCAGTTTGAAACAGCTACAGGGTTCAACTCAAGGAGCTGGTTATGACCTTTTAAGCCCTTCAAGACCTAGGACTCACATACTTGAGGGATTGTCTCCTTCCATATGTCCTTGTATGCAAACTACAGTAATCAAGCAGCCATATATTGGCTATCCTACCACTTGGGGTGGTCCATCTGGCATTGACCAGAGCCTGGGACTTTTGCATCATGGCCCTGGCTCTGTGGAATGGCCCCTTGACAGGCCCCACTCCCTTGAAATCTTCAGGAGGTACTGCAAGGCCTGCCTGTATGCCAGGGCTTTTGAGGGGGTTTAAATGGCAGCCATCTTTTAAGGGGGAAGGGAGAGGGATTTGCTATTTTATTTTTTGTTTTAACTGGATATGTTTAACTATTATTGTAAACCATCTTTAGCTGAGGAAAAGTAGGATATAAATGTTTTAAATAATAAATAAAATGGTGATGTAGGGTTGCTTGCTGTTCTTTATTTCAAGAAATGTTTCCTTATTTATTTACTTCAAAAATACTCATGGAAGAGGAGACATACATGGTAACATCTTTAATGCAATACATTAAAAGGACAGCTTCAGATTATTAGCCACATTATTTTGCAGTAGAAAAGCAAAATTTGAGTCCAGTAGCATTTTAAATGCCAACAAGGTTTCCAGGGCATAAGTTTTTGAGAGACAAAGCTCCTTTTGTCAGATATTTAAGATACCATTATACTCAGATCTTGTCCTGTAAAGGACAGTATATTCTAATATCATGCTATTAATGTTCTTCTGACACATGTGAGACATTATTTTTAATCGCTTGCTTTCCTTATTTTGGAACTGTTCATTTAGCAAACCAACAAGATCTGTATCTTCAACAATGGAATTGGAGATGTATCCTAACAATGTGATGCTATGAGTAGTATACTTGGAGTTTGGATGACAGATAACCAGATTCAAACCCTCAGATTCAAAGCACCCCTGTGGACAACTCATTTGCTCTTCATATAACTTACACGAAGATTATTGCAGGAAGCAGAGAGACAAGAATTGTTAAGTGCAGTGCTGTATGCCAGAAAGCAACGTGTAAGCAATCTAATAGAAAAGAGCTGTGTATCATATAAAATATTTGATTTAAACTTAACCACTAAGTAAAAAGAAAGATGGAATGCCAAGGGTATGATGACAGGAACAAAACATGTGAACAAACTGACGAGAGGAACAATCCAGAGAGTTGTTCTCCTACACAAACCCTTCTGAAAAGGAGCTCTGCAGTGTTGCGCAGCTCCTATTCATTCTGATGGGGCTTGCGCTGCAGACTGCCTTGCAGAATCATGCTCTTAAAGCGTGTGTGACTGAATTGCTCTGCAAATGACAAATATTTCTGAAAAGCTGACTGAAAAACCTCTCTCCTGCCAGATAATTAGAAAAAAGAAAACGATGTTTTATTCAACCATCAGTAACTTAACAAGCTCACTTTACCTTTGATACCTCACAAAACATTTAGGCAATCTTGTATTGAGTCACATTTGTTTGATGTTAGAAAATAGAGTGTTTCTCTGTTCTATGGGTGCCTTTTCTGTTTATAATGAAAATGAACAATGGTGCAGCTTATTCATCATCAGCTCTAAACAGTGAAAGCAGTTACCTTCTAGCATTGCACTATTCAAGGCATAGCTTTGAAACCCAAAGTTCAAGCTGAGCAGTTTTGTTTCAATCAAGTCGAATAGGTATGTATGTATGGCTTTGGGAAGAAAGGTTTTATGCTAAGAAAAGAAGAACATTCTGCATTGAAATAAAGGCCATAGAAACAGAAAAGGCTGCTGTTTTACTACCCTTTTGGCCATGGTAATAAAGGTACAAATCTATCTATTTGAACAACTGACAGTTGGAAAAAAGTCAAGATGTTGCAGATATATGGCCAGATCTGAGAGAATGCTCAGACCTTGTATGTGCTCCAGTGGTGCAAACCAGTCATCTGTCAAATCACAGCAGATTTACTGTTGCTTTCCTTTGCTGAAATGACTAGGTGGCCAGAGCACTCTGTTGAAATTGATCCAGATATCACTGTTAAATTATCTCACAAAAGGCTCACTCAGTTTCAAGGAGTGATCGGACTGGGAGAGAGGGAAAGGTCAAAACTCTGGAAGGGTGGATTCCAGTACTGAATTTGCCTTGCCTTGTCTACGGCTATCAAAGGGAAGAAAGGGTACCAGGGAACAGGTTGCTAGCCTAAGGCAGATAAGAGAATTTTCAGGAACCAGCCAGCAGATGACTGAAGGGGGATACCTGGGCCAGGGAGACAGGTGAGGCCAGGCCAGACCCAGGTGTAGGAGCTATTGGGTGAATGCGGAGGAGTACATGATTGGCTCCTCAAGGACAGAGGAGGTGGGAGGAAAGTAGTAGCAAAGTTGCTGGTACCTTAGGATTTGAGGGTTGGGGAAGAAGGATGTATGACAGAGTAGAACTGTGCGGAACAGCTGCTCAGAGCAGGCTGAAACTAGTAAATTTGTAGCTGCAGGATCCCAGTTATAGGAATAGGACCTCAGTTCAAAAGTTCAGTGGAAGTGAAACATCCTTACTTATACCTTACTTTCCTCAGTGTTTTGCTAATATCATAAATAAAAGTTTTCTTTTTTTAAGTTTGAGCAATTTTATTGAAGAGTCAAATGAAGTACAGCAAATGCAATAGCATAAATGCATCACAGCATACATAAGTGATTAATCATAACTGTAAATCACAGTCCAATTGGTGTACATCAGAAAGCATAGATTACTGGGGGACGGGGTGGGGAACAGCAGCAAGAAATTGTCCACAACCAATAAAAGTAAACAACATGTGAGGAAAACTATACCTAGGCCCATGTCATAGAGCTGTCCATCATTTTACGTCAGAGAGAGTAGCCCTAGTCGTTGACTGAAAAGAAGGATTAAAAAGGGGTAAGTTGGTAATAGAGCATTCTAAAATGCAGTGGGTCATGAGGAATAGTTTCATGTGATGAAATATAATCAATGAATGGAAACCATTTTGCAGAGAAGAGAGACAACTTAGGACAAGTTTCTGATTGTCGGAGACGATCTGTGATTTTTTCCATGATAAATACTCCCAGATCTTCTTGAACGAGTGTGTCCTGGTAGGAGCATTTGAAGATTTCCAGGTGGAAGCAATAGAAGATTTAGCCACCACAAGGAGGCTTGTGATCAGATTCCATCTGATTGTCGGGAGATTTACTGTGCTCCAGATGTCCAAAATATCAGTTCTGGTGATAAGGGGATAGTGTAACCTGTTATGAGTTTAATCTGTTGAAGAACATCAAGCCAGAAGTTAACAATTAATGGACATTGCCACCAGCAATGTGCATACAATCCAATCTCCCCACATTTTTTCCAGCATGGGGGGGAGCTTGAGTGAGAAAATGAAGGTGTAATGTATCAGTGATTAAGAATTTTGAAAGACTGTAGTTTTGTACTGATGACCGATGAAGTAAATATGGAAGAAGCCCTTATACCATCCCATTTTTTGTCAGTAAAGAAAGTGTTGCAGTCCTGATGCCATTTAGTTTGATAGCTTAGTGGTTTATCGCTATCAAGTCAAATAAGGATGTCATAAATTTTAGTAATCAGACCTTTGAAATTGGTGTCAGAAGAATCCATTAATCTTTCAAAGGCAGAAGGAGGAGTAGCTAAAATTTTAGGAATATTAAGTCTCAAGAGAGCATGATTCATTTGAAGATAGAAAAACCATTGAATGGGATGATCAATTTTTCGTTCCAGTTCTGATTTTGTCAACAGACCAATACGCGAAGAAACATCAATCAAATGTGTTACATTTGCTTGTCTCCAGATGTTGGCCATGGAATGATCTTTACCAGGTAGTAAACAATCCTGGTGCTGGAGAAGACTCAGTCCCTTGGACTGCAAAGAGATCAAATCAGTCAATCCTAAAAGAAATCAACCCTGATTGTTCCTTGGAAGGCCAGATCCTGAAGCTGAAGCTCAAATACTTTGGCCACCAAATGAGAAGGGAGCATTCACTGGAG
Organism: Gekko gecko; assembly: GCA_029375565.1. NCBI lineage: Eukaryota > Metazoa > Chordata > Lepidosauria > Squamata > Gekkonidae > Gekko > Gekko gecko. The sequence goes on from JAPDNY010000009.1 coordinate 66,346,965, forward strand.
AAGACCCTGATGCTGGGAAAGATTGAAGGTCAAAGAAGAAGGGGACGGCAAAGGATGAGATGGTTAGACAGTGTCATCGATGCAACGAACATGAAATTGAGCAAACTTCAGCGGACAGCGGAAGACAGGAGGGCCTGGCGTAATCTGGTCCATGGGGTCGCGAAGAGTCGGACTCGACTGTGCGACTGAACAACAACAACAAACAATCCTGGTGGAGGAAGGCTGAGAACCTGGATGTTTTTGGAACTAGTTTGTTCTTGGGTGTATCCCAGGATTTGACAGTGGTTAGGAGAAATGGGTTAGATTTGCACAAAACAGACCGGGAACGGGGCTCATCCCATATGGATATTGCATAAAGAAGCAGTTGAAGAGGTTTAAACATTTCTATGAAAAAAGCCCACATGAAAAAAGCCCATGGTCATAAATGCTCACAGGAAAAAAGTCCACATGGAAATAAGCCCACATGGAAAAAAGCCCATACACCAAAAAGCCCACACAGAAAAAAGCCCACACGGAAAGAAGCCCACGTGGAAAAATTCCATGTAAAGCACCACAGATATTTATAATTATGGATAACCATTCATCTCCATATTCACATGCAACAATTTGTGTTGTGATTTTATCAAGTACAATCTTAATATAATAATTCCCTTACGTATTGGCCATTTCCAGCTCTCCTGTGCAGTGTGCTCCATCAGTCGTTGTCCCATCAACCACCACTCAAGAGTAATCACATGCCATTGATTGGGAACTGGGTCCACTCCTCTTCCCCACCCACTGCCACCTCAGCCACTGTTCCCTGTCAGAATAAATGCCAAACGGCTGTCTCTCCTGAAGAAGACATTTCTCCTGCTTGGCTCCTGTGGGATTAACTTTTCCCTCAGTGGCTGTTGGTAGGCAAACAAGCTTGGTTCTGTCAGTAAAAAAAACAAAGGAATTAAGCCCTTTCCAGGCCTTTGTGGGGAACTTATTGGGGCCAATCCTGACTAGGATTGCCAGCTCCAGCTTGGGAACTTTGAGAGATGGAGCCTGGAGAGGGTGAGGTTTAAGGAGGGGTGGGACCTCAAACAGGTACAATGCCATAGACTGTACCCTCCAAATCAGCCATTCCCTCCTGGGGAACCATTGTTGTCAATCTCCAGGTGAGGGCTGGAGATCACGCAGAATTACAACTGCTCTCCAGGAGGGGGGGGGAGAAGAAAATCTGAAATCAGAGGGGCAGATAATGGTAGATTGATGGTTGGCTGGGAAGGAGATAGAGTTGCCAACTCCAGGTTGGAAAATTCCTGGAGATTTGAGGGGTAGAGCATGAACAGGGTGAAGTTTGAGGAGGGGTGGGATCTCAGGTACAATGCCATAGACTTCACCCTCCAAACCAACCATTTTTTCTGGGGAACCGTAGTTGCCATTCTCCAGATGGGGGCTGGAGATCACTCAGAATTACAACTGCAGCATGCAGCCGAGTCCCTTTAGGGGGTGGCACCTCTTTAACAGCTGGCTACGCCCCTTACTAACAGTCTTCACTTCATGCTTGGCCCACCCTATCTGTAGTGCAGGCTTTTGGCTGGTCGCCCCTTTTGATGGGGGCTCGGGTAGGAATGTTTTGCCTCTTTTCTGATTGGCTGCTGAAAAGGGGTGTTTTTTTTGCCTACCCTCTACTGCAGTCAGAGGATTGTGGAATTGGCATGGGTGGTGCTGTAGGATAAGTTTGTCATTTTATGGTTAGGGCAGTGTTATTCTTTAGGGGAAGTTTATGTGGCTCAGTAAGCACCAATCAGCAACCCCATGGGGGTGTAGGGATCTGACAGGATCATCCCTGTGGCTGCACAGTCAGGGATGAGGATGCCAGACTGCTTTGGCTTCAGTCACCATTTGCAGTGATCTTGGATCCCAGGAACATGAAGTCTGTCACTGCTTCCATGACTTCCCCTTCTATTTGTGTGAGTGAGGGTTTATTAAAGGGGGTTGGGCTACCCTGTCTGTAGATGTATCTGGGAGTGAGAGAGAGAGGGTCTGATGTATGAGATGGTCATGGCACTCTGTATATATTAATACAGACAAGAAGGGTAGCTTGTGACTTCCTGACCTACTGATAACCCTGAACCTGGGAGACAGAGGTTGCTGAGGGTGGTAGGCACTCTGTGTGAGTGGAGAAGGGGTGTCATACCTACTCATGATCAAAATCTGCAGACAGAGCTATGGACATATTTCTTCACATGTATTCTAATCCTTAGTATGATACGGAGCCCTGACTTGAATAGCCCAGGCTAGCCTGATCTTGTCAGATTTCAGAAGCTAAGCAGTGCTGGCCCTGGCTAGTATTTGGATGGGAGACCTCCAAAGAATACCAGGGACATGACACAGAGGTAACAGAAAACTACCACTGAGCTTCTCTTGCCTTGAAAACCCTAAGGGGTCATCTGTGGCTTGACAACAGTTTATACCACCACTACACCATGGAAGCTGCTGTGCAGCCTTGGGCCAGTCACATCTTCTCAGCCTTATATATATTTATTGGTGTCAAGTTTCTGGTTTTTTAAAATTGTTGTATTACTATGCCATTAAAGGTCTTCCTTCCTTCCTTCCTTCCTTCTCTCCCTCCCCCCTCCCTCCTTCTCAGCCTAATGTTCCTCAGAGGGTTGTTATGAGGAGAAAAGAATGATAGAAGGCACTATGACTAAGTTCAGACTGGCAATTTGCCCCGGTAGAGCCCCGTTTCAGTGACGTTTTAAAACCTCATTAAAGGGGGCATTCACACAGGCACATCTGCCTGGCGTTCCACACCTGTCAGTAACCCGCACTGTTCCGCTTCACTCCTGGGATGAAAACATACCTCTTTAAAGGGGTAGCAAATCCTGGAGAGTGCGTTTATCCTGCGGCATTCCACTTCCCGGCTGTGTGAATGCTTGGCGGATAAGCCAGGAGCAAGCCGCATTAGGGCAGACGGCAGCAGCGGTTTGATTGGCTGTGCTCTGCTCTACTGCTCAATGCGGTGCTGGTGCAACAGAATCTGCCCCCAATTGGCTGGATGCACTTGTGCGCATTGCTGATTTACCGGGGGAAAGCTGCTGACAGTGGCGCCTCTGCACCAGCCATCTGAACACTCCTGCGCGCCTCCTCCCAGTATGCTCCCGCAGCAGTCCGGGCTGTGTGAATGGAAAACCCCAGAACAGTTTATTCTGAGGCTTTTTTGCCACGACTGGCTCCCGCTTTAAATTGCCAGTCTGAACTCAGCCTATGTGTACCTGTCAGGGAGAAAGGTGGGATATAAACTATGTAAGTGAAATACATTAATAAATAACCCATGGAGTCCCTTTTCATACATTCTACACTGTAGAAAACCAGTGTGGTATAGTCATTAGAGTTTCAGACAAAAGTTGGAAAGCCTTGAGTTCAAATTTCTAGCCTTAGAATAATTTATCCACAGGATTTTTATGAGAATGAAATGCCTGCCCTGGGCTTGTCCAAGAAAGTGCGGGAATTGAAATATAGGGTTTTCCCTCATGCTCGAGTTACTCCTGATTTTCATGGGAGTTGATCCACAAGCACTGGAGTTGGTTTGGGCATGGCTTTTCTGCATGTCTGCCCCCTCTGTGTATTTTCACAGTTGTGGAGCCAGTTTATTTTCTTCTTATGACTTCAATAATGAGAATTTTCAAGGGAGGCTGCTGTTGTCATTGGTGGTGTTATCAATGGCATCACAGCACCCTCTCTTTTTAAAATGGCACTAAAATATTGCTATATTTTGGAGCATTGTAATAATAGCCTTTGGAGGTTAGCAAAATTTCCAGCTGTCATGTTTGAAAGTGATTCCCTAGCTTCTTCCCTCACAGAGATATGCCTTTTGTGGGACCGTGGGACAGAGGCATAAGGTGGGAGTGCAGGCGAGGAATGATACAATGAACCACTGATAATCTTGGATGTAAAAAGGCCACATCTTTATTGAATACACTGCAGGAGCATTGGCACAGCATGGGGATGGATCCTGCACTGGATGACCTGCTTGCCAACCAATGAACCCCACACCCCTACCTGCATGCTGGGGATGCAAACTGATGAGTGGCAAACCTCAGTGAATCACTGAGCCTCTGACCATTGCATGGCTCCTTTTGCCACCTGGTGGTGAGAGCCCCACTGACAGCCCCCAGCTGCTTAATTGGCTCCACCCCAAGACCCCTTAAGGGAGTCCTCAGAATGCAGAATGCAGGGACACTTGCACAACCAAAAGGATCCGCTCCAATGCCCAGACCACTCAAGGCTGTGACAATAGCAATGCAGAGAAAACATTAAACAAAACCCATAAAAACTGAAGTACAGGGAAGGTGGGAGGGAAGCCGTGAAACCCGTGAAAGCCATGGGGTGAGGCCCTGGTGGCAGCACTAATTCTATAAGAGTGGGGTGGGAGGTCATGGACCCTCAGCCCCACTCCCACTTACAGCCCCACTCCCATGCAATGCTCCCTCTAAGCTGTGGAGTCTTGGGAGCAAAAATTCTACTTTGTGAGCAACTGGCATTAAAGTTGTGAGCAAGCGATTTGGCTACTAGATATATTAGTTTGCTCTAGAGCCATCCTTCCTGAGCTAAGACAAAAATGTGTGAGCTGGAGGCTAAAAAACTGTGAGCTAGCTCACACTAACTCAGCTTAGAGGGAACACTGCTCCCATGTCCGGCCATCCTCCCACCTCTGTGGACCCTACCCCTGCACAGTCCGTGTGATCAGACTGCCAGAGACTGCATGGTCCTCTACTGCCCCCCAGCATCAGAGCCCACAAAGGCGGCACAGGGGTAAGTCCCAGCTGCAGCTTCCTGAGGAAAAGGGATACAGACTTTCTCTTTAACAATATGAAAGTAGGGAATTCAGAGAACCACCTAAGCCTATTGTTAGAATGCTCCAGTGATATACTGATATTTTTGTGTTCTTTTTTTAAGAAGAAAAAAAATCACATCTTGGGGGAAGGATGGTTTGACAAGAGGGAATTTCACATTACCGAGATTCTGCCAGATTGAAGCCGTTTCAGCTTGTTTGAAGTAAACCGGTACAGGGCTGCCATTTCACACATGGCTTTCCCTGACCGGAAAAGAGCCGAATCAGAAGCAGTTTGGCAATTCAGACTGCACCGCTTTGTTTTCCCACCGTTTCCCGACGCGCCTTTTTTAAAAAAATGTTCGCTTTAGAGCACTATAGCACTATAGTGCTATAAAACAACACTGCAGGCATTCCAATGGGGTTGCTATGATGCTATTGTGCTATAGCGTTATAGCGCTCTAAAGCGAACGTTTTTTAAAAAAAGCCAGAGATCGCCCGCGCGGGCGAAAAAAGGCGGGGAAAAAAGCGTATCGGATCCGGGAGAAGAAACTGACGACTACTTGGAAGCGGTTGACAGGTAAAACGCTTCAGCCCCGTTTCCTGAACGGGACAGAAGCAATTCTGTGTGAAATTACAAATATATTCCAGTAGGGAACCGGTTCTAAAACGGTTCTGTCTGAAATGCCAGACCAGAAACCGTTTGGGAACCGTTCCTTTTCCGGATTATATCATCTGTCTGAAATTCCCCCATGACTATAGAATCATCAAAAAGTGGGATGGAGGTAGGTGGGTACCAATTGGATAAAGAAAATCGATAGAAACATTATACATGAGGAAAAAACTGACTTAAAATCTTCTTCTCAGGGAAAAAAAAATCAGGGTATAAGTGATCTCAAAAGAACTGGGAGAAAACAGGGAAAAACAAAAAATGTGATGTGAAAACCAACAGGACAAAATGCATGTGAAAATCAAGGGATAGACTGAGGCAGTATGCCAGAGCTGACACCCCCAAAGTGTGTGAAGGGTGGATCAGGAGTATTCTCATGATTCATTCCCAACCCCCCACACATTAATCAGCTCTGTGGGCACAGGGTTTACATACCAGCTGTGCATATGTAGGTTCTGTACACACAATATCCAGGGTATGAAAGTGAGTGGAGAGTAGGGATGGGCATGAACTGGCTAATGAATGATAGTTCATGATGAATTTTGGCCAGTTCATGGTTTGTGAACAAGTCATGGTTCCTGGCAAGTCAACTGGCACAAATGTTCCACAAACTTTCAAGCAGTTTGTGGCAGTTTGTGGAGGTTTGTGAATGGATATGTTTCCAGACAGTCTCTGTTCCATCAAAATGTTTACCAAACTTCAAAGCTAGGGTGAGGTTCCCTGTGTGTTTGGTGCATGTAGCTTGCAGGGAGTCCATTCTATACACTTTTGAATCTGCACCTGACATTTTTCCCAAAAGCAATTTCCTGGGTCATCTTCTTTGGAGTCCTATAACACAGATCAGATCTGCACATAACTTGGAAAGCACGTAGAGGAGCTTCAGGGAAAGGTCCCCAATGAATCTGATGTCTCTAGTTTGCATAGGGTCCATTCTAAACAATCCTGAACCTGTGCCTGACATTTCCCCAGAAACTACTTTCCTGGGGGCACCTTCTTTGAAGAGCCATAACTTGGACCCCATAAATCCAATCCTCACCAAACTTGGAGGGCAGGTAGAGGAGAGCCAGCCAGAGACCCCTTGTGAGTTTGGTGTCTCTCACATGGTGTGTGTGTGTGGGGGGGAGGGTGTTCTACCACACCACAAACCTCATGAACTGAATCAGTTCAATCAGCTTCTAAAAGTTTGTGATGGTTTGTGCTTCGCAAACTGGGCATGCCATGAACCAAAACAAACTGCATTTTCCCAGTTCATGCCCATTCCTAATGGAGACAGACTATATGGCATACACATATATGTGCATTGGATCTGGACACACAAAGCCTATTAATGCAAAGGCATGAGGGCGGGACGTGCCACTGGAATCCAAATCTCTCTTCACAATTTCACTTTAGACAATTTAGAGTGTCTGAAAAGGGCTAACAGTTTATGAAACCTGCAGTCAAAAACAACCTGGATCCTCTACCACTTTACAAAAACAACTTTTAGGCGTTGGTTGTTTCAGGAATAAATGAGAAATGGTAAAAAAGTGACCAGGCCACCTGCTCCTATAAAGAGATTAACTATTGTAAATACCTTGGCTTTGTATTGTGCTGCTTTTTTGTCCTCCAGCAAGAAGTGAAGCATAACATGGTACTAGTGTTTCATGCCCCAAAAGAGAGACTTGTCTGGGTTTCTATTAAATTGTCCTTTCATCCAGGACAAAAACAAGTGCTTGTTGCAACATGAGCCTTTTGCACTTTTGAACTATTTGTTTTGTATATACTAAAAACCAAGTCATGAATTTAAAACACACACAAGTGGGTGTCTCCATTCATCTGAATGGATATCAGGTACTCCCATTAAAGATGTGATGCTATGCATGAATCATTGTTTCAGTAAGGAGTTTTTTTTAAAAAAAAATTCATTCAATATCTATTCAGGCTTACACTCTTGTTTACTTTTTAGCTGCTGTTGATGTATGTAGAAAAAAAAGAGCTTAGCTAGCTTTGTTGACCCACTTGGATTGATCTTCTTCCCATTTGCTTACTGTTCCAAGTACTGGCATTGCCTTTCCACTTTAGGCTTCATTATTAGTGGGAGTTGCTCATTGTGGCTCATAGTGACTCATCTGATATTCTGTAATGACTTGATAGGCATTCAGTTCCTTAGGCTCCTTAGCCAGGTCACACAACACAGGGCTTCAGTAGAAGAATCTCTTTATTGGTGAATCATAAATAAAGACACGTGTACAGCTTGTGTCAGGAATGCCTGGAAACAGCAGGGCTCTCTAAATTATAGTGAAATCAAACAACCCCCTAAACGAGCTGAAGCCAATGAGTATAGTTTGCATGGGCAGGCAAAGCAAATGGGCAAAGCGGGCAAAACAATCTAAAAGCCGTTGATTCCCAGCAGAGGAGTTCTGCAGCTGGAGAGACAACAAGGTCAGGAAAATGATAACATATGGACAGTAGAATAGGAATGGTCAGAGGTTAGTAGACTAAGAGTACTCCCCTCGCATTCCAAGCCCATGACAGGGCTACCTGACAGAAAGCATGTAGAATTCTTTGTTGACTTCTTTTGATAGGAGAGGCTAATTTGTGGACTCTTCTATCATTTGGATTACTATTAATTTCAAGTATTGCAAATCATTAAGTTGTAATAGCAGTTTTGTTGGGATGTTTATCACGCAGAATAAAATCCAAATTTTAGCATCTTCTTTTGCATGTACTTTTCACTGGATGTCCTCATTACACTAAACTGATGCCCTCTATATCCTACAAAATGCTCTGCTATAGATGACAATGGTATATAATGTTTTGTTTTCTGTCACTGAGATGCAGTTTTCCTGTGTCCCTGAATAATATGCATCTTGCTTTTGGACCTGTTATAATGATTATATAAGCTTCACTGCTTTCTATGCTTTGAACTGTAGATCAAAATATTGTTGAGTCAGGACTGCTGAAGTCTTCTTGCATGTGTTCTACAACTTTGCACACTGTGCTTCCTCTTCTCCTTTGACCATTTTAGCTCATGGTAAATGGTTTGCTTCATTGAACATCATGCCTATTTTTCCGAGTGCTGGACACAGATCTCCCTTTCCATGCAGAACTGCAAATTGTATACAATTTTAGGGAAAAGTCTGTGTTTCTGCTGTGTAGTTTTCTTTTAACATAATCTGTACGGAGTGATATGTAATTGCATTCTTGGCGTTCTCTTATATCACATTCACATTTTGAAGGTTGGCAAGCACATCTACTTTATTTTGTAGATGTCTCATTTACTCTTGCTGTAGTAGTGGCTTTTTCTCCTCCATAAATATTTTTTCTCCCCTTTGGAGTCCATGGGATCCAGCCTGAGCAGGCCCATGACAATTATTTGGTATAATTAGACTATACAGAATTTTTTAAAAGATTTTATTTCCTTCATGACTCAGGAGCCCAGGAGTCAGTGGTCCTGTGACCAAGCTTGTCATCATTTCTTTTTCAATAACAGAGAGTACAAATTATTCTAACTGTAATAGATTTTTTTTAAAAAAAAATCTAGCTTCCAAAGAACTTTAAATGAATAATTGGTCAGTAGTTAATTCCAAAGCACTTACATTTTTTTAAAAAAAGCCTGAGTCCTGAGAGAATGGCCCCAGAGTCATCCCAGCATTCTGTCTGAGTTAAAAATTCTATTACGATCTTTGCTTCCTTTCCCTCAAATTAAAGCAGTGTTACAGTGAAAGGCTTTATAGATGAAACAGCCATTACTTCATATTCCAGCAGTTTTCTTTCAGTAGATCCTCAAGGGGACCAGCTTGCTGAGTTCCTTACCTTAATACAGGCTTTAGAATGACTTACATCTAAGCAGAATTGGCTATTGCCAAATGTACACCCCCCAGGAAACACAGCAGAGTTTACCAAAGCATTACTGACCTGAGCTGAAACAAGACTTACCTCAAGGCTAACCTCTATAGTTTCATTTTATTAACAAGAGAAGATTATTTAGATCTTCCTTGTTTCTTCAGGTAGTTAACTTAAAACTGCAAAAAAAAAATCTGAAAAATGGAAATAGGAAACGTTCTTCTCCTCATAGCATTCAAAAGAAATAAATCATTTGTCTGTCAGGGTAAACTAGAGGAAATGCTGGAAGATCTATGATTAGACTTCTCAAGTATTTTCCATTGGTAACAATGCTGCAGGGGGAAGCACAATTCCATTTGGCTACAGCAGAGGGAAAGGGAGGAGTTTAACCCTGTCTTCCTGTGCTTTTTCCCCTGACAAACAGTCCCCTGGAGCTGCTTATTAACTTTCCTTTTGCACACAGGTTACCTATATGTTGCTTGCACATTTCCTCCAGTGGGGCAAATAGTGGTGTTGGGAGTCCATTAGAGGCTGGGAAAAAAACATGGTGGGATGCCTAAACATCCCCCATTCTCTAGCTTGGCTCCAACCCCCCCCCCCGAGCACTAATGATAAATAAAAATGTTTGGGAGGTCCATTCATGTATCTCCCAGCATCTTATCTATTTTGGTTCTCAGTCATTCATCTAAGTGACACTCTATATGTTACACACAAAAGTGTATAACAAAGTGTATAACAAAGGTCCTACTATTTCTAAAACTGAAATACAGCCTTGAGAGGTCTCAATTTTGAGAAGGGATACTGCAGATTTCACCATGAATGTGTTCAGCATTCTAACTTACTGTGTTCAAAAGTATCCATCAGACATGAGCCAATCTCCCAGCCTGTTCAGTTCGCATTGAATAGCCACAAGGCCTGCCAAAGGGAATTTTTTTTGTGAAACTGTGCATGTGCAAAGATGAAGATTCAAACTGATTAGCAGCCATCAGCATCACTAGAGACTACTTAGATGAATACCAAAGGACAGGATTTTATTAAAACAGCATTGATTTGTGACTGATTTGTCTATTTAAGCAATGGCCTTCTGAACATAACAGTTATGCAACATGGGTGGAGGCGGGATAGTGGAACACAACTGAGATATATAAAAATGTACATACATGAAAAGCCAACTGTGTTTCATGCATAGGAAGGAATACCATGACACAACCTCTCAAATGATCACAAACTGGTTAGTGAACTGTTGACCTGTTCATCAAGAAATCAGTTCTGTGCTCACAGCCCCTGAATAGAATGTGAGCTGAACTGGCAAGTGTTCAAGAATTCCTAATTCTTTGTGAAGGATCAATAGGAGAGAGAGGATGGTGCTTAATGTTTTTATCATCAGTTATTTTTCCATTCTAAATGACCTCCTGTGATGGACTTTGAAGGGCTAGTTCCTAACAGAGGCTGAAAACCTTTGAGTGACAGGCTGTTCAAATGAAATTCTGTTGAGACAGACAGTTAAGGAATGACAGTTGGAAACTGACAGTTAAAGAAGAGACAGTTGAACAATGACCGTGGACTGGGAAGGGGGCTAAGAGAATGAATGGATCAAGGAGGATCCTTATTCATGCCAAAAATGGAAATAACTTTTAATAAAGAATAGTGATCCCTGCTCAGTTAAGAAGGGAAATAGCTTCTAGAAAAGAGGCGTGATCTTTGGTCTGTGTGTAAAGAAGGATTTTGGGAACTTGGTTGTATGTTCCTGCATTCTAAACTTTACAAGTGGGTGAAATGCAGAAATCTAAGCTTGAGTGTTTAAGCAGAAACTGAAAAGAAAGCCTCTCACCTCAAAGTTTTTAAGACCTTGCCAACTAGCAGAAACACTTGCTTGTTGGTAACAAATTATCTAGTGTTCGTATGACTATAAAGTTACCAAGTATTATTATCTCTTCACCTCATATATCCCACACCTGATTCCACCTGACTTTTTCTCCTGCAAGTTAAATAAAACATTCTGTTTATTTAGAACTTTTATAAGTCTCTCATATAATTGTTTCAAAAACAGAATATAAGAAGGTGATTTTGTCTCTTCGTCAGTTCTCTAGACTGGGACAGCATCTCTATCTGTCTGTCTGTCTGTCTGTCTGTCTGTCTGTCTGTCTGTCTGTCTGCCTGCCTGCCTGCCTGCTCTGCCTATCTATCTATCTATCTATCTATCTATCTATCTATCTATCTATCTATCTATCTATCTATCTATCTATCTATCTATCTATCTATCTATCTATCTATCTATCTATCTATCTATCTATCTATCTATCTATCTATCTATCTATCCAGGGCTCTTTTTGTAGCAGGAACTCCTTTGCATATTAGGCGACACACCCCTAATGTAGCCAATCCTTCAAGAGCTTACAGAGCTCTTCTTACAGGGGCTACTGTAAGCTCTTGGAGGATTGGCTACATTAGGGGTGTGTCACCTAATATGCAAAGGAGTTCCTGCTACAAAAAGAGCCCTATATCTATCTATCTATCTATCTATCTATCTATCTATCTATCTATCTATCTATCTATCTATCTATCTACCTACCTACCTACCTACCTACCTACCTACCTACCTACCTACCTATTTTCTATCAATCATAAAGTGATTGGGTGGGACAGCCATAGACAAACAAATAAGAAGAAAATAGATAAAGGGGCTGCTCAACAAGAAAGAAGACAGAAGGGAAAATCCTGCATGTGAGGGAGGGAAGAGGGTGAGATCATCATATCTCCCAACTCCTATGGGATTCTAGAAGAATATTTACTTTTGTATACACAGATCTGGACGCCCATGGGATTATATTATTTTCGGGTTATATCATACACAGTATCTTTTAGTATTCAAATATTTATTTATTTAGAAAATTTACATGCCACCTCCAATGACCTGCTTGATGTGGTTCACAAGTGTTTTAAACTGATTATAATAAAATGTATTTAAAAACCACAGCTATACAACTTTCCAATATTAAAACAAGTCCATCAGGGATATTAAAACAGCATAAAACATCCAGTAGCATAAAATGATGTCCATAAAGCAGCCCTCAGGCTAGAAGCATGTCACAGAGACCGCTACAAAAGATGGAACCCTTTACTAAAAAACCTGAATAAAAAGAAATGTTTTGGTTCAGTGCCCAAAGTACAGCGAGGCAGATGGCAGGAAAGCCTCAAAGGAAACATTTCTTTAGTAAACAAGTAATTCAGTTGTGGGATTGACTGCCAGTAGATGTAGGGGATGGGCATGAACTGGGGAAATGCGGTTTGGTTCATGGTTTGTGGTGCACCCACAGACTGAACATGGACCATCACAGACAAAAACCCCATTCATATGAACCAAACCAATTTGGTAAGTTTGTGATGCAGTAGGACACCCCTCCAGTACGCTAGGCACACCAAACTTGCAGCACATGTCCAACTGACTTTCATGTACCTGCTTTCCAATTTTGGTGAGAATTGGATTTATGGGGTCCATATTACATCCCCCAAAGAAGGTGCCCCCAGGAAAGTGCTTTCTGGGGATATGAAGTGCTGGTTCAAGAGGTTCAGGAGTGTATTGAAGCCCCCCCACCCCCGGTGGGCTAGAGACACCAACCTCACAACACTTATTCAGCTGACTCTCCTCTACCTGCCCTCCAAGTTCAGTAAGGATTGGATTTATGGGGTCCAAGTTATGCCCCCCCCAAGATGCCCCCATACGCTGTTGTTTCCAATCAAAGGGAAAAACAGCAAAAAGAAGAAGAAGAAGCAAGGGCAGAAACAGACAGGTGCTGTACACATCCACCAATAGGGGTTTATTATTCAACTCAACTACAGCAAATACTTCTACTCCAAAGATAAATAGAAAGACATCAGAAAAACAGACCAGTCATCCCCAGAGCTTCAAAGGCAGCTCCCCACAATGACGCCATGGCAGTTTGGCGAGCAACCCAGCCAGACACCCCCTCAGGCCCAAACACAAAGATCCCCTGGTCACAGCCCACCCCTAGGTGAAATATCTGATCAGCTTTTCACCATTAGTGAAACACATTGTACAGATAAGAGATCATCTGTTATGACTGTGATTTGGGAACAAAAAGAGGGGAAGAAAAACTTAACCCAAACAAGTTGAATTAAGAAGCCAAAAGGTTAGTCACCACAAACATGCAGGTCAAACTATATCAATTTTTAAAAGTACAACATAAATATTATCCAATATACAAAAATGCATGTATTTATTACAAATTAGATAAAAACAGATATAAACCCAATAATAGTCTCAAAACAGGATAAAATCATTCAGGTATCAAACAGAAAACATGTGACCAAGACCATATGCGTTAAAACAATTAGGATGTAAAATTAATTGTTATCTATATTTGCAAATTAGGCACTTGTTAGAACAACAAGAAACTTTAAAAAGCCTTTCAAAGACCTCTCACGAAATTTGATGTTTTACTCAAATAAATTCTAGGGATATATCAAAGGTTTACTTTTGGTAATCCTGTCCTATTATATAATTGTGTAGTGATCTGACAAGATTTGCTGCACGGCAAAATCAGTTTGCCGCATGAACTGCCAGTCAGAAATGGGTCCCTGGCCACTGGTTGACTTGCCTTGCTGCGTTGGTTCAGTCCCGCCCATGGAGCCAGCAGACAGCCTTTCACCTACAGTGCGTTGGGAGCCACTGGATAGGATGGATGATCTGGCGGCTGGACACTTAAGACCCTGAGCCTATTCCTGCCATCATTATCATCATTGCCCCCCCACGACACCCCCTGTGAAGTGTAGGTAGCCACCCACCCTGTGACCTGACTCGCCCAGCCAGGGAGGCAGTGGCGGGGTGTTCCCTTCACCCTGGAGTCTGGGGAGGGGGGAGAAAGTGGGGGCCAGCCCTCGCCATGCTTGGAGGTGGCGGGCGCCCTGGCCTATTCAGTGGCCGCAGGGTGCGAGGCTGGTTCTGCCACTGCCACTGTCGCCATTGGAGGGCCAGCTAGGCCCCAGGCATGTTGGTGGCCAGCCTGCGAATGGATACAGGCTGGCATGCCACTGGAGCAAAGACTGTGGAGGTGGCCTGGAGGCCGCCGGACACAGCAGGGCCCTGGGGTCTGGGGGGGCCCGGTGCACCTGGCCTCCATTGGCTCCGAGGTGATTGCCGCTCCACCCCCTTCACCACTCACAGTGTCATCAGCTCAAGGCTGGCTCTGCTGCTGCTGCCTGTTCAGTATGCCTGAGGCATGTCGGCACCCATTCTGTGAGTGGGCACAGTCTGGTGCACCACTGAGGCAAAGAGCCATGGAGGCCTCCCATGACCCATGGAAGGGCTCCGGGGTCTGGGGAGGGGAGAGAGACCAGGGGGGCTGGCCTCAGTTTACTATGATGTGACAGCTGCCCTGGCCCCTTCACTAGCTGCAAGCTCATCGAGCTGAGGCCAGCCTGGGTGCCACCATGGCCACCATGACCTGAGGCACACTGATGGCCACCCTCTGAGCAGACGGGGACTGGCGTGCCACCGGGGCGCACACCATTGAGGTGGCCCAGAGGCCACCAGCTGTGGCTGCCCAAGATGCCAGTCACCCTGGGGTCTGTGGAGGAGGGACAAACAAGGGAGGACGTCTCCTCTCTTTCTAGCGACCATTGTATTGTCCCTACAATGGGCTTTGCTCCTAGTATTCAATATTTTATTAGAGTTAGAAAATCAACAGAAGCCTCATTATGAACGTCAATGGCAAAAAGGCTGCAAAGTAGATTTTACAGAGTATGACAGGGATGTGATAAGAAAATCACCAATGTTCACATCACAAATTATAAATGTTAGACTACAGTCATTTCAATTAATTACCCGGTGGTAATTTACCCCCTTAAGGCAACAGCTCTTTTAGCCATAGAGGGATGGCTAAAAAAGAGCAGTCTGAGACTGAATCCGATGAAGATGGAGGTTCTGTGGCAGGGGTGGGGCTATGGAATTGGAGTCCAAGCTTCCAGCTCCTGACGGGGCACCATTGACATCCATCAAGAGTTGGGGCATGAACTTGGATGCTTCCTTATCGATAGAGGCCCAAGTTGCATGTTACCAAGCTGTCATTTTTGTTTGTTTGTTAAAACTTTTATCCCACCCTCCCGACTGAGGCTGGCTCAGGGCGGCTTACAAACAGATAAAATCCCAAAATACATATAGTTAATAACTACAACATTAAAATACTATGTTAAAACCAGATATAATAATAAAATGCTAATCTTATACGTCGGTACCGGTGGCTTGCTTTGGATCTCATAAGAAGATACTTCAGCTGTCATAAAGGGAGGGAATCAGCTCAGGCAGTTATTAGGGATCCAATGGATCAGGGCTCTTCTCAGGGCTATTTTTGGGCAGGAACATACAGTAACGGAGTTCCGGCTGGCTCCCGAGTTCACCATGCCCAGCAGGAACTCATTAGCATAATAGGCCACACTCAACAGCAGGAACTCATTAGGATTGGCCACATTAGGGGTGTGCAGCCTAACATGCAAACGAGTTCCTGCTACAAAAACAAACAAATAACCCTGGGGTTTTGACAACAAACATGGTAAACAGAATAAGAAGCAAAAGGTGGGTGTGGCTGAATGACCACACTTCTGGTAACATGGGGGTGTGGCCTAACATGCTAATGAGCTGTGCTGTCAGTGAGGTGTGACCTATTATGTTGAGTTCCTGCTGGGCTTAAACTACAAAAAAAGCCCTGGCTCTTCTCCATACGATGACAGTTGGCATTCCCGGGGGTAATAGCAGTTTTTTTGGGGGGACGGCTCCAAAAGCCTGGTGGAAGAGCTCTGTTTTACAGGCTCTGTGGAACTGTAAAAGGTCCCGCAGGGTCCTGGTCTCCTCTGGGAGCTCATTCCACCAGAGTGGAGCCACCACTGAAAAAGCCCTGGTCCTGGTCATCGCCAACCTGGCCTCCTTAATGCTCAGGAGGACCAGTCGGTTCTGGATCCCTGAATGCAGTGGTATCTATCTTCACCAAGCTCAGCACTGGCTCCTTTCTTGTTGTGCCCTGGTAATATATGCAATGGTCACCTCCAGATTAAATTATTGTAACTCACTCTATGCTGGCCTACCTTTAAGACTGACCCAGAAACTCCAGCTGATCCAGAATGCAGTGGCATGAGTCCTGATGGGAACGTCATGGATGGCACATATTCAACCTGTGCTGCACGAGCTACACTGGCTTCCAGTAGAGTACCGAGTCAGGTTCAAGGATTTGGTATTGACCTTTAAGGCCTTGAGCCATCTGGGACCAATGCACCTGCAGGATCGCCTTCTCCGCTATGTCCCCAGGAGAGCTTTGCATTCTACTGATAACAACCTGCTGGTGATCCCAGGCCCTGGAGATGCCTGGCTGGCTGTGATCAGGGCCAGGAACTTTCTCTGCCAGATGACACCAGGGCCCTGTGGGATCTTATGCAATTCTGCAGGTCCTGCAAGGCTAGGATGTTCCACCAGGCTTTAGACTGAGGGTAGCGATTTTTTCCCATTGGCTGATACCCTCCCCCCTCCCTCCCCCCTGAATTTTTTTTTGTTCTGAGTTCTCTCTCCTCCACCCAGAAAATGGCCAGGTAGTCAATAATTGGGATAGAAAATTTACAGGGCACTATTTTGGATCATTTTATTCTGGTTCTCTTCGTTTTTATCAAATTGTATACTGAATTTTAATATTGTGTATATTTTTATGGCACTATGCCTCCTTGTACATCGCCCAGAGCCCAGTGTAAGCTGGGATAGGGTGATTAACAAATTGAATAAATAATTATATGTGATTGTGGTGTGTGTGTGTGGAGATATTCAGCCTTTGTGTTGGAAAAACTGTGGATAAACAGGAAATTTTATTCCTAGCTGGTGGAACAGTCCTTGCATTAACAACTTCTGGAAAGATGTAGTGACTTGCATATATGAGATTACAGGTTCTAGACTTACTTTCTCTCCTGAGTCATTGCTTTTAAAATTTGGAAAGATTCTCCTAATGTAGCACCTTCTCAATTCTATTAGTAACAGCTAAATTAGTTATTGCAGATAAATGGAAGGAAAAAAAGGCACCTTCTCTTTCATTATGGCATGAGAGGATATGGAAATATTTTATTATAGATAAAATAACAGATAGTTTGAAGCAGACAAACTCTGATGCTTTTTATATTTCATTCATTGAGAATTATTACTAGACTATATGACTCATCGCCAACGTACTCCTGAAGGACGATAGAGTTAATAACTTTTTGATTTTAAATATTATATTATAAATAGTGCCTCTTTTAGATTCCACATATTGAAAGTTGTTACATTGTTATGTAGTTGCAGATACAGGCCAACTTGCACTCCTGTACATCACTGAGAGGGTGCAGTCTGGTGGAGATATCTGCCTGCAACCTCTCTACTGAGGCCCATGAAAGTATAGCTGTCTCCTCAGGGCCCTTCTGAAGTGTGGAGACCAGTGCCTGGTCCAGCCCGCTAATCAGGGGATGACTTGCCCCAGGATGGCCATGTGGCCTCAGAGCACATTGGTGGTGTCCTGGAAGCCTTCGGGACATGCACCATTTGGGAGAGGATCAGCCAGTTGTTGGAGCTGATGCTGAGCTCCTCTTCCCCATGAAGGATGGTCATGGAGGAGATGACATTCCTCATCATGCTCTTCTGTCACCAAACACTCTATTATTGGGTATATAGAATTCCAGTGGGGGGACATGTCCTGATTTAGCCAGTGTTCAGGCTCGGCAGTGGCATTACTTTGGTGAAATGAGCTCCCGGAGGACATCAGGGCCCTGTGGGATTTATCACAGTTCTCTTCCGCCAAGCATTTGAGTGAGATCCCATATTGAACTGCTAACATCAACTGGGTTAGCTAGGCCCTATAATCCATCCTGGCTGCCTGCTTTAATATCCGTTCCCATACTGTGAAACAATGTGCCTGGGAGCCAGACACCAGCTGTACAACTATTGCTGATTTTGCTGCAGCCAATTAGAATAATTTTTGCTATCGCATATTTGTAGCACCTTAGGAATGTGTTTTTATGATATTAACTGTTTTTATTTTTTAATGTTTTTATGCTGTCAAATAGCCTTGTAGGTTGCCCTGAGTCTGCTTTGGCAGGGAGGGTGGGGTATAAATCAGATCAATCAATAAATAATCCCTCTCCCGCATCTCTTGCACAGCAGATGGGCAGACTAGATGCTGTGTGAGAAGTGAGCTGCCAGGTGCCAGCAGGTCTCCAGCAGGGACCACAGTTCAAGGGCGGCAGCATACCAGGTGGGCCTCACAGTGCTCCCCATCCCCAGAGCATCCTTCACTACCAGGCTGCATCCTCTCAGTGATGAACTGTCCATTTCACTGGGGACCTCTGGAGCAGCTGGCAGCATAGCTACCTCTCCCTCACTGTTAACTTGTGGCTACCGGAAGACCTCACTGTCCAGACTGTCAGGTCAAGGCCTGGGAAGGGGACAGTCCCTCCACTTGGCTACAAAGTAGTTTTGCTCCATGCACATGGAATGGATGCAGACCACATGGCAGTAAACAATGCCACCATGATTCAGAGTAGCCTGAGGGAGTGGTTGGGTGGCACCAACATCATCCGTGGCTACATGGTCATGGATGGCTGCACCAACAGGCTGGCAGTGGTGAGGGCTGCACATCTCTGGACATTGCTGCTAATATCTCAAGAAAGCCACAAGGACAGAGCAGGGGAAGAAGGCTTGAGACCCTGGTGATGCCCTGCTTTATGGGGGACTGAGTTTCAAGCCCAGGGACAGGGGCCTCTGTTTCTATGTGGGGGGAGGACTTCTTCCCATGACAAGCACCCTTTCCACCCACTTACATCCTCATGGTGTTCATTGAACCCCAGTGCTTGTGTGAGCACAGAAACAAGATGCCAATCTGATCCCTGATTCCAGAAACCTCCTAAACCCCAATGGCAGAAAGCAGATCATGATGAATTTTGGTTCGTGTGCTGGTTCGTGTCCATGCCTAGTGATGACCACAACCGTTAATGGCTTTAAAGGGTGATTAGAAAGATTCATTGAGGCTAGGTTAATTAATAGCTATTAGCCATAGCATCTAAAGGGAACCTCCACAGTCAGAAGAAGTAAATCTTTAAATACGAATGGTGGGAGGCAACATCAAGAGAAGGTCTTGATCTCTATGCCCTGTTTGTTGGCGTTTCAGGGCAAATGTTGGGCTAATATGCAAAGCAGGTTCTGGACTAGATGGAGTACTGGTATGATCCACTGGGTCTCCTCATGTTCTTATATTACCAAGGGGAAAGGTATTCTGTAGGTAAGGTGCTACCACTGAACAAGCCCTTTCTCTGGTCACCACCTATCTCACCTCTGCAGGTGGGAGCACAGACAGCAAGACTTGGGCAGAGGATAGTAGGATATGTGTGCAGGATTGCATGGGAAAAGACAGTCTTTCAAGTATCCCAGCCCCAATCCATTTAGGGCAGAGGTGTTGAACACATTTGTTACAAGAGCTAGATCTGACATAAATGTCACTTCATTGGGCTGGGCCATGTGTGCCATAAAATGTAACTTGAGGTACCAGAGATATAAACTTTATAAAGATGATTTCAGATGTCAAATGACAACTGCAGGCTTGATTGGATTAGGTGTGATATGCAGAGAGGTAGGCATGGAGATAACAGCATTGGTAATGAGACAAGAAACCTTGGTCTCAATTTGGTACAGGAAGATTCAGTCCAGGAAGATGAAAAGAATAAATGGAAATAAGTCTGAAGAAGTGAGCAGTGACTCATGAAAGCATATACCCTACCACAAATTGTGTTAGTCTTTAAGATGCTATTGGACTCTTATTCTTTCTACTGCTGTTAAAAACCACAACATTCAAAAATCAGTGGGGGAACATTTTAACCATCCAGGACATTCAGTTGCTGACCTAAGAATAGCAATTCACTTACAAAGGAGTTTTAAATGGAGATTAGAAAGAGAGACTGCTGAAGTGCAACTGATGATGAAGCTCAAGACAATGCATGCTCCTGGACTGAATTGAGACCTAGGTTTCTTCTCTCATTACCAATTCCTGCTATTGTCATTTGGGATCTGAAATCACTTCACTCTCCAATATATAAGGACAAAAGGACTCACATTATAGCTGTATCTGAAGGAGTGAGCAGTGACAACTGAAAGCTCATGCCTTGCCACAAATTTTGTTAGCCTTTAAGATGCTACTGGACTCTTGCTCCTTTCCACTAATAAAGATTGCAAGCTGTGCTCTTAGGTTTCTTTCCCCTCATCTGTTAGAACTGAAAAGGGGAATCTCTCCAAGTGCCATGGGACTCCATCTTTCTCTCTTTGTCTCTCTGGCGTGCTGTCTCTGGCTCTCCCCCTCCGAAGAAGTGTGCAGGCACACAAAAGCTTATACCTGGAATAAAACATTGTTGGTCTTAAAAGTGCCATGGGACTTCTTTTTTTCCATCTCCAGCTCCTTCCTTCCTCCCCAGAGGAGGAGGAGGGTGAGGAGCCCTCATTCAATTGAGGGAAGAGAGGCTTGACTTTCTTTCTCTCCTCTGTGAAGCAGAAAATAGGAGAGACTGGGCAAACGGAGTTGCGATACAGGGATCAGGAAACAGGAACAGGAAGCAGGAAGCAGCAGAGAACGGGGATGGATAGGAACCCTGCAGGGGCTGGGGCTGGCCCACAGGC